>JACCHZ010000133.1:0-1200000 GCA_018907045.1 Wiebesia pumilae | reverse complement strand
TAAATCATAACATTTATAATGAATAAAACAAACAAATTTTAATATTTATTATATTTATTAGACATCATTAAAATTGCTAAGTTAATGTGTAAGACTGAACTAAATTTTTCTGAAAATGAAAAAATAATAATCGATTTTTTAAATACAAAATACGTTTTAAGCATGCATGATACGTACACTAAAGGTAAATGAATGATGAATTATTTTTTTACAGTTATTATAATCATAAATCGTAATTATAAATTTGTAGAAGATACATCATTAGTAAATGTGTGTAGTACACGGATTACATTTCTATATAAGCACGACTATCGGATTACATAAGTGGCACAACTTACTACTGACACGAATATTCGTTACTATATTTACCAATGCATCGTTTGAGCTTTTCCACGAGGCTAATGTCAATGTCAAGCGCAGGCGCACGAAAAAGCGCGCGTCTTCGCAGGCGATAGATGTCCGCGGATACTTACTGGGGTTGCAATGTTGTACGCCTTTGTATTTCTGTTCGTTACTGTCAATCCTGGCCGCTAACTGCGAGGGCGAGGCGCGCGCGAGGGTTGCTACCCTCAAAGCGGAACGGCTGCAAATGTTCGTCGACTAATCCCGACCTCTTTCGCACGTCTTCTGGCGCGCGCGCGCAAACGTCGCTGACCTGCGTGGAAACAACACCAAATCGTCGAGAGAGGGCGCAGAGTTTTTGCCGACTGAGCAAAGATGCGTCGGTAAGTGCTGCTAAGAGCCTCGATTCAGGCTCGAATCCATCTGGTCGTCCTTCGCGCTCGATTACGTTTCTTACTGGGACTCCGATGTGGACCCTTTCGATCGAGCATCTCCATTGGCCTCTCGCGTATAAAAACTCTGTTACTCTTAAATATTTTAAGATACCTCGTATTAATTATTAAGTATGCTTCACGATAATATTTATTGATCTTTTCACTGCTCAAAAAAAATGAAAATCCAAATTGAAAACACTAAAATCTTAATAGAATTCGATCAAATAGAATATGAACTAGTTTTTAAAGTAAAAACTAAAGGAAATAATTACTGGCTCTATTCTAAGAAAGAATATAGGCTACCTGTAGTCATTCTAATGATTATTATGATCTATAATCGTATAAAATTTCAGAATAAAAATTTATTATTTTTTGTGATTTTTAAAACGACAAAATTCTTGTATTCTATTCAAAATTATTAACATCTCTTGCATTATACGTAGTGTTAGAAACTTGATTACAGATCTTTAAAACTACAATAAGTTATTGATACCATGTCTTTGTTTTATTTTATATTCATATATTTTGAAAATAATCGTATCCATCGTACTACGTAATTATAAAATTTTAATTTTTCTTTTACAGAACTTCTCTACGTGTCAAAAAAAAAGTATAAGGGTATTCTTTAAATCAAGAGGTCATATAAGAATATGAAAGAATAAAAGCAGTTTGGCAGAGGTCCGCTAAACTTATTCTCAAACACCGATCATTTTTTACTAGAAAAAATGTAGGCGAAAAATATACTTGAAAATGTTTTGTTTTCTTAAGTTATCGATAAAAGAATTTATTACATATTATGTTTAAAAATTTTTAAATGAAACTGGAATATTTATAATAGAAATAAAATATTGTATATTGATATGTTGAAATAATTCAAAATTATTTTAATACAAATTGACGATTTCAATTAGATACCCATAAAAAATAATTAGTATGGAACTAAAGCAGCATCATTTTGAAATTAAAAGCGGAGGATTTCGAATCTCAAAATTAATATAATTACGAAATTGTTAATTTGTTTTACATTTGCTTAATAACACGACGGATCAACGATTTATGAGATTAGATAATTTGGACTTTTAAAATTATAATTACTTCCTATTAACTATTAAAATAAAATGTAATATAAAATGGTGGAAATATTATCGCATGTTAAGGTGGTAAAATACAGATTTTCGGTTCACCCATGATCCGAAATTATTTGAGAAGAGAGACTTCTTTAATACCCTTTTATATGCATTACATATATTACATATTAATTATTAATATACATAAATATATATTTACGTTTAAGAATAAATTAAGAATAACTTACACAATTGTTGAGACTTTTTTAAAGTTTGTAATTACTCTTTTATAATGTCGAAATTACACTTAAGAGAACTACTTAAATTTTAACTTGAATTAAGGCTTTAAATTAATGTTTGAAGAAACATCGTAAAATCTATTCTATTTCACAATATAAACATGACATTCTTATATCTGAAAGAATACATTGTTGTATGTGTCATAATTAAAAAATCATTGTACGTAAGAATTATCCAGCATTATATTAAAAAATCAAGACGAGCCCTGACCATTGACATTTTCTTCGTTATATGAAAAACATTCTTACGTCTACATTATATGTGTGTTTCTTCTCTATCATGTTTATATAATAAATTATAGTTTTGTAGGATAACTTAAAATAGAAGAACCTATAACTCAATTACTGATAAAATATGTTTGTCGATTTTTTATTTTTTTTTCCTTGGAAATTCAAATAATACTTAGTTATACCAAAGGTTATCTACTTACTTAACGAATAAATACGTGATAAATACTACGCTGATGAATTTGATAAGATTATTTTATCTTTTTAAGATATTTGTACTCTAATAATCTCACTTTATTATAGATTCATCACGGTTTTGTATTTTAGTTTCAAAGTTCAGTTATTAGTTATTTAGTTATTTATTAATTTATAAATTAATTAATAAACTATTTATATAGTTATCTAAATGAAAAACTTACTATCTTGAATTACATATTAATACAGATTTTCAATCATTACTAAATTATAATTATAATTTTACAAAATGTAAATCAAAACGAACAGCTATTAACATACCCAGTGTATATATATACATTTTTATAAATATTTAAATAGAAGCTAAATATAATAAAATAAGTAGAAAGTACAATCTTTCCAATAAAGCGTTTTAAAAATACATAATACAAATAAAAAATTTATTTAATTTTACATTAATTTTACTTTGAATATATGAAATTAAATATTTATATAAATATTTTTTTAATTTGAATCTCTCAGAAATCAAAGTTTAATCAATTTCTTTAAAGAATAAACATTTTGATTTTGTTAATTTATTTTTTACTCAATAAATATGGATCATCTTATACAGAATAGAAACATATGTCGTGATTTCCTTGAAAATAATGTACAACATTACAAGCAATTGTATATGTTTCATAATAAAATAATGAAAAATACTCTTCAGTAATTTTAGTAATTTAAAAATTATATCTTACATTATAGCGATATTTTAATTATGAATACAGTTTCATTTAACATCGTATATTTATCTTGATACCACTATAGATGTACACCCTAACAGAATACAATAAATTGATTGAATAATACCATAGCAAGGGATAAACAAAGTTTGCAAATGAATCTTTAGTATCGCGATGCTCATTTTATCGACCTTTCGCGTTATCAAATAGTAATGCTATACTTGTGTGAAAACATCGAACTAGATTAAACTAATTTAATCAAAGCAGTCGCGCCAAGTCGCGATTCGTCAATGATGTATACTGATGCACTCAAGGCCTTTTACCAAGGTGGTAACCATCACAAAAAAATTGCACTTTGTTCTATAACATTTGTAACCAAAACTTTTATATAAATATTCTGCACTGAAATTTCAACTTGTACAGATTTTCTTTTAATAAAACAAAGGTTGTTAATATAGTATTTTAAATGCCTATTATATAAATAAAGCTTTAAAAAATTCAATCCATTTTACCTACATATTCCTTTATCGTATATTCTTTAATGAATATATCTAAACACGATGTTTCCAACATACCGGTGAAAGTAAACTGTAAAGTAAACTGTACGGGACATTTAGACGTTCTGAAAAACAAGTATCACCTTTATAAATTAACTAATTTTAATTAAATAAGTTTATTATATCATATTATTTTATCAATGTATTATGTACTATTTTTTTGTCGATTTACTATGTATTAATATGATAATAAGTTGCTATACAAGCATCCTGTCTTTTTATTATTAATTAGTATATGTTTTTCAATTCGAACGGTAGTTATTCAAGCCGTGAAATATATGTGTGCGAGTAAATTTACGCACAAAATTTTATAATTAAATTAAATATTTCAAATGATCCTGCTTAAAGAATCTAATGACGTCGGTAAAAGCATTGTAATTTGAAATTAATATAATTATTAGATCGTTCAGAAAATTGTTGACACTCCTTGAAATTTTGTCTCTGCAGGTTTCTATTGCACAAACTAGAATAGTCTTGTACAATATATTCATAATAATATAATGATCTTCAATGACAATGAGCAAACTATAAAAAACACCGTTGGGCATATTCATTTTTAGTACTCAACGAAGCATCATATTACTCACACTAGTTTACAATATTACTTTGTGTACTAGTTTTACTTAAAAGTTTAAAGAAATATATTTCAACTTTTCCAATTAAATAAGATGTTCAATTAATTGATGCGCATATGAGTTACCACTTACTTTCATGTAATAATATATAAACAGCAACCATTTGCTTTCTATCTGTACTTATAATCTTACCTGAAAGTTTCATCTTTTCTAATGACATGATATAGATGTTGGTTTGAATCATAAAAAAATACACACATTTGCTCTTTTTAAAATTCTTGGCATGTTTTTCAATATTATTTTAATAGAATGAATAGTTTATGAAATTTAGTACATTTTTAATTATAGAAAAGATATTTATTTTACTAAAATTTCACTGATATTTTTTCAGAAATTAATTTAATGATATATAATTTTTAAATTATTAACATACAAATTCAAAAGTGCAGTACTGATGATAATCTGCCTATACATATTTTAAATATTATATTTAAAATTATTTAATTATAGACGATGTTCGTAATCATGTTTGTATTAAAGCCAGAAAAATTAAATAAACCTTTTTATGATTTTTTTACTTTGATCATTTACTTCCATTATCTAGTAAATAATATTGATGTAATATATATTAATCAGCATTTTCTCAAATAGAGCAACGATAATATTCTAAAATACAAAATTTTTAATTGCTAGAATACAATAAAAAAATCAAGGATTATATTAACTATTATAAAACAATACAATGTGATCTAAAGATTTAAAATAAAATTCAAATGTTAAAGACCATAAATTTATGAAAAAGATACATCTTATATCTCTGATAAATATGTAAGTTATTTTATATAAATACATATATGGTTCGAAAATAGTGTAATAAAATACATGAAATAGAAAAATACAACACCATATTTAGCGTATATTTCTAGAACAAGTAGATAAAAATATTCTTTATTCTATAACCTTAAAATATTATGATTCATATGACAAATGTTTTTTACAATTAAAATATTTAATGAGGTAGTAAATATTTCACTTGGATTATTTTTTTGCTGACTGTAATGAGAATCTTAAATTGACGAAAAGGTATACTTTTAGTAAGCCAAAAACATCATGAATTTATTGCATAGTAGGCATGATCATTGCAGTAGAAATATCTGTAGCGTCTCCACTACGCCATAATTGAGTAACTGTTTTGGTTTGAGTATGGAAATTAATGCCCTAAATTAAAATAAAAAATTTATAATTAATTATTTGTATAAAAAATAAAAAGAAGTAGATTTTTTAACACTTACTAATAAAATATTTCACTACTGGGATTTGAAAATAAAAGAATAACTAAATATATAACTTTTTTAATACGGATTACTTGTAAAATATACAAATTCAAGAAAAAATTTCGTATATAAAATAATAAAAATTGACACCATTTTTTAATGAACTCTTTCTAATTAATAATAAATTTTAAAGAACTATGAAAAGTTTGGAGAAGAAATTCATGTTAATAAAGTTTTTTCTAAATTTTAAAGACATTTTTAAAAAATAAAAAGAATAATACAATGCAATGCATACTAGTAGCTTTATTTTCTACTTTTATTTATTTCTTATTTTTTGTAAACAGATCAAAGACAATTTTTAATATTAATACTTATATTATTGTTTTTCTTAACTTATCTAGTATTGTGAAAACTAAAGAGAATAAAAAAAAATAATTCTTTAAATAATTTTATCGATTCTATCCAAAATCCAACATCTTTAATTCATTTGTTGTATGTACCATTTTGATTTGCAATATAAAGTATGCGTGCCAGTAATAGAATTAAATAAACAGAAATTAGTTTTAATAATATAAAATATATTTCTGCTTAATTACTAGAAATAAACTTTTCAGTATTGGTTGCAGAAATAAGAGTCTTCAAATTGATACCCATGTAAATAAAACACCCAAGAATAATAAATTGGACTTAATATAATCATTGTTACTAAGAATCGAAATATTAAGTCTTAATTGATTTCGAATTAGTTATCTTAAATGCAGAAAATTTTAAATTTAGATTTTTACAATATATTCACATCGCGATTCAGAAATTTAAAATTATAAAAAATACAAATTACTGACTTTGGCATAGAGTAGAAACTTTATCATAGATTACAGTTTATTTTTTCTTTAATAATACTTGTATTTGATTGACTGAAAACTAATAATTTTTTATTTCATTATCTTTGCATGTACTGTACTTAAGTAATATATTATACTTTTCTTTAATTTAATTTTTATTGTTCTGTTAACTTCTATTACTATTTTAATATTTTAAATATATATTCGTTGATTTGTAATAAATTATTTTTTAATATTTATTTCCTATAACCTATCAATTAATTTCAATTACTAAGAAATTAAATACAATTCTTTATCGTTTGAATTTAACTTGGTTTCTTTAAATTAAGCATAAGTAAAATAAACCAAATATTAAAATAATATTTGTAATTCGTCTTATACAGTTTTTTTGTAATATAGAAAACATTCTTACGGATTTTCCATAAAAGTTATTATCGCCGAAGAACGATTTCTTATTCCCAGTAAAACTAAACATTGGTAATGGTACTGGAATGGGAACGTTAATTCCTATTTGACCAACTTCAATTACTTCAGTAAAATGTCTCGCTGTAGCTCCATTTGTTGTAAAAATAGCTGTTCCATTTCCATAAGGATTGTTATTAATTAACTGGATACCTTCATTTAATGAACCAACTTCCATACACAAAAGTACGGGTCCAAATATTTCTTCCTTGTAACATCTCATATGTGGCTGTAAAATTATAATTTTTAATTTACGTTTTATATAACGTATATACATTGTGCAAAGTCAATTTTCGTATTTGTTAAAATATAGTACATATATATTATAATATTTCAATCATTTAAATTGATACATCAATATAACGAAACTTAAAAATAAAATTTCAAAAATGAATTAAAATAGATCTTGTTTTTATTATGAATTATTGTTAACAATTTTTTATAATAAAGAATTCTAATAATATATTTATTCATCATTATGATATCGTCTTCAAAATAATAATTTTGATCTGAGTTTATTTTAAAAGAGTACAACAACAAAAGCTGCGAACATTATTGGAATTATTAACTAAAAAAAATTTACTAACAGCTAGTTAAAACTTTTCAAAGGAGATGCATAGCAATTTGTATGATCTACTTTTCACACTAAAAATTCATAACTTGAAAAAATTATTAAAAAAATAAAACTAAAATACTAAAATGGTAGTCTGTTCAGAATCGTTTTTATACTCGAACCAAGAATTATAAATAGTAAATTATAATTATAAACCAAGCATTTATAAATAGTAGTAAGAAAAGACCTTGACAGATGTAAGGATAATAGGACCAACAAAGTTCCCCTTCTCGTATCCAGGTACTTTAATCTTACGGCCATCCAGGGATAATCCAGCACCGTCCTTCACGCCAGATTCAACCAATTCTAATATTCTATTTTTGGATTGTGGCGATATGACTGGGCCAAAATCAGCACCAAGCACGTGACCAGCATTGACATTAAGACATTGTGCAGCTTTCACAATGTCAGGGATCCAATTCTTGGAAATACCGACAAATACAGCAACCGATAATGCCATACATCGTTGACCAGCGGCACCAAATGCTGCACCAATAATCTGAGAAATGGTTTTATTTTTATTTGCGTCAGGCATTACTATGCAGTGGTTTTTCGCCCCATTATTACACTGAACTCGTTTTCCATGAACACTGCTTCTCTCATAAATATATTTTCCCTGCGTAATAAAAGACTTAATGTACTTATCAAATTATTTGTGGAATAAACTGTTTATATAGGAGACTATCCCGAAAAGACGTATATTGAAAACCATAATTCACTTATTTCAAGGGAAAAAAGTTAAATAAGATAACAAAAGGTAAACCTTAAATACAGAAAATTGCTTTTGTAAAAAACAAAATTTTTCCAATTCTGAATTATACAATTGCTTCTCACTTATTTACTAAATTTGTAAAAAAAACTCTAGGCGAATAATCATAATAATTCTTAACTTTTCTTTTATAATATTTGTTAAACTTATTCTTCTTGAAATAATTCTATAAATAGAACATGTTTTAAAAAGAAGTTGTTTTCGAATACGTTATGACATGCTTGCGAAGTCATACAAATAGAAGCGTTGCATGCAGTATATAGGAAAAAAATGAAAAAATACCATGGCATTTTATGAGTGAAGTTTCCAAAGTTGGAGCTCCAACAAAAAATCAAATTTTTTAGAACTTGAAATTTCTAAATTTCTGTAAAAAGACTACGTGAATCACACAACTATGATGTAATATTAACAAAAACGTTATGTAACCCTAAAAACACCCCCAAAACAACCCTTTTTAGGGGATAAAAAATTGAAAAATTACGAAATGAAAAATTTGAAAATTCCACTAACTATTACAATCATTATCAACAAGTTAAAAAATTAAAAAAAATTTTATTACACATAGAAATTTATTATAAACAAATAGAAGTTCCAGCGTGTATGAGTACAGGCAATAGACCACCTCATGCAATACTCTATAAATACATTAATTATTATTTTAATAATAAAATTACAAAATTCCAGTATCCAAGAACAAAGACAGGAATAACAATAACAAAACAAAAAAATATTTAGGAATATTGCAAAAAGCATCCGTAAATAAAAATTTCCAACACGATACCGATACGCACTTGCGTCTTCCACATAATTGTTTAACAAAATCATTGTATTAGAATTCCACATATTTTGTGACAATTAGCTCATTTAAGTAGAAACAAAATAAATGAAATGCCTATAATCACGGTACCATATTAAAATCAATTTGTACATATACATAATAATATATAATATTATTTTAGCAATTTTAATTTTTCATAAATCTAACCATTTCATGTGAAAATTAGTGGTATTTCTTTGAGAAAAAAATCATCGTCTTACAAAATTCCAAATATTTTTGGAGGTTCAAAAGTAATCGTCACATTTTCCGAAGAGAAAATGAATTTTTACGTTTAAAGGAGAATCGGACCATAAATGCCATCGGATATCAAACGATCAGGCGATTTAAGTTTTGTGGTAGTGCAATGAAGTAGTGTAGAGTTTGTACATAAATACGATTTCTTCTTGTTAATTGACTTATTTTAATTTTCTAATCTATCCAGCCATTCAAAATAGATCGAAATCTTTATTATTGTGTTATTTGTTCATTTTGCATACTATTATACGACTACTGCGCTATATGGTTTACATATACGTACGGAATCATTTAAATAATGTTTTAACTATGATGAGGATCTCATTTTTTCTTCAAAAAAGTTATATGGTTTATGTAATATTTTTAAAGAAATTTCAAGTTTTGAAAAATTTCATTTTTTGTTGGAGTTCTAACGTTGGAAACTTCAGACTCACTCACGGCATCTTAATATTCTTCATAAAGAAATTAAATTTCTTTTTTAAATTAATAAAGTATAAACAATTTATATTTTAAATTATAATCCCGTACTGAGTTTTGTTATTATTTTATTATTGAAATTAATATAAGAATTAAATAATTAACTCTAAGAAATATACAATCACAAAAAAAAACCAAATATTTCCTAACTATGTAATATTTAAATAATGATAATTTATAAAGAATATTAATCTTTTAGCTAATAAAATTTTATTTTAGCATTTTTATTGTTATTTTGTATTAGCATTTGTATTGTGAATGTTATTTTATTTGTCATTTATGATCATGTTTATTATATTTGTATTATTATGACTTTTATTTAAAAAACCTAAATTCGCAATTTCTAATCTTATCATTCTCCTGACATATACATTTAATCAAAAAAATAACAAGATCTCTATGATGTAAGATCATATTACTTTTAAACATTTTATCAATTATCATCATATCAAATGAGTACATGAGTATAAATCTCATATTTTTTGCATTACTAAACAGATTATTAATACATACATTTATTGAATTACATAAATTTTTATTTAATGTGTACCATTCAGTTTCTTTATTCTTTTAAACTTTTAAGATTCGTTTGTAAGATATAATTCATATATTTTTTCACTAAGATTTAGTGTAAGAACAAATAAACAGTGTTTTTACTTACAAAAAATAAGAAATGAATTAGTAATATGAATCCAAGAATTTCTTAAATTTTAATTTTAATTTATTTCACAATTTTCATGTTATTGTATTTTATATTCGAAAGATAATGAGCAATTTTTCAAACGAAATGTCAATAACTTTTGGTTTTCTTACGTAAACTTTAACAAATTTATTCTTAGCAATTAAAAATATGTTTGTACTGATTTTTTACATATCGAAAAATACATGTAAAAGATTAATGTTTGAGTATCATGAAGTATTAAAAATTCTTAACAAAGTAAAAATTAAATTACGTATCTGATTTTGATCAGTTTATTAATAATGTATATGTATTATAGAATTATGATTTTCGATATGAGTTTATAGAACATTAAAACAAGTAATACGAATACAATTGTGTAAACAAAAGATACGTACAGCCTGATCGGAACCAACAAATGATACAGCCTTGATGTCCGAATGATCGCAAATGAAATTGACAGCCTCAAGTTGACCGTGAATGATGTTAAGAAGACCTGGCGGTGCATCAGCCTTGGCAAAGAGATCTGCAAGTATCATTGAAGCACCAGGAACCCTTTCGGAGGGTTTAAGAACAGTAGTATTGCCGCATACTATGCTAATCGGAAAGGTCCAAAGCGGTACCATGGCGGGAAAGTTAAAAGGGCAAATGGAACCAGTTACGCCCAGCGGTACTTTATACGAAATAGTATCCATATCCGTGCTGATGTTATTCATTGACTCGCCCAGTAAATAATTCGGGATTCCAGCGCACATATCGACGATTTCTATTCGATTTATCATGCAATCAATAAATTTATAAATATGTTTTATAAAAATGTTTTATAAATTTTATAAAGTTGATTATGAATTTTTCTATTACTAATGTTCATCTGATGATAAACTATCATTTTAATTTATAATATTAATATTAATATTGTAAGACAGTAGCTCGAATAAAAAGCGATCAACAGATCGACGTATTTTTTTAGTAATCCTCATTTTATTAAGCAAATGCTTCTGAATAATTCTTCATTTAACATCAAAAACTGGTGACATTTATAGGTGTATATGCAATAATTTAATTACAATATCAACTTAGTAACGATACACGAATTGCTTTATAATGATAAGATTTTATAAAATATAAAATTTTATCATTACTTTTTTTACCTTATTTCACCTTCCCTCAATATATTTTACATATACATTTAAAGAACGTATTTATTTACTTCTTACTTATTCTAAAACAAAGAAAATCTACTCATATATGATTGAATATATACTAAAAAACAAAATGAATATATTACTTTGCAGATAAAACACACCGTGTAAAATGATAGTAATATGAAACCGTGTAGAAACGTAAAAGTTGACATAAAACTTACGAAGACCACGCAGTACATCACCCTCAGCATCAGCCATAGTTTTTCCATTTTCTCGTACCAAGTTTACCGCAAGTTCTTTCTACCGATAAAATGCAGCTGCAGTTTAGTTTCGGCGAACGATATAAAGATAAAGTGCTATATTATTATTATAAAAAATTGCTGACCGAATGTTTTCGTATGAGTTCTTGGTACTTTAACATGAGCATCTGTCTTGTCAAGACACTACTGTGTCGCCAGGTACTGAATGCTTTTTTTGCACTCGATACTGCATCCTCCATCTCGGATGTAGTACTTTTAGGTGTACGGCATATGAGTTGATTCGTCGCTGGATCATGGACATCTGTAAATTCACTACTTTTCGAATCTAGAAACAGAAATATATATAATTCTTACTTAATAGTAAGTTCTTACTTAAATAGTATAATTCTTACTTGCTTTCATTTTTAATATATGATTGTAATAATGCGGATTTAAGTCAGAAAGCTTTTTATTAGAATAGTCTTGTTTTAAATGACTTGTATCGTAAGACAGATTTATTTAAGAAAAATATAATGATAATTATCCTTCGTCTAATTATGATTTTTCACCACAAGTTATAATTTGTAAATCATGATTTTTTGATGCTTTCAGAACCTCAAGAATTTGTTGCCTATCAGTGAGATGTTATTTTGCAAAACATTTCAAAAGATAAAAATGCACACTAAAAGTTTCTTACAAAACTTATTTTAAAAGAATATACAATATGGACAATTACCACATAAACTAGTAAAATTATATTTACATGAAATCTAAATTTACTGGGCATCTCTAGTAATGTAGTTTAAAACAATTGAACAGAATTTAAAATAAACGTATCAGTAATATTCCATTAAAATATATTAAAAGAATTGAAATAATTTATTTAAAAATAAAAAATATACTTTAAAATTATAAATTTTGTTAAATTCATATTAGAATTACATTTTCAATATATCTTTTTTTAGAGTTATTTTTCTAATTTTTATTCATTTTTTATGTATAAAAGAAATTGTACTTTTTTTATTTATTATAGTACACTTTCTAAATCAAACTAATTCCATACATTTTTAAAATAACGTTGAGCTAAAAAAACTATATTGGAAAGTAAAATTGATGTCTTAACATCAATTATTATGCTCTTCATTTTGTTCATTATACTAAATCAACGATTTCTAATAAAAACACCATAGTATTCAAAAACTTGAATTGATACATAAATTTTTCTATTTCAAATGTTGTTAAAAAAACTTTCTGAATAGTCAAAGATTAATTATAACAACTACAAAAAATAAATACGTTTGGTAAAATATTATTTTAATTTCTTGTATCTATTTCATATTCGAAAATCTACATGCATAACTAAAATTGCTATATTTGAAATTATACATTCGAAAAGGTTACAACCACATAATGTCATAACATGTTATTTTAATACTTTAATTACAAATAAATTTGTATATAAAATATCGATTTTCAATTGAATTTAATAATAAATTAAATTCTTAGTATTCAGTATAAATTATCTTTGGTATCAACATATTGTCATTTATGAATAAATGTCTTTATTAGAAAATAAAAGTCTTTATTATAAAACTAAAATATCTTTACTAATAGGTGGAATTTAATATTACAATTCACACTTTTGAAGAAGGAATAAAACGAAGGTAATTATAACAAATACTGATATTCTCAAATAGTTATATGTTTAGAGAAACGTATTATTTACATTAAAATACTTTACCGACAAATTGCCCATCAATGAACATTTTTACAGTTGGCACAGAAGAACTATACGATCTTACTGACACTATTCTCTGTAACAAATCAAAGTATTTTACAATCTGATATTATAAATAATACAATCTAAATATAATAATTTAATACACTCTAAAATATTGAATAGAAAATATTTAAATTAGTTAATCTAAATTGCTTCATTTTTTAATAAGTTTAGGCTTAAATTATTTTACTAACTATTTATGATATATAAGTATTGAATAATATTTAAAAAAGAATTATTTATCTGCTTAATTAGATTATTGATACTCATTAGATTTTTAAATGAAAGTTGATAATGAATTTCTAAGACCATTTTAGATGAATAAACAAAAGTGTTATGCTAGATTGAGGTATTTTCTTAAAATGCAGATGGTATGTATTTGATTATCGTGAAATGCATCTATTAACTCTAATTCTGCCAATGTTATATGATGTATTACAGTGCAGATATGAAGCGTGCGTGCCTGCGCGCACGCGCGTGTATGTAAGAAATAATTCACGAATGTCGTATGCTCAGTCAATATATTAAAACTGACTAAATACGTTCTTGATCTGATGATCGCTTAACGCAAAAATAATGATGAGCATATTGGTTTTTAAAACATATTGGTTTTCATAAAATTAAAAAAATTATTTAATAAAATTAAAAATCTTATTTACTTTAAAATCAATATTTCATCTATTATATATTATAATACGTAATAATTATTATCTTTACTTTAATTTTACTCATATAACAGATTAATTTCAATTATTAAAAAAAAGGTATAATCACAATAAAAATAAAATAAAAAAGGAATAGAAATAACAATTATAATTACTATTCTTTATATTACTATTATTTAATTAAATATTTCTTCAGCAATCACGATTTTATAGATTATAAAAAATACCTTCTATCACTTTAGATGGCTATTTACGCTTCTACTTGTAAAAAATAATCGAACATGACGGCTCAACAAATTCAATGCACACTTTCTTTGATTGTGGCCATGCGCGCTACGTAAGATACTAGATACAATAAAGAAATGTTCAAATAAACTTTTTCTAGGATATAACACATTTTAAAAAATTGAATGCGCTCGTTGCAATGGGATGCAAAATACGTTTGCTGCTAATTTACAAATATTCGAAGAATCTAACAGGTTGTTTGATGGAAATAAAATAGTTTGTGACATCTTAATTAAAAAAATTCTTCATTATGAAATATATCCAATTCTCCATTGTGAAATATATGAAGAAATTAGCGTATGAAATAATTATTTTGCGGAAGTCAAATCAACGTTCAGAATAACAGTTAATTATAAAGAATATAACAGTGAAAGATTCGTAGGCTTATCTCGCAACAAATATCAATAGTTTTTACATAGCAAAGAAAAAGTAAATTTAAAATGTTGTTTTCGTTGAAAAGCGCACGATCGAATACGAGTATAATGGATTAATAATCGAACAGTGGGAGAAAAGACGAGATATAGAAAAAGCGTGTCATTGGACGTGAATGTACAAGAATTCGTACCTCGCATGTCGCTGTAATCTTTATTAATTGCGCCATTGTAATATGCTGCTAGCTGACGATGAACTGTGGAGGCACAAGTCATATGGATTAATCGCCCGGCTGATCGAAAACTAGACTGTAGTAGCCTTGTCGACGATTCGTAGATAAACAACGTCAATAGGCGTATGTTTTTTCGACGGCTCATAGGGTCGACGCTTGAATCCAACGCTTTTTGAAACTCCCCGAAGACTTGAGGTAGACCGCAGGTTGAAGTATTAGATCGTGAAAAGGCACTTAAAACTGGCTTATGCTTACAATTTCTATTCGATTCCACGCTACTTAACTTTTTACGAAACGCTCCTAGACACTTTCCATTTTCCTCAACTTCTCTTCTGCAAGGATAATAATTTCTAACTTCTCCAAAAAATACACTTTATTTACAAACACTTACTTCTTTAAAAAAATGTAATTGTTTTAAACATAACTCATATCTTTAATTTGTAGCAGCTAACACGATAAACCGAAGTTCTATAATTAATAATAAATTTTGATTTCGGCTAGACTAGAAAATAACTTTTAATTTGTCTATATATAATTCCTTTTATATTCATCGTTTACAGCACCAATTTTTCTAATCAACTCATTATCGCATTCGATCATCTTACTAAGCATTATATAAGAATACATTTTGAAGTGTAAAGATAAAATATTGAATTTTTAATAATTTAAATTTATTGCTCTTATTTGTATGTATTCCCGTATTCAAAATCGCAATATTTTTCAAATAACACTGAATTAAATTGAACTCTATATTAATTAATCGTATAAAACTTATTTATATTTTCTTTTGATCAATCTATATCATTGGTTCAACTTTTATATGTTGTTTTATAAAGTAAGGGGAAAACATTTATTTTGCATCTTAAAAATTAAAGTTTTATTGTTTGTTTGATTGTTTTAATTATTTAGCCTCTTAAAATGCAAGCACTCCGTGAAAAAAATTGGATAGTTTAAAGATAAACGGTGTAATACTCGAATTTAATTAAGCGTCCGAAATCACACAAATCTAAGTATTTTTCTCATATCTAATAATAATATAATAAACGTTTAATCAATTTGTAAAGAAACTTGCATAAAATAAACAGCATTTCGAATGTACTTTGAATAGATCTTCTTAAATTGAAATTTAACGATAGAAAAACTATGATTTTGATTTTGTAGTAGACTTTGCATAATTAATATTAATCGTATTCAATTGCAATATCCGACATCATCATGATTATCGCGTTATTTAAATTGAAAAATTAATGAACAAAAGTCTCATTCTTATGTTCAAGTCAAATGCGGGTCAACATAATTCCAATTTTGCAGTAAACTAAATATACGCCTGTATAGTACACTTTTCAAAATTAGAACCATTAGAATTTATTCCTAATTTCCTCTATATATTTATCGACCACCTTGTTTCATAATTAATTTCATCCGTAATTAATTATTCTATACATAATAAAAAGTATAAAGATAATTAAAATTGATTTCTGACATTACATGGAAGTTATTGTCTTTGTATTTAATATCTTATAATTAATAGATATTATTAAGAACATTAATATAATTAACAACACAATAGATGCAAAATGTACATCTACATTTATAAATGTATGCAAACAAATCAATCTTAATTTGGCTTCAAAATCTTCATTTACTATTTGTCATCTAGTAACAATGTTAATTAGCTGTTAAAACAAATTGTCTAGAATTCATTCATATTTTTTTAATTATTTAATTTAGTTATATATATTTAACAGTTTATTAATTTTTGCTTGTACTTATTTTGCAAAAATTAAATATAAATATAACGAACAAATAAATTTTAATTGAAAAACAAAATTCAATCGGTAAAACAATGCGCTATAAAAAGATCAATTATCTCATCCCTACTCATTTTTTATAATAATTAATAACTTGCTTATTTTTATCTTAATTTATATATTTTAATGTTAATCTTTGTATACGTGGATATGCTAATACGTACATATTGCATACTCATGTTCAATATATTCCCTTTCCTATTCACAATATTTTATAAAATTTACACAAAATAAATGAAATTACGATAAATTTTCTTTTTTATTTTATATATTTAAATTAAATATTTATGTTTATGTAAGGAGCCCAGGTCTCGTCTCGACAATGCCGATGATATCATTACGTACAGAAAAAGGCGACAATGCCGTTGCCGCCAAGCCATATATAAGCGTCGCTATTAAATAGATTTTCTATGTATCATTATACATATAATTATTAATTACATTTAATTAGTTAGGCACGATTTTTTTCTATACACACCATTCATTAGTAAAACATAAAATATATTGTAACATGCGAGAAACAATTAGCGCATCACGCCGGTTGGCCCCGAGATTTTAACCAATCGGCGCAGGGCTTTTGTGTCGTTCACAAAACTGTCGGCGTCGACGTTGACAAGAGAATGTTTCGTTAGTGACGTTACGTCTATTTAAGCATTGAATATTGTTGACGCAATTTACTTAAATTAAGTTGAACGTTCGAAAATCAAATTTGTGATTATTATTTATTAGCTCTTGTGCCAATTTATGAGCATAAGAAGTAGAAGAGCGAACAGAGGAATGGTTTGTTCTATTTGTATAATATAGAACGCGGTTAGGATACGTTGTAGCGTCATTTACGAAAAAGAATAAATAACCGAAAAGCAAACATAATACTTAACGTTGACACTAACTTTCTATATTGAAATATATTATTCATGTATTTTTATTTTTTAAAGTATATTATATATTAATAACACTTAAATTTTAATAAAACAAATCTTAATGATGCTAAATAAATTAAATCATATGACAAATAAATAAATGTATATATACATGTATGAAATCTATTGGGCCTTGTGTTTTGATTCGATTATTTATTCTTTTTAGCATACAACGATACGTGGAATCCCCGCTTGCGTTCTATGATGTAAGTCGGAAAGAACTCACTATTCATCGCGTTCCTCTACTTTTCTGCCTCCTGGACCTCTACTCGCTATTCTACAACTTATCTTCAAATTTTGCACAAAATATAGTAAATAATAATTAAAAATTCGCTTTTTCGAACATTCAACTTAAAAACGCGTAAGGTCTATTCCACATATCGAACAAAAGTGACGTCATTAGAAAATTAACGCTCTCTTGCAACGCTTACAGTTTGCGAGGCAAGTGTCACTATGTACCGATTGATTGTGCAACTGATTTTTACATATTATAATTATGATGATAATTACATATTACATTTTATATTCCCTAATGTCTACGGTATATATACAAGGAAAATCGCGCTTAACTAACTAAATATCAACTACAAATTTAGCGTAAATAAACATTCTATATGCTTATAGATTAACGGCGGTAACGCATATCGATGCATGGCTCTTGCTACAGGCAGTAGTATTATCGCCATCATCTGCACCAGCGGCTATTGTCAAGGCAAACTCTCAACTTATTACAGTCTATATATACATATATATATTTATAAAACTGTAATAAAAATTGTCATTTTTAGTAAATATTTTATTGTGTGTAATTTATGTTCGTAACCAACCAAGCAGTCTTTTTTAAGCTTATACTATACATTCAATAGATGGAACTACTTGGTTACTACAAATATCTTTTTTATTATATATGAAAATGGTTATGCGTATATTTAATAATCACGTTCAAAATATACATATTGTAGTAAATTTATATATTATATATATTGTAAAAAAAATATATATATTCAAAGTGGTAACTATCCCTAAAAAGAGTTTCCTGATACATACCTTAATAATTTTCTTAATTTTGTAATGTATTGTAAAATATGACAAAAAATGTAAAAAATATATTTGTACATAATTGTACGATCAATTGAGTAAGTACCCTGATAGTTCACCCCTGAAAAACTCGTTTTTTTGTCGTCAAACCGAATTGAAATTTCTTATCAAAAAAACATCAATGTATTTCTTAAAAAAATTTTTTCATTGAGGTTGCTCATATTCTGAATAACTGCTCTTATTTTTTGGAAGGTTTAATAATGTTTTGAAAGACTCTTCTTATTATAAATAGACATATTCAATTTCAATATATTAAAACTGACATTTAACGTATATGTACGTCTAAAAAATAGAGCGTTGCTACCTCCTTTAAGAATCTGCCAAAAAGTTTCACAATGTTTTTCTTAATTTAATTTTATGCTATTTTATTGGAATATAAAACATATTTGACAAAAAAAAGTATTTTTCTAGATTTATTAAAATTTAAAACCATTATTAATATGAGTAATGTGGTTATTGGGAGCATAGGCAATTCATGTACAAGCAAATTATTTTAAGAAATATGTTGCTATGTAAAAAAATCTTATAAAAAATGTGTTTTGGGCTAAACTTTAAGTGTTCTAATTTCAAACACTTCGCAATGTGTTAACATCAATATTCAATATTATTTATATGATGGTTTAACTGCATTAAAAAATAGTGAGATTTTATTTAAAAAATAAATAAATAAATAAATAAAGGTATGTGACTCCTCGTGTAAAAGCGATTTTTACGAAGCATCTTTTTCAAAGAAAATATTGGTTTTGGTTTTATTGTAAAATTTAGATCATCTTTATGTTGTTAAAAAACTACGGGTTTTTCGATGGTGAACTTTTAAAGGATGCTAAGGATGCTTTTCTCTCCTTAATTCGACATATGAGCAAGTAAAAAAAATCTCTAATTATTTTTTTCATATTTTACAATAGATTAAAAAATTAAGATAATTATTAAGGTACATATCAGGAAACTTTTGTTAGAAGTAATTAGCTTTTTGAAGAATTTTTTTTCCAAAAACTCCGAGACACGTCAACTTCAATTCTCACTGTTGTTCACAGTAGAATAATTTTTCATGTAATTCGTTTCATTTAAAAATTTCTCTAGAAAAAATAAGTAAAAAATAAATATTTACCTTTATAAAAAATACGGGATGCAACCCTTTGGATTAAAAGAAATTTTCACATAAGTGTTTTTTCAAAAGAAATGAATTGGCGTTGGTTTTATTCCAAAATTTTAATTCGTTTTTGAGATATTAAAAAGAAACGATTTTCGAGGATATTTCTATATTTTGTAATGGTATCTGATATTTTTTGATATGCTACAACATATTACAATATCAAGAAAATCAATAAGGTACACCTCAGATAGTTTCCTTTTTAGTAGAATGAATTAAGATTCAATCTTTCTTTTTGAAAAGAAACATTCCCTTAAACTTTGGAAATTAACGGGGATCATTTTTTTTATTGGTGTCGTTGTCATTTTCGTTGTTGATGTTATTATTATTGTTATTGCTGCTATTGTTTTTGTCGTTGCTGTTGCTGCTTTTGTCATTGTAACTGTCATAGTCGCTGTCGCTGTTGCTGCTGCTGCTTTCATCCTTGCTACTGTCACGGTCGCTGTCGCTGTTACTGCTGCTGCTGCTGCTTTCATCGTTGTAACTTTTATAGTCGCTGTCGCTGTTGCTGCTGCTGCTGCTGACGATCATCATTGTTATCATTATCATCTTACTTTTACTTACTTCTCTCGCAACTGTGATCAATGACTATCACAATTTCCTTCAATTACACTATCTAAACAGACAGCTTAAAGCTTGATTCTCTTTCACTAAATGAAAAATAAACCATTTGAATTAAAATTTATCGTTTCTTTTATAATTATAATTTATAATTATATTTATAATTATATAATTTTAATTTATAATATTATTATATAATATTATAATTTATAATTATAATTATATATATAATTATATATATAGAATAATTATATATATAATAAAAATATAAAGAAATTAATAATATCGAGAGAATCATATACCTCTTCTTATTTATTCAAGTGAGTATCTTGATGCTGTAATTATACTGCAAGTTGCCTGAATTTTAACCGATACTATTCTTATAATAAACTTTCTTCTAATAGATGTCTGTTAGATGAAAAACTTACTACCTATCTATACTAAATTTTTAGCCTGATTTCATTGAGGAATAATTAATTTTATATTTGATGAGTAATTTTGCATTATAATATACGTTATTGTTTAAATAATATCGAAAAGAATTTACGAATGAGAGTGACTTGGAAATGATAAAAGCAGCAGAAATACTTTGTATAAACTTTACGCATACATAACGCCATAACTAATAAATGAATAATTTCCTAGAAATTGTTAACACTTTCTACTACTACTTACAGCTTTTTAAATCAAAAATTATCTTCGCTTATAAAATTTAAATATTCACATATATCAACTAAATTTGACTAGAGCCCTGTATATATAAGATTCCATACTTTAAAAACTATTAAAGAAAAATAACAATTTTTTAATTCTATACATCATTAAAATTTTATTACTATCATTAAAAAGCATTATAGAAATTTCATCAACAATTTTTTATACTTTTATACTATTTCGTCAAATAATATTCAAAAACCAAGATTACATCGTTCATTTTTAAAAATAATATGAGTTAAAATCTTAATATTAACAAGAACTTAACAAATATAATGCATTATAATAATATTATTATAGTTGCTTCATATGGATCTTGATTTTAAGTAGTGCCTATATATAAAGTACTAACTTTAATGTGAATACAAATTAAAAATACTTTGGAATTTTATTTTTTCTTGTGATAAATTATTAATAATAGTTCATAACTCAATGTATTACATAATTGTGCTGAATATTTTTCCACCTCTCTTCTATATGTGATGTTATAAAAATTAGAAATGGAGATCGTAATTATGTATCTGCCACTATGAAAATAATAATGGCTTAAATTTTAACTTTATTTATATATATACGAAATTGTATAATCAACGGTAATATGGTTAACATTTAATATATATATATTAAAGCGTAAAATGTTGTAAAATAATCCACTTACAGAAACTTATTCATAGCAAAAACAAATCTCACGTGGTTTGTATTTTTATAAAGTAATTGATATTTAAAGAAATTGTTAAAATCCATATACAGAAATACTTTACTTATTTATATAAAAACTGGTTATACATAATGATAATAATGAACATTGGTTTTCGATCAATAAATATTCAAGATTGAAAGATCTAAAAAGAACAAATTTTTCGAAACTTAAAATATATTTCTAGTAATTCTAAATATATTTCTAATAACAACACATGCACCCAACCCTTATAGAATGCAATTCTATAAATGCAGATAATCAAATGCTTTTTACAGTAAAACAGATTTTTCATGATATTCGAAAGAAAATTGAAATGTGAATTTAAAAACCACTTTAAGTAAAATACATAACATTCCTAGGCTAGTGAGAAGTATTTTGAGAAAATTATGAGAAAATCATAATTTGTTTATGAAATAATAGCCATAGTACAAGTAATAATAGGGTAAAATAAATTGATATATGGCGGGGTGATTGTCAGCTCGTCGATAGTTCTTAAATAGGTATGCGCTTTTTCTCGATAGTTTTTCTTCAGAAAAATGCCATCCGGTAAAATCTTGTAGTCACAAGCATATTCGCGCACCACGCAAGCATTTTTTTGAACGCTGAACAACAGCACGTTGCACCAAAGTGGATGACTTTTCGATGTGTGCTCGTAGGTGTTCAAAAACATGTAGGCAACGCTTCGCATTTCTTTGCATTTTGACAGTATTTTTTGCTTACGAACAAACACTCGTAGAGTGTACGAGCAATGTGCGACAATGAGATAGAGACTACGACAAAAATTATCACGTTTGCTTACTTCCTCCTTCCGTATTTTGTTAGAGAAGGGCGTCACGTGAATGTCGCTCACCTTTCGGGATAGCACCTGGGCTCCAAGATACAAGCAAAAGCTCGACGATTCTCTCCACACCAGTGTCCGAAATCCAACTCGTCTTCCTTTTCTATCCATTGCCTTTATTATTTTTACGAAACACACGCCACATGCTAAAATGAATGCTGCAATTTTTATAACTGCGCATTATGTGCTGGTAATTCAAGTATAAAGTATTATAAGAAATTAATAGCTTTTAAAGAAGTTAAGATAGTCAAACAATTAAATATTTAAATATTTGTAATGAAAACTCCAACCTTATGTAAGGAAACGCTCACCAAGCTGGTAAAGGTATTAGGACTTATATATAGATAACATAATAATTTTTCATCTATTTTTTATTATAATCCAACAATAACACTTTTGCATTCAAGAATCTTATCGTTTACCGTCTCTATTTCTCGTTCTTTTTACTAGCTCCAAACTAATATTTTTATCTAAAAATTACATCTTTTAGCAATTTAACTACGATAAGAATTTGCTGTCGTGCGAAATCACCAAACAAAAACATACTATGTACACAATAAATTTTAAAACATATTTTTAATAAATATGTTTGCTATTTTTAATAAATATGCTTTATAATTACTTTTTATTCTACATTGAAATAAAATAAAAAAAATAAAAAAGCATTGCGTTCGAATTATAATTTGTCACTGAAAATTCTAATAAAGGTATTATTCTGATGACGTTTACACTTTTATATAACTGTAATAACTGAAACAGCTATTAATTGTTTATAGTTAATAAGTATATATGTCATGAAAAATATTTAATTTACATTATATAATAAGTAATAATAATAAGCAAAAAGACGCTCCATAGTACAGTGAATATTTGTTAATGTAATAAATATTAATCCTAGTAGATATTTTAAGAAATAAAATCAATACAAAAATGTCACAAAAACATTAGGGTCATTGACAGGGCCAAATGTAAATCACTTATTCAGTTTTATTATAAATTAAACTATAAAAAAAATCTGTAGCTATTTCTAACTTTTAGCTGACAATAATTGACCTACGAACTATTACACTTCAAAGGATTTGTTTAAAAATTATGAAAAACATTAACATTTCTTTTGATCTTGTGAGATTTATTTAAGATTAAGAAAAATTAAAAAAATGAAAATTAGGAAAAAAGATGTTAATAGAATGAAAAAAGCAATAAAGTGTAAATTAGTCGCGAATAAGTTTAAAGAGGACAGTAGAAGCAATAACTCGTTACGTAAAACGATTTCGCTTAAACGTCTTAATCGTTCAATCGATAAGAATTGCAATTAAGAAGGAGGCATCCTAATAGCGAAAATTAAGTTATGTAACAACAATGGGAGTAAGAAGTTTTCAGATTCACTAGGCTGAAGATGCGGCGCAGCTGTGCGTAACATTTAGGTAGAATATCGGTATTAAACCAAAAAACGCACAATTATGATGTGTCTGAAATTTAGACCGATTATGTCTCAACAAATATTGAAGTAATTTAAAAATAAATATTTTTGTAGGAAATAAATTTGAAACGCTTAATCATATCATAAAATTAACTTATTATAAAAAAAATAAATTTCCACACTTAAAAACCACCCCTACAAGGGGTTGAACAATTTAAAAAATCATAAGTCTTAAATTATTAAGATCACCAAAAACTTTATTTTCGATTAATATTAAATATCTACAAAACTACAGTTAAAAAATTTTCATATTAAAAATCCATCAGGAACATTATTTTTAACATTATTCCGAAAGTCACGATACGAGTCTGTAAGAGCATCAGTTCTTATGCGCGTAACAGTATATCTACAACATATTAATTATTAAATTAATAAATATTACCATTTCTCATTACAACATATTATGACTTATACAAAGTACAAAATATATACAAACTTTTATAACAAAAATCGATGAACAACAATGTCTTATACATTATTAATCAAAATCATATGCGAATCAATGACTTTACATAGAGTTTACTAAAATATTTATAACATTAACATTTTCACTTAGCCCAGAAATTTTTTTTTAGATTATCATTTCCGATATAAAGCCAAGCAAAACTACTACAATTTTAATATTAAAATCGTTGTGGAACATTGTCAAATTCGTTATTAAATAAAGAAAATATCGTTCATATACGCGTTTTTTCTGTGGGTTATTGTTAATAACAAGCACAATTATGGCATGCAACAAAACTTTATTTCGAAATATCATTCCCTATATAAAAAAAAATTTTACTTATATTTTTTCAATGTTAAATTCGATCTGGAATATTAAAAAAATTATCAAATATAAAAATTAATGAGTCACTCAAGCATTTCATCAATCAATTTAATTCAACGATTTCGCTAATTGGTACTGACTCTCTTTCTAATAACTTTGAAAGTTCTTTTGAGAAATCAACTGTATTATAATGAACATTATATATATTTTTTTAAATTTTAAACACGTGCAATAATTCAATTTAGGCTCTAAGTTTTCTTTTTGTATCAAATACTAATTATTAGCGATGTTACTTGGGTATGTACAGAGATAGAGAAAGAGAGAGAGAGAGAGAGCGAAGAAGAGAGAAAGAAAATAAAGTAACTAGTATAATAAAACAAAGAACGTAAAGAAATATTTGTAAGTTGTTTCTGAATAAATAGCATGTTTTTTCCTCGCCTTAATTTACTAAAAAATGTTGTAAGTTAATCATTTATTTACTTGTTTAATAGGTTTCAACATTTGATTTTAATTATTTATCAAATTATAAATAAAATTTTAGAAGGTCCTTTTTCTTCTTTCATTTTAAATTATAAATATTGCTCATATTAAATAATATAAAATTTGATGTAATTTTCCTGAATTCTTAACGATTAATTATGAATGATTAATTATTTTAAGACTAATAAATATTAGCGTAACACTAAAGCTATTCCGCAAAAAACTTAAAATGAAATTAACATTCAAACTATTATTATTTTTATTCTTTTCCTTAAACTCAACAAATACTGAAAGTAACATTTAAGACGAGATATCGCGATCTTAGATATTCGCAACCCTTAAAAGCTACATTTCTATATTATCTTATACTAAAGATAAGCTGTCGTCTACACCCGTTGATTTAGACCAAAACGTGTATTTATTTTAAAATTAATAAAATGATCTCTTTCTTTTAGTGTAATAAAATATTATATTATATACATCTATATACAATGCAATTTTATAAAATGAATGTTCATAGGAGAGAAAACAATTAGTTTCTTCGTAATTCTAAACTGATTATAAGATAAAACTCACAGTGGTGTATAATAAAATAATATAAATATGACATTAAATTATCAGAAAAAAAATTTTAATTTCAAAGTAAATTAAGAAAGTAATAATAACTTTTTGATGTACAATTAGAACTTTACGTATACACACGATAGCAAATTTTGTCTATAAAAGCGTTCGAAAATTGCAAATAAATGTATAAAAATACATTGAATTTTGCTCATATAGGGTGAATTGAATATTACTCATCAAAGGGTGAAAATTGCTTTTGATACATTAAAACGTCATAAAAGTAAACAAACATTTTAGTAGCATACTCTCTTAGGTACATTTAAAAATAGTAGTAAGCATTCAATAACCGTACTCAATGACTTTCAAGATCAACGTTTATTTTCAAACAATCATGCTTTAGCAATATATTTTAGACTACATAAAAATTTAAAAATTAGTCTAATATAATTAATTACTTAAAATATATTAATAAATAATTAACAATGCATAATTGATAGATATCAAATTTTTCTCTAATAATTGATTAATAAAAGTTGAATAATACAAATAATTAGTTATAAATTTATACAAATTTAAATTTTGGTTTGCTGAATCATTTAATGATACATCGTTAAAAAAGATTGTTAATAACGATACATATAATTTATCAATTTTTGCACAGATAATATTTTCAGATTATATTTTAAATACATTGCATTATATGTATTTTTAATATTAGCGTAATTTGTTTATTATTAAAATACAAATTATTAGTTACTACATCTTATTATTAAAATAAAACTCTGTTTTATCTTGAAATATAAAATGTTTATCTTCAAACTAATAATATTTAATATGCGTTTTTGATACAATGTATATATGTAAGTATGTATCAATATTTGCATGTTCAAGTATTATCAATATTTTACATTATATATTTTTAATATTTTATTATATTGCTTATCTCTATATACATTATTAGCGATTATAATTTCCATTTAATGTATTTAAAACTTCAAATCCATAATTCTGATTATAGAGTCAACTAACATGCGAATTTTTCTGTCAAACTTTGACCTTTATTATTTTTGTTTATTCAGTATTAATTTTTATACTAAAAACTATGAAAACATTGAATATTTTACATGAAATTTTAAAATATTTTTAATATATCTAATCATGGGTTAATGGTTAATAATAACGAATCGTGAACCCATGCTGAAGACTGCATTAGTACAAATTATTTTACAATATAATTTTAAGACAAAATAATATAATTTTTACTTTAAAAATGTAAGATTCAATTTAATAAAATGCTACTTAAAATTTAAATTGTAAGTTCTCAGGAATTCTTTCGTGATGAGCAATGAACATCAGTCAAATTGCTATTAGATAATTGACCATTATAAAAACTCAAATTCTACTGCATTTAATACAGATGTATATGTATATATACTGATATTCAAAACATCAATTTTTTGTAATAAGAATTTAAATAAAACCGTAAAGATAATTTTTTTTATAATCTAATGAAGCATATGCTTTATAATTGATTCTTATGAGTTTCAATTTTTGAAATACTAAATAGCCTTTATAACGCGGAAAATATATATTCTGAAAATTGTATCAAAATAGAAAATAATGAAAACATTGGATCGCATAAATTGTAGTATTTTACAAAAGATTAAGAGCTCTATTGATGAAAATATTGTATTTAATGAAGTTATTAGTTTTTATTATATTAAAATCGACAGTAAAAAGATAATCATATATTTCAATTGAAAATATACGAATCTTTTAATGTACTGTAAATCTTTTAATAAAATTGTGTTATGGGGGTTGAATGGATCATAAGTTACTAAAAATTTATTTTATTTAAGAAAATAAAAATTATATTTCAATTTAAAATAATCATTTAATTAGAGAAGACTTTTTATATGAAATGCAGAACCTTAAATTCACTAAGAACAAGAAAACCACTCCTACAGATTCGGCTTACAGAATTGTTTCTCTATTTGTATGCGCAGTTGTGCTAAAGTAGGTTAATTTTATACCGCCTAACAAATGAACTGTTCTCTCTTTTTCTCTCTTCCTCTCGATCTCTATCACTCTATCTATCTTTCTATATCTATTCTCTATATGTCTAATATGAGAAACCTTTGATATTGTAATAAATATTGCTTATAAAAGTTCTTCAAATAATTTTTTACAAAATTCCACATGAAGTTTTATCGAAATGTAATTTTATACTTTTTATATATAGTTAGTAAGCATACATGATGTAATAATTAAAAAGCGATTAACATATAATTTAAATGAATACAAAAATTAACGGAAATTCTAGATTCTCTGCACGTCTCTTTTTATTCCCTAACTGTAGATTCGAAAATTAAAATTATGCTTGTAACAAGAGGTATCCACATGATTACGCAGTGAATTAGATTTGAAATACGAAAGTTATTTGACAAAAGTTAATACCTACGAATATTTACTAGAACAAAAAAAATTGATAGAATCATGTATATACAAATTTCCATGTTAATATTCATGAAAAGTTCCGTGTAAATTTTGCAAATTTTTTGATAGGATATCTACTCACTGTATAATTAATCATGAATACCGATTGCTTATACTCGTCGTCTACAAAGTATTTAGAGTAGATGTAATTTTCGACATTTTTAATTTGTTTCTATCATTGTAAACTTAATTTCAACGTTCAATATCTTCGAAAATATATGTTGTGCTTTAATTGTTTTAATCGCTTAATAATCATAAATCACTAGGATTATATACTTTGTATATTTTATATATAGGATGAATACAATCACTAAACATAGTTTGTAGCTGTCAATTATTTATTTAGTTGATAATACAAAAATACCAGCAAATATTTTATCTGCTTTTAGTCAGAAGATGATAAAATAAATACTGTGTTTAAAAGTAGCGATTATCATTGTTATACAGTTTAAAAAAAAACGCAGTTGCCATTAGATATTGAAGGACGTAATAAAAAAATTATTAATGTATGACGAACGATCATTTTTGCCAATATTAAAGCAAAATAGTGAAGGTGATTATTTGTCTTATTGATTGAAAAAGGAGTCTTTTTAAAACGTTCATCTTGGCAATGTTAAGAAGATTCAAATTTAAATTTAAAATTTAAAGAAGCGATTCAACACCAGAAAAAGTCTACGTAAAATGTAGACAACATGAGAGAACAGATATATCCATCGACCAACGAAGTAACATCTTTAAGATATTCGACCGAAACGAAGATTGAGAACTTATATAAGAGTCAAGATAGGAACCGGTTGTCCTCTCTAACAACCAGCATTTACTTGTAAATTTATATCTGCGTTTCAATAAGCAATCCAAAACTTTGCTTGTAATAAAACGACGGGTATTTGCATGCATACGCTATGCGGTTAATATGCCACCCCTCCATTTTCTTCAGCCATTACCATTTTATTACATGCAACTGAATGTAATATTTTCGTGTTATTACAATACTTTTTTTAATATTTTGCTTCCGTTTTATCATGCAAATCTGATTTAGTTTTTGAAATCTAGCAAAGAATTTAAGAAAATGCATGTTTTATTTGCGCAATATTTGAAGTTATTGAACATTACATGTTAGTCGACATTTACATAAAATTGAAAATGTAAAATGACCTGATCATCTCAATGAGGAAATAGGACCTGCAAAATTGATTGAAAATAAACAGCGGAATATACGGTCACATATTGCATTGCTTTTTCTAGCCATTCGGCCGAATGCCAGTCCAGTTTCATAAACAAAATTCCTAATATAATTTGGTTGCGTAAGTATGAGCTAAAAAGCACAATTAAAAATTATTTATTTAATAGTTTGCACAAAAATTGTTATAAATAAAGAATTATTCCGTTTTCGACTGTATTACGACGCAAGCCGGTAATGACTTGAGCTGTAGAGGTGCTCGAAAATTTAGAAAAAATTGCTGGTCTACAAATAATTAATTCGAGAAGTTCGCAATCACCGGTCGTCCACCTGCGGCTGTACCGAATGATAGGAGCAAATCTAGAGGCTGGATTTCCGTGCAGTATGCTGTACAATGACTCTTTACAGCCGCAAAGTTGTGTTGATGACGACGTCTTAATCAAAACGCAGGTGTTATAATTGTAAAAAGTATGTAACCAAATTGACGGGAATAATAACAAAACGTGTTTATAATTAGGTAAAGCGGAGAAAAGAACTAAGCAGAAACTAGAAAATATCACGACCAAGGCTCAATAACCACGAGTCGTGCTCGATGGAAGCTAGAAATTAAACCTCTTCTAATATTTATTCGATGACAGCGAAGGATTAATTCAACATTGTTACCAGAACTATTCACATTATATCAGCATATATCGGCACTAATTGTTCACATTGTATTTTCAAAAGCCGTTTTGAAAATACAATGGAAAAGTATAAATCACCTCTACTTGCCACTGCCAATGTTTTTTAAGCCGCACTTCATACCTTCATATTAAAATTTCTTTTTTCGAACGTTTTTGTTCGCTCTTGAATGAACATGTACGTTGAGAGGGCACATTCTTTATTCGATAGTAATAAAGCTTGAATTAGAAAAAGCCTACCACTGATTTTAAATGATGTATTACTTAACTATCCGCTTTTACAGCAGTGTATTTTCGAAATTATTTCGCCGAAACGCAAATATTAAAGTAAAAAGGCCATTCTATTTGTGTGTCTATATACCGAATTCGTCTTTTTATGCAATACCTGGTCAGAATAAATATCTATACTTACAAAGCTTTCTTTTCTCAGAGCCCTTGTAAACGAATAAAAGCATAATGATTTATGCATACATTCTACGCCCATAATTGATTTTTAACTTTGTACGACTGCTTGATTCACTTTCTTGTTCAATAGCTGTTGATTCTTCAATTAAAAATACTATTATAAATTTAAAACATAAAGCAAAATTAAATCATTTACGTAAGACATTCTTTTTCAATTATATTATTGCGCAACATTATTGAATAAAACAAAAAGCTTAAGCAATCACGATTGCTATTATTTATATATTATTTTTGTAAAATAATATTTTCTTCTCTAGAACATTAAATATATCTTTGGAGTAGGATATTGGATATGCAACAAAATATAACACTTTTTAATTTGTTTGTAATAATAAAATGTATTAAATAATGTATCGTTGGCGTGTGTATATATATATATATATATATATATATATATATATATCACACATTACATCTTTCGTGGTACATGAGACTTCTGTTTGCCATTAAACTAGAAAAATCGGCGAAAACATGTGGGCCAGAATCAACGTACTATCAATGTCGATGAGGCACTTTTTCACAATTAAATAATTTTCATTAATAAATATAAGTCACTTTCGCAACGAACTACATTGAACGCTTGATTCTCTCCCAAAATTTTCAAGTAAACGCTGTTTTTTCTTTTTTACGGCGCAAGTTTATTTTCTAATAACGAAAACCTATGTTCTTTTATCACTTTTGTGGTCCCATTGTAAAGTAGGTAGAAGTCGTTTGATTACATGTCTCAAAATTCATTAAACATTAATTATTTTTCACTACTTTAATTTATTTTTTCTTTAAAAGCCACATTTGTATATAAAACTTAAAAAATCTGAATAACAACTAAAAATCAGTTTCCTTTTCTCTTGTAAATGATAACAAAAATTAAGAATGTTAAAAAAGAACTGAAAAATATTATTTTCTTATGTATTTAAAAAAATGTAAGAAGACACGCTCAAACGGCTTCTGCCATTCTATAATCAGTTGGCTCCCATGCGTATATGCGTATATACATAGTACGTATTTTTGGAGTTTTCTTATATTTTTTTTTATCGAAGGAAGCACGCGATTTACACATGTATTAATAACAATAAGTTTAAATCCTTCGTTATATTCGCTCTCTATCACAAAAGAGAAATTAAGTATGTACTTTTTTTAATTACTTAATATATGCATGTGTATGTTCTTTGACCAATTCATGAAAGTAATAAATACAATAAACACAATTCTTTCGCATCTCTGCTTACACGAGAATCTGAAGTTACAAAAAGAAATTCTACAATTGAACTAGGGCTGAATCACAGCTGGAACGAAAAAAAGATATTTTTCTCGAGTGTTGGTGACGGGTGGGGAAGAGGTCGGGCAAAGAAAAATATGCCGATAGAAAAGGGTTTGGAATTTGCGGTGTACATGTACATATGATTAAGAAAAACGTGAGGAACTTTGGCGAGAAATTCAAAAAATATAAAAAAAGTATTAACTCGAAGAACACGAGGGTTCGTTTGAGAGCCAAGAGATCGACCTGCACGTTTGCGTACATTATATTTGTAAATAACTGTGAAGAACGCAGTATAAAATATTATATAAATATATAAATAAAAATGAAAAAAATAAATATATTAAATTAAAAGACGTACACGTTAAAGTAAGTTTCATTGATATCTTATATGCGTGCTTTGCCTTTATGATTTTGCATATGCCTTGTTCGGTGCTGCATATAATCGAGTGACTGAATCTGTCAAAAAGCCGTAGGAGGATAAAAAATGTAAACCCTCAAATACTTGTCAATCAATCCCTCGAATTTATTTTCTAATAAAACAGGAATTTTTATTCTTCCAGTTTTAAAAAACATTATGTCTTTTTTTAAAAAAAAGAAGTCTTTTGAAAAGATCGCTCTTGGGAGTCAAATGAGTTTTTTCTTGTATCTATGTTCGAGGGATGTACTAGTAACAACATAATAATAAAATCTTTGATTAAGTAAGAATTTGAATTTTTTGCTAATAAATAATTTTTTATCATTGCGCCAATCAATCTTTTTAATCCCGGTAAGTAAGGATAATATTAATTAAAAAAAAGTAATCAAAAGAAAAATAATAAAATAATAGCCACTGAGAAAAACGTGAACGATTAGTTAACGTTATTATAAAGTAACGTCGAACAAATACCACGCTAGTATGAATTAATGATATCGCCTCTGATAATACGACGACGTGTGAAAAGAACATGATCAGTAAAAGAATAAAAGTTCAACAGAAGAATAGATGGCAGTGACACATTGATAAAAAAAATAAGAATAATAATAGTAGCAATAATAGTAAATAATATTATAATATGAATAATGATGATGATGATGATGATGATGATGATGATGATGATGATGATGATGATGATGATGATGATGATGATGATGATGATGATGATAATAATAAACAGATATACCTTAGTCACGGATGACTAAATTAATGCAAAACGTATAGAGTAATAATCGACTATCTGCACGTTTCGAATAAATAATGATTGAGTGAGTGCATGCACATAAGACTGTAATACATATTTTATTGTTATCTCTTTCTAGCGCTCTCGAAGCTGGTGCACCATGAGTAAACCACTTGATTTTTGCAAAACTCAACAAGGCCGGATGCACGTTAAAAAGCCGCACTGTCCACAACAATAGGTTAATCAGTAATCAGTATAGAATTAATAATATTATCAATAATATAATATAATAAAATAATAATGATAATGATAATGATAATAGTAATAATAACTAAATCTACAATAACATTTGCTTTCATGTATAAATTAAACGAAAACATTCTCCTCGGCTCAGGAAGAGTATATATAATATATACAAATGAATTCGATTCTCGAAAAAAAAACCACGTCATATTTTTACTTTCCTTTTTTCTCTTTCTCGCAACTCTCCCGTGCACGCACACACGCGCGCGCACACACACACACACACACACGCTGTCTACTTCAATAGGCACTTTTTATGTATCTATTGCAATCGAAATACTAATCTTTTTAGTATTTCCATTCTGCATATTATAAAAAAAGACCACTCACATCTTCGATAATTAAGGTTCGTGTATTTAAATGCTGTTCATTTTTTAATTAGCCCATATTTTCCTAATTCTTTCTTGTATTACCGCGATTAGAAAAGAAAAGGAAAAGAGCACGCTCATAAATAATATTTTTGTTGGCTATTGCAATAGTTACATATCACATTTTTCAATAGGGAAAGAACAATGTTACCGCAAAAGCTATCGCTTTCTTCACCTTGCGCCTATTTGCCTTAGTCACTTATAAAGTCTATCCGTGTTATGGGCATGTCGTGTATTCGCTTCGTTTTCTGCTTGTTTTGAGTAATGCCATAACGTTATAAAAGAAATTAGAATAAAAAAAGCGTTGAATGAAGCGCTTGTGACTGTACCGAGGCTAGATTGATCATCCGAAGACTGGATTGCTTTTCGGGTTATCGAGAAAGAAGAAATTCATAAAAGCGACAATTTCTCAACTCACCGCTATGTCCACTTGCATCTAATTTTCTCTTGCTTGTGCGCATGCAAGCTTCTCTCTCTCTTGCTCACACTCTCGCACTGCCGCCCAGAAACACAACAGCTTCTATTCACGCATGCACACAGATACAAACACATACCCACAGGCATCCACGTATTCTTAATTGGAAGACAATCGGTATCGTCGATTATTGTGATCTTCTTTATGAAAGAGGATTTTATTATGAAAACGTAGTCGAAAGCTGCGAGAAACTCATGCGCGTAACTTGCATAAATGAAGGCCTAGGAAGGGACCTCTACCGGGAGAAAGCGCAAGAGTTTCGTCACTTTCTTGCCTCTACAATTGCGTGTGCCCGTCGTCTCTCACTCTAACTCACTCTCGCCTTCGTTCACTCTATAGAAATCGCGCAAATGCAAAATCCTAAATTTTCAGTTGTTCAAAGTCAGAGAGAGTGCTACTAATCCTGTTGAAGACGGGCAGTCGAGACTCCACGCTTGGCGACAATGGCGAGGGCGTGCGCGGCGTGAGCTCGTCCAGCACCGCCTGGGGGCTGGGGCTCTGCCGCGCACTCAGTAGACCGAACTCCTGGCCAAAACCGAAAGCCATCGCAGACAGGCCCGCCTGCGGTTCATCGCTAAAGAAACTGGCCATTGAGTTGGTCGGTGATTGGCTAAGACTTGAGGACGGCGAGACCGAATCGGCTGCACTACCGAGCGAGAAGGTTGGCGAGAGATTGAGCGGCTGAGGTCGCTGAACCGCGGGCATCGGCTGAGCTTGTTGATGCTGGATGGACCGCTGCGTACGCGATTGCTGTTGTTGACGCGGCAGCTGCTGAATTGGAGACTGCGGTTGTTGGTTGTAGAGTGCCACGGACCCAGACAGGCCTAGGGAATTAGTGCGCGCGAGCGGTGTCGAAGCCGCAGCCACGGCAGCTGCCAGCTGCGGAGAAGCTGCTAGTTGTTCAAGGAGGCTTACATTGACACTGAGAGCTGTAGCAGTAGGCTGCAACAGCGAGCCCAGCCCTACAATGTTCGGTTGCGGCTGACCCAGCTGTGCGCTCACCTTGAGATTATGGATGCGAGCCTCTTCGAAATTGTGTACGAAATGGCAACGCGGCCCGTAGGGACAAAAACCGATCTTGTGGAAGGTGCGGCAGAGCTCGGTCTTGTACTTGGGATGGCGTGCGAGGTTACGCAATTCGCTGTAACCGTGAGCAAACTGGCACTTGTCGCCGTACTTGCAGCTACCACTCTCCTCGAAGGGCCGACAAAGCTCGGTCTTGTAGCGCGAGGTCGGCTCGCTGACGCTACGATCGAGCTTGCGGTGCTGTTCGATAAGAGTGACGAGACTGGTGTAGCTGCGGCGTAGAGGCGCAAGTCCGTTGCCCTGGATGTTTCCAGAGAGGGCTCCGGAATGCAATGTTGACTGACCCTCTTTGGACTTGGCGGTACCGGGGCTCTGAAACAAGGAAACAAGGAGTCCGAGTTAGTGATGTTTTGCTTAGGTTATTTCTTCTTCTCGCTCACTTTCGAAGTGCAGAGTATCAAACTGAAGTAAACACGAATATACTCCTTATTTTTTCTTTCTCACTCATCAACATTTATTTTATGTGAGCAGACTGACGAAAAATATCATGCGTGTAAAATTTCTTTTAGTTCGCAAAATGGGTACAAAACTTAAGAACTAAAGAGAAATCTAACTGATCCAAACAAACTAGTCTTTTGTTTTCAATTATTCAGCTGAAAATTTGGTTTTATAAGTACAAGAGTTGCGAAATAAAAAAAATAAAGATAGAAAAGGCGCCTGTCCCGAACTCGCTTACAAATATGTTTATAATGCGTAATACCGTTAAGAATCGAAAGTGAGGCAAAAAAGAGAAAATATAACGCGCGCTCGGGTTCGAGCAAACGCAATCAGTTTGACAGTATTTTTCCACTGGTGATTTAGCTTATCAACATCTCCGAATGAAAAAGCCAACTAAAGAGCAAAAGAATAAACGAACAAACAAATGCGAGTGCCACCGCAACTCAACACGCAAGCCCATTTCGCGATTTATTCCCCTTCTCCTTGCTCTCACTCAATCTCTCTCTCTCTCACTCTCTGCTTCCAACAAATTGACTCTTAAGTAGTCTGTTATGACGATGACGATTACTTATCGAGACAATTGAGCACATGCTTTGACTTACAAAAATACACTGAACTCTAGTAAAAATATAACATTATAAAAACCTTTTATATTTGCTCCTATATTCTAATCATACTTTATAATGTGATCATCAATCAAATTAAAAAAAAACCTGAATGCGTTAAAGCTAATAAAAAAGACAAGATACAACACAAATCATAAAAAAGCATTTGTGCACAGTTACTGAGTTATTGTAAAAAAAGAATAATGTAGTTCGAGTTCGTCAATATAGAATAAACAAATTAGTGGCAGGTATTTTTATAAAAAAGTATTCTAACATGTCGAGGTTGCGAAGTTCTTGGAGAAAGATATTTTAATTTTGAAACAACTTGTGAAGAGTAAAAGAGACGTTACATAATTTGAAAGAAACGCGGAGGGAGACAAGGTAAAAACGGAGTACTTGCCTCGAATTATAAAGAGCCGATGTGAGTCTATTGTTTGAGCGTAGCAATGGTATGGCAAAGCTTCGCGTTATTCGCAGGAAATCTAATTTTTTGCATTCAGCTCGATATATAAGTAGATAAAAAGACGCATAGAGAGACAAGAAAAAGCCCCCGCGCAGCGGCAACAAGCTGAAGTTTTCATCTATAAAGAAAAAGAATCCAGCGTAACTCGACAGCAGAAATACACGTGTTCAGTACTCTCCGTGTCCCAGCGTCGTGGAACAAGAGAGCAGAACAAGGTGTGCTACCGTCGTGGGACACAATGTCCACTCGTGACTCCCCTCTCTTTCATTCCTTTTCAGCGAAGCGCGGGAAATGCCTTTCGCGTTCCCCGCCTACACACGCCCGCATTCTAAAATTTAATGATACATCTTTGCTCAACTCTCGGCTACCCATCGTATTCGAAAATGCATCCTGCCTGCATTCCTATGGACGTTCCATCTGGAGAGCATAAGTTATCCAATTTGAGCGCGCAACAAGTTTATCGGATCCAATAAGACAGACTGAGCGAAACAAAAATCCAAAGAACTCCCGTTTCGAGATTAGTTGTTTATTCGTTGGCACATGCAACTTCGAATAATACGTATCGAAACGAGGATAATTGCGGATACGCGTGAGCATCTGGCAACGCTGCCGCCAGCGACACGCCTCGTGGCTTTCGAGAGCGAGAGACAGACTGTTGAAGATACGCTGCTCCAACGCTATGTTCGATCCTTGTTCACTCAATCGGCAGCCTTGATTTTTCTTGTTGTCGCACTGTAATACTGACTAGGTCCAACAGCGAAGAACGGTGAGCCAACTCTATCCAAGACGCCTTTTAATTCTCTTTTCTTTTATGCTTTTTCTAGATTCGCGATGACTCGAATCGTGAGATGTGCATGTATATTGCAACATGCGTGCTTACGTGTACTTTGCTGTCGAGCGCTTCCAGTCCATAAAGATAAACCAAGAAAACCATTGTCGTCTTTTAACAACTTAACTACGAGCTTAAGTAAAGTAAATCCAAGACTTGCAATAACTTAATATTGAAAACGTCTGCTTTTATCTATATATGGCCATTACACGAGTTATACTCTCTTGTGTACGGACGGTCTGTATTTCTAACCATTCACCTTCTTAATTCGATTTATTCCGAATTCCAAACGGATAAGCGGAAGGCTTATTTGATCCTACCATGAGCTTAACCTTACAAATTCACGAACATATTTTTGTCGTATATCGTGCCCTTTCATTTCAGTCTAACTGGCTAAATTTTTGTTTCCAAATACGAAATCGAATTTCTAGAGCAAATAACGATGTTGAATGACTAATATTTTACGTTTATCATTATCATCTATACGAAAAAACTGTTACGATAACTCTTAAATAAATGATAAGGCGATTATTGTTTGCAACAAAGAACAAATTAAGCAAACAAGCATTGTAAAATGCTAGAAACTACTTTTAATTTAAGTATTCGGAGGTTAGCCTCCAGTTTCAAGCACTTTAAAAGAATTTTCAAACGACACTTGGAAACCATTCTATGATTAGTTTTCTTCAATAAGCTCAATTGAATTAAAAACAACGTTGCATAGCAAATAGGCTACGAATTTTTTTCGAAATTCGTTATTCAACGTTGACTCATTAGAAAACAACATGAAAATCCGAAACTGAGAGAAGAAAATGCGTAATGATCATTAAAGACAGATGGCAGCAAATAACCTCAACTCGTAGGAACTCGTGAAAGTGGTCGTCAAGGATCGCCGTAGCGCGCACTCGCCAACTGCCATACTTGCGTGATAAATACTTCGAATTATTACAGGCGCAAAAGATACGATATAGCCGGCTCCACTGGTCCGCTTTGTTTTGGGATACACGTGCGTGCGCGCGAATTCTCCTCACTATCGGCGGCGGCCATCTTAAGGTCGGATCCGGATCCGATTTTTAGTCCGACTCGCCCTTCTGGAAGAGAAAAAAGATCGATTTCGACCCATCGGTTGACAACAGCCTGTCACTTCTTACGTAAACGAAAAGTATCTTTCCCCTTCTCCACTGGCCATAATCGACTCGGCTATTGGTATTTACTCACCAAGAAAAATAGCAGAGAATTTAGATAGCGAAAAAAGGAGCAATTGTATTAGATTGCCCAAGATATACGAAACCGCGTATGAGTCCCTAAGAGGCAACCGCGTAACGACAAAAAGGACTCACATGGAGGCACAACTTTTCAAGAAATCGCATGCGTAATACCGAGCGTGGATCGTGAAATAATGAATTACGTAAGTGGTGACAACGGGAAAACAAAAAACAAAAGTTAGTAAGAACAATCGAGAAAACAAAGATTAAAATGAAAAGGAAAAAAAACAAAGGACAAAGTATGCTCAAGTATGTGTATTCTCACCTTGAAGAGATCGGTGCACTCAAACATTGGACTGCTCATGACTACCGTCGACATTTTCTTCCAGGTTTTAGCACAAAGCACCCAAATTTCGAAGCTAACAATCACGTCTGTGGCTCTAGAAGTCTTACGAATGATCACCGCCCAGTGTAGCAATGCTCCGAAACACTAACTGCCGAACACTCTCGATCTCTTCAATGCGGATTCATGGAGAAACCAGAGAACAAGTCGTCCCCCCCCCTTTCTCACTCTCCCTATCGCGCTTGTATCGTCAACCGATCACTGAATACCTAGATTTGCGCTTAAGTGATTTCAATTTCTTTCGTCTCTCGCTTTCTTTTTCTGTTGCTGCTGTTACACGGAGATTGGTCGCAAAAGAATACACACTGCTGTTACACAGAGACTAGTCGCGAAATGGTACGCACTACTGTTAGAGCCTTAGCAAATTTCTTGTCTAGAACAATCGCGTTGCTCTGAAAGGACGGTATCGATCTCTCCGATGACTCCACTTTTTGCTATCTACTAAAATATGTTTCATCGAACGCACGAAAGCAAACTGACGGGACTCAAAAACTTGGCTGTGGCTGCAGTCACTACGACATAAGGGGCAACGGGGCTGGCGCTGGCTCGCCGGATCGTGTCGATACGAGTAGGATCGTATAGTGGCGATGGCAGCAGCGGCGGCAGCGGTGGAGGCAAACAGTGAACTCGAGAATCAGAGGATGCATGAACGAGGGAGATAGCTCCGTCTCGGTCACACTAAACAGCACTAACCGAACAGGACGCCTCCTGGAGCCTACCTCACGAAAGGCGGTGACGGCTGATCGACCAATCCGGACAACTCCCCACTCCACCCCCGCTTTTCTGCCACCTCCGTCTCACTCGCTTACTCCCTCTCTCTCTCTCTCTCCATGCACAACTTTTCTCATTCCTAACCTCACTCCATGACTCTTTCTATTTCATAAGCGCTCTTACCTCTTCTCGTTCATGTTGTTTAGATCCTCATCGTCGTGGCGTGGTTGTCACCGTCGCTTTGTTTTTGCTCAATATTCACTTCGCCCCTCCCCATCACCCTGTGCTCATAACTAAAGAGTAAACAGAATTCTTTATTTTGCCTCGACTCGAGTTGTTAGTCGTTTTGCATTCAGTTTTGCTACTCCCATCATATCTTTATCTTTTTCCTTCTTATTTCTAATCCCAACTGCTATCACTACTTTGTATTTTCTTCAACGCATTCCCTCTTAATTTCTTTCTTGTGATCGGCTATTTTTTATCGAATCCACACCTTTTAGTTACTCTCTCTCTCTCACTCTGAGGTGAGCTACATTTTCCTGCTCTTTCTTGTTGCTTAAGTTCCTCGACACACTGCTTTTCACCTTCTCCCTAACTTTATAGAAAATAAGAGAGAAGTTGTTAGTCAACGGTCGATTAATTCCCTCGTGTTTGCTGCTTATTTGATCTATCTTCGCGATATCTTGAGCTGCAATGTCTACAGTTTTACAGTTTCTACTCCTACTAATTAATCATCTCTTATTAGATTTACCCTTCACAAAGCCACGTTCACGTACAAAGCGCGTGATTTTATATGCCGGTTACGTACAGCGCAAATTTATCCTTTGGCAAAGTGCGACATACTTCGAAGCACTCAGAGATAGCCGGGGAAGTAGCATTTCCTCCTTTTATCTGTGGCAGTCCCGTATGTAACGCTGTCTTTTGTATTTCATACCGGCTTTTGTTTCGTAATTGGGAAGGCAGCAAAGGAAGTATGGCAACAGTGCACGTCGAGCACAGCAAACACTTTGCCGATCAAAACGATTCGATCAGTAAAAACATAGCTGTGTAGCAAGAACCGGCTCCTCTTTTTACCATTTCTCTCCCTCTTCCACGCGCTCGACTGGACATTCACCTACTCTTACATTATTTCTTTTTTAAATCAGCGCCAACGATGGCGCAGACGCCCGCTTGATAATTAGAATTAGAACTGTACCCCTTGCCCTGCCTGTCTTTGCTGAGCCTTTCGCATGAATGACGACATTCGGCTAGCTAACGCTCGTAACTCCGTAGTTCTGTTTATAAAATAAAGTCGAGTAAGCGTGACCATCCCATCTCTCCCCACTCTATATATATACATTTGCTTGAAAGCAGACGTTGAACAACGGAGACTTTTCATTTCATTGATTGCAAAACGTGCGCTCTGCGATGTACCACTTTTCAATTATTTTTACAGTTTCTTTCGTTTTTTTTTCTATTCACGTGAAGTCTCTCTCTCTCTCTCTCTGTCCTTTCACATCATCTTCAACTTGAAAGCTAACGCTACACATTCTTTTTACGATCTTACTTATTATTTCTCATGAATTTGCAGCCGTTTACTTTGATTTTTTTAATTCACGTTCATACCTCCAATGTATACGGTTAATTTTGTTTACACTACTTCTTTGCAATTTTTCTTCTTTGTTAAAAATATATTAACGATGTAAAAATATTGTAAATTACCAAATACCATATCAAATAACTAAATTAACTAAACCAATTTGTTAATGACATTACGGTGAATTTAAATATTTATTATAATATTGATTAAGACATATATGTATTTTGATTAAATAATATTGTATGTAATAATTATATTTTTAATTTTTATTATATGTTAATCGAAAGAAAGTAGTAGACTCGTGATTATTTGTCAATAAATATTACATAAAAAATATGAATAGTTACAATAGTATTGAAACTTAATAATATGTAAACTAATAGAACCTTTCTATATTTATAAAATATAAGTCATTTTTAAAATGCTGAAATGTAAAAATTATTTTAAGTAGCTATACAAAACAGTGCTTGTAAAAAATTGTAAAAGACAATAAGTGTTTTTATTTATCCTTTGCAACTAGAATGACAAAAATTATAAACCTATAAGAAATCCTAAGGAGAAACTAAATTAATTCGATGAATTAAAATTCGATTTGAATATTAATAAGCAAGAAATATGATTAAGAAACGCAATGCTGCATTAAATAAATATTCATAATACTTATATATCTTGTTAATAATCAAAATATAACAAAAATAAAATGAAGCGACAACGACAATAATAATTTCATTTGAAATGAGAACTTCTCATATATTATTAGTGTAATTTGGCTGAATTATTCGGTTGTAGAAATAATTTCGACAACGTAAAGATAAATAAGCTGTGCTCTTGTTTCCTCTATTCGGATCTCTCAACCTAGCAACGAAATCTGTAAACGACAAAAATAGAAGAAACAAAAATAGTACTTACACATAAGTATATGCAATAGGATGTTGTACGCAAAAACTTTCGTAAACATTTGTGAAAAAGTAAGAATCTTATACGTCGTTGATCTCAGACACGCGAGTTTGATACAGCAAGAGTGCATTAAATCCTATTCCCTAAAAAGTCTCGCACATCGAGAAACACTGAAACCCATGCAAACGTACAAATATATGTAGATCTGTAGGGTGATATGCTCGTACGGCATTGAACTTTTTGTGCGTACGTACGTGACTTGTTTATGAGTTAATTTTATTTTCGAAAGTCTTGAAAGAAGCTTAAATTTACAAAGTCCTTTATTTAGTCTTCATGCTTATTTGTGTACCCTCTTGGTTGACCTGAGTCGCTCGAAAATGAAAAGCAATTTCGACCCTTACGGATAGGCATTCTTAGACATTGCTTTCCTAGCTATACAATTAATGCTTTACAGATTTATCAGATCAGAGAAACCCAAATCTTTTTACATGTTACGCTCTTGTATGTTATATATTTCGTTTTATATCGTTTTTTGAAAAATGACCTAGGAAAATCTCACATTCTTTCAGCATTATTTATTGCATAATATTATTAAATTGAATCAGTGAACTTTCAAGTAAATTAAACATGACAAAAGCCTATCTTGCAATAAACTATTTATTTTTTCATTTATCTATTTGCAGGATAAAATAATAATATTCAACAATCTTTGTTCCGTATTAAAATAATGCAAAAGATGAATTTTTAATATTGTGCAGGATTACAAAATGATAAAAAACTTGAAATTTTAAACCCTGTAAGCATATTTTTTTAAGAGAATATAAAACTTGATGAACAAAGAAAATGAATAAAAAGATAAACAATTATTATTGAATTGTTGCGGTCTCTGTCAACTAAGTGCACCTTAAAGATGAAAAATATATTATCTTCGATTAAGTCTTCACAACACCTAGCACTTCGTATGCAAGCTCTTTTGTTTAAAATCAATCTCAGAAAGTAGTATTAGGAGAAACAGAAGACCAAGTCGAAATAAAGTAGTCTTACGGTTCATTCGCAACTTGGCATCATTCGCATTACCAATGAAAAGGATGGACATGTATATATTAACCATAGTAAAAAATTTTCAGAATAAACTTTGGAAGACGACTACTCGTAGTGGTCACTGCGTGCATATGCAGTCGAGCTTTGCTACGGATCGCAGCATTATTACTTAAGAAGCATTACCTGGCAAAAATAAGCCACTAAGATTCGATCCTTGATTCTGATGGTGTGGAGAGTGTATATTACGACAAAACTTTAATCTAGCGTCTTCATCATAATACTTTTGCTTGAAAATTCGAATTTATTTGCAAAAAAAAAAGAGTAAGAAGCATAGAAAATTTCATAGAAAAATCGAAATTCGATTCCAAGCGGATTCCTGCTTTTTTCAGTCAATTGAACTTGGGCATTTCAGAAATGTGAAATGGATCTAATAAATTGTCATGTATCTTAAATTGAGAAGCACTCGTTTATTGTTTATGTTTAATTGCAATTTTTAATTACTTTCCCTTATTCTGGTAAGTTCAAAAATATCTCAGAATACCTTTTTAAAAGAAATTTTACGCTAAAATTGTTAGTCTTACTTTTTATATTTATTAAAATGCTACTTATACGAATTTCAATAGTTAATCATTATTGGAATATATTTATCTCAGATGAATGGCGGTTGAAATATCGACAAAAGGGAGACTCTTTACTTACATTTAAAAATATTGATTATTAGTTTAATTAACGTATAAAACATTTGTGTAAACTTGATCCAATGAGAGATAGCATTTTTATCAATTATCTGCAGTTTTGGGAAAACATTAAATAATGAGTGAATAAATAAATAAAATAATGGAAAATATGCGACGATACAGCTGAATTCAAAAACTTGTCGAACGAATTGTTCTACAGGAACTTTTAGCAAAGCAATAAAAAAATAAAAAAATTTGTATAATAATAAATTAAATTGTAGCAGTAATAATTTAAATAAAGTTAGAAAAATGAGAGAATGCAGTAATTATAATAATATAGATTTAGTATTTACAAGGGGGAGGAGACAAAAATTAATTGTACGATAAAGTTTTGAAGAAATATGTATATTTCCCAAACAAAATTTAATTATATGTTCTTGAAATTTGAATTAAAATTGTGTAATACGTTTATTTAAATCCTTTATAAAATGTATGCAATTAATTATTTAAGTTGTACATGTTTACATAATTTTTTTACAATAGACATGCTTAAAAAAATATGTCTATATTATTTTACAAAATTTTCTTATAAGCAGTAAAGTGTGTACAATATAAGAAAAACTTTGAGTATGTTTGAATATAATTTTTCAAATTTTAGGAACAAAATTTAAAATCTTTATGCAATAAATTTTCTGGATAATGAACAAAGCTAATAATTTGAAGGTAAACACGATGATTGTTTGACTTTCTGCAGAAACGTGAGTAACCCCTTGTTTATATGAATGGTCTAATATATTTTTTGATACATATATTCAAATAAATTTATGAAATTTATATCTTAGTGTAAAGGTCATTTCTTATATAAAACTGAAAAATGGCTCGCATTAGTACAAAAGAATCCTCAAGTGACAAGAACTTTCAAGATATTAAATCAAAGGAGTGGAATTTTTAAAGATGAAAAAAAATTGTTCTTATGAAATAATATTTATTTAATAATTTTTAAAAATTACAATGGTATTATATTTTTCAATTAAAAATAAAACATTATTTCATTTGCGTCAATTGTAAAATTTATCAAAATTCAAGTGATAATTATTTAATAATAATTATAAGTTGAAAAATCGTCGTACTTAAATTATTATCATCATATAAGTATTTTATTGAATGAAAAAGCAAAGCAGAAAAAAGAACCAATGAAAAAAAAAGAAAGAAGTTATAGTTGCAAAAGATAGATTGTAAAAGAGCATAAGGGAAAAACAAATAAAAGAGAGAAGTAAGCGGCAAATAAGCATATATTTGTGCGAAAAAAAACAGGAAAGAATAACAAGTACAAGCTAAAGGAGAGAAGGAAAAGTTTTAATTTTTCACCAAATGACCGTCAACCTAGCCTTGTACAAAAGTTTGCATTTATCAGATAGCTGCATGGATGACGATAGATCAACAGTAATAGAGGGGTTTTTGTATGCGGGTGTGAAAGATAGAATGGAGAGATCCTAAAAATTCTAAAATCTGCAATGAGGCAGTTATATCGAACGAGCTGATTTCTCCATCTGGGTGACACTTGTGATACGCCAAAACTTCGTCGACGGCACATTGCAGTCTTGCATGAATCTTAGTATCTCTCATTTGCCTTTTACAGATATCTTTAATTTAAAAAATGACACATACATGTGTCGCGCAAACCTTTACTGAAAGGACTAAGAGAAACTCAACGCTTACTTACTACATATGTACAATTTTATATTTCTATTCATCTCGTTCTTCCTTTCTCCCATTTTCTTTCTCTTTATCATTATCTTTCCTTCGTTGACTCTCTCTCTCTCTCTCTTTCATTTCTCGCTAATAAGTGTATATATATACTTAACAACATGGCGGACAATTGAGTACTTTCGAACAAAGAGAGAGAGAGAGAGAGAGTCAAAGAAAGAAAGAAATGCTTGACCCGAATTACCTTCGATTTCCAAAAATTATTTTATAAAATTATATCATTTTGACTTAATTCATTCCTGAATATTTGCTTTCTTAACTCTATAATTAATAATAATATTATTATTATTATTATTGTTATTATTATTAAATATAATATTATGACTTATGAAATAATCTAAATATTAGTAATATAATATTACCTGTGGCGTGTTAATTATTATTAATTATTACGATGACAATCATAATTGTACGATATAACACAGTTCAAATTATGAGGTTCTTATTATAGAATTGCGTACTTTCATTTCGTTTGATGTTCACATGTAAATATTTAATATAAAAAAGTACGTAAAAATATTAAACTTATTTACAAAAATATGAATAAAATGATAAGTAAATATTAACTATTTTCAAAAAATATTTATCCATTCTTTAATAAATATACAACTTATTTCAATGGAAAATTTTCCTTATCTAACAATAACATATATTTTATTTTACCTGTATTTGAAATATTTTTTAAAAAGTTCAAGATACCATAATGAAGTAATTAAAAAATTATCTGTATTTAATATGTATTAAATTAACATTCTATATTTATATTTTATTAAACAAGTTATTTATAAGAAAAATTTTATCGTCGCGTAAAACAACTTTACTATATAAAATTTATATTTGTACAGTAGCAATATAATTACTGTTCTTAATATTTATTGTGGATTAATTTTACAAATTCTTTTACAAAAAATATAATATTATAGCTTTCATCTAATAATTATTTAAGATAAATATTATTTAAAAAGCCAATTAATATAATTGATTAAATCATTTTAATTAAATTCATAACTAAAGTGAATCTCTATATAAATAATAAAAGTTAATTAAAACGTTAATTGTATTATTACATGTCAACACTTTTCATATGAGTAATTATTAAATATTTAACTGAAAAAGTTCCACCGATTATTTACTTCTTAGTAAATAATCTTTAATATGATCTTCAAGCAAATCAAGTAATATTTTTAATATGTTTTGCTAATCAATTTTTTCAATTTTGTGATTATTAATTATTAATAGTATACTATTAATAATATTAATAAAATCACTTGAAAACTTTATCGTTTTACTCTTAATGTTCACGTAAATTTAGCTTAAAAAAATTTATAATTAATAAGCAGTTGTTTTAGTATTTGCTTTTAAATTAAATACATCATATATATAAACCTTAAATCTTAGCATCATAGTAATCTTTAATTATTTTTCTTCGTTTTAACAATCAGGTAAGCGTCATGACTAAGTTTTTAGAAGAGGTGTTAATATGCTACTGTATTTCTAAATTTTGAGAATTATACCAGATATTTTATTTTTATGTATTAATATCGAAATAATTATAAAAAATTTTTTAAATTAAGCACTTATTTAGAAAAATATTACAAAGAAAATTAATTTAATATTTAGAACGCCAAAAACATTGCAAAATTTGAAATTTTTACCTAAATTATACCTGACTATTCAGGTAAATACTTTACTTAAGCTTACCAAAAGAATATTTTATTTTATGAAAATGAAGATAAATATTTATATATATTTACTTTAGGCCTTATTCAAATACAAGCTGTAGTACTAATAACTTACGTTTCATCATTCATGGGAATTTCTTTATTTATAATATTAAGTCTTCAATTACTCGTCGTAACATAATAAAAAGGAAAGCAAAACAAGATTTTATTTGTGATTAAAATTATATAGATATTTAAGAATTTATCTGATTTTTTATTACATAAATTTACGTGTAATGTTAATTATGATTAAATTTTCCAAAATGTGAGAATCAATTAGTTTTTTCACATTAAAGCTTTTAAAATAAATAATACATATTATTATTATTATTAATTACATATATTCTCTTTAATATTTTTTTGTTTTTACTTAACCAGGTAAAAATTCAAATAAGACAACAGTAAGTAAATATAGGTTATTATTATTACCAATTAATCAAAGAATTTTTATTAATATGAACATTTAACATGTTATATACTCGTTTAAAAGATATAATATTAAATTAAAGACATAATTTTATTACATAAATAAAATTTATGGCACCAAGAAAGATCTCAACGTTACGATATCTCCCTGTTGCTACCGAATGACAATATTAGCTTTACTATATATAATACACGTTAAAAATTTCTTTCTTTCTATTTGTCTAAGGGAAATGGATTCTGGCATGTATTACGCGATACAGTAAATTAATCTGTTTTTAGAGAATGTGAATAATGTAGATCAATTTCAGTAATATTTATATTGTTGCAACATGATAAAGTAGTCTTTTATAGCCAATTATAAGTAATGAAATTTTTTAATGTTGTACCTGGCCATTAACGGTACATTTTACCATTATTTTATCAGTTAATTTATGTAAACTTTTTCTCCACCGTCTCAAAGAAATCTATCATTAACATATTTCGATTCCATACTACTATTTTAAATTGATAGCATTTATTTATAAAATTTTTTAGAAATTATGATTAACTCTAGTAATAGTAAAATCTGTTCAAGTTTAAACTGAAAGTTAATGCTGTGCGGTTTTAAAAGCATCTAAATATTGGTTCAACTGTGTTTCGTCTTCTGTCAATCGGTATTCTAATTGTATTCATTTTAAACGCTTAATTTCGAGGTAAAACGCTTAGATTCGAGGTAGGATACTTTTCAATAACATAGTCGAGATACAGTCAGAAGAGCACAATACTACAATTTCATATGAGAACCACGTTCACGCATAGTAAAATAAAAAACAGGTTATCCTTCCTGGAATAATCGAAAATTTTAGCTACAAAATTACTCATAAGCTTTTCACATGTCTACAAGAGTCATGCAGGCATTCTAAACACTACATGACTCGTCCATGTCCGTTTTCATGTACTCCCACGTACACATGCGCAAATGCAAGCTAATATACTACTTTCGCTCAGTCTGTCCACTCACACATGTGAACGAACGTACATACGTACCAGCGATAATATTAGCCGTGAACGCCTAATTAAACCAACGCTTGTATACGCAAACGCTAAAACGCTCAAAACATTTTAAATTAAAAAATCACGCATTGCAATTCAATTTAATCATCTATATTTCAAAAAAATTTCTTCTACACATTCGCAATCATACCAACAGAATACGTAAAAATCAGAGGAGTACAATAAAGATATTTTGTAATACAACTTTGTCCAAAATATAAATCTATAATCAATTGAAGTTAAGTTACTATCCAATCCATGAACATCGTACTAGTTATAAATTATTAATTAAATATTGTATATTATCAATGTAAATACATTTTGATACTAAAAAAACACTAAAGATTCAACTATTTCTCTCTTTCCCTTCTCACTCCTTCGCTTTCAATTAAAAGCTGTTAAAATTTGTTAAAATTGGTTAAAATTTACAGTAAGAGATTTAAAAAGTTTTTTACCTATATTTTTTAGTTGCAAGTAACCTTTATTGTTTGATTAAATTAAATAAGTCTCTTAATCGAGTTGATTTATCAACTGCACTCTTAGTCTTAATTTTAAAAACTTTTAGAAAGTATTGTAATACATCCTTATTTTTTACAATAAAATATTATAAAATGTTACACAGTTGATAATATAATTTTCAGAATAATAATGTTTTTTACGAATATTATTAAATAATCACTACTAACAGTAGTCTATACTTGGAATATGTGAAAAATTTTTTGATTTTATTAAATTGCAACGTACTATTTAAAGGTATTCCAGGTAAAGGAAAAAGACTTTCCATTAAGTCGATGAATGAAAATCGCAATGCTTTTATTTACTAATTATTTTATGTTAGTATGAATTATATTATGGTCGTTTAAATAGCTAATTCTTTATGTTGATATCATTAGTATGTTAAGCATTCAAATGAAAACAATGGAAATAATGACAATATTGAATTTTTAAACTGAAGAAATATGTTAATTCTACAATGGAAAATCGAATGTACATATTAAAATAGGAATTAGGTGACGGACGGATTTTTAAAGCATGGAAATTAAGTGTTTTTATGCTGATTTATTTATCACTGGCTAGCTGGTATATTTGTACCTTCTTAGAGTAATCTCAATAAAAAAAAAACTTTATCCGCGAGCTTACCTTATCAATCTTCTACCAGAACCGATTGATGTAGTGCGTTGCATCAAGAGAATCGCGCGGATAGATGTTGCGTTTACATAGTCGACACCAGATATTGAAACAGGAATCGACATATTCTTAAATCTAAGCTGTAGATAATTCCAAGAATCATATACTGAAAGATTTGAAGAAGGAAAAGGTCGAAGCTACAAAGACTCCTGGGACAGGTATAAAAGCATCTCAGGCCTAAAGATTCAGGTATACCTACGTAGATCTATACTGTGTGAATGGTTATGTACATTGTGGAAGATACAAGTAAACCTGAATAAAGCTAAATCAAAGCAGCTTTAACAAAAGAAAACGAATAGACTATAGGCTTGCTTAAAATGAATCTTTTAAAATCGAAGAAGAGAGGATGAGTGAGCACGATGGATTACAGCAGCTCTATAGAGACTAAATAAGCAAATGAAAATACATTCACTTTTAAATCGCGCTTTCTCTCTCTCTCTCCTCCATAGAGTTTTTTTGTTCTTATTTTCAATTTTTGTTACATTCAATGAAATTTGTTTCGGTTCGTTATGTATATCATACATGCATGTGTAGTTAGGCGCCTAATCGTCATTACGCTAAAATGCTAAAACAGAGTGAAAAGAAAAGAAAAAAAATATTTCTTTAACTTTAAGAGGAACAGAGAAAGAGACAGATGTACGTGCCTTATTGTAGATACGAAGTACCTGAAATTACAATCTGCTGAGCTTTAAATTTATCTCTCTAGTGCCTCTTAGTATCTCTCGGCCTGCACGTGTCAGTTTTTTATAGGGTTTGCTTCGAAAGTGCACAAATTTTTTATTTTTTTTCTTTACCTTTGGAATAATACGTGACAGTGTTTAAAGCACCAATCTAATATCCAAAAAGCTTTTAACTCTTTCATTCTTTTTTCTTAGACAATATTTTCTTATTTTTTTCTGATAGCATCAAAGAAAGTCTCGGTAATACGAAATTTGTTTGACTCATTTTTTATTAAATATGGTTAAGTCAAATAGTATGCCATAAATTTCCTACTACAATCACTTTTATAGATTCAATTGCAAGCATTGATAATTATTATTGTGCTGAAGGAATAAAAAAATAATTATGAACATAAAATATTAGCACTTTTATATATATTTAAATATTTGTTTTGAAAATATACATACAGAAAATACTTTAATATTTGAATATTTTATACGTATTTTATTTACACTTCAATTAACTTTATAAATAGTTAAAAAAATACTTTTAGAAAAAATCAAAGTTGTCGTTATAAGACTTACTATTTCAATAACACAATCCGAGTTAAAATAAATGCAAAACTAATGTCTAAAGTAAGTTTCTGTTGTTTGCAAACTAAATAAACTAACAGGTTTTTATTTAAAATTAAATAAAATTAAAAATATTAATTATATATCAAGTGATATTTTTAATAATAATTGAATCAGACTATGTGTTCTTAACAAATTCAAAATTAGGATGATCAAGAAATTAATTATATAGCTTAAAAGATATTAATGTCTTGATTGAATATATTGATTAGTATAAAAGTCAAGAGATTAAACAAAATTTTTATTAATAATTAGAGAAGTCAAATATCACAACTTCTATTTGATCATTTTTATAGTTAGAAAAATAGAAAGCATACTGTAGTTTCTTCAATTTTTATAATTTACTATTTCATTTATAATTTAGAAAATTTGTTTGAAATTCTTATATTTTATTGAACATCACTTTATTTAAAAAAAAAGTTATTTTAATAAAAAAAATACAGTACTTTATAATGTATGTATCTTGCAATATATAATCTATTAATTTATACTACTGTATCATAAAAAGAATTTCAGCCGACAAAATCAGTGAAAATGATTTTAATGATTCAGAAAAGATTCAATAAAAGTTCAGCATTCCATAAGTTAAAAAGAAATAAATATTTCATTTTAAAAGAAATGGTTTGCAATATTTTTCCACATATAATCCCTCTTTTGTCCATTTTAATTTTAATATTTAGATCCAGTGAAGCTTTGATATCTTTCTGACTTACATTTATAAAAGTAGTTCAAAAATTATTTATTTTATTAAAATTTATCTTTCTTTATTTTATGATTCTTGCATTTAGTTTAAAACCTTTGGATTATGTATTTTGTATAATGCTCTGGACAATTATAAGCGATTAACAGTTACGGATTCTTATCTGAAAATAAAAAAATACATCATAGCATATTTCATATTATGGTTTTAATTTATTTATAAATGATTAAAAACAAAAAAAAATAATACTTTAACAGGCTTGTCTCTTAATTTTGTTTGATAAATGTTATTAATATATTTTATTATTCGAAAAGTGAAAGATATACTAGTCACATTATATAAATATAACTTTTCATTAATGTAAAATTGATTATTCATTGAACAACAATATTATTCAATATTTATGCAAAATTTTTAAAAACAAAAACAAGGATTTCAATAATATAATGAAAATCTAATGGTTATCTTTATTGAAGTAAACTACGAAGTAAAAGTTTTACAAAAAAAATTTGTAAGTGTTATTACTTAAAAAGAAAAAGTTTAACAAAACACAAAAATAAGTGAAAATTTGATGATCTAGAAATATTTTAATCGTTAAAATTTGCACGCTTGCTAAAGTTAGATAATCATTTTTTCTAGTAAGTAAGATTGATAAAATATATATTAAATGGAAAATTTATAAAAGTTCCTCAGTATAAAGACATGAACAGTAAGTTTGTGTACATGTACAAAGTAATTTAAGTATTTTCGTTTGCTTAGCTCTTTCATACATAAATACTTAAACTCACAACGTAACACAAGCGCAATGTTATCTTGGTAATTATAAAAAATACTGAAATATGATAATTAATTTATAATATATCATATACAATCTCAATTTTTTCTAAATTAAATGGACAAGAAGAGAGTCAATATTATTTTGCCTTCTACACAATTTGCGCATTATGGAATAAAAAGCTCTAGCTTTATATCCGCTTAAAATAAACGTTAAATTTTACAATGTTTACTTTTAATTCCTTTTTTATGTAAATAATTTATATAAATAATAATTACAAATAAAATAATAAATTTTTTCTGTTTTCATATTTTTATATTTATGTTTTTCTTTTTACATGTACTTTTTATATTATATTATATATATATATTTCAGGACTATGTTTAATATATTAAATAAATAAATTCGATGAATATTGTGAGTGAAAAAAGACTAATTCTGTATATTACAAATTCGGACTTTTAATAAAAAAATAGTATTTTTTTGTAGGATTAATGCATTTGGTATATCTGTAAAAAAAATTATTTTTATAAGTTAATTATTATGATTTTCTGTTTTAATATCTTTACTATAATACTAGACATACAAAATAATATGTACAAACTATTTTCCTTCATTTTTTTGTGTACAAAAAAATTTAATTTCTTTAAATTTAATATTTAATGTTTAATGTTTCCTAATGATTGGAATTCAAATAACAATAACTTTAAGTGTTATTGCTGTCAGTTAGCATTTTTTTAACAAGTGCAAAACGCATTTTTTTTCAAAATTCAAACCTGTCATCTGACGCCAAGATGAAAATTATACTTGTTACTCCTTAAGAGACATCAACAACATATATGAGTGTTTTTAGTAATGCATTCGGATGCGTTTCTAAATTTTATGTTCAGTCATCATTTTCATTATTTTTATAATTAACTAATTACAATATTTCGGCATTTCTTAAACTATAATATTCAATTTTTTGCAAAAATTTGTTCCTTCCTTTTACTTTTTCATATATTTTAAACAAACCTGTTCAGGTTTGTGAGTTATAAAATTGAGAGTCCTCTATTCTATGTATCTAACGTATCTTCCAGAAGGAATTTAAAAAAGGAATCCCTTTACATTCCATATCCTGAAATATTTCTTTAGTTCAAAATTTTATATAATAAAAATAGAACAAGTAAAAAATTAAAATATACTAATTTTTATATTTTAAAATAAAATTGTATAATCAATTAATATATTATTTTAAACATCATGCAGTAAAAGTTAAAAAATTATTACACTAGTTTTTGCGTTATTTGTAAACTTTGAAACATGTTTTACAATAATTTAAGATAGAAACGGATTTTTAAAAAGAAATTAAATTCATACATATATTTTTATTGAATTGTTATATTCTAATGACAGTATCATACTTTACTACGAATTTTATCCATGCAGAAGACAATGTACGTGTTATGTTAATTATAAATTTATTTTAAATAACTTTCTATGTATTTTTACTTTCAATAATAAAATATAATAATATTTATTTATTAAAAAAATATATTTTATTATACGATAATACAAATTTTTTTTAACTGAACACTATTTTATCATAAACCTGTCTTTTTTATGTGTGATATTCATCGTACAATATTATTGAAACGCTTATATTACGTAAATTATTTATAAAACAGTTAAAATAGTGACTAATATTTGTTAAATTTAAGATTTGATAAAAATAAAAAATAAGTCGATTTTGTTACGATATTTAAACGTTTAAATAAACGTCTTATAATATTTCTTTCACATCAGTTTGACAATGAGATGTACATAATAATGATGATGAAGATAATGATGAAATAATAAAAATAGTGTTCTACATATATTTTCTGGTTTTTATATATATTTTGGTAGTTTCATATAAACTTGCAAAAATATCATTACCATTGAAAAATGCTTGAAAATATGATACTTTCTAAACGCTTGATATCATTTCTTCAACATTTATAATTCATTGGAATAAATATTTATAAAACTATATAATTTTTATTTTTTATACATATTTTACGAAATATTACACATACACAACAATGCTTGATGCAGCCTTTATTTAACTATAACAATTCACATAAAATATATAAACGAAATTAGTATGATCAGCTTTGCTGTACATATTTTTTGTTACTATCAATTTGCTAATATTTGATTAATAAAATACTAAAAAGTATCTATATTTCTTCATTTTAGGACTTTTTGTATACAACTACATTATCATAAAATTTATTCCAAAGATTGTATATATTCGCAACGTATTTTACAACAAATTTCTGATGCAGCAGATTTATGCTTAATTAATTGTATTAAATAATTTTAAGCAATATATAAGAGAAGAAAATAATTTTCGGAATAAGCTACTTTTATTTAAAAATACAGTGGTATATATAATGAAACTGTATATTGAAGAATTCTAGTACCATCTAGTATTGTTCTATTTAGTAAAGGCATATTTGTCAGGTGTATCCATAAGTGTCATGCAAAAATCATATATTAATATTAGTAAATAAATTCTTTTTGAATGTAGGAATTATCTACTTAATTATATTTCTAATTGAACATTTTCTATAGAGATATTACAATAAGTGAGAAAATTTTAAATTAAAAAATTATATTTTCATTTTAGAATTTAAGATATTATACGAACTAAATTCTCTAGAACATAAAAAAGCTGCCTATACAATATTTTTAATTTTAATTTTATATGCTTGAAGACGATTAGATAATTTTATCATTCGATTTTCAATATTACCTTATGCTTACTTACATTTAAATGGGCTTACGTTATCATATTACTCTTATATTTACATATTAAATATTTTATATCTGATATATAATTGAAAATTATTAGTTCTTTTGGAAGGTATTTATTTGATTACATAGAATTAATATTTTTGACATGTATAATGTTTCTTATTAAAAATCAACATTATAGATTAAATTAAAAAAAACCCTAAGTATTTAGATATTGATGTAGAGTTATTTTCTGATTGAGTGCACTTATTATTGATAGATCTACATCATTATTAAAAAATGTAATATTAAAATCTATCGCATAAAACGAATATTATTACAGTTATATAAAAACAACAATATTGTCAAGAATTTTATTGACAGTATCAAAATATAAATCTATTTTTGAAAATTAAACTACGTATAACTTGTCATATTTTCATTTTTATATAATTAAATATTAAAAATAGCAAACATTAATTAGTAAAATTTTTAGTGTACGATTAAAGAATAATATCTACATAATAATATCGAAAATAATCTTCCTGATAAATACTTATAGATTTATTAGTTCTAATTACCCTTTACATTTTAAATTATAGAGACAAAATATTAACATTTAATTAAGCTGTATTTATATATTATACTTCTAATAATAATAATATAGTTTTTCTAAATATATTCTTATATTTAGTATAATTTAATCAAGCATTTAAATTATTTTTCTGAAAGTAAAATAAACAATATATATATTGCTTTGCCTTTTAAGAGTTCTTCGTATATAAAGAGTTTATTTACATATATATCTTGTACGAGTATAATGATTTTAACTTTTTTAGTAGCAAAACAAGAAATAAATCAAGCATTAAAATTGTTATTCTACTAAAAATAATATATTACTGTACGATTTTATGTTCATTTTTATAAAAACATTTTAAGTTCTTAATTTCTCATTAGAAATATAAATTTTTCTGGCGCAATTGAAGAAAAGCGTTTATGCCTCCTACGCATAGGCAGAAAGAAGAGAAACACAGCCACAAATTTATTTAACGATTTAAAGTGTTTCAAATTTGTATTATAATAAAACATATTCAATTAAAGTTGCATACAAATATTGTGTCAACTTAAAAATTTTCAATTTATTTTAATACAAATAGATTTTAATTACTAAAAAGTTGACGGTTTTAATATCATTTTTTATCAATTAAGAAATATTTTCTAAGTATTTATTAATATAGACATTAAAAAAAATAGAAAATTTTATAAATTTAAATGCTTTTATAGACTATATAAAATATATCTTTCATAAAAAACAAATTTTTATTGTAAATAATATACTAATTTCTTACAAACTATTTTAAGTTCTATGGTTAATAGAATGGAAGCTTCACTGAGATTTAAAGTAATCATTGTTAATGGTAATATTATGTATAAAATCTCTAATGCACATTTAGTTAAGTTTTATAGTAGCTCATCATTCGGGCGCTTATAAAAGCTCTTTAATGTAATTACTCAATTAAAATTAGAAATCAAGAATTTTTTTATATATTTTCTATTTTATTTTTAGTTCCTTTATTTAACAAGATATCTTTATTAAATATTCTTTTTAGATATTGATGGTTGACTCTAAATCAACGTAAATACATCACGATAATTTTGAAATATTACTTTCATGTTACAAGTATATAATAAATAAAATATCATAATCTATTGAAAATATATTAATTTAATATTTAATAATATTTAACAATATGCCAAACAACAATATTTATTTAATATAATAATTTCATTATTATAGCGAATAATATTTCGAAGAATAATTACAAATTTACTTTACAAAAATTGAATTTTTAATAAGTTATAAAAAAATTAATGTGCGCAGTCTTATATTTTAGTGGATTTATATTTTGAAAAAAAGTAAAAATACTGCTAATTATTTTAATAGAAAAGAAATCTAATATTAAGAATCTAGTACTTTTTAAAATCAATTATTAATTAAATATTATTATTATGTGCACACATACCCTCTAATGATTTAAACTTACAGTAATAAGTTTATCTAGTTGAAAAATCTAAATGAAAGAATGTTTCACAAGCAAATGGATATATCATCTTAATAATGGTTCAGTGCAAACAAATGGGTCATATCCACTGTTGTATAGTATACGTAAAGCTTCATATATGTAAAGCTTAAGTGAGATAATTTAAAAATACTATATAAATATGACTTTTGAATCCAAGCAATGAAATTGTTATTTAAGATACAAGAAAAAATATGACAATTTATTTTTTCTATCATAATTATTTTACGCAAAAGTAAGTTGAAGTGTAAAAGTGATATCAACTATTGGTGTAAGTCTACGTATATTATAAATTTTTATACCTATAATTTTCATATGATTAATATTTATATAATAGGCAGAAATAAAGGTTAAAGCATTTTTGTTACTGTCTAAAAAATTTCTTCTTTTTGCATTACTCGATATATTAGAAATTTTTGCTTTAAATTTTTGTTCTCAAACTGTTGTAAAATTTACAACAAATCAATATAAGAAATTAACAATACCTATAATATTATATTTAAAACGTAAAATTTTTGTAAAACTTCATGAGTATGATTTTCGAATATTTTATAAAGATATTCATATATGTATATATATATTGTAACACGACTGCGTAATTCCTTGTAAAGCAAAACTTGATGAAGAACTTGCAATAACGAGAAAACTACGCACGCGCGATTGATAGGGTGAAAGGGAAAGAAGATATGGAGTCTCACTTGACCTTCATTTAAAACATTACTCAGGTACATAAAACGTGTGTGTGTGTGTGTGTGTGTGTGTGAGAGAGAGAGAGAGAGAGAGAGAGAGAGAGAGAGAGAGAGAGAAAGAAATTAGTCGGATGCGACGGCATCTGTGGTGAGAGTTGCGTGCGAGAGTTAATAGTCGACTTGCACGATCCGCAACATTATGTAATGCGTTGTTTATTCAAACAAGAAATGTTTACCGAACATAAAGGTGTTAAATCTTTTTTCTTTCATTCTGTAGTTAATAACCTGACAAATTACCTAGTTTCCCCGGATACGTTCTTTTTGAGTAATCTGAAACAAAATGCGCGGGGGTTTACAGATAAGTCAGATAAAAATTAGGAGAGTGTATGCCGCGGGGACAGACGATAGCGTGGGGTTTCAAAACGAGAATGTTGTTCAGAGGTGAAAAGTCTTGTTATAATACATATAAAGAAATCTAAAAAATGGAGGATATTAGTAAAAATAGAAACTAGATCTTTTCCAATTTTAATATATTTAATATCATAGATATATAACATAGTAATACACATAATAATATTTAGAAGTTTTCAAAAAAATTAAATATGCTATTCAATACTTTAATTTTTTAATATACCAGTATAAAGAATAAATGATACGAAATAAGAAATCAATCTCTAGACGTAAAAAAGAATGAAGCTGCTGTTTTATATAGTCAATATTTTAACAAAATCTATCGAACAGTGGATATACGTATAACTTTACTGTACAGATCATTAATATACACTTGTTAATAAACGTTAATAAAGTCTGATTAGTTTTAACTAACAATTCACAAGAAATAATATATAAAAATATAATACAAAACACAAAAAACTTGCAAATAAAATTGAAGAAAAAATAAATGAAATTGATACTATTATTTAAAAAATAAATTGAATTCTGGGGATATGATAGTTTTTTTATTTTTGAAAGCTGTGTCAATGTTTTAAAAAGTAATAATCTTATCTTCATTTCTCGAAACTCTACTGAAATTTAAATCAATTTCTTCTACGTAATCTTAATTTTTACAATGTTTTTGTATATAAAAAAATAATATTTATATAATAAAAGTTGCAGAACTTTTTATTACTAATAAGCACGATATTATGATAATCATAATTTCAACAGATTCTATCTTTAGGAAGTTTTCTAATGTAGTTTTCTTTATTTTAAAACTCATAAATTTTAACTCATATAGAGGTCACGAATATAATTTTTAAATTTCTAATGAGAATTAAAAATAAAAATTAAAGATTTTTTAAGATGGAGTTTCTTTCTGCAATTTGCCGTACTAAACATATATTTTATGAGACACTAAAATAAAAAAATATTTAAAAAATGCAAATATTACAGATATTATTTACTTGTAGTTATTCAGTATTTGTAATAAAGCGAAAATACTAATAAAAAGAATGTAACGTGATATTTCTTAAAATATTTTAAAATATTATGCACATAAATTTATTATATAAGCACATTATAGATCATAGATCCATAGATAATAATATTGACTAACTTTTCATAAGTCATTAGTTTTTCAATTCAAACTATTTATTGTTATATAATCATTAAATTAACCCATATGATAATTAGTTCAGTAATGCATATTATTTAAATAAAAAATTATCTCTTTAATTTATAAATCTATTGCGAAATAATTCGTAAATATTTAGTGAATATATTAAAATATATCAATTATATTAAACAAAGTTAAATAATTTTTTGATAAGTTTTAGGATTAATTTTAATGATTTTCTAAGAAAAGAGTTGAAATATATTATATAATTGTTTTCGGTACATGAATTTATTTTTGTAATACTTTTCATAATTATTTATTATAAAATAATGACTAAGTTATTTCTTATGAAATTTTTACCGTCAACATAAGTATAATATTATCTAATAATTAAACAGTGAAATTTCCTTAGTATATTTTATTAGAAAAAGAATTAGATATTTAATTTATGAAATTACAACACTTTTTTTACGATATTTTTTGTATCTTCTCGAATACCATTTTCAGACATAGATTGGAAATTTTTTTAAATAACCTAATCATTACAAATGTTATAATACCTGTTAAATTTATTGTGTATATAAATTTATTTCTTGATGAAATATTATTTACGTTTCCTTGCACGTACATAATTGTATGTGAAGCTATAAAAGAAATTACGGACGTATGGTCCGTTTTTAGAGGCAAGTTTAATAAATAAAAAGAAATAAAAGAAGAATATGAATCATAATGAACTTCCAGTTAACGTTGAAACTATTTACATATTTTATAATTTTTTATAAGTTTTATAAATAAATATTTGGTTACTTTAAGCGTATACACGTATATACATACATACGTACAAAGATACTCATCCAAAGGTGCACATGTAGAACCAATGTACTATTTGTCGACCTTTTGGATATAAATGCTTGTAATATAATTCAGTAACATATAAAAAAAGTTCCATTTCATTTGATATGGAATGGCTATCGTGAAATGCCAATTGTCAATTAACATAAATGAAACTTTTTTATAAATTTGAAACTGGAATAAATTTTGAATTAAATTGACATAAAGTTTTAAAATTGTAGTTACTTAAGACAGTTTTCAAGATAAGTTTTATTATGCAGAGGTAAGCCATATTTGACTTAGCATATCTGTATAATACTAGCTGTTTTATCGAATACTATTCAATAACAATATATGAAATAAACAACCCTTCTTTCATGTTCTTTTGCCAAATTGTAAATCGCGTTTCTAGAATTAATTTAGAATAAATACCAAGGAAAGGAAAAGGCAAGCAACGTCCGCAACACTGTTACACTTTTAAAGACATCGATGGCTACGTCGATATTCATACTTCGCGCACGATGTGAAGCCAAGTAAGAAGCCGAAATATGTAGATTAGAGACCTTTAAAGTCTCTGTTTAAAGCTCTTTGTTTTAAAAAATGAAAGAGGATCGAATCAGCAAGCGAAAAAATTGAAAGAAGAAAGGCTCATCCTACAGCGTCTTCTGTGCAACGATCCAAAGATGTATATCCAGAAGCCTTGAGATGCCGTCTATCTATTCCAAGTGCAAAGGAGTGTCATCAAATACATTGCACACAATGATGATACACCAAGAATAGAGATTTTATAAATAAATGGCACAAACCGAGATCGGACGATTGGGAAAAGTTAGTTGGATCCCGCTTATGGCTTTTTCGAGCACATTCAGAACGAATAAAAGACAAAAACTGCTCCAGGATAAGAATCGATAATTGATTGTAGACGAATTCATCGATCAGGGAATCGATAAGCAAGGCTTAATATTCTTTTATATCTTATAAACTTTCACCTCTGCTCGTTTTACTTCGCCTGGCTCCTCGCTCGACTCGACTCTACACTTGACTTGCGACTCTCATTCTATAACTTTCCTTTTCTCCCGGTGCATGCTTGCTTGTTTCACTGCTTTTTCTTGCTCTTTCCCTCCTTCAAATCCCTATCTCTTTCCTGATTTCAGTCCTTTCCGCACACTCCTTTGTCTAGCACCCACGCCCAGAAAAGCCCAAAGTACTAAATTAACCGACGAAGTAAGTATCGGCATTTGCCGGACTTTCCTTTCGGATTTCGCAACGATTGTCAGCTTCGAGTGGAAATATCGGTACGCTGGGTTTCGACTTCTCGCGGATGTTTGATGATGGCTTACGATCGCTTGGAAAGGTGTCGCCGAACTACGACTCGATCGATGGTGTTTATCAAGTTTAATTATTACCTGTAATGTAATATAGTCAGCTACTTTATATTTATACTTATAACTGTTCATGTTATTAATTATGCTTTTTTAATAAGTAAAATTACTTATGCGTTAGCTAACGGCGACCACCAAGCTTTCCTATTTTTGTCAAATATCGCTACATGTTGTATTTTCAAAATAAGATATATCAAACCCCATTTACAAAATATACAATGTGTCTTTGTTACTTAGTCTTTGCCATCTTTTTTCATTTATTTCGCGTAAACAATTTTTTCCTACTCTTTTTCTGATAAGCACAATTACCTTCAGTTCTTATGAATTAAACATTAAGTTAGTTATTCCGGCAAAAAATATTCTCTCGTCTTTCGAAAAATTCTCTCTTCTTTTTATGCATTTCTTCTTCAGATATCAAAAATAAGAATAAAATTGATTATTTCAAATGAACATATTTATTATAATTATAGCATTTATTTCATCTGATTTGATAGTTATAATTAATTTATATTGATATATATGGTATGTTAACAAATTATAAGTTTTTATTGTTTCATAGATTATAAAAAAATTAATCCTTAATTACAGATATTTTATCATTTATGGAGTACTAAAGTTAATTCATTACTTAAGCAGTGATACATTTTTTCAACGTATATTGATTAAACAAGAAATATAATTCTTTTAGTAGAAAAATAAGAGTTGCGCAGTATTTAAAAGTATAACCGAAGCTTAAGATAAATCGACGAGTTTATATTTCACAGTTGAACGAAAGAGAAAGTGTTTATAGATAATGCATTCAATGCTTGTAGCAATAGGCAAAAGTATATTATTTCTTAGTGATTGTGAAAATTATATTTCAATATTTCAAAAATAGATTTTTATTATTTGTGATAAAATGTAGTGTTTAATAAAGTCAATATCTACAAGAATGTTGAAAAATATATAATTATAGTTTGTAACATCATTATTCATGTTTACAACTTTTTAATGTAGAAAAAGTTTTGTAAGAATTTCATTTACAAATATCCAATTCTTCTTAGATATTTTCCCCTATAAACAGAGTTATTTAAATGGCTAATTGTTGTGATTCCTTAATATTTTTTATTTGCAATCTTTTTATTTTCAGCTCCAGATTTTTAAAAAATTCAGGATCCTCGGATCTGTTAGGCGAGAAAGTGCCGACACACCAAGGTACAAGGAGCGTTTGCAAGAGATTGAGGCAACTTGAGAATTAATATTGATCCAGTCTACGAACTTTCTAATCAACTGTGTGACCCATGACTAGAGTTGTAAGATTTAATTTAAGTTTTTAATTATTGCTTTAATAATAAAATTTTATTATAAGTTGACAACGTGTTTATTTTCTTACCTACCACCTTAATCGTCTAAGACCTGAAATTTGTGAATATATATATATATATATATAATATATATATATATATATATACATATAAAAGCCTATTATTTTTAGTTTCTGTATTATTTGTTTTTATGTAATATAAAGTTCTTCTTATCGAATTGAAAGTTTTAATTTATAAAAACTTAACTTTTAAAGATTCTATGTATACATAAATTTAAAATTTTTCTAAATTTATAAATATATCGATTCTTTAAATAGAAACTGAGATTATACAAGTACATATTCAAGTTTTGTTTTATAAGATTATATATTTGAATTAGAATTGAATAGAATTTTTTTTCTACATATTATTTTTACATATTCGTTTCAAGCTTCTGTTATTAAAATATTTTCACTACTTACATATAAGCAACGATTTTTTTATGTTAAATTTTAAATATTGTTATATAATATAACATATAATAAATATTCATCATTCTTTATTTCTGACAACAGAAATGTTTAAGAAATCATCGGCATTATTAGGCAGCGTAATATTATTCGATGAACCTTTATATCGCTATGTAGATATTTGTTACATTATGTTCTCTCCAATCATTGAGTCACTGCCTTTACAATGATATACTATTTCACGCTTATAGTTATCGTTGAACGATAAGATTCCACTTGAAAAAAGCGATTTAGAATAATATTCTTGGAATTATCATTTCAGCAATTATTTCTTAAACTTAACATAAGTATAGTAACATATTTACTTATTAATCTGATAAGATTTGATACTGAGAATGGATATACAAGAAATAAGATTTATAAGAAACAAGATTATCATTTACATCCAAATATTCCACATATATTAAATAGCCAAACTGCGTTGATTTAAATACATATAACTTATAACTCTATTTATTAGTAGTAAGACATTACTTAGTACTAATTACACTTTACTTTCTACTAATAATTAAAAAATGTAAAAAAATACATTTAAAAAGCTAACGTAATGCTTGCGGAAAACAGTTCATTTTTATTCGCGAACTCGAAGAAAATTTAGTGAAATTTCTTACACAACAGATCGATCAATGGAAAGATCGAGCACTCACAATTATTGTCGATGCACACCACGCTAAATGCCTTTTATTCAGTGTTATTCTTTATCTTGCCTTGCAATGATTCCACCGATAACTTTTATTTACCGAATTTACATCCATATCAAATCAGCGTTCATTATCACTTCTCTCGCTTCTAAAAGGGTGTCCACGATTTCCTGTACATGATCGTCGGATTTTACACATTTACCTATTACGCGCATTCAGATAAAGTCTAGTTAAAATAAACCAACAATTTCTTAAAATTCCTTGTGACATCGTTAATATATACACACAGAAATATCATTCAATTTATTGCATTATTTTCAAATTTTTTACACATAATACTAACTTTATCTAAATCTTGAATCAAAACTATACCTTATAATTATCATATTTTATTATTCTTTTCGACTAACAGAGAAATTACCCAATGTTATATATCCTGTTATCGTTACAGGCACACTCTTTATGTTCGTCCAATATAACTTATGAATTTCAATATATATTATTTAACGAAATAAACTAACTAAAAAAATTTTAAAATATAAACTTTTGAATGAATTATTACAATAAGAATTATAGCCATACAGTTATTCAAATATTGAGTCAATTTCTATTTTGAATTGATTGGTCATTTTATTACTCTGAAAAAGCTCATTTCATTAAATACTCGATAGTGAAAAATTAATATACCCACTCCATTTAATTTAGGTTCAAAAATCTACAAGAGAAGTTAAATCGCGATTACATGTGATACAATAATGTAAAAACAAATAATACAATTGCTTAATAGCAATAAGACGCAACGTTATATTACCCCAATAAAAGTGTAACCTAATAAAAAACTACAATAAAAAACAATAAATTATTATAATGTAATAATTATTGAGATAAAAATGATTATTTTTTCTTTTAATGCGGGGGAGAAAGAAAAATCTTCAAATCTTTAGAAGACGCCCATCTATCGCGGTAACACCATTTTGTATAGGTGGACTGTTGGCCGAGTCGAAAAGGGTAGTGCCAGATTCAGCAGTAATTTGGCCAGTGACTAAAACTTTGCCACATACGAGGACACCAACCCGAAAGTCATTGTTTCTCTTTCAACCTACAGGGTCATGATAGAATTTATGAAGAAGTGGATATGAAAAAGGGAAGAGAGTGTGATAGATAAGTTTGATAGAGAAGAACTTAATATCTAAACTTACTTTTCAAAGCGGTCAACGCATACGAGACAAGGATAAAGGATCTAAGGGATTAAGGCGCAAGGCCTTAGATCTTTACCGTTATTTTTGAGATGTAGAGGATTAGGGCTACACGTCTTATTCAGAATGATTTGCAATTGGAGAATGTAGGTTTGAGACTAATTCAGAAGCCGTTTTAGTGAAGAAGGGAAGACCGATTTCCTAGAAGATTTGGACATTACGGATGAACCATGGTGAGTTGAGGGCTGATCTACAGATTCTTATGTACGTGTCTTGCAGTTTTTTTAAGCGCTCAATATGAAAATAACGTAGGTCGTTATACTTTGGATAATAGCGTGGAATACTCGAAGTTTTCTGGGAGATGGAATTGTTGGAGAAGAATGGACGGAAAAATTGGTAGGCACCTAAGATTTTGTGCCTTACGTATTTATTTGATTATACCAAGTCAGTTTCGTATCTAAGATGACTCCAAGGTATTTGACGGAAAAGAATACGGCAACTGATTTGATATGACAGGTAAAAAGCCGGCACTTCTGATGCCAAGATAGCAACGAAGGGTTTTTTGAAGGTGCATAGCACATAGTAGAGATAAAGCTAATACCATACTGAGCTGTTAAGACTGATTGTTGGAAGATCAGAGCAGTAGATATTAATGAGGAGTGTCTATTTTTTAATATCGGGGAATTTCTGAATAGTTTGGTTGAGGTTCTTATAAGGTATTTGCCACCTTGACCGTGAAGTGACGATCTGCAAAGTAAGATTTAATTTTATCGATGAGATAGAAGGGAAAGTTGAACAATATTAATCAGTGAATGAGTGTGCCAAACGTGGTCGAAGGCTTATTGAATATCAAGTAAGAGCATGTCCGAGTATCTTCTTTTATTTAAGTTGACAGTGTGATGCGAAGAAGTTGGTGGCATGTTTTATGCGATTATTACAGAATTTATTACAGAAACCATGCTGAGAGGGAGATAAGTATTTAGTATTTATGTGCTTCGGCGTTCATTGAAAGTTTCTGGAACAAAATTATTCCTGTCATCTTGCTAAAAGAGCTTAGAAGGCCGAAATAACAATAACTAGAGGATGAAGAGAGGAATTTACCAAGTTCAGGAAGACGGACAACTGTGACTTCTTTCCAAGATGTGGAAAAATAATGCAGGCGCATGGTGGCATTTATTACGTTTCAGAGGAATATCAGTTTCTGAGAGAGTATTTTCAGTAGGCTATCTCTGATATCATCGATACCGGGAGTCTTTTTAGGTTAATTGACCATGCGTTTGAAAGCGTGGTTATTAGGAATGTATTTGGAGACAATGTCTAAATGGATATTGAAGAGGAGTGTGCATTGGGCACGAATGAATTTGTGGTAGGAATTGCTGCGGTATTCGGAAAGAGTTTTCTTTAGATGGCATTGAAAAGAATTTAATTGAGATTTGAGAAAAAGTATGCGAAATTTATTGCTTTACTGCGTAGAGTTTTAGAGGTTTTAGTAATATATGCTAGCGATATATTATTGTTTGAGAAGTTGTTGGAGTTCGAAGACTTTATTATATAAGCCTCGGACATTTTAGTTAAGGAGTAGGAGGGAATCATGCTTACCTTGGTGATTATCTATTTGTAGGGGATTAAAAATTGGAACTTAAACTTCTTATGAATTGAAAGATCAGGAATTGTATTTGATTCTTTTGAGTTATAGAAGGAATTGAAGAGGATTTGAAGGAAAAGTAGGCTCATAATGCAAAGGTGAAGGTTTTAGCTTGTATATAGTAATTATAAAAATGGTCGGTTATGTATATAACTTAAAAAAATGAATTAGTTATATAAAAATGTATATTACTATGTGAATTTACCATTTTCAGAAATGCGTACTAATATTTTAAAAAACTTTGAAAATATTTTGTAATTAATCAGATAAACCATTTACAATCATTAAAACAAAACCTTTTAATTTACGAGTACGTTTTCAAATATATCTCGGAAAAAATGCTTGTTTCAGATCAAACTAAGTGACAAGTTTTATCTGTCGTCTCTTATAGACGACACTATTAAACTTCTATTCATGCGATTGAAATATAAACTATTATCTTTATCCATGGAATGTAGGACTGATATCTATCCTAGAAAGCATTTATAGTACATTTTCATTTCAGAGACATATTGTAATTTGTTTTATATTTATAATATCAAAAAATTTTTGCTGTAGTTTTATTAAGGATACAGTTCTTTTTGTTATTTCATGATCATATTAAATTCTTATATTTAATTAAAATACCAGATATATGTTTGTCTATAATTTGCTTTACTATTTATTTTACATTACATTTTCTCGTAATAGCAAGGTAGTTGAAAGTAATTAACGCATAACAAATAAAAAGTGTATTTTATGATAATATTTACAAGCATTCAGTAGTAAAAAATGATAATAGAGTTATATTTTCAAAATACTTGTAAGGTTGTGCTTATAATATTGAAATTGTGAAGCGATGGGTTCTAAATACTGTTTAGTTACACATTATAGAAAATTTTAAAGATTTTATAATTACTTGCTTTAGATATACTTGGTGTTTATATTTTTGTATAAAGAAAGGCAACGAAAATTGATATGCATATTAAAATTATCGTGATTCATTTTTTAATTATGTAAAACAATTATCAAGCTGTCAAATCAATGATGTTAATATTTATTTTAATAAAATAATTTATGGATTTATCACAACAAAAATTAATAATGTTACGATATATTTATATGGTTTTACATACACATACATATACATATGCGCGTGCATGTATATATGGATATGCATGTATGAAATTATTAGATAATTTTTCTATTTAAAAGGTTAGCATTTTGCTGTAAAGATGAATTTTCATAGCCTCATAGAGTCTGCTGATAATTAAGCAGATCATTTTTTAATCTTCACTAGAGTATGCGTGAAGAGACCTTCATCAATAATACATGATAATACCGGAATAAATAATAATACATTCAACGAGATTAAGTAACTATGAAACCTTTATAGTGCTTTAATTATTGTATTAATATATCAATACTTATTTTAATTATAGTACTGTATTATTTATCAGTTATTATACAGTCAAACATTTCTTTGCTTAAGACCTTAAGTATATTTTTTTATTTCTATGAAATTTTGAAATTTTTTACTTTTCTTATTATATTTTTTTTAATTTGTTATAAATTAATACTTATTTATAGGGTTATTTTAATGAACTTTTTAAAGAACAATAAATATCGAAAGTTAAAAAATGTTTCTTATAATGTTCTTCAGAACTGAAGCTGCATTGGAACATCTATCTAATCTTAAAAAGGCTTTTTTAATATATACTTTTAGTATATTCATATTAAGAGTACGAATGTCGCATATATATTTAAAAAAATGGTTGCTAGGTTTAATTAAGTTTAAATTTGAAATTATTCATTACTGTTTTGGCTTTGATATTAATTAATTAATTTTAAACAATTTTTTTTTAACTGACAATATGTTAAAGTTCAAATAGAGTTAACATCGAGATGTGAAAAATTCCTGCCAGAAGAAATAATGTGTACACACGAAGTTGTTAAATAATCATAACATGGCAATTTAATGATAATCTTTAAATTCAAAAAATAAATATATCCATTATTTTAATAAAGTATTTAAAGGTAAAAGAAAAAATCGCAAAATGTAAATTATATTTATTGAAAATTTCAATCCTATACGAGATTAATTAACTGTACATACTTCATGCACTCTCGTATAAAATGCAAACTTTCAGTAAGTTTATTTTATATAAAGCTAATATAAAGCACAAAAAACTTATATAAAGCTAATTTACTTTAATGGCCCGATAAGATACATATATTTTATAAAATATTTTTATTTATTAATTCAACGTTAATCTCATCAGCTTGCTCATATCTTATGTAAAGATAATTGTTGTCTCTTACATTAATTAAATTTTAATGAAGATTTGTAAAGAATAGATAAAAATTATGAAATTGTACCTATATAAAAATTAGATTGTTATGACATTTTTATTAAGAATACATTCAAATCCAGATTGCTTTTCTCAAAATCAGTAAGATTTTTCTATTTGATCCTCATATAGAAACTTATTCTACAAATATTTTATTTGTTTGAATTGAATAAATGAATAATACACGATAATAGCAAAAGACGAAAAAATTATTTTCTTAGAGAAGTAATTGAAGTTAATGTTTCATTCTATCGAGTAATCTATTAAGTTTAATTATAATTTTAAATACAAATAAATTTGTTTTAATATTTGCTTTTTATTAGCAACAGCAAAAAAATATTTTCAAAATTTAAATATACTGTTAGAAGGCCATTATTTCTTTTATATACAATCTAAGAATATTAAAAACTTTCTACTTATTAATATTAATACCTGCTAACCTTACATATTTTTTAAATAAAAAAATAGATATACATTAAACAAGTTTATTAATCTATTAAATCTTTATGATATTTATTTTATTATCTTTGCCTTTTTTAAGTACAGTAAATTCTATGTAATATTCATAAGTGTCAAACATTATATACTAAACGTTTTTGATGCACGAATTATGAGCAAGAGCCTGAGAGCAGATGTTCGAAAGAAATGTCAACCGAAAAAGCAGTAAATTTCAAGTGCACCCATAAAGTAATCGGAATAGGATTGAAAATACAATGACAACGATAAGCATCTTCAACAATCACATGAGACTGTAAGATGTAAATAAGAACGAAGTAGTGAATCTGAGGCTCTTTGAGGTTTGTCAAGTTCAGACTAAAGAGATACCACTTGCCTTCGATATACAGCACTGTTGAGCGAGACATGCCGACTACGAAAGAAGTGTAAAAGAAAGAAAGAGAGCGAGAAAGAGAGCCGATAGCCACCATAATACTGCTCTATCACCCTTGAATGTTTAATTTTCCACTCTTACTTTTTACTCTGCCATTGCCAAGCTCGCTGCATCAAAAAAAGCTAAACCTTTTAACATAATATGTTTATCAAGATTATTTTCTAGATATGTTACTCTAAATTCTCTAAATAATATTAATTTTCAGAAATATTTTGCATCTTCCGATATTCATAGAAGATTCAAGTTCTTTGTTAACAGTACATTCTGACTGTTCTTTAACATCCAAAAAGAAGTTTAATTGTTGGTAGTTTTATAAAAAAAAGCTTCAATACACTAGAAATGCATTCTCTTTCTCTCTCTATAAATATATATATATATAGCAAAGAAATAAATATTTTAATGAATACTTTTGCTTAAATCAATTAATATAATACGTCATTGATTAGTCTACTTACAGTTTGTAAGAAAATCCAAAGTACATTCTGATTGTACGAGCATTTGCATCTTCTGAAAAATGAAAAATAACCAAATCCAAAATTACAATTAAGAACATGAGTACGATGATTTATTTGAGCATAGAATAGAGATATCGGAGATAATATTAATTAATTATCCTAAGTAAGTGCGTATTGTAAGCTATTAAGTAAAATGTAGGATCTTATAATATTTACGTTTGTTATTGCACAATTTTTAATTATATATCATGTAATTTGAATATTTGTGTACTATTATCGTAAATAGTGAAAGTATTTTCATTAATACTTATTTTCTTACAGCTGAAGATCGGTTTCAAAAGTAGCTATTTAGAAGATTCGATTTTTTTGTATGAGTATTATACTGTGGAACTACACTTTCACTTTATGTCTTTCACGTATTCGTACATGTTTCCTACCTACAAGCATGCATGCGTTTGATTAAATTATAACTCTTTTCTTATTTACTTTTCAAGTATAAGCTTTTACAAATAGATACCTTTTTGCAATCAACTAAGAAGCATTATAGGACAATCGTGATCTTGTTTAAGATAATATGTATAATAGCATGACTTCTAAAATCCTTATCAGATAACAAAAAAATTTTATTTATAATTTTTTTTAAAATAAAGTTTACGTTATTGCATAATAAAAATTACGTATTCCCGACAAATTTCAGTGAAATAAATAAAAATTTTCAAAAATATGCTCGTAGAAGATGTCCGAACAAAAAAATCAGCTGATTATTCATAAATTAATAAATAAGATTATCAGTTAGGCTTCCTAATAAATACGCTACGATTTTTTGAAATATTGCTATCAATAATCGATAATGATATATTGATAAATTTTAATAAAAAAATCCCTTTTTGAGATTTTTTTAAACGTATATATTACGTATTTTAATTTAATTTAATTTAATTTAATTTATGACAGATGAAAATTTTTTCTATCATTTTTTATTAAGTGCTATAATTTTGCAATATTAAATAATAATCACATATTTACGTAAATATTTCGTCGACACAACGATCTGGAAGTTAAAAGGCTAGGAAAAATTTCAAAAAAGGTTTGATTCAGTACGGGCATCTAAGCTTGAAGTGAAGCTTTGCCAGAAGAAGAAAAACAAGCGTTTCCAAGAAGGCAAAGATGCCAACAGAGAAAAGGATAACAGGCTTCCACAAGAAGAAAATTTAAAAAGACTACAGATCAAGCAAAAAATGTGTTGATGCAAACGAAAATGCGCAAAGAAGCAAGTTGAACGGACTTGGACTTTGTTAGTGCGTTAAGAGAGATGATAGAGGCTCGAGGTCCGAGACCACTGAACGCGATAATTACCAACTAAAGACATATGGGCGCGCGGCATACAGAAACCATCTCAGTGAAGAAAGAACACAAGAGAAACGAGGAGGAGGGAGCGAGAGCCTATTTTAATTCCGGAACATTGTTTTCACTAGTTGCCTTTCGACCACTTGCTCTCTTAACTCAGAAGCGTTAATAAAAGGCGGTCTTCGTCTTTATAAAAATATAAAGAGTTGCTTGGGCGAACGACACGCGACTCGCTTTCCGACCTCAACGAAGGAAAAATCTAATGGCTCTCAGCGGAGCTGCGAGTCAAGCGACTTCCGGACTTTGCTCCCTTCGACAGTTACTCTCTGACTCGTGCATTACATTCGCTTCTCTGCTTACACCTTTGCTGCAATCGCAATATTTATGATCACTCGCTGTAAACTTAATGCGGCCTTTCGTCGCGTTAGAAGGTAAGTCAAATCCATGAGCGACCGACATCTAGACTTATATTTCACTTATCTGATTATTGAGATAAGCCGTTACAGTTCGCTGATCCAGTACATTTAATAACAACGAATATTATTTCAACTTGTAAGGCTATTATATTTCGATATTTGCCTTGTTTTTATTTTCATTTACGAGGATCCGATCAGTAATCCATTGAAATTTTTAGATTATTCTCTGTATGTCGACCATTATACTCAGTAACAACAGACACATTACAACAACTAAGTTGTTCAGATTAAAGCAAATAAAACAAATATATATGTATGAGCAGTTATGCAGTAAAGTAAATAGGATTGTTAAATTAACTTGTTACACATTGTTTGATAAACCTAGTCAATCAGACCTTTGAATCGTGATTGAATTATCATTATGCTAGTCAATATCGGGTCAGTAGTCTGAAATATAATTAATATCAGTTAGTCAATAATTTTATATTACGTTTACTTATAATTAAATAAAAGATTAACTTTAGTGAATTGAGTAAAATGAATTAACGTATTAAGGTCAACTTATTATATATATTCAGGATAGCGAAATAAATCTTCAGTTCTTGAATATTTAGTTTTTTAGTATATGTTAATTATAAAAGTATCAGATTCAAAAACATTGAAAAAATAATTAATTTATTAAGAAAACCATGGAAAGGCTTATTTTTTAGAGCTTTAAAAAATTATACGTTTTACATATAAATTACGTATTTTACATATATAAAAAAGTACGTTTATATAAGAACTGAAATCAGTTTGCAGATTTTTTTATTTTAAAAATTTTTTTTAAACTGATTTTCTATTCTACTTGTCATATTTTTATTTGTAGTATCTTCAAAAGCTTTTTAAAGGCATTTAATGTTAAATACGAATTTTAAAAAGTTTTTCATAAATGATCGTTCTTATACCACTGTTTATAATTGTTCCATTATAATTACGAATCAATAACATATTTAAAATATCGTACAGAATATTTGTTGAAAAAGATATTTTTCACTTTGATTTTACTTCAATTTACACAATAGGATTAACTAATAGTTCTGATAGATAAAATAATTAATTTCTTAGCAAACTTTATTACAATTTGCCAAGCTATTATGTATTATTTTTTCTAGCTCAAGCATTTGAAATTAATGGTCTCTGATTTTTAAAACTAATCCAAATGATAAAATATGATAAAATAGATAAAAAATGTCTTAAATGCATAATATTCTCTTAAATTTAAACTAGTGAATAACACACTTATTTTAATTAAGAGTAAAAATGATTTCTTTATAAATTTTTTTTATATTTATATATCGCCTATGCATTCATAATAAACGGAAACTATTAAATTTTTATTTACATATTCTCTTGCTAAATTAATTCGTAATTTAGTTTAATTTTTTAATCAATTTAAAATAATAACTAAAAGGTAAAAATAGTTTAATTGAGATTTGAGGAATAAGAAGGAATTAAGCCATAAATCTCGGTTTATCGGCTTAAGAGAACAGGAAAACGATGTGAAAAAAGAAAGGAAAAAAATAGGGGCGAGATAGTAATAAAAAATAAAAGAAGGAAGAAGAATAGAGAATAAACAATTTCCACATTCGTTAAAGGTCGCTTCAACTAAGGTCGAGGCTTGTCGTTAAATCGACGTTAAAAAAACGCTCCGCATAGCATCTATTTGTAAAAAAATATGTACTCATGTCCTGTGAGTTGTGATTTGCTCATGAGCGTCATTTTTTGCACGCAAGGGCCATCGATCGCGTGCGTAATATGTGCGGATGACCCTTCTGGAGATTGTGCTAGTGAAATCCGGATGTAGGGAAAAGTAGAGAACGGGTGGAATAGAAGTCCGCACACCACCGTTGCATAATGAATCTCGTGAAAAAGGTCCTGAAAATTATTCCACGATAGCTTTTCACTATCCTCCTACTATTACTACATGATGCATTTTCTCCATTCCCTTTCTTTCAAATGGATAACAAATAAATACTAGCAGCGCTCTCTGTCTCCAAGAAGTAGCAAGTTATTTCCGTATTTTCTCTGAATTCTAGGCTTTCCGAGGATTTCCCTGTTTGTCAAATGGCGTGGTGTGCTTGCTTCATGGTTGCTGCTATAAATGACTAAGAGCGATTCGGCCAAAAATAACTTTTTAGCTAGAACCAATCGCCATTAATGAAGCGAACTTACCAATGAAAGCCCAAACTTGCCTTTTTTACCTTCCTTGAATCATGCGTACTTTCACCCGAAAGTGGATTTGCTTGCGCACCTGTAGCCGTAATTTTATTCCCAAATTTAAAATTTACCTACGGTTTTCCATTTGAACGATTCAGGTAACAAAAATATTATATAACAGGAGTAGTCGAAAAATGACAATTCTTTATTAATGTAATAAAAAATCACAAATCCATATTTTAATCCTAATCTCCTATAACTTTGTGTTTTTCTCTATGTATATAAGAGACGTAAATAATCAGTTCTTTCAATATATTCGATATCACTACTTGATTTATATAATGCAAAAAAAGTAAAAAAAGCGAAAGTAATGCAAACCTCCCCCTCCCTCTACACGCAAATACAGAGGGAGAAATAGAGACAGAGAGAGAGACTAAGAAACAGATGTAGCATAATATAGTCTCTATTGTCGCTTTGCACATATACATAATCCAGCAAGTAACCTAATCGTAAAACGTGAAAATAGTGATTAAGACAAATCAAATAAAGAAAACAATTCTATTTTTCCAAACACGTAAGCTTCAAGTTATTTTTAACATAGAAGCGAATGTAAATAAACCTCGAGTCTGCAAACAATATACATCAACTGATCATAAGATCCTTATATAGTTTGTTTCATATTGAGATCCCTAATATGGAAAGCAATGATGCACGCATTAGTCGCAGGTATGGATAACCGGATGTACAATTAACCACAGAGTTGTTCGCTCACATTTATATAGTTATGGTTTGAACATATCTCTTAAAAACAGGAAAACTTAAAATATCAGAATATATTCGTATTCTAGAATTCCAAAAATACGTTTCATTTTTGTTGTGAAAAATATTATTTTTGCATTATTTTAAAAATAAAATAATACAGTTTTTCTTGACATATTACACTTATGTTTCTAAATAAATGGGTTTTTAACGTTTTTGAAAAAAAATTTTGTATCTTATACTGAATTATTTTGTGTATTTAGGTATTTCAGGAAACACTTTTCCTTTATTAAAAAAAAATAAACATCTAAATAAAGACTGGTTTATTATAATAAAAAAATTTTATTTTTCATTGTTTAATACATTTTTTAAGTATTTGTTTTAAGCCTTGAATTAATTATCACCATTTTGATATGCAATAAATTTCGGACATGAAATTATATTCAAGGTTATGTCTCCTAATATTAAATGTATAAGAATCGTAAATTTAAATTTCTAAAAGTGAAAAATAATATTTTTTTAAGAAAATAGAGATGACATATTTATTACATAATAAATAATCCTTGAATTATGTAAAAAAATGTTTGCACTTTGTGCCTTTAAATCTGCAAATAAAATGTTTAAAAATACAATTTACGCATTTAAAATTATTAAGAATGAAATTGTTATACAACGTATAAAACTAAATTATTATATTAAAATTTAGATCATCTTTCGATTAAAAGTAATAACTTATTATGAGTTTCTATTTTTCATAAATTATTTGTTTTCACGAATTGATCTATATTTTATTGACGTGTTTTTCAGATTAATTTTTAAAGCTCAATTTAACATTTTATGAGATACATCAATAATTCATAAGTACATATGCATTTTAATTTGTAAACCCTTGACGATATAAATATATAAAAATATCTGAAGAACTTTTTATTACATACTTTTCCATGATCATTAAATAAACTGATTTAGTTCTGTAAATCATTAGTTCAATATTCAACGTAATATAAGATATTTATACGTAATAAATCCAGAACGCTGTTACTCTATTGATAACTAAATTAAATTAACTAATTTAATAGAAAGAATTTAATTTAATTTCTACTCTAAAATAATTTAAATTTATCAAACTATTTGAACAATTTTTAATCTTTGACAAGTCATGTTTCTTGTAAAAATGTGATAAATCTAAATTATTAAAAAACTCTAAATATACAAACGAGTTATGAAATTTGTTTTATTAAAATATAAAAATGTTCAAATAAAAAAGGTACGGGTGAAAAGAACCCTACATTTATGAAAAGTGTGTTAAAATCGAATATTTTAGACTTTTTAGTCAAATTAGTTTCATTTCTTATTAGATATAGTTTGACCCGTTTTTTAATATATACGACTACTGAAGTGGTCTAGAGGAATGTACATCTAGAAGTAAAACATTAGCAAACCGTTTTGAAAGTATGTTGTTATTTTCATTTATGAAGTATAAATTAAATTCTAGACGTGAGTATTCAAAAAATTAACAGATACTAAATATTTGCAAATCAAGTGTGGTACTAAATTCTAATTGTAGTAGATGTCTACTTTAATCAGTGTTTTTACTCCAAATCAAAGTAAAATTTTAACAGAATGAGTAACGTCATCTATCATACAGCTTTTTTTCGATAGAAATGTGAAAAATCAACATAAAGTAACTAAACTAACTCTAAAAGTAGAATTACGTTTTAAAATTCTTAGTTCGGACAAAAGGAGGTACGAAGAAAAAGCTTGAAAATCCGTCTATAAGGTTGACGTTTACTTTGGTGTGCTAATAGGTATTCACTGTTTCTACTACGTAGTTACATATCCTCATCGCTCAGCGCAGCAGATCGTATCTTTCGGATAACTTTCAGGTGAGAAAATACAAGAAAAAAAGAATAAGTTGTGAATATTATATAAAGAAATACAAACAGAAAAGTAAGGGGAAAAAACCAAAGAAGCAGATTAAGGCAAAGTGAAAAAAGGATATGAGCACGTAGAAGAGAAGGGTCTTTATAACAATCTTCTATATGGGAATTTATGTCGTGCAGGTAAATTGTATTTACCTATGTGGGGAGGATAGGGAAAGCGGACCCGCTCGCCTTTTATTCGGCACCCTCGTTGTGTTTTCTTTCCCTCCAACTTTGTGACTACCGGACTGATGAACCTGTGTGTTACGCTATCCTTTTTCAGCATATAGACACCATTGCATTCCTTGTTGGCCAACAGGTACATCTACCTGCTATGAAACCCTCGGCATAGTTCACCCTCCAAGTCTACTCTTATTTATCTCAGGCATTTCACATAGCGCACGTTGCGACTTACTCAGAATAAGTACAAGACCTCGATTAACGCGATCGGTTGGATCAATTCACTGATTCTTAGCTTAACGTACGAGGAATAACCCCTGACATAATCTTCTTTTTTGCGAGAAAAAAACTCTACACATTAAACAAAAACTTAAGAGATCTACTGAGACCTCTGACCAAACTCAAAACAACTCCGGCAATTCCCTCTGTGACTTCCATTTATTTATACGTCACTAACATTTTGAATATAATTTAAGTATTCAAAAATTTTACCTTAAGTAATGCATTGTAGGAATGACTGAACTAGAAAAACTATCTCCGCAGACCGTTTTCCTTACGGCTTATAAAAGCTTTCCACGTATTTAGCACAATGGTGGCGCAACAATTAAGGAATATATCAGAATTGTTATTTTTAAATCATATATTTAAGTCATTTAGGAATCATCTATATTTGAGAATTAATTGTAAATAGAACAACAACCCTTTGTACTTTCCGTATTTCTCTTACAAAGTAAATAACAAGTACTTTTACCGAGTTTCATTTGTTTTTATTGATACTTTAATCGCTATATATCAGAAACTAATGACTAATATTATAAAAACTAATCGAAACGAATTTCAAAGTTATTGTTTTAAAAATGCTGGATTACAAATCTACACTATAAATGAGAAATGCTTTCAAATATTAAATAATACTGGATCTCATTCAAAATTGTCACATCCTTTGATTTAGATAGAATTTTGTAACACTTATTTTTAAAGATGTATGAAATCAAAACAGTGAGACCATAGTTTATTTTGCATCAAAAGACAGTTGTTATTTAAAATAAAAACTTATTCAAGTTTCAATTTAACATACATAGATATTTAAAAAGTATATAGATATTTAAAACATTGTCATATTTTCTTTTATCACAAAGCATATCACCATTTCAAATTTTGAAGAAATATTTATAATACTATTTTAAAATAAAAACATATAATTTTATTATTAATCCAATTTATAAATATTTTTTTCTTTTTAATTTAAAAATTCGTAGTTTAAACATTTTTAATTTACTTTAAAGTATATTTTCTATGTTTCGTACAATATTCTTTAGGCTACTTGACAACATACATGTTAATTCAATATCATGTAACAATAAAATCATTAAAAAAGTATTATAGTTATTTTTATATTAAAAAAATATTGAAGTAATCAAACTATACATACATTTTATATGTCTTCGTTTAATATAAGAAACATTTTCTAAAATTTTATTAAAATCTCTGACTTAATATTGTATTCATATTTCATAATTTAGTATCCTAAGCCATCCTACTTTATTTGACAAACATCTATGATTTGGACTAAATAATGTCGAACAAATAGTTAAATAAATCATTCAAAAATAATAATATTATTGATATTTCAATAAATCAACAATAATAATATTATCATTAATATTGTTCTCCATTAATTATAATTTTATACGTTGGAGTTTAACTTTAAAGCAAGGTAAAATATGAAGTTAAATATAAAAAAACTTAGAATCTTGAAAGGAACGCTGAAATTTCGAAAATAAGAAAAATTAAATTAAAATCTGAAATAAAATATGAGTTAAAAATGTGAGTATGTAAAATTAATGTTAATGTAATCAAATTATTCGGTATCTTTTATTAGTGAATTTTCTCCTAAATTTAATTATATAGTGTGATACCCATTCATTTTCTTTCTTTTCCCTGAAGTATATTGTGTTATCCAATATTAATTTTTTATCTATTTTAGAATAATTTGAAATAATTAGAACAGAAGTCTTCCAATGGCACGAAAATGTAAAAATAATAAAAATAAAATTTAACGAAACATCCATGTATTTCTTTCAAAGCATATAGTTTATTAGGTGAAAAATTAAATATTAATAGTCAAAAAACGTAATTATATCTAAAAGTATATTACATAGGTATCTGTTCATATTTATTATAGAAAAACGTGTGTGAAAATATTATTTTTTAGCGAGTACATTATTGAAAATTAAATAATAAAAATTGAACAAGTCTGTAAATATATTTATTTTGAAATCACGAGAATTATGAGAATTATTATGAGAATTATTTTTAAGAGTTCCTGGCTCGTAAAATAAAAATACATTGAACGAAGAAAATGAATTTAACAGTAGTTTTCGAATGTGCAAAGTTTGTTTTACTTTTGTATTTCTAACTTTATAGATTAAAAAGGCTGACTATTCAAGATAAATGCCAAAAAAGTAAAATACAGTCAAGTCTGAAAAAAATTTGAAATACAATGCATCGATGTATAAAGGTAAGTACCAGCCTTTTAATGCTTTCAATTATTGGTAACATAAAAATTTGTATTTTTCGAAAAACAATCGAAATACGAATGCTGGTAGTAAATTTACAATTAGAAAGACATTTGGAATATCAATGTGATCCATAAGCAAGCAAAGAAAGTTATATTAACGACTAGAGTTGTAGAGTAACGAATGGGGTGGCAATGAGAGAGGTAAAATGTAAAAAAATCATTTAGACATAGCCTTTAATGATAGGAGAATATGTTTTATTCTCTTACAGTCATATAAAATTCTGATACGTCGTGTTTATGAACTTCTTACTCTTAGCTCGGGTTTAGTCCCAGACTTAAGACAGCGGTTCTGAGACTGGGAGAAAGAGAGAGAATAAGCGAGCGGACCAGTCATGAGCAGGAGCAAGCTCTATAAACCCTACAGGCATGACTGTATTCCAAGGTTTGACCTTGATGGGGGAAAAAATCTTTCAAGATACTTTACAGTGGTGAGCAAACGAACGAGAGTGGGAGAGAGAGAGAGAGAGAGTAACAAAACTATAGCCTTCGTACCCTCTTTTCAGGATGCTTCATCGTCTTCTACCATCTTGCTTCTACTAAATAGATCTCTTTTACTTCTCTGCGTCTTTCGCTACTCCCGTACTCGTATACATAATCAATTGCCAACACACTCACAAGCCATACATTTGGCTTTTACTCTTTCTTTTTCATCTTTATTACCGTTGCTCTTCGCCTCCCAAATGCAGACAAACTCTTGTTCCTTCTCTTTTCTATTCGTCTCGCTATTGTATCTCTTTTCTTCGCGCTTCTCGATACTACTTTTTGCCCCACCCGTCATTCCACTCGTCACAACTGGTCTTTTTTCCCCACAAGTGGTGATGAGCAGTTACTTTTAACAATGCTCACAAGTAAAATGATATTAATTTCTTCGTAATAACAGACTATTGCAAGTGTACAGTTACTTTCGAAAACCTCTAGAACTACACAATATTATTTAAAAGAAACTTTCCATTTTTCATTCATATATTAATCCTTCCTTTTCCCTCAATTTTAAATTTACAATTATAGCCACTTCTTTGCTCCCTACTTTTTATCTTTCTGTACCACATGTAAAAAATATCCGTTCCTTCCTGTCTTTATTTTATTTTATTTTATCTTTTTTTGGCTTTTTTATACTTATGCACCAATAGAATGTAAGTTTCATTTATACTAATAGACGGCACTTCTTCAATACTAAATAGGTAATATAAGTGAATTTTACAAATGTGTATTCTAATCTCTCATTATTTTCAACTTTCGTTTATATTTTACAGATAGTTCATTCATTATTTATTCGGTTGTAACCGTTTTTCATAAATTCTATATGAATAGCGCTGTTTCATATTATCTATTCCAAAAACATCACATGAATTCTTCTATTACAATGCCAAATGTTTATGCTAAGTTGTTTAGAAATTATAATGCATATACGATGCATATACATTGAGAAATGAAAAGTAGTTTTGATTAAGCGCATGTTTTTATTATGGGAATATTTAAAGTTTTATCCATTAAACTATTAATTACTATTAAAATTAAGCATCTCTTGCGTTCTCTTTGCCCCTCCCACTCGTTCTCATGTTCTCTTTCTCTCATAAACAGAAAACAGAAATTTTAAATAACTAAATTTATATTTTTTTAAATATCGAATCTGTCTTATTCGATGCATTTTATTTACTGTCTTTTTAGCATCCAATTTATATGCTATAATCAAAGTAAGACGTAAATTATTATGCAAAAATATTTTAAAAACTATGCTATTGTCTTATTTTTTAGTAAAACAAACAGGTCGTTAATTCATTCTAAGAAATTTGAAATAGTAAAAAAGTTGAATAGATTTAACAATAAATAAACCTTTTCTGTAATCTAAATATATATATATATATTCATTTTCGTTCAGCATGCGTAGGTACGCTACCAATCCCCTTATGCACAAATTTCTTGAGTTCCTTTATTTTCTCAGCAAGTACATTGTGTGCCCGTAAATATGTAAAATATTCAAATATTAACTTTATTTAGAATAATAGTTTACCACTAAATGCAAACTTGAATATGTAACAATTTTTGTTATCATCTAACATACAATTAACTGTAACATATTTATTTCAATGTATTTGAAATATTTAATAAGCAAAATAATGTTGAATATATTTCATCAAGACATAATTGGACGTTTCTATTATACCTAAATAATATACCAATCTCTAATTATCCATAACTGCTAGTCTGATTTTAACCTTTTATCGTGTTGGACTAGTGAGCCAGTACGGGCTCATTCACTAATATTTAATTAATGATTTAATAAATTAATGATTTAATTAATTAATGATTTAATTAATATTAAATCCACGTGATGTAAATATCATTAAATGAGTAATATTTTATCATTACTCACTTCAATGTAAATTATACAAATGTGATTCTCCGCGCGTTCGATGAAAATACATTTTCTCGATTAATAACATTAAATAATTATGCTTAGGAGAATATATTAATATGTAATTTAACTTAAATATTTTCTAAATTTATCGAATCATAAATAACTATTTTCTTTAATAGAATTCGTAACATTACTAGAAAAATTAATACTTTTAAACTAGTAACCGTTGAGAACGGTTACTATATCGAATATTCTTTCTAACATTCTTACGTACATTATTCAAAATTAAACAAGTATGATTATTATTCAACTATTATTTATTTATTGTATATAAAGTTTATTTACAAAAATAGTATTAATTACATCTCGTGATAACTATTATCATATTTTATTATTAATCTTAATAATAATAATTAAAATGAACAAAAATTTTAAGAAATATCTCTTTATAATTAAATTTCTGAATAATAAATTAATTATATAATTTCTTATTACATTTAATATAAAAAACTTTTCGAATTATCTTTATCATTATTAATGTTGTTGTTAAGAATAATGCTTGATAGTTCCAATATGTATATATGATATAAATAAATTTTTATTCTTAACCAAAAGATGTTATTAATCACAATTAGAAGATATAATTCTTCAAATTATTATATGAGAATACAAAACTTACATGAAATATAACTTAGTCTTTATCAATACTTGTCATTATTGTTGTTATTATGTTAATCTTATCGTTGACAACATTATTATGGGGATCACTATTTTTATCATATTTTTATCAACATTATTAATCATACAATGTAATAGTAATTTATTAGATTTCCTATTTTAATTATATTCGTATAATCTTTTTTGAAATAAGTTATTTCTGAATACGCAAAATTTCAACTTTAATTCTTAATTAATTCTATATCAAAACAAATTTAATGAGCACAATTATAATTTGCAGATAACTAATCGGTTCGATATTTTAATCTAAATATTTTAATTATTCATAAAGCAAACTAAAAACATTATTTTATTTTTAATATTACGTAATTTTTTTATCACAACATTTCTGTTACAAAAGATGTTTTTTTTTCTGTTTCCATATTTGTTAAGTTGTTATCAGAGTTATCAGAGTTGTCGATTAATTTCGCTTTAACAGTTTAAAACTTTATTATTGCCAAAATATTATTATTAAGTATTATTTTATTCCAATTTTATTATTATACTAATTATTATTAATAATTCTTATGATATTGAAATTTGCATTATTATTAGATTTAAAATTTAAAAAAAAGCATAAAAATAATTAGATGCACAAAATTCAATTATAAGAATATATGATTAAATTTAAAGCATTTACTTTTTGATAATAAAATGCTAGTTTTGTTAGACAAAAGTTAATAAAACAATACATTTTGTTCTATATAAACTACGAAATAACATATAATCTACAAACTATATCATTATAACACATTAAATATATAAAATATAAAACAAAATACATTTTTGTAAAATTTTTAAAATCATTGACTGAATTTCAAATCGATGTTAAGACTAAATTTGAAGAAAACACTATAATATAAAAAAAATATCGCTCATTCACTAAGTTTTACTAAAAATTAATTAAATTTATTAAATTATATAATGAAAATTAAATAAATATTTGAAATATAGTTATGATTCAATTGAAACTACCTAATTTACATAATTCAAAAAGAGAAATTTTTTTTAATAATAATTATATAACGTATTCTTAAATTATGCATAAGCTATTATGGACATTTGTAATTTTTTTTTAAATATTAAATATGTACTTTGTAGTCTTTTTTCTGTTAAAATGGATTTAAAATAATAAAACACATTTTTTTTCTACAAAAGTTTTTTCTACTTATCAACAATGACTTTACTATTATATGCACGTAAAATACAAGTTTATATTATCGATTGCAACATATCGAATTAATTTATCTAAAAACATTTCTCGTTTATATTTTAATTAATATTTGTTAATATTTTTTTCAAAAATTAAACGTTGAATTTAATCTAGCTTGTTTAAAATCTATTTTAGCTTTATATAATAAAATTGTATACATTTCTTAAATGAATATTCAACTTAAAACTTAATAAATGAGAAGCAAGTTTACTACATTATTATCTAAACACAAACACGCATGGTAGACGCGTTCTATTACATGATAATAGAAAAAAATTTATATGAAATTTTAGGGAACGGTAATTGAAGAAATGTTTAAAAAATTTGTTTTTGATTGTTCCTTAAATCCACAAAATATTTTAAAAATAGTTTTCTTTTACAATATAATTTTTAGTATTGACATATTATACTCTATTTAATTAATTTACGTGAAATATTACAAGAATAATAAAATTATTGATGTTTTTTGAATTGTTTTAATTTTAAAGATGCAAGAAAAATTTTTATTTAAAAAAAAATATAAATACATACATTGAATTTTCCAAAATATAATATAAAAGAAGATATTTTTTAATAAATTAAAATTTGGAAACTTTCAAAACATCTTTGTTAAGGTATTCATATAATTATTACAATCGTATAGTAGAAGAAATTAAAAGAAAGACTTCAATATTAGAAATATTTTAAATATGTAGATACTACATTTTACGTAGAGTACCTGAAATATTTATGCTAAGAGGTAAAAGAACATGATGATTTGAACTTCTTTTTATGCAATATTGAATATATTTATAAAAATATTTTTCTATTTATTTAAAAATTTTCATAAAAAACATAAATAAACAATTATATATTACATATCGTATGTAATTACTTAAAGTTAATTAATAAATGAAACTCAACAATTTCCAGATAAGGTTGTTTTAACATTTTACTGTAACTATTTTAACTTAAATATGACAATGTTAAACTTTAAGTTACTTAAAATATTAAATTTTTATTAATCATTTTTTTCAAAAATTTGAGAAAAGTAATAAAAGTAGTAATGTAACCAGAGTTTTAATTATCTTGCAAACAAAATTGTTATTATCACCAAAAAATCTTTCTGCTATGAAAGAAAGATAAAATCAAAATTTTTTTTTATCTAAAAAAATTCTATTATCAATAAAAAAACATTTTTATATTTATAGGCATTTAAAAAATTAATTCAATTTCTTAAATACAACTCTTAAAAAATCTTGAACGATTATTAAAATAAAATTTGATGAAAATCGTATCTTAAATTCTGCTTTGAAGTATCATGAAATATAAAAATTAAGTCTTAAACTAACATAGATTCATTTATTTTAATTGTATCAAATTATTTACAACATAAAAATTTATATTTGAAAAATTAAAATTTTGAGTCATTCTCCAAGGTTTAAAAATAAAAATATTCTAAGAAAATATTTGACGAGGCTCACTCTTTCATATTATTCTTCAGATTAAAATTAAGTATTCTAAAAAATTAGTTTTTATATTTTTTATATAATTTGATCAGTATCATACATATTATAAACAAAAAATAAACATAAATATCTGTACAAATATTTTCATAATCTTTCTATACATATTAACATTGTCATTTCCTGAAAATTTTTACGAGACCCAAATGAGTATTTCATTTTTAATATTGCTTTACTGTTTAATATATAAAATAACTTAATTGTTACCCTGAATCGACTTATATTATAGTTTTCTATTTCACTTCACTTATGTTGCTTATACAGTCTCTAACGGCTTACAAAAGGTTAAAAAGCTAAGTCAATTCCAGCTGAATTAACAAATTATGTAATTAAGTACTATTATTCTTAGCTGATTAAAAAATTAAACGCATTCTGAATTTTCCATTCTATGATCTTAGGTATACTTAATTAATTTGATGAATGATTAAAATAGATATAAGAATTGATTTCTAAGAGTTCGACTTATATGAATTTTCTATGATTAAGTGGTAAAAATACAAGAACCTGTACAACCAATATAAGACAAGAATGGACCTCCTGATGTGTTGACCAATAAGTAATATGTATGATGTTTCAGTAAATTTTATATTACAGAATTTCATTTATTAAAGTATTGATAACATTTATTGAAATTTGTAAAAACTACAAAAAAACGGTAGCACAATTATATAAGCTAATGAATTTTTTAAAATTTATTATTTTCCAAATATATTTAGTTTAGTAGTAATATTCAATCATATTTAGTTTCTGAATTGTGTTTACACTTTAGAAATAATTAATTTGGCAGACTACTTATATTAGTTGTGCAACTACTTAATATACAAGTTAGGGTTTTTCTTCATGAATAATTTATAAATTTTGAATGATGACTGTAAATGATTAGGTTCATTTTGATACCTATCTAAGAGAGAGTATTAATAAACCAATATATTTATGATTTAAATTCAGACAAAAACTATAAATTTTTGACAAAAATTTATCATTTGAATCAAATATTCGATAGTGTACTCGATTTGAGAAACGCAAGATTCTTTTCAACTAGAGGCTTCCGAAAACAAATTATTAAATAAATTACATATTTTATATTAAAAAATATAACATTTTATTTATATGTAGGTTATAAAAGTATAAAATATAAAAAAGTATCAAAAACAAAATACAAGAGTGGTATTTTAAAGAAAATGTCTATTTCGAAAATAAGGGGTCGAAAATGATAGAGGTTTGAACTTCGTAAACTATATTTTTCATTGTCTTTGGACATGTAGTATATTTAAGAAATATAATTTTCATTTTTGTTAAAATTAATTAAACAAAACAAGAATTCTATGAATTACTTTTTTAATATGAGAAATAAATCAAGTACAAATATAGGTACAAAATATTTTTAAAGAAAACGTTTAAAAGTATATGCATCGGTACATAAAAAAATGAATACATTTTATTGGAAATATTTTGAAATATCCTTTGAACTACGAAAGTATAGTTGATAAGCCTTTGGCTTTGTATACTCTTTGAAAATGAATATTTAAGGTACTTTGAAAAATAATTATATAAAATTGTTTCTACATCGTGATCATTTAAAGTTTAATCTATTTTAACAAAAAGTAGTGGAGTCCATTGATGAAAATGATAGAAGGTGGTAAACAGTCGTTTTTTTACAATATGAAATTTTAATAAAATCAATATTTTACAATATTATATTTTTACAATAAGTAAAAATATGTAAATTTGTGAAAATATGAGAGAGTAAAAAGAATCAACTGTAAAAAATACCTCTTATCATATGATTTCTAACATTTACTAGCAACTTATGAAAACAACGCTAATATTACCAGATTCTCGCAAGTCGGTAGAAATTTTTGTTGGCGACTATACCGTCTCCGAAGTGCTCGCAACCTCTCCCTTTTTTCATTCTTTCTGTCTCGGCACGGCTCCATTAAGCCGCAGTGTTCCTTTACAGACTATACTCAGCGCAGTTGTTTACATTTTAGCCAAAGGCGACGTTGCCAAGTCTATAAACCTGTTGCCCACGACTCGAAGAACAGCCAGCAGCTTCTGCCTCGAGTGTCAAAGTGAGGGGGAGAGCGAGAGAGAGAGAGAGATCGCCGATGCTCCATGAATAATAGTCTTTACTTTTTGTTTCTGATTCCTATTATTGTTACAGGACCAGCCATTTCAATTTATACTGTATAATTCAATTTATTTAGTATACTAAATGTATACTGCACGATTTTAAACAAGTAATTTTCGTTCTTAATACAAGTTCCTCATTATTTTTATAATTTTGCTGACTGACTACACTGACTCGTTTAATTATTAGTGTATTACGCCTATTCTCTCTTTATTTCTTACTCTCTCTCTCTCTCTCTCTCTCTTTCTCTCTTCACACGAATCGGTATGTGTAATTTTTTTTGTTTCTTCGCTGCATTAATTAGCTATTATATTTTTATTATTTGCATTATATAGAGAAGCTGTCGAGCATAAAAATTCTTTTTAAAAAATAGCTCTTACTCTGATTTTTCTTTAGAATTTCTTACACATTTGCTTCGATCTTTTTATTTTCTTTTTAACATTTAAATTTAAAAAAGCATAAAGTATGAAGTGTATTTTTATAAATGTACCCACTTTCGATTTTTACCGCTTTAACTGATAAAAAATCATTATTCCGTAATTTAAAACACTTCTATCAATTGCAAATAAATTATACGTCTACGTCCGTTGTTGTATTTTACATTGAAAAGTACCTAATAAATATTAAAATACAACACAAATTTATAATATTATATATATAAGTTCCAAGTATTTGTTTTTTCACGTGAAGGTACTTCAAGTTTACCGTAATATTTAAATATGGATGAGAAACACTAAGTATGAATTTTATTAATGAATTATTCTTCATTGATGCGTTAACTCGAATATTGCAAACAATGTATAAATCCATGATTGTATAACTTGCTTTTTAAATATTGTATATTTTTTTTAAATATACATGTGCGCATGCAATATTTAACATTTACATAACAAACAAAATTAAATAAATTATTTTCACGAAAAATACTTTGAAAATGTTCTGGTGACATTGTTGCTAAAATCACGTATTCTTACTTCTTACATGAGACGTAAGATATTCATGTAAATTAGAAGTTTTACATAAGCAGTCATTTTAAAATCTACATGCAATCTTACGTAAAACTTTTTAACAGCGGCAAGCTTATGAAATGGTGTTATTCCATTGGATTATACTGCAATTAGTGTACAGTAGCCATTGTAAGTGTTGCCATCGAACTTACGAATTCAGAATTTAAATTAATGACAAGCTTCTTTTAGTTAATAAAACAGAATTATTAATACTTTATTGTGAAGAAATTCAAGTGTTTTTTATTTCATTTTTACGATAAAACGATAAAAACATTGTCTTCATTGTCAATCGAAAACGGAATTTTCCTAGTTTTTTAAATAACTCTTCTGCGAAATAAGGGATTTTCGAAAGTAAAGATAGAATTAAGAATATTAGGATACTTACACGTAGTACTGTGGAAAATAGGAAGATTTTTATGTAATTCTAGTATGAAACGCATATAAAGTTTGTATTTAATAACTTCGAAACTCAGCCAACCAGACTTATTAAAAGCTGTATTTTAAATATAATATTTATTTTATGTAATAGAGAACGTAAGAAGTCAAAACAGCAAAAAATAGGGGAGCACCTTGCATATTCGAAGTTTATGCCAACCCGCTTAAACACATATGTACGCTTGTTGCATGCACGCACAATATGGTACAACCCAACACACGTGCACATCAATATCTTCCGGAAATCGTTTTTTCTGACTATTTGAAATTTTGAGCATGATTTTTTCTCAGGCTCCGGGCTTTTTTCTTCCGTGAGAAAATTTTGGAGAAGTCAGAGCCATCGCCTCTTTTTAAGCTTCTTTTAGCTCGTCTTATCTATTAGTTATTTATTTTCAAATAATTGTGGACTATTAAACTTTGATAATGTCGCGGCATCAGAAAACTAATTCTAAAAATGTTTTGTTTAAACATTTTATCAATATCGTACTTAGAAAATAAATCAGTTTTTTTGTAATTTTATACATACTGCTGCTGATAAAACTCCTGTACATCATAGTCACAAAACTAAGTAAGCTAAATATCTTTCGAGTGGTTCTTTCTAACTTCTTCTCTATTATACTTTAATATTTTTTTATGTATATGAAAAACTATTAAATAAAAATTATGATTTTTCTTATATATTTACTTATTTCGTAAAAGTACTATAGATCACAATACAGTTACTTTTACGAACTTTCATCGGTGTTGCCGTCGATGATTTTACCAATAATATTGTCAACAATATATTAAAGGTTTAATTTTCAATAAAACTACCCTAATGTCCGTCTACTAAAATAATCGTTATCAATTATAGCACATTCAAATTATTAATTGTTCCAACGTTATTGATGATTTCATAATTATGTGCAATATTATTTAAAATTAATGCACGTTTTTTTATAACTTTTAACTTTTATGATATTCTATACTATTATTATTAGTGTTATTATTATTATTATTTTTTAGTACCCTAAATTAATTTAAAATAAATGGACGTAGATCATTAAAAAAAAGATTTTTCTATGAGATTTTATATAAAATAACGTCTTAAATACAAAGAGAACTTGTACATATTTTCAAAATTTATTAGAAAATATGCATGAGTACTCATAATTCCGAATATTACTTTTTTTATGTGAAAAAAGTTACATGACAAAGGAACAATAAATGTATTGTATCGCATAATAATAACTATAAAAGACAACCTAAAACCTTTATAAATAATCATATTATTAAAAAAATAATTATATAAAAAATTTATAAATTTATTTCAAATCTATTAATTTTCGTAATTAACTTCAGGAAGAATCTACATTTTAGTATTTGATTCTTTCTAAAGTAATATTTAATACAATATTTATTCTGTCCTGTACATTTAGTAAAGAGAATATCTATGTGATTTTAATAGCAGTTTTCGTAATATTGCATTTTCTTGGATAGTTTTTATTTAAATTAAAAAAATCATAACATATTTATTCAACTTATATTTAAATGTAAAATACTTTTCAGTGTATTTGTATAAGTATTATTCTACGTAAAATGTAACAAATATTGATACGGCAAATTTTATATAAACTAGGATGTTCTAGTATACTTAAGAAATTTTTTCTAAAAGTTCGTGTATATTTTCTAAAAAAAATATTATTTAAACATACGTTTATTCATTTGATTAGTCTCCACACATCCGAATGAAATACAGATTTATCCGTTAAAGTGCATAATAAATAATTTTATTTAACAAATGCAAAGAGACGCAGCTTTTTAAAATACTCAGTAGAAATTTGAATGTGTGCATAAACAATGATAACATTAATAAATGAAAAAATAGATACGTTTTGGATAATACGTACTCATTATTGTCGAAATATCAAGAAGGGGTGAGAATTTCGAAAGTTGGAGAACTACTTTTTAAAGAGTTGTGATTTGTAGAGAATAAAAAAATATTTTAAGCATTAATACATTTTTTAATATAGTGCGTTGTTTTTATAGACAAAAATGCACAATTTGAGAAAGTAAATAGCTAAATAAATACGTTAAAGAGAAGATGAAAATGTACATATTTTGCTTTAGTTAAAAGCTGATATTCGAAAATGGAAAATATGAAATCAGAGGGGTTGGCTTAAGTACACAAGAAAAATAGTGCATCTGGAAAATACTGTCGAGGCAATGTCGAAACGATAAAGAGGCACGCCAATGTGTAACATGTTAATTTTCATCCGTCCGTTTGAGGTGATAAAAAGTTATCGTATCCGGCTCTTCTTACGCATACTTGCTAGAACCATTCGCGATATAAATTCAGCGCAGCGTTGCCTTCCCGCTGATGACTCTACACTACAGCTGTAAAACAAACGGCATGCTACTTTGCTTATACAAATTTCAATATACGTATTCATGTATGTATGCGCACGCATGTGTGACGATTTGAACTTATGTGACATTGAACCTACACTTGGCGCTTCTACATTTTGCTTTTCATTCGATCGTTACCTTTCCTATACTTACTGTTGAGAATCATTTACATTAATTTACGATTAATTCAAATCATTCATTTTTATCGTTTTATCATTCTATTTTCGATGCATCGACTGCATGAATATTAATATTATTCGAGTAGTAAGCAGTAAGTTCTGCTGCCGTTTACGACGAGAAATGAAAAACTGTTCATTTCTCTTCTTTTTCTGTATAGTTTTCTATATTACCGTATTCTCTTATACACAATCACTTCGACTCTTATCACTTTTATAGAAATATGAATAGCTTTTATGATATTCAGATTGTACATTATATTATTTAAAAATTGTTTCGTTACCAATAACTATCTTTCCATAATCATTAATAAGTGCTTTCGTTACGATAAAGGTCACAGCATTTGAGTAGATTTAAGCTCAGCAGATCTACAAGTTTTATATCTAATAAAGCTACGATCAATTAAGAACTGATAATTTATTTTTCTTTTCCTTTTGTAAACTTGTATTATTTTAAAACAACAATTATAATTGCAATTAAAATTACGTATGTACATAGAGAAAAAGCTATGTAAGATATACAAGCTGTATAATAGTAATTAAAAAATTACAATTCTAATAATAAAAATAAATATGTAAAATAGATAAAAAGTTGCGTTTAAGTAAAGCAGTGACCGAAAAAAAATAAGAAGAGGGTCGAAATTTATGTTTATTGAAAGGTTCGTAGAAAGTTTGTAAAGAGCAATTATTAAGAATGCTTGAAAATAAAAAAAATTCCAAAAAAAATAAGTTCGAAGGGAGTTAATAGCAAAGAACGCTGCTTTTATCCACGCGAAAGAAAGAATTAACCAAGAATCAGCGGAGGAAGTTTAATGGTGGGGAGATTTATTAGTATGCTCGTCTGTATGCTGCGTAGGGACGTATGTACGCATGCGTACATTTTTGCTTCGTCGGCTGGGCTTAATGTTCGTTGGACCTGCCTCTACTTCTTCATGGCTTCTACACTTTTCCTCTCGACTGTACACTTCTTGGAATTGCACAGATCTCCTACAAGAACTCCATATGCTCACTGTCCGTGTGTGTGACTCCTCTGGCGATTGGTTATCTTCGCCAGTGTTTCTCAATTCTCGACTCTTACCAATATTTAGGTTTATTCTCAATTTCTTGATTGTATGGACATGAATCTTATTTTCCTTGCATTTTTCTCTCTCATTCATCATGACCTTATCAATCTTTCATTACTAGATGCAACCATCGCTAAAGTTTATTTTTTTTGTGTTTCTATTGAGAAATACTCCAAGGTCAGATACGAATCCAGTGGATGGATTCTTGATTGCTCTGCTAATTTCTACGCCTTGACTCAACCATCGCTATAACCATTATGTGAGCTGTCGATTTTCATGAATATAAATACGTGATCTTCGTTATCTTTGCGAATAATTTGTTTATTTATTTTGAACAAGTGAAATAAACAATGGTTGAGAAAGTAAAAAATCTTGTATCGTACTACAATGAATTTCACTCTATTTAGAAGGTCGAGTCACTCTTTAATAAGAATAAAATTTTGAACGCAGAAAAATAGATTGTATTAATTTTTATTTTTAATTGTATAATAAACGCTTATAATAAACCATGCGATGCTAATTTAATATGGTAGTTGTATGAAAGAAAGGTAAGTGAGCGAAGTCAATTCAAAACAAATTTTACTATTATAATAGTGTGACACCTATTAGTAAAGACCGAGGAAGCAACTTTACTACTTTTAAATTTTCTAGAACTCATTAAATGATTGGAGACAATATTGTACTATTAAGTTCTTCTCGCAAAAAGCAAATATATTGTACATGTCTTTGAAATGGAGAGAATTGTTCGATTAGAAGAAAATAATGGAAAAACAAAAGATAATTATGAACAATCAGAAAAAATGAATATAAAAAAAATGAAAAAAAAATAATAGCGAAGGTTGATTAATAGAACAGAAAGTACTTTGAACGATTATCTAAAGATGGTTTTTGTTTAGTTTCTTTTATGCTAATCATCAAAAAATTTGTCAGTCGAACTAGAAAACAAATGTAGACTTATGGCGTCAGTTTAGTTTACCAACACAACTCTGAACGATCTCGGCATACGACGATATGATTTGAGCATGCATATCTAATGGAGGAAAGAGAGAAGAAAATATCTAGTAATCTGGCCGCCTATCGATATAGCATCGCCATGATCTTTATTTTATATCAAGAAAAGGATCTCTATTCTAATGCTTCTGAGCGATGAAGTTTGAAGCTTTAATACTCTCTCTCTTTCTCTCTCTGTATTTTATTTTCTTACTCTTCGACTGCATCTTTTAACCTTCTTATTTGCCTGATTTCGTAATAGGTTCAGTACAAACCTTCTTCAACACAAATAATGAAATGACTATCCTCAGTATTATTAAAATACACCCTATGTATTAAAATCGATTGTAAAGAAATGTTTGTTAGTTAAATTTAATATTCTTTTTCGGGATATAAGATATTTTTTATGATAATTATGAAATGTATTAGATAAACAAAATCATTTTACTTTCATAATAATCTAACTGTAACTTTATTGTAAATTCAGATCCATTATCTGCTACAGTTAGGGTGTCAGACTGTCAATTTCAACATTAAAGAATACCGTGTAACTTGATGTTGTTAATGATATAATCTCCGAAAACAGTAGCGGGCAAGATGTCATTCAATGATCGGACATATTAAATATTTAATTCAGTTCGACTGAAGAACATACTTTTATACTTATTGAAATAATCTTTTATACTTATCTTTTTTTGTAAAACGTGATATCGCTAATGGTACAAAAAACTAGTATAGATCTTTGGAATGATTATTTCAATTTTTTCACCGGAATATAAACTAAAGTCTGAAACAAATTGTAAATAAGAAAATGGAGTACCCTTTGGAATTAATTCTTCAAGAGGTAAAGAAAACTAATTTAGTAACTTTAAATCATTCATAAATTATTTAAACAAACTGTAACACAACTTAAGAAGGCAAGCCGTTGCGACTTGTGAATCTAATGAGTATAAATATGTCACCACACGGGAATACACTATTTGGAATTTTAAAGATTAAAAAATTCGGTAATAGCATTATTGAGTTTACTCATAATCATCTCAACATTTACCTCATCAATTACTTCTAAGATATAATATACATTTCTAAATTGCTATGAAACTATTTTCAGAACAAAAAAAAATATTTTCTTAAATTAACCAAGTATTTATATGCAAATCCACGTGTATATACTGCATTATTCAAGTATGAAATTAAAAGATAACATTTGAATACGTTAAGAAATAGTATTGATGAAAATAATTACAGAAAACAAATTTGAACATTAGAGAAGTTTATATCAAATTATTATAACATTTTTATGTCAAGTATATTGCAAATTAATAACTTTTTTCTTTCTATTTTTATTAAAGATTTATTTTGAAACGAATTTTAATAGTTCACGATTAAATATTAGTTATTTAAAATGAAATTATACTTGAAAAAACAATAAAAGTAAGTGAAAATTATATTGACAGTATTTTTCAAAACTGTTGAAGTACTAAATAAGAGATGAGAGAATAAAAATTGAAAGAAAAAAGAAATTTTAAACGTTAAAGATATGATTATGAACTGGATTTCTGGATTCCTTTCCGTAATCAGTAATCACTGTTGTTTTTTATATAACGTACATATGTATTTATGGTACCAGCTAACTTCTTTTTCTATAATATTCGACTATTAGTAGTAATAAGAGTATGTAGTAAAATTATAGTACATTCCGTAGTATATCAGTGGTTAATAAATGCTAATTTATCAATAAAAATTTATTTTTATTTATATAACTAAAATAAAATAAAAATATATTTTTGAAGTATTGAAACTATACTGTTTATGGTTGTAAAAATTTTTTAGACAATTCTATGTTTTTAATGTTTTCTCGTAATAATAGTAAATTTGAGAAAAATTAAAGAATTTATTATTGAGAGGAAATTATTTAATGTTCGAAAAGTTATTACTACATCTTACGTATATTTTTCTTTTATACAATTGTAATATAAGAATTACATTTATAAGATTAGAACGTTCTTTGTAGATATTTGTGTATAAAATATTTTAATACTTTAATATATTATTTAGATTTGTTTCTTCCAAGGTTTGTTTTACTTATAATGAGTCATTATAGAAAAAATAATAAGGTTCAAGATATATTTATTTAATAATAATATAGCAGTTCTACTATTATACATACCAGAAATGTTGGATGTATTATAACAGCAATATATATTATAAACATATATTATAAATATCTGCTTTTAATATGTTCAGTGTTTTGGTTTAATTCGAATGGAATATTTGAAGTGAAGTCATATGAATATATGAATAAAGCCGTCTGAGGTTTTAATATGAATTTAATAACTTTTGTTACTTTATTGACTATAATTATGCATTTAGTTTTTAATTATTAAATACAGAAAGGAGGGTTATATGTGAGCAGGGAAAGAGATAAGAGAGATGAAAAGAGCGTCTGATGATTGTCCAAGTGAACACACTTGTGTTGAGCGAGCGTGAAAAAAGATGTATGCGTATATGTACGTAATATGTACATATATTCCTTACTTTCTTTCACTCAGCTCTTCATCCTTCTACTATTCTTTCTTGCTTCTTTATTCCTTTCTTTTCCCACTCAGCCTTTTCTTTGTTCCACCTTTTTTATATAGTTTCTCTTTCTTTTTGATTTGCCTTTCTTTTTGTTTGCTTTTTCTTTCAGCCTCAGTAGGTGCATCTATCTCTGATCATGCACATCAACGTAAATAGAAATAAAGTAAGAGAGAGAGAGAGAGAGAGAGAGAGAGAGAGGCGAATGAATAGACCATTGAAAATAATTTCAGGTACACGCGATGCATACATGGGAGAAATAATATGATGAAAAAGAGGCAGGAAACACTTGGTATGTGCACAAGCTTACGTGCGTGTAAAGAGACAAACAACGCGGGGGGTTTCATTTTTTGTGACATCAAGAGTATCAACTGAGTAAATGTGGGTGATGGAGGCAAAGAGGAAGAAAGAAATAGAAAAAAGACCGAGGATTGGCACATTTTGACAAGGAGTGACCTTTTGACCTCACTCATTGTTTCTAATCTTAATAAATTGATGTAGCTGTACCTGACAATTGATACAAATTTATGTACAGTTCGTTCTTAAGCCACTTGTCTGCTCGATATAGTGATACTATACCTAATTGATGAGCATATGAGAAATAATAAGTTATTGAGAGGTATGCTTCGAATCGTACGTGCTATACGGCTATACGTACTTTTCGCCTTTCGAGTCTTTCAAGAACATCCAATTTTTAACTAAATTTTGTTGACAACGTATATATCTTCTTCATATCCTGATATAAACATTTTAAGCTGTCGGTATATCAGAGATAAACGAGTGGTGCGGAGAGAAGTGTATGTTCGAAAGGATAGGAGCGACAACATTCAAGGATATATTATCCTAATTACATTTAGTAATTTTATTACCATAAGATATATCCTTATATAAAAATGTTTTTAGGTATTATTATAATACAAAATTGGCATATAAAGAGGATTTTTCTACGCAAGTGTAAACTTGCATACGGATCCTCCTCTAAATTTTATCTAAAGCGAAATATTTGTTGTACTGATAACTAATATTTATTTTTTTTACTATAAATCTCATTAATCGTGGATTCGAGAGTCTGTGTCACTTTGACTGTTAGAAGAACATAGTTTTCCATTTGTGTAACCGCGTAACGCAGCCTTTATTTGCTCCTTTACAGTCCGTTCGTTTCTCGCTTGATCATGTTTCACTAGCTCATTAAAAAATATTGGCACACGATGCATTGGAATTACAAACATTGATAGTATTTTACGTAAAGTCGTTTACGTAGGACACAAAAGAGCACCTGTGCATGCAACGCGACGCACATCTTTCAGTGACATATAAAAATAAACTTGAACAAAGACGTAGCTACCGTTACGTATTCTCAATAGACACCTCACGTTCGCGCTGGAAGATTTTTGATTCTCACTCTTCATTGCCGGCTGTACTTTTTCCTCTTTATCTGTTCATTACTTTTCATTATTTCTAGCTTCCATTCCTAATCTGCGCAAGTTCGAACTACTGCATCGCAGTAATCACGCAAACGACTTTCTATGGTTCTGCCGCACGTAAGGCTTCTTGGAAATACTTAATACATTTTTATATGCGTTACACGATTTAGAATTAGATTTATTTGCAGCTTCACTTACAATTTACATTTTATCTTCACTTTATTGGCTCCTGCCTTGTGTCTCTATTTCAATTTGAATATTTACTAATTAAATTCACGTAATTTCGGACAAAAGCTTTTGAAACTGTCCGCGTTCTCTTTATCGTCGATAATAAATATTACTCTTTAAAAATGATTATTTATTTATATGCTTTAACAGAACCTAATTACATTAATTTACAAATATTTGTTTAGGTAAAGTTTTTTAGAAAAAATTACTGTGAAACGCACTTTATCAAATCAAAATTTATTCCAGATAATCTAAAAAAATACGAAAAAGGCTTGTTATACTATACTAATAATGTGGTCAGTATAATAATCACATAAATATCGAGTAACAGCTTTAAAATTGTACCTTTTCATTTATATTTATTAAAGTATATCTCAGGAAGCACGAGACTTATGGTGTAGTCTTAATTGTAATTTCCCCGCTTTTAGAAATTTTTAATATTCTTTATTTGTCTCGTAACTGTTGAATTTTTCTCAAATTAAAAGTTAATTGTAACAGATAAGATATTATAATAGTTTTTTGAAAAAAGAAAGTATATAGATAATAAAGTGGGCGATGTTAAAAATAGAAAAGAAATTATTACCAGTTTTGTTTATTTATGATTTGAAATGTGCATTTGTTTTAATTTAGTGAATCAATCAATTTGAAGAAATAGATTTTTATATTTATTGCTTCGTATATAAAAAAAAAATGATTAAAGATTGCACTGTGCAAACATGTATGTACATGTTCGAGCTGGTGTGAGTACTGCTTGTAGTTGCGAAACCAACCTTGAAGTCACTAAGGCACACATGGACATACATTTAAGTATTATACAGGCAATATCAAAGATATCTTTTGATATAACTTGCAATATCCGTTTTCGTTTTTGATCAACTTTAATGGATCCTCTATTCTAACTGCCGTAAAATTCTTCTGATTTTCCCTTTTAACAAATGTACAAATTATTGAGTTTAATCTATGTATTCCTATGATTCTTGCTAACCACTAAAGAATTTCTATTAGTTGCTTTATTGAATCCGTTCACAAACAAGTAACTTTGATATTTTATTCTTACAATTCATTAAGCAATACAAAAGTGTACAAAAATTTAAACCTATTGAACCCTATTTTTTCTTACATTGTTTTATAGTTTATATGAAATAACTGAAAAAGAAGTTTATAAGAAAATTATGTCTTGTGTCTTTACACAAGATCTGGTATATATATCAGATAATTGATAAATATACCTTGTAATATACTTTGTAATTCTCTAATTTAAAGAGACGTATATTTTTCTTTTAAATTTTTCTCAGTTTTGCGAATTCAAACCGTTAAAAATAAAAAATAAATGTATTTGTTGAATTTTCTTACTACGCAGGAGTGTTCGAATTCATTATTGAATACGATTTTTCATGAAAATGAGTAGTCAATTTAATTCGTTAATGCTTTGAGTTTATTACTCATAAGTCAACATATTATTATCTAAGTAATATTTACTATGAAAAATACTTTAAATAAAATTTATTATGAATTTTGAATAAAGTAGGTTTTTATTTATGTTTTACGAGTTGATCGTAACTTAACAAATATTAACATTTTCTTATATAATTTAAGAATATTAATCTATAATAATATATATACTAATTTATATGAATATATTTCATCTTATTAAAAATTTAATTCTTAGAGCTTGAATAAATTCTTTGCTTTTCTATTTAAATTATAAAATTTCACAAATTATCAAAACATAAATTATGTTGGAGATTAATAACAAGATTGCTTAAATTTTTTAAAAAATTGCCTACCATAAAAAAGAAAGAAAATATCTATACCATTTTAATGGTTTCAAAAGAAAATTTAAAGTCATAATTCTATTGTTGAAGTACACCAATATATCAGTGTTAAAGAAATTCGTATGTCGCTCTATTACGATGTATTAAGCTCCTATTGACTTTCAGGTCACATGCGTCTTCCTGCGCCAAGAGCCGTTTAGTACAGGCTATACCTAGAAAAGTCAATACCTAATCTGTAGGTATTGACTAGTATCTAAAGTCAATATCCTCTATACCTAGACTGATCTCCGTATGCCCTACTCTCCAGCTACCTAGACCCGCAACTTCAGGCAGATGCGTAATACGAGCTTGCTCATAAGCTTCATTTACATACTCATACCTCTCATAAATTCTCATTCCTTAAAAAATTCTTCTTTTTTCCCTTCCACCTGCTTTAAATTGAATAAGGGGTCTATAACGTATGAGTTAAAATCCCCTTGCGATGGGGAGAAGTTTTAGTCGGTATGTACCTTTTAGATGGATTCGACACTATCTTTTTCGCCGTGGTTTATAGCCTACCTCAATAAGCAGGACTGTGAAGGGAGGGGTATCTTTAGAAGATTTCCTCTTATCCTCTCGAAATAAAAGAAAAAATTCATCTCTACAATTTACTTTGACATTGATAATATATTATTCAATATATAATATTATTCAAATATTATCAATGACAATTGACACTTCTAACAATTTATAGAGAAGTATATTATTTATTCTTTATCATTTAAATAATTTCTTTATATTTATTTACCATTTACCTTTTAATGAAATGTCTATAAAAGGTAAAATATCCATTTTTTAAAGGACCTCCAAACATCTATTATAAATAAATTTGGTGAATAAAAAGATTATATCATCTTTATTTGTACTACTTCAGTTTTTACTTTATAATATATGTTTCAAGTTCAAGTTTACTTTTTTCATGTTTTGCATTTGCATTTATAAGAGGTTTTATCATTTTACACATTTTGATAATAGGTATCTTAAAAGTGATAGATTATCACGTAAACATGTTTTTTGTACATATTTAAAAAAATTAACATCCGACAGTTAACATTTTTGTTTGATTAAACGATTATTTATATGTTTTAGTTATTAAGAAACATAAATGTAAAATAATTTTAGAAAGATATTGATTTATTTATATATATTCTTGTTGTTAATTTAGAAAATAAAGATCAGTGAGTAATTAGTTGAATTAAATAAATAAATATAAAAAATGTATTTAATTATTTTTGTTTTATCTTTGATCATTATAAATATAATTTTCATTTACGTCTGCAGGTATTCAATAAATTTTTATATACAAAAAAAAGATAAGTCAGTGGGAGTTAGTGATGCAATTCATTTTTTGAAGATAGATAACTTCCGTCGCAATAGTGCTTATGAAACGAAAATACACTTACTATCTACAAGAGGGCATTGTATTCTATTATATTTCATTTTGTTCGTGCATATTAAATTTATCTATTCGTTTTGAACAACGAATAGATAATCGCATTTCATTTATTAATCTATCCATTAAATAATGGTATAATTTACAAAATATCTTCAAATAGATCAACACGTTGACTATTTTATAAAAATATTCAAGCATTTGGTCGTATATCATTTCGTGATGAAATTACTTATATAAAAAGTTAAAGAAAACCTTTTCCAATTTTAAGGAGGAAGCTAGCTCTTGCCAAAAGAGATGTAAGAAAATTCGCATTAAGAGGTGATAATTTTTCACAAAAAGTAGCGTTTTTTTACAATAACAATCCTATTAAAGTAAGTAAATATATTTTTGATAATCTACTTACCAATATTTGTTAAGGTCGATGGAAGATTCTAAGTTACGTTTATAAATGTGTTTTAGTGAAAAATTGTATGTTTATGAATCGGCAGATAATTTTTTACTTTTTTATAGAAAATCTGCCTGAAACTCACTGACGATTTTTCTTTTGAAAGCATTCAAACCTATATAGCAGAATATTGAGTCATAAACAGAAAAAACAGATGCACCAATACCACAACAATATGAATAAAAGAATGAAAATCCGATTAAGCGAGGAATACATCTAGATCTGATTAGAGGTCTTTAGCTTGGATTTCATGGTCAAAATTTAGTGAGGCTATAATGAAATTGCAATGCATGAAAAAGATAGAGTTTATAATCTAGCGAGCCTTCGCACAAAAGGAAGAAAAATGTTAACTATTTTTCAACATTTTCAACTTCTTTCTTTTCTCTTAAGTCTTCTTATTATTCCTTATACACTCTTATATTTTCTTGCTTCTTCAATTTTTCTACTTAGAACTCTTTCTTGATTCAGCGTGCAAGACATTTTAAGAAATACTTTGATTACAATTTAACGAGGTGATATATGCAGTGCGTAAGCACATTCGCACAAAAAGCAACTCTCGTAGAGATTGCGGTCTTATAGAAAGAGAGTGGAAATATGTTTCACACAGTTATTTAAAGATCGATATCTTTGTAGTATTGTTTTAGAGTTTTATTAAAAATGGGATACGTTTTTTCTATTTATCTTTTTTCTATTTAATAAGAATGTATTTACTAACTATAAACTTTCGTGATTTTCTAATACATAAATAGTTTAGGTATTGAAGAATCTCAGGGTACCAGATTTATTTATTTTTCATATTCTACACGTGAAATCAAACAGTGTATTGTATAGAAATAATTGTGTATCTGTATAAAGAACATGATCCATCTGCGAGAAGTATAATGGTAATTCAAAAAGATTCCTTATTTCTCGAACGCTTATTTTGGAAAAAATCCTTCGTATTTTATTAACTTTTACAGTTTTTAGTACTAAACCAAATGTATTTTATAGCATATTACAGCAGTGCTATGAATGAATTAAGAAAGAAATATTGACCAAAAAGATACTTAGGTACTTGCTGTTGTTGTTTTCTTGAATTGGAGTTTACTATATGCAAGACAAACTTTTTTAAATACAAACTGTTTATTTATATTGTTAATATTATATAAAATTATTATGTATTACATATTATCGCATATTATTAAATTATTAATATATTCATGATATTTTGACAGTACTAACTTTATTTTCTTATAAACATTTAGTTTTCAATTATAAATAATATATTAAAAGTGAAAATCAAAAATAAAATAATTAATCGGTAGTCATATGTTATGAGTATGCATGTCTCGAAAATATTATACTTCAATTTAAATTATTTGATAGTATAAAAAAATTTTCCAACATTACAACATTATAGTATAAATATAAATATAAATTACATAAACTTTGATCAAGATGAAGTTTTAAATAATATTTTCAGATTATAATTGTTAACATAGCAAGTATTCATGTGAAAAATACCTGCTATTGTATTTGTAAGTATTGTAGCTATTTGTAAGAAGGTAGCACATTTGATAATTTCAATGAAGATTCTATTGGCTAATTTCTGTAGTAATTTTATTAAATAAATATTACTTTTTTTGATAAAATGATAAAAAATGTTATTAAAATAATAATCCTACCACAAAACGTTACCCAGTCAATTTAGTAGATGCTTTAATAGATTCTATTTAATAAGTATCAATTTAACGTTAAGATCGCGAGCAGCATTTTAAGCCAAGTAATAAATGTTTGCAGGATCAGCATATAGCACATGATTTTGTGGTACATGATATCTTGTGTAACAGAGTTACAGTAAGTTCGATCTTGTGTATTCCCTGTCTTATCCGGTCACTTTCATAGCAATAATCTAAGCGCCTAAAATGTCTCACTTTATTCTCGGCATTCTTTGCTCACCCTCTATTATTTTTTGTGAGCTTTACTTATGTTTTAACAAAAAAAACGGATTTAACAAATCACAGTTTGTTGTTGTTTAAAAAACAACAAACGGATTTAACAAATCACAGTTCTAACTGAACTGTATCTTGACGCGCACCCACGCTTGCATCACTTAACTTCATTTGATACCATTGAAATTTACTTCTTATCTTGTATACAGTTCCATCTTTTTCGAAGCTCGTTTCTTTTCAAATAATCTCTTCAAATGAGTTAAGCCTTGTATTACAATACAGTGAATTCAAATAAATCTTTAATGTTTTTGCCTTTATTTTTATTTAAAAATTTTGAAAATTTAATACTCTTAATTAGAACGATCGATGATATCAGGTAATTTTGAATTAAACTATATTTAGAAATAAATCGTAACTGTAGTGTATTATAAAAAGAAAATGTTAAAGGTAAATTAAAAAACAAATTAGAAATTTATGATATTCTCATTTTATTATATCAAATATAATACACATAAAAATTCATTATATATCGAGCGCTTTTTGCAATGCAATAATAAGATATTAAAGACGTAATTTTTATTCTCAGCAGTATAATCGCTATGAAATTTTGGGGTCTTCTCTCTACTTTAATTGATTATGACTTACAGCTTGATTTTGATTATTTGACAGTTTTAATATTTTCTTTTTTGTTATAAATTTGTCTTGCCTTTGATACCTTTTATAATTATATTTTTTAATCTACACGTAGCCTGTCTTGAAATTTATAGTAAAAATAAATTAAAAAATGATAGAATAAACTATTTGGAAGTAATTATTTTACAAAATACTGCTTACAAATGATTGCCCAAAATATCTTAAGAAACTGTAACGAAATATTTCATGTAACAAAGATTAAAGATTCAGAAAGCAAAAATTAAATACCTTAAATTGAAGTAAGTAGCTCAGAAAATTATTTATTAAGTTTTAATGTAACTTTATTTTTAAGAAAGGGAACATGTTTATTATAAAATTACAAAATACCTATACACATGTACGTACGATAAATCTACTTATCTTTATTTGAACCTATTTTATGTTTCCAATATTGCTTTTAGGTCGTTTTTGAGCAGCTAGTAATGATGATTTAAAAATTAAACATTCTAATTTTTCTATATATCTTAAAACTGGTAAAAATATGATTAATATAAAAATAATTTTTTATAATATGTTTTTCTGTGTTTGATGTTCATATATCAGTAGATAAACGAAAGTGTGATAAACTTAGTTCAGAAACTGAATAGCTTTTGTAGAACTGCATAGGCTTAGAATTTGGAATAAAAATAGAAAGTTGCAGAGGGAAAAAAGGATTTATAAGATCGTTGTTGGCATAGCTTTAAATTAGCCAATCTGGATTCAAAAAAGCATATCGATATCTCTAGAAGCAGCTGTGTATTTTATTGGTGTTTGAATGATTAGCGAGGAGAGAAACTCAATTTTCGACGGATCCTACAACGCACGCGAGAAAGTCCCCAAAAAAATAAGCAAAGGGAAAATGGCGGGTAAGGGAGAAAAACTAGAAAAGTGATTTATTATGAGATACGACTATAAAGGACTTTACAGAAGGTTTATTACTTTTTAAGTAGTTCATCCGCGATCACAAGTAGGGAGGATTTTGGTTATCCCTCGAGATGAGCTAGCTATTATACGCGAGCGTGAGCAAGAAACAGGTAACGAAGAACCAAGCGTAGAATGGCTTGATGTTCAGGTACCTGCGGAAACCAAAGAAAGAAAAATGAGGTCTGTTAGACCGTGTGGAAAAAATTGAAAAAAATTTGGTGTAGATGGAGGTGGGGAGACCGGTTCGTCTGGTCCTTGATTTGAAGCCAACTCGAGAGTCACCTTATTTTATTCGGTTCTTCTCCTGCTTGTAGATCTGCTCTTCACTTTCTCTCTTTTTCTCCCTCCTATCCGTTCTGTCTTACCACCCACAACCTCTCTTCACTCCACCTTTTTTTCTTTACCTTTTTCTTGATTTTACTGTTTTAAACCTAACGTCATCTTCATCCTCTTTGTCTCGTTTCGTGTTTATCGTTTTTCTCTGCTTTGATTTTTGAACGCCTCTTCTTTATCTTTCTTCGCTGTTTTATTCTCTCTTCCTACTTTTTCTTCTATTTAATTTGTCGTTGTATTGCTAGAGCGTTAGCTACTGCAATAGAAAATATAATATACACTACACAGTATCTATATACATATATCTATAATACGTATGTAGTATTTTAATCGACATCAAAAACATTTTTTGAAAATATAAAATACAAAATTAAGGCTTATGTATTTTTTGAAAAATGCTTAGAATTATTGAGACATACATAATACTATTACCGTAAATAATGGAACACCTGTTGCTACATTACGTTATGAATAATATAACATTATAAAGCTTTAAATACACATTTTATTCCAGCATTTTTAATGGTTGTAATAAAAAAATTTTGATTTGATGCAATGTTCAAAGTAATTAAATTTTTTTAGTCCTTAAAATTCTTACATCTTTATTGCAAATAAGTGATTTAACCGATCTAGGAAGCACATAAAATTGAACTTTTTATGGAAATAAATTAATTTTATAAATACAGTGCAATTATTAATAAAACCGAATAATGCATATAATAAAAATGGTGTGTATTAATTTTATCTTCAAATTGCATGTTATATCGAAATAATAATAATTTATTCTATTTTTAAATAAAAGTATTACACGTTTATTTTTTTAAACGTTCAAAGTTTGCAAACTTACTTATCTAGTTCATGTATATGTTTTTCCTTTTATATTGCAAAATAGATAAGAAATAAGAATTAAATATAGCGTTTAAAATAATTTTGTTTTTATTGAATTGTAATTTAAATAAATATACAGATTCATTAAGAAATTTGTAATGATTAACATCAAAAGTATCATAATTTGGTATTGTTTTATGTTTGAATTATTAATTGAAAAAGAAAAATTAATATTGTACTACTGAAATGTTAGTACTTTATCTTTTATCATAATTACTGGTGCACGATAAAATATTGTTTATTGATTTTCCTATCGATATGTAGGATACAGATTTCGTTGAAAGAATAGGAGTAAAAAATAATAATTTTGACTTGACTTTGATTAAAAGTCGCCAAGATAAAATAATAAAATTAAGCTGATATATTTCTCGATAATTTGTACGAAGCAGTATTTTACTTTCTTCATATTTCACATGGTTAATTGAAGTTGTGCGACGCATGAAGTGCTTTTATGCAAAAGGACTTCATGTATTTGCATAAAAGTCACAAAGAAAAATGCGATGTATTATTGAAGTATTATTATTGAAATGAAAAGTAATAATCGAAGTATTGTCAAATTATTTGCATTAAATTCGAAATTTTATGAAAATATAATTTGCCTGACAAAAACAGGCGTTTAGGTAAAAGTCTGTGAAACGCGAGAAAATGTGGACTGCGCATTCAAACTGGTCTTAATGCATGCTGCCGTCATGAGAAGAGCGCGCACCACAGCTGTCCAGGGAAAGTGCTGTCCTACTTTGCTGAATTACACTTGCACTTACGTCGAGGCCATTGCGACAGACCTTTATGTAACTATTAGCCATTTAGCCCCAAGCCGTGCTTTTAGAAAGACGTATTTCTTGCCGCTGTTTTGTCTATTTCTTTTTTTATTTACCTTTTGTTTCACCCCTTTTTTATTCTTAACTTTTCCTTCCGTTGCAACTTCATTTTTCTTTTCAGCTATTGAGGTTGCCCGAATCAGCTCTATATCTATCTTATATAGTGAATTTACCCTTTATTATACATTTTAATTTTCACCTAAAATCAAACTTGCTTTTATTAAACACACCTTTGCAATAAAGAATCAGAAACTCGACTTTTGGATCTAAAAATGTATTTGTTTTCTGGTCAAAAATATAAATATTTTCTATTTGTCAGTATTTCTATTTTATACAACTGAATAATAAACTTTAGTCTTTCTTATTTTGAAACGTAAAAGATATATTATTTTTGACGAAATTAATTTAATATTGCATTGAAAATATATAACTTATTGAATAATTGAAAATTCAGACTATTTTTAATTTATGGATGATTCTATAGAGTGCATCATTTACACTTCATCGCCTAATTATAAAAGTCAAAGTAGTCTATAGTCTTTAGCATTAAAAATACAGCTCTCTAAAGTTCTATCAGTAAGTTGAAACACAATTAAAATGGAATAATTGCCATTAAACTCAAAGGATTTTTCTAATTTTATTATTTGTAAACTTTAATATTTTATAATTTAATTTAAAAAATCTTGTATTTTACATTATAAAATCTATCGAAGTATTATAATTAAAAATTAAAAACTTCATCATTGTATCAGTACTGAATAAAGATATTCGATTGCGAATTTTAAGTTTCTTAAGTCTATATATAATTGTGAAAAAAGGAAAGTAATGGGGGAGAAGCAGAAGGTAAAAATTGAAAATAAATATGAAAATAATGATGAGTTACGTAGATGCATAACTGCAGTGCGCAATATGCAAATCAAAGGATGTTGAATATATTTGTTTTATACACAGGTAAGTCGTACCTTGGAGTTGAGGCCTGCGTTGTGCAGTCTCTGGAAAATACGACCTGAAGTTAATCTCGCAGAGACTATTTCTGTAGCGTCTTACCAATGGCGAAGTGTTGGCTGTACGCCTATGTGCGCGCGCATATAAAAAAGGACAGAAAAGAGAGAGAAGGTGCTGGATGGGTACATAAAGAGACTAGCCTAAGTCATGATACCGACAATTTTCCAGGCAATTTTAAATAAATACGTAACCTCGGGCGTGGCTCTTAATACTTTTGACATTACCATAAATTCCCACTGTTCACTACAATTACAAAACTTTTTCAACTCCAAATATTCAGTAGCCATACAACACGTTAAATCTTCAAAGAAGTTTTTAATTGGCTAGCTTTATTCGTGTTTTTTCAACTTTTCATTTTTAACACTATATATAGTTAAATATTACGTTAGTTTTTGATATAAACAACTTAATTTAATAAAATGTGCAACTATGAGTCTTTATTTAGTTATTAATCTAGCCTTTAATTAGGTACATACAAAATCTTGAATACTATAAGCTCATGTCCGATTTAAAACCACACTCCACACAACTAGAATTTATTTGTATCTATTTTTTCTGATTTTTTAAATTTTCGCATAGTTTTTTATTTTGCCTTTATTACATTAATTATTACGTACAGTTTGTGAAATATTTACAATAAAGCAAGTATTTTATATTGTTACAAATAATATAAATGTTTAATATTTTTCTTTGTACCTGAGGCGTTAAAGTTTATAAAAGTGCTATTTTTCATTTATAGGTATCAGTTTGCACATTCCAAAACCCGATCAAAATTTCGTTGGTAATCATGTTTGTTATAAGTTTATAGATAAAAACCATCTTCTTCATCTACATCTTTTAAATTAATCAAATAATTTTTCTATTCATATTTTTTATATTGCCTTGAAAAAAAAATCAAAAACTTTTCCATTAATTAATAAAATATATTAATTATTTTTAAATTATACTCATATTAATAATTAATTAGTAATGTAATGTAAATAATTAATAATTTTGATAAATTTTTTAATATATAATTTGATACGTATTCATAAAACGATTAGATTAAATTTCACGTAATTTGGAAAAATATCAGTTACATATAATCTTATAATAAATTCTCTTAAAAATTACTACTTGAAAATTAAATCTTTAAATTGACACATTCTAAATTATTATTTTTTATAATACAAAAATAAATAAAGCTAATACAAAAATTATTTTAAATTATATTAACCAATAGTGCATTAAATGATAAATAACGTATATTTTCATTAAAATAAAAAGTTTTCAAAGTAAATACAAAATTACTGGGTTATTTTTACTCATACGAGGACTACTATTTTCAGTATTTTAATGATTAAGCTAAAAGTGCATAAACAAATTCTTACTTAAAAAATATTGATAAATGTAATAAAATTAATATATTTAGCAATTGTCTTTTACCGAAAAATACGATGTTTTTATTAAATATTAAAACTGAACTCCACAATTATTTTTTAATAAGTTTTAATAGCTATTGAGAAAGTTTATTATCTACAAATATTATATAATCTTTTACGTGGTTTAAAAAACAAACACTTTTATTCAAACAGCAAATTTATTCTTTTTTACATTTTTATTTAAATAGTTTAATCTTGTTAAAGTAAAATTTAAATACATAAATATTTTTATTTACTATGAAAACTTTCCTGCGTAAATACATCGACTTTTTCGCGATCTATTACATTAGGTACAATTGTTTCTTTGCTACATATTCTCGGCGATCTTATAGAATCTATGGACTAACATTCTTACTGAACACTAACATATTGAACACGATCTATAATTTATAATATACGTATACGTATATACGCACACAGATATACACGAGTGCGTGCGCGCTTACGCAGAGGCATTCAGTAATCAAGAAACTTGCTTATTTACGAAAGCAATTTAATTCATTAAAGTAAGGTAATTCTATAAAAAAACTTTTTCTCTTATAATCTGTAAAAAATATCCAATTTGCAAAGAAAATATATCGTTCGACCTTAATAGAAAGAATAGAGAATTTCAAATAATTGAGTTTTTTATAATCCTTGGTCTAGATAGAAAGAGACACATATTTTTTGCATAATAACGATGATACATATAATGACAAACGTACGTATGAATAAAGTATTCGTGGCCATAAAGCAATGGAATAAGTTTTCGGTTACGTTAGGTGCTATTCTTGTGTTTTATTGTTAAAAGAGTTGTAACTCCCGAATTCCTTTTGTGGCATGGACGGCATCGTAGACGTGGTTGGAGAATTTGCGGAATTCGCCATTAGGGTCAATTCTTTCTATGTTCCTGTGCTGAAAGTTCGTTAATTAACAACCCATTGGAGAACGCTCGTGTCGCTTCCTCCGCTCGATACTATTCGGGTGTCATCTTGGAGGAACGATACCTCGGTCACACGATTAGAGTGTCCGCTATAGCTGTGATACAAAGACTGCAAATTGAAAGAAATAAACATTAAAAGTATTGTTACTGCTAATGCTTTTAATTGTTATTGCTTCTACCCTTGTTCCTATTACTATTATCCATTCTGTACGTAAAATCAAGTCGATTAAATAAGTGCTCTTTTATGCTTCTTTGCCAATTGCATATAATGATCAAATATGTACGTAAACTACTGACATATTTTGAAAAAAATTCTACTCAAATTGAAAATTATACATTATATTTTTTTATATTTTACTAGTTTTTTCAAAAAAATTTTGATTTATTTTATCTTTATTATTCGATTCAAAATTAATATATGTATTAATTTAATTATAATATTTTTGTCAAATCTATAATGTACGGTCAAAGTATTCTCATAAAAGTTCTTTCCAATGTTAGTTTTTTAATAATAATTTTTATTTCATATTTATCGTTTGTTAAAAATTAATTTGAAGAGAATTTATAATTTATATTATTAATATAAAAATTGAAGTTACCTTTGGCTGACAGGCTGGATAACTAAATAATTTAACTTTCCCCAAATCATCTCCAGTTGCTATAAGTTTCCCGTCACTGCTGCGACTGCAATTGTTTACATCAACTCCATCTGGACCATCAGGCCAAACTCCAATAGTTTCAAAAGAAATTATACAAGAGTGAGTAGCCCAATCAACATGCTTTAAAAGTGAGGCTTGTGAAATTTGACGACAGACTCCAGCATTCCCTGTTACAAGTAAACCATGGGAAGAAAATTAAATTTATGAATAAATTTATTAATAAATTTTACAAATAAATTATAGTACACGTATTATTAAAATATCATAAAAATATGTATTTAAGTCACTTATTAATTAAATTTTATGTTAAAATTGTTAAAATTTTATCGACTGGTCATTTGATTAGAGTTTTCTAGCTTATCATTAATCCAAATAGTAGTCTACAAAACTAATTCTATTTTATCGATAAAAAAAAATCAACTTGTTGAAATTAAATTATTGTTTTTTTGCAACTTTAAGAAAAGAATAAGAAAAAAACTAATAAGAAAAGAATATGTAAGTATGAGTCAATTTATTTATAATAATCTGCTCATTCAGATTGATTAAAGTCAATGTTTTATTTAAATTATACTTCAAATTAAAATTAAGTAATTGATTTCAATCTAACCAGCTTATTTTATTCTTAAATAATGAATTATATAAATCAGATGCTTTCAATTGGTTATAATTAAATAATTGATGAATTATTTAATTATTTAATAATTATTTTAATAATAATAATTTAATTAAAAACAAAATTAAACTAAGACTTTCTAAACAGCTTTACAAATAATCATAAAAAATGAAATTCGCAAAAATTTGAAAATGATATTTTTTAGTTTAAGTTATATGTCTACATATTTTTTAAGAAAGTTAGATGCTTTGTTAAGAAGAACCAGTTAATATAATATAATAAAATTACTCACAATATAATAATTCATAATCTCCACTATTACTTCTTAAATATTGACCATGAAGAGACCAATCTAAATGAGTTATGAGACTAGAATGACCCTGAAATAAAATTTTAATTAATTCATACTTAATTTTTATTTATTATGACTAAATGGTTTAAAATTTAAAGATAAAACAAAAAGTTTATTTTATTTACTATTTTTTATTCCATGCTTCCATAAAATAAATAAATTTGCTTTACATATAATAATTAATGTCATAACATTAAAATAAAAATATTTATAAAAAGAGAAAGGGTGACAATCCTTTCTAATGGGAACATAAATGAAAAGTGTATATTGTAAAAAAAATTATATAAACATTTTAACTGAATTTAAATGAAAATTAAGTAGTGTAATAAAGGGTAAAATGTGAACAAATGTATAAAAGTGTAAATATGTATTTAACAACTGAGTGTTTTTATCATTATTACATACGTTTTAGTACATTATTCATTATTAAACGAAAAAGATTCATGTTTTTTATTTAATATTCTTAAACATTTTTTATAACTTTCTATAATATATTTAAAAAATATATTTTTAATGATCAGTTAGTTCTTATATTTTTGATATACTGATTAATTCGTTGTAATTGATTAATTTATTTAATTACTTTATTCACACTTTCTTGTATTTATTAAGTTTATTAAAGTCAATATATTGATACAACAATTATCAACAATTAAAAAGAAATATTTATTTATTTTTATGCGCATGTACTTTTATTTTACTTTTTTTTATGTTATGAGTGCTATTTTTTTCAATAAGATTTTTTTAATTATTTCAATAATTGAAACGGTAAATGGATACATTTTATTTACAATTATAAACAATAATATTGAACAGTTCAAAAACTTGAATATTTACCATACAACGACCTACACGACTATATTTAGTCGCATCTTCATTAACTTGATAAATGTAAATATTATTATCTTTAGATCCTAATGCCAATAACGTTCCATCTGGTGAAAATTTGACAACCTTTAAAATATTTATAGTTTTTTATTATAAGTTTTACTAATAAAAAGCAATTAAAATTTTTGTTTTTCAAGTTATCAATTAAAATTTGTGAAACAAACATTGTTATATTTAACTACCTGAAGTGGTTCGGATCCATCGGAATGATAACTATACAATTCACGCGATTCGCTATCAATGGCTAACCATTTTCCTGAGAGACAACCAACTACCATTATTGTTCCATCAGGTGAAAAACAGACACTTTGGGCTTGTTCCTATATAAAAAAAATATATTTTTATAATAACTTAAAACAAAGATACTATTGATGATACTATATTTATGTCACATTAATTGAGAAAAAATAATCATCTATAATTCAAAGAATATTTAAATTTATACGAAAACTAAATATTATGACTCTTCATATTGTAATAACTTAATATTTGAAAAATTTCAAATAAATATGTGATTGATTTTTTCAACAAATTAAAAGGAAAATATTTTAGAAAAACTAATGATTATTTTTATAGTAATATATAAGAAAGACATTAATGCAGTACCTTCTAATATTTTATATTATTAAATTATGCTCTAAATTGGATTATTAATTTAGATTTAGTATAATTAAAATACAATCTTTTTTGGTGATATATTGATTTCATTCAATACATCCGACATGTGGTTAGGTAATTTTTGGACAATCTTTTAGACGTATTCATTTAATTTTAGTATATATTGATATTTAAAATATTTAAAGCAAATTATTTGTATAATATAAGTACATTATTTTATTTAATTCTTCAAGAAGAAATGTAGAAATATATCTTTGATTATAAATAGTTATTGAGTAAGCATGGGTCAAGGAGTAGAGATGGACAGACGCTTACTCCAATGTCTTTGCTCCAAACCACTGTGTGACTGAGACTATCCCACATTTGTAGTAAACGATCATGACCTGCTGTCGCAAATTGAGGTAGAATAGGATGTGCGGCAAGACCCCATACTTCTTCTGCATGTCCAAGCATTGCTGGACTAAAACCAATTTCTAAGTCTCCCAAGAGAATACAATTTCTGGTAGTTCCCACTAATAACTGATTACCTCTACCCTCTGCAACAGTTCTGATTCCTCCAAAATGATCCTCGATCTAACCATTAAAATTATGTCAATGATATTAGAAGGTCTTTATATCATTTTTTAACTGGTTCTTACAAACACTGTAAATTATATTTTCTAGAAAGTAGTTAAACGCTCTTTAAGATCTTGATATTTATTGCAATTAATACAACACTGCAAAAAAAATCTTTTGCTTTTTTAATGAAATGATCTAATGTTTTATAGGATTTCATTTTATCCATTGACTTTAAATTTTAAATTTATATTATAAAAAGAACCAAAGTCTCAGAATTATATCTTATTATTTACATTATAATTATTAATTCTTGGGCTCAAAAGTAAGTACAGTAGGGTAGAAAAAAAGAAGTATTCAATAATTTAACGAAATATAATTGAATAGGACACAAATTATAAAACAGTGATATATGGTTGAAATATTCTTGAAGAATTTTAAGTTAACTCTGCATCAAAGAGAAAGATTATATATGTAGAAAATATTTTCAGTGTTCTTTCTTTTAATATAAAGCAATAAAATGTATGAAGAAGCTATTATAATATCTGAAAAACATAAAAATGAATTTCATTAGGATATATCAATTGCGGATTGAACGAGGTAAGTTTATGCTTGGAAACAGTAGTCATTTCTTAAACCTCTAGTTTATGTTTACAAATAAAATAACAGCGAATTATTAAACAGATAACACAGCTTCATACTTCTCATAAAAAGGATTCTCTTTGATTACGAGAAAAACAATAAAAGAAAAAGATTGGGTGCTATTAATAGATAATCTCTAAGTTCTGATATAAGCTTTTTAAACAAACGATCAGAAAATGTTGACATTAATTAATATATATATAAATATATATAATAGATATTATAAGTTCAATAAAAAATTTTGTAGTTTAAAACAGTTTTTTAAAGATTTTAATAAATATAAAAATTCTGCGCTTTAAAGTAATCCTACCATCTATAATAAAGCATATAATGAATATTGGTTGTACGTACATTACTAATAAATATATTGCATTATTTATGCAATTAAATTATATTTCTGAAGTAAATAAAGAAATAATTTTCTATATATATTACACAATATTACCTTTAATAATTTTATATTATGCAAAATGTAATATAAATATTTATTTAAAGAATTATTTTAATTTGTAGAAGTTAAAATTTAAATTTAAATTAAATTAAATTTTAAATTGTGTAGAAGTATAAAGATTTTAAATAAAGAATAAATTTATTTATAATCATGTATCAAAAAATTAAATTAAATACTTCATACCTGTGCCTCTAATCCAATTGGATTTAAAGAAACATCCAAAAGAACTATTCTGCCATCTTTTCCGCCACCGGTTACAATGTTACCATCTTTTAAAACACACAATGAAAATACTGAGCCTTCATGAAGATTTCTGATCAGTTTAGCAATTGTATTAGTGCCTAAAAATTTGAGTATATTAATTTGGTTATAATCTTGAAATATTCTATAAAAATATATTTTCTTTGAGCTAAAAAATGAACTGTATTTTTTTTATATCTATTTTATTATTTTTATCTTATAGCTTACAGCGATTACAAGAAGTGATTTAAATTGAACTCTTTTACTGCGAATGTTTTTAAATGTGAAGTTACAACATTTTTGAATGAAATATATTTTATGATATAAAGATATATTTATAGCTTTTATCTTATTTATAAGTATTCTTAAAACAAATATATAAATTGAAAAGATTTTTCTTTTTACATAAAAGGATCGACATAAGAGATTTTTCAAAAATGTCTGTTTTTACTGTTAGAACACTTTATTGGTTGATTACTGAATAATTGAATTATATTAAAAAAAGAAACATTGTAAATTAATTTTGTTTTTAAAAATGAGAAAAGACGTGCTAATACTTATGATGTATTTTAATAGTGCATTTAAAATATTTTCAAAAATATTTATTAAGTTATTAATGACTTTAAAAAATTTATAAACTATAGCTAAAGCCAGATTACTAAATTGATAGATATACAGCAAGGGCTTATATATTGCTTTAAGAGGATATGAAAATAATAATTTTATCAGAATCTTAGGCATATAATATAATTTTTTATCAATAATATATTTATTTATAAAAGATTTGATCATTTAATCAGTGAGCCATTTTTCTAATCCGAATAAACTCTTTTTTAAGGTATTTTTTTATAATAAAATTGAACTGAACTAAAAATTAATTTGCTCTGACATCTTGATAAAATTTTTCATATAAATTTTTAGTTTAGAAATATAGTCAATAAAAAATTTCACTAAGTGCTTAATTTATTGCGTAGAAACTTAACTCATTTTAAGGTTTATTTAATTATTTTGTTAAAATATTAATTTTATTTAAGATATTATACGTTTAAAATAATTTATTTTATTTTTCTTAAGTGGGAAAATACGTAAGAATAAAAATTTAAATAAAAAAGTATTCGATCTTATGTATCCACATGTAAAATCAGAAAACCAAATTGTAACAATTTATTTTAATTTTTTACTTTTAAATATATAAAATATATACTTTTGTCTTTTTAATTGACTAAATTTACTATATTTTTAAAGGTAATGGAATCGTATTTTATATAATACTTTTTTTCTAATGGTTTTGATAAATTGCAATTATTACAAAGAATTTATGAATTTGATTTTTTCTGTTAACGTCACCATAAATTACTCGATTTTTTTAGGAACAATTCAGAAAAGTTCTCAATTTTAGAGACAATTTTTATTTTTGGAGATGTAATATTAAAAAACTATAACAGAAAACTTGAAAAATACTTTAAATTATTTTTTCTTTCTTTTCCTAATTTTATATTAGTAAAATTAACTTTATTTACTTATTTTCATAAAATCTATATTAATTTTTATAATATATTAATATTATAATAAAATCTGAATATTATTATATAATGATATTAACAGACAAATCTTTGTCTTATGATATATATTAGAATATTTTTGCTATTCTTAAAACTTTTACGAAAAACATTTATTAATCACTGAGAGTTAAGATTTTATAAAAAATTTTATACAAAATTTGACGAAAACTACTACTGTCGATTAATATTGTAAAAGTGAATGTTTATGAATGTATAATAATAAGTATCTTACATTTTTTACAATAAAAAAATTACGACGTTTTTGATTTTTCTTAGAAAAAAAAAATTAAAAATAAGGTTAAACGTTTAAAGATAACAGTAGAAAACTTACAATAATATAAAAGAAATGGATAATTACTTTCAAAGAATTTCTAGAGTATATACAAGTTAAAGCTATGGATCGACCGAATAGAAAGAAGATATACCTCTTGCCCAAACAATAATATTGCCGTTGCTATCGCCGGTGAGAACGTCACCGTTCTGGTTGAAAGCGATGCAAGTGACGTATCTTGGCTTCTCGCGGCTTTCAAACAGACCCATACGTTTGTAAAGCATACCTCCATTATCCAGAGACCAAAATGACACGTGGCCTTTACCGCAAGAAACTATTTGTGTTCGTTCTAATGGGTGCCATTCGACACAGATGACCGTATCAACAGAGCACTGTAATCAAACATTGATGTCAACTTTAATAATGTTCTTTAATATTGGTTTTCGTTACGAAATTTTATGCTTTTCAAACTGCGAATGTTGAAGCTTCCAGCGTTTTTACCTATGAGGCCAAATTAAGCTCGTTAATATTTAAATCAAAACAATGCTAGAGCATTTTTTCATTCGAATCAATGTATAATGTTAAATGCATCGTACGCTCACTTAAATATTATCATATTTTTTAATTAACCAGTTTAATAAGATGAGTAGCTTATTGTGGGAACTTAAAGTATTTAAATTTTAAAGTAGAAACTAATCTTACCACCTATATTTATTCTTACCAGTAATATTAGGTAAAGAATTATATTTTCAAAAGATAACAAAAGAAAATGATTAAGAATACGTTTACCTTGGTTTCTGTAAGTTTTGTTCCTCGATCTCCTTTTTGCCACTCCCATATTGAAATGTTATGATCCGACGTTTCATCAATCGCAGCTAAGAAACTACCACCGTCGGCTTTGGAAAACGACAAGCAACAAATTGATCCATCGAATTCACCGTTTCCAATTGTACATAGAGTTGATAAACTAACGGAATTCCAGATTCGTATAAGGGCCTACCGAAAAAAGAAATTTTCAGCAATTACGTTGAAATTTAAGTAAAGAAAGAATAAATATACTACCATAGTATCTCTCCGTTCTACTCCTGAAGCTTGACCAGTTGCTACCACTAATTTATTTGGATGAATTGCTATGCTAAAAGAAACAATTTTAATTTACTAAGTTTTAGACAAAATTAAATTCATTAACATTAATCCATGTTTAATCTATTCAAGAAAATTCATTTTTTAGTATTTAAAATAATTGTACTATTACATTAAAATAAAATAAATAATTTATTGAAATAATAATTATATAATTACATTACAATGAAATAAATAATTTTAAAATATTTGAAAAATACTTGTATTGTAATAGCATTTATAAATTTATTTTATAATATAAATGTTTTTAATAATCTATTTACTTTAATTATTTATAGACATTCGTTAATTAACTTTTATTAATATTTTAAACATTAATATATATGTATATAAATTCTTGAATAAAAGAAGTTATTGAATTTTTTTATGTTTTCCGTCACTTTATAAATTATACGTTCTTGTCAATTTTTCAGTAGATATGTATATAAAACTCACACAAAAGGTATTTCTAATTATTTGAATATGTAGAACAATATAATAAAAAGTTTAGTTACCTTAAAAGTTTAGTTCTAAAAGTATTTAGAAATAAAATGCTACAGTTTAGTGTGGTGAATTTTATAAAATTAAAAATATTTTCTAGGAACAAACTCCGTGACTCCCAATTTGATTTGATATAGGCTTAATTTTTAAGATAATTAAATGAAATATGAGAAATATCGAATTACTATTTTAAAACATTTAAAAATTCTACAATCCCATATTTTGAAGAGTGACTTAAGAGTAAAAAGTAGAAATACTTAGCTTAAAATATTTAATATTTAATATTATGTTGACTTCTTGTTTATTTGTTTTATTATATATATTTATTTATTATTCCTTTTATAAATTTGTTCCATTTTCAATTATTTAATTTTATAATACGAAAAGTACAAAACAAAATTAAGATTACTGGTATGGTGGACACAGAACCATCTTTAATACCAAAATAGTAAATGCGTCAGAAAATTAATCGTCGGATTTATAAGCATCTCAGCGCAAACGCAGTAAAGTAATAAAATAATTAAATCAACAACTGTCGATGGATATTTTCGTAATTAAAAGTGATTGTTGTGGTTGAATATCTAAGATATATTTGAAATTTATAGATAGTTTATATATATTTTGTGATGATTTACATGGGATACATGTGAATTCTGTCTTTTGACTAATAAAATCCGTAGTACATTAGAACTACATTCAACTTGTCAGAATCCTGATTGATATTGCAACGACAAATGTATAAAAAAGGAGGAAAAGAAAAGAAAGAAAAAGAGGGTAGATGAATGTCTGAAGTACTAATTTCCAAAGAGAGTAAAATATAAAGGTTCTACCGACCACTTTACGTCATCGGTGTGTCCGAGGTAATGCCTCTGGCAGTGCTCTTCCGTATTGTATAGTACGACAAGCGAGGCGACGAAGTAAACAACCTCGCCAGTAGGTAGAAGATGCAAATTGTTTCTACAGTCCCTGCCGCGATAGCCGTAGACCCAATCGAGCTTGAGTTTGCTCTGAGGTGGTGCATTCACTTTGTGTGGATCGTAGCTCTCAATGGCCTCAGGGGGTACACACATGTTTACGGCTCGGCCTCGTAGATACATGCGAATTGTGCCCTCCTCCTCATTGAACTGCATTTCTCGAGTGCTAGCCAACAGCAAATTTATTCACTTTTATATATCTCTCTCCTTCACCACTCGTCCTTTATCCTCGATCAAACGTCTTCAATTTTTCTTTTTTTCTTTTTTGACTTTCGTTCTTTGTATTTACATTTGTATATACAATCATCCACTCTATTCTACTATATATACTTCACATTTATATATTTTTAGCTGTACTTTATTTTACAGTGCGTTTAGTACTGATAACTTAAGGGATCTTGAAAAGTCTCGATCAATAAACCAATGTACACGCTTTCTGTATGTTTTCCGTAAAGTAGTGTAAAATACAAAGCAAACTGTACTGTCAGTCTCGTTCGTCGACTTTACTTACCACAAATTTTATTGTGGGTTTCCTAGGCGTTCATTGTTTGATCCAGTAAATTTACCTATGCAACTGTACCTTAATTCTTAGCTGATAACTGAAAATTAATAGTTTTTTATTGATTTACATTGTGATTTTGGTCAACATGAGTAAGCCAGTTTGATCGCTGACATTTAATAAACGTGACAAGTGATTATAACGATCATTACTTTAGAAGAAAATAAGTAAATTGACATGCGTTATGTCATTGAAAATACAAAATCGTAGGGAGAAGTATTTATTGTCATTTCTATTTGCGAAACCAATTCGATAAATTTTTATTTGTTTTCTTGCATTTGAACGCTCGCGAGTTCTTACATTTAACAATTTTTAAGTTATTAATTATTATAAATTTTTTATTACACTGCTATTAGGAAGAAAAAATTATATTTATCGAACAAAAAAGGAATGCACAATTTAAAAATAATTTCATATCTCGGATTAAATTTTGATTTCTTTGTTGCTTACACATGTTCCGAAAGTAAACTTTGAGGTAAGTAAAATTGTAAAGCAAGAGCAAGTCCACTGTTCGGACTGGCAAGCCCGACTTTACATATACTGAGTTTAAAAATAATATAAGACAATAGCGGTACTACAAATGCTCAAAAGTGCAGATTTTCTACTTTCCTCAAAGTTTTTCTTTTAATGATGGGACCCTTTAAGAGAAAAGGAAAAAAAGGTATGAGACAATTGATCAAGAGACGCGTTAGAAAAAGATTTCACGAATATTGGTTCCATCACCTTGTGTACTAGCGAGTAACAGTTCATCGTATTTAGCGAATAAAGAGTTTTATTTAAAAGCAACATCTTGTGTATACTTGATTTCATTGAACTTTCCCTCTAAAACTTCAAAAAGATGTATAATTTAAAAAAAATTATAATCCAACAAAACATAATTTTTATACATAAAAGCATTAAAAATATATCATTATTAAGTTTTCTTAAAAAGGAAAAACAACATTATATTATTTACCAGTGAAATTAAATTCGGCCCATTAACGAATTTTTTATATAATAACACTATATGCCAATCTTTTAAATAAATTAAAATATTATCTATCAATCTATGGATTGCATTATATACCTGTTGATTCTTTTTTTATTCAAATATATTAAACTCATTACTTATATTTTAACATAAAGTTATAATACTTTAATTATGTAGGATAAATAGCAATATTATTTGGAAATTTTGTATTTGTTATTGTATTTTAAAGTTGTACATAGAAAAATTTATATTTTAAAAATTATTCAATTTACAATTAGATAGCACTTTTCATGGTAATATTAATCGTGTGTTAATTGAGCTTAAAATGTTCTTTTTGTAAAATGAGGTTGGCATACTGGTTCGATTTACATAAAACAATATTTGAGCAAACATACAGTATCTTTTATGTTAATGGAGATAAAATAAAATAATTTTTCTTCTTTATTTACCCATGTTTTATGTTGTTGAGCACCGGAGTCTTGAAGAGGTTGAACAGAGACTTGGTGGATACCGATAATCTATAATAAACGAGAATGCAAAAAAATAAGACATGCAAAGAAGCTAATGTTTTATAATGTATCATCTATGATTTTGAGCAATGATTTAATGTTTATGGTAAAAATAGTGACATAGATGATTTAATTGAATACATTATGTAAAAAATTAATATAATATAAAATAATAGCAATAGTGCTAAGTTGTGCATAAAATAATTTTATATTATCGTGAAAAAATATTTAGAATACAATAAATATGTATATGGTTCAAAATATATACACATAAGTTGTTGAATTGTTGAATTGTTCATACTTTTAATTCAAATATTAGTCGTTGAAAATTTAAAAGAGATATATGTCCATATAAAGTCTTTATATAATAACGTCTAGTAAAATAATTGACATCACTTGAAATTAGTCTTAATTACGCAAAATCTTTTAAGATTTAGAGCCATCTAAAATATTATCTAATATAGATAATATAATATAAGTAATAAATCATCATACTAAATAAATATATTATTCATGCAAAATAATTTAGTGTTTTAATAAAGATAGATTTAATTATTTTAATATGTAAAATAATATTCGTATTACTTTACTTAAAATTTAATTAAATATTTTTATATTATAAATGAGATAAGATTAGAATATTAATACTAGAATGAAAATAATTTTTTTATGTTTAAACATAATGTTTTTATGTTTTTTTCTTATTTTATATTTTAACAATTTTCATCTATACGTGCGCATGTATGTGCCAATATATATTAATTATTACTGATATTTAATCTCCTACTTTAAACTCTTTTTTTAGGTTATTAAAAATTTAATAACCTACTTTAAACATATTTGATAAATAAAATATTAAGTATTTGAAATTAATATTACATTACATATATCTATTGTTAATATATATCAGTAATATATATTTGATAGTTACTATTACGGTCTCATTGATAATTATTAATTAATAAAGAAATTATTAATCTATGGTATTTTATTTCTGAATTCTTTAAAAAATTCGATAATACGTAGTTTAAGAGAATTGTTGCAATGACGAGATAAATTTTAATATTACACAAAAATATTTTAATAAAAGCAGTTTCATATACAAAGATTAATTCAGAAAACAATTTTCGAAAAATATTGTTGTGAAATTTCAATTTGGTATATTTTTATTCCATGCAAATGTACCCTTATGCATATACCCATATATCGATACGTATAATATTTAAAAATAACTTTTTCAGAAATATTACCAAAATTATAAAATTATACATTTTAAAGATTCATTTTAAAAATCAGCACAGAACTTGATAATCAATGATTGCTTATGCACTATTACTATAATTTAAAAATTTTGGTATTAATACAATTATCTATAATTTCTTATATTTAAAGAATCAAAAATTTTAAGAAATTTTCTAACAATCAGAAATAACGTACAAATTTAAGAATTATAACTTAACCTTTTTACTATCTCATTTTTTCTCTTATTAAGCCACTCGTAAATCATATAAATATTTCCTCATACGTACTTATATTTGTCGCAAAACAAATAAATACCAATACATAATAAATATTGTTATTTTAAATATAAATTTTAAATATATAAACTTATTAACATCAATAAAGTTTTTAAATTTTAACTTTAGCAATATAACAATTATAATCTCGTTAGAAAAAAATGAATTATGGAGATACAATTCAATATAATACAATACAACATTTTTATTCATAATTTATTTAAAACAATTATGTGTACACTATACATTACAGTATATATAGGTACAAACTTATTTAAATAAGCTATTAGCTATCACGAAAAAAGTCTTTTTTTATTGAAAATCTAGTTCTTTGTATCTTTTTGTGCTAATAATAAAAATCATTAATAAAACGTTGTGAAATCCCTATTTAACAGTTTTTATAAGCAATGAAGTGAACGATGTTCAAGAGTACTCCTTCACACACTTTAACCAAATGATAATATTACTATTTAGAAAATTTATTCCTTAATATGATAGTTTTATAAGTGTATCAATAATTTTTTTCTTTGACGATTGATGATGACCCACTATAGGTACTTATATGTACTGCAATTTTGTATAAAACGACAAAGTAACATATATTTACCGTTTGTTTATATATTATTTTAGTGTATCCTCTAGAAGGATTTAATGATTATTATTAATAATTGCGAGTAAAAGATTTTTAAGGTCATAAATTTTTTAATTTTTCATCCTCCAATAAGGATTATTTTTAGAAGTTGTTTTAAGATAAAATCTAGTTTTTATCAATTTCTTATAAGAAATAGAGTTTAAATGAGTTTTTAACAAAAATTCCATTTTAAGAGAACACATTTTTTGAATGAAGTTTTAACTTTGAAAATGTTATATTTCGATATGATTTTGTTTAACAATTTCAACAATATTTCGAGGTGAATTTAATATTGAAAATTTATAGATTTTATTTGGTTTAATATACGAGTCAATTTTTCGAAATAAAATTTTTGGAATGCCAAAATTATCTTTGTTATTAACATTTCATTAAGTTTCATACAAAAGCATTGAAACGCATGAATGTTTAACACAATGTTTAATACAATGTTCTTGATCAATTTCTAGTAGAAAAATTTGTATATATAAAGTATGTGTAGAAATTATGATGTTTTATAATAAAAATTTATGGCTTATATTAGTTATCAATTAAAACGTGTCAGATATACTCTTACGCATATTAGAGTTCGGAATAAAATTGTTAAAAAGAATGTTCCAAATCGATTTCTGATATGGAACTTTGAGTCTGTATTTAGTATATAATAAGACACCAGAATCTAAAAAAACATTTTGTACAATATTTTTATGAAAGTTGTTATTAATAAATGTACATCTCCTCATATATAGATATAAGCATACATATGCGCTGATTTTTGAAAAAAAACTTTTTCTACGTTTTAAATTTGTTCTGAAATGCCAGAATGTAAAAGGACATTTTAAGCAATATTTTTGTGATAGTACAAGTATAAGCATGTATATGAAATTAAATTAATTAAAGTTCAAGTTTTGCGCTGATTTTTAAAATGAAACTGTGTGTGCTTTAATATATAAAAAGTCTCTAGAATGTAAAAAATATTTTGTATAATGTTTCTGAAAATTTTTTTGTTAAAGATTACACGTTGGTATGTAGGAATATGCATAAAGATGTATATGCATGAAATAAAAATACACTAAAATTGAAGTTCCGTATTAATTTACAAATAAATTTTTTTTAGGAATTGCTCTTATTATAAGAAACTACTTTTATTAAAAAGTGTGCAATATTAAAATTTATTTCATTATAAATTTTTGAAATTTTTATTCCTTTCTAAAGGTGATTTAAATGTAAATATTGGAGAAATTCATTATTTTATCATTTTATGTTATAATTAATCATGCTTGATCGTTTTTTAAGAAATAATGCGATTTTTAAAATGTGCAATTTTCATTGCGATTCCAATATTGAAACTTCAGACTCATGTAAAGTATTGCATATAAAATTCTGCAGTATGCTTGATCGGATTTACGTACGTGTTTTCTTTAAATAAAACTAGCGAGGTTTGCATTTGATGGAAGTTGAGTACATAAAAAAAATAAAATACAGTAATGTTTGCTTACCTCGAAGACGCTAATTGAGCATTATTTCCTTGACTGGACGGAGAATGCGTGAAATCACCAGTTGATGACCAACGCTTCGCTCTTCTAAGATTACACTGTGGAGGTCCATTCGATCTTGCCGTTGATGACCTACTGAATTGTTTTATCGTTTTTTATTACTGAGGCAGTGAGTTTAAGTGTCATTGTGTTTGTTAAACTTCTTCAAAAAAGTCAGTCTTATTCAAAAGCTGTAAGATTATGTTACATGCTTGGGAAATCTAAAATCTACTTACTAAGAGTTTCATTGGTAATACGATTGCTCGTTAAACGAAGCGATTTATCTGATACTTTAATAACATTCACAAATAACTCAAAGTACGAATATTTTACCGAAAGTTATCAATAAAGAATGAATATAAGTTAAAAGGATATTAGTATGGTAATAGAAATTTTTCACTAGTTCAGTTAAGAGTTAGCTTATAAGTATGTACACACAATGTAAAATCTACGAAAGTAAGAGCGCTAGTAGTACAGAGGTTGTCGATTCACTTGATGACAGAAGAAAAACAAAACCGATTGGAAGAGAGCAATTGGAAACAAGATACATACTTTAGAGCAGGAAGCGGCGTAGCTCGTGGACTGGGGGAAGGCACCGGGGAGACACTGCTGCTGCTTGGGCTATCTGAGTGTAATGAATTAGTAGACTGGTAGTGAACGGATCTTCTGTAACAAGTTTGTAATAGTTTACTTTTTGCGCACATGACTTACACTGCAATTGGAAATAATTACGATTTCTACAAATATTTATTCGCTGAGCTGAATTTACACCGAGTCAATTCACACAATCATTCTTTGCATTCTTTTTAGCTCAATCCTTTAAATTTTTTTGATGAACATAGCAATAGAATTCAGAAGTTATTTATCTTGAAATATCAAGTACACTCTTTTAGTCTAAATATTTGAGTATTTAATGTAAAATTTTACCGTATAGTACAGATATAAAAAATTCATCTCTAAGCTTTCTGGAATTATTACGAGTTGTGTTATTTCGCGTAAAGTTTTTTTGATATTTTTGTGTCATCATAGGCGAATGAATGAAAATAAGTCATTGCTTGGCAATCGCCGAACGTTGAAGTTTGAATTTTTAAATATATGTTGTTAATTTGAACGACCGGTACACTATTCATATATTATTGGAGTTTCAGCGAGAACAGGCGTTCACATTATGAAAGCGTTATGAATGTTCAGTTCGAAATTGGAAAGCTTTGCAAAGAAAAATAAAAAATAAAAGCACAGCATCAGATCTACTTTAGTAGATACTCGAGTTAGTTTCAGCAGATTGCTAATAATCTATATGAACCTCGTGGTGCTTGTAGTTTCACAAGAATTTGTAAAGTACGCGTTTATATTATCGTTATAGTCAAAGGTAAAATTAAGCCTTTTTCATTGCTGTGTAAGATATTTACCTTTGAGGAAGTTGTGATGGAGTGGCATAGTTTATAGGCCGTCGCTGGACCAATGACTGAGACAAACCATCGCAATGAGTATCGTGCGAAGAGAGTCGTGTTAATGTTCCACCAGACTGCCATCCTTTTGTATCTTTCAATGAGTTTTGATCTAAACGTATGACTTCCACTTAAATGTGGTACTTTGAGTGCGCTTAGTTTAGACCTTAGATTATCTTTGTTTTGTATCGTTTAACTTGCATTTGTTTAATAAAGCATGATGTAAGTTTTAAATACAAATTAAAATTGAAATATTCTCTAAGTAGATTAATTGGTAATAAATTTCAATGGTAATTGGATTTTTTCCAAATGAGTTATTAACACATCAAATGTTTCAGATTTCATTCTTATCTTATTCTTATCTTACATAGCTTCTTGAAATTTTAAGTTGCTTTCACTAAGTCAAACATAAAATTGATATTACTACTTAAGCTGCAATTGATTAAGGAGGGACTATTGATGTGAACTTAATCAGTTAAGGTGAAATGAAGTTAAGATACAGTTGAATGCACGCTAGAGGAAGAAAGAGTGTAACAAGGGAATTGTGGTGTCACTTACTCCTGAGAGAAATATGGCCGTTCTTCAATGGCGATGATATTCCCCTATCACTTCTTCTCTCGATTCTTTCATCTCTGTTCTTTAATTGGTCTATACGTCGGAGAGCATCCGCTAGAGTAGCGCGTAGACAAACTATTTCATCTCTTTGGGTCAACGATTGCCTTTCAAGATCTACTACTCGCTGCAGTATAGAGTTCGTTTCGCATTCTAACATATCATCTGAAAATTTTTAAAAAAGATTAACTTATTGCAAGGGGTTTTGTCATCGTAACATAATATAAAATAATATGAAAAAGTAAATGGAAGATCGAGTGGAGAGTTGACGTTTCAGCCATTCCTAAGCAGCAACTACTTTTGGCTTTACGATTGTTAGCCTACGAAGCTACAAAAATGTAAAGAGAAAATCGCGCAAAATAACGCCACTCAGTGATTTTTAAAATATTTGGAGTGAGCTATAGTCATAGAAAGAAGAGAAATGCAACGTAACAATTTTTTCTCGACATTATTACTGCTGCTGTTGTCATTTTGACACTTCTTGTTCCGTATTTCTGTCTGTAATAATCTGCTTCTTTTCAAACAACTATTGTAATTATTAAAAGACTCTTAAAAGAAAATGTCTTGGCTTAACTATTTAAGAAGAAATTAGAAAGCATGATTTACACTTCCTCTAAGAAATTCATAATACTTTTTATTTCATTATCAACTTTTTTATAAAAAGATGTTTTTAATAATTGTATTAGTTTTGTATTGAATGAAATTTTGTTCTCCGATAAAAAAGAATGTATTACGTGATTGGTAAAATACGTTCCATTATATTTAACGTGTATGAAGTTTCAACTGGTTGAGTCTCAACAAATATTGAAGTTTTTTAAAAATAAATATTTTCTTGCAAAATTGATCGGAAACGCCTAATAATTTTATAAAATTAATTAATTATATTAAAAATAATATTTTCACCCTTAAGAACCACCTCTACAATAGGTTGTAAAATTCAAAAAATTATAAATCCGAAATTATTAGGATTCTACAACATTTTATTTTCGATTAATATTAAGCACCTAATAGATTATTCATAGAAGAATTTTTATATTAAAAATCGATCAGTAATTTTGTTTTTAACAACATTATTTCGAACGTCACGCTATGAATCTATAAGCGCACCAATTCTTATACACTATTGACTTTCCAGATACTTAACGCCGCAATCGTCTAAATTACTCACCAAAATGTATTGCGTGTAATGTTAGTAATTGCAGCATAAAAATTTACAAGCATACAAATAATACAAATTCTAAAGCAAGTCATAAACTCGGTTATTAATCCTACACTTTTTATGATAAACGCATCAATTGCAACGTTAGCAATTGCAACCCAAGTATTTGCAATCACCCAAATATGTGACCAATGCTTAAGTTGAAGAGGATTTATCAACCTAGGAAATAGAAAATACGACGAAAGATTAATTAACTGATGAACTAGGATCATCAATTTCAATCATCGATACAATGAACTACAAGAAAGACATTGCGACAATTATTATACAGCATCTTTCAAAAGTTAATTAAGACATATAAATAGAAGTGAGAACTTTAAGGAGTCTGAAGTTTGCAACGTTGTTGTTACAACGAAAATTGAAAAATTTTAAAATCGAATAATTTCTTTAAAAAACTATCAAAAACTTTTAATTATCACACAAAATGACAAAATAATGAGTTTCATAAAAATTCTACACTTATAAGTCACCTTATTAAGGGTTGAAATTTTCAAAAATTCATAAAAGAGTAAATATTAATATTGCACAAAATTTCTTTTTAAAAAATCGTTAAATATATTAAAAGATCGTCGAAAAAAAATTTTCGAAAAAATAATCGACGCGGAACATTGACTTGAATGTATTTACATAACATGCATATTTACCCCTTTGCATATATCCATGTACCGGCGTGTATAATATTTAATAAAAAAATTTACAAAAACATTACACAAAATTAATTTTCAAATTCCAGCGTCTCCTTATATACGAAATGCATCCACAAAGACTCATTTCGAAATTCGAAAATGTACTTGAGTTTTAATACATTTATATGCATATGCAATCTTATACATATGGGTATAAGAGGACGTATATATTTGTTAATAACAACTCTCACAGAAACATTGCACGAAATATTTTTGCACTTGTTTTATCGTCATTGCCTGTTTTTAATGTGATAGTATATTCATTTTTTTAAAATATTGCAGATAAAAGTTGTATGTCGATTAATGTAGATTATCAGTAAAAACTATTTCTTTTATTTCTGGACTGAAAATTTAATACGTTATCAGGAGTTTCGTTATAGTAAATAAAATTATAATTAAAGAAATCTTTTTTTGATTGGATGTTTTATTCCTTAATATATAAATGTGTCGTAAATGTATTTTTTAAATCTAATTAATTTGGTTTGATTTATATTAATATATAATTAAAACTATTCCAAGGGCTTTAAAAATTTCATATTTCTTAAAACATATATTGATTCAATAAAAACGTAGAATATTAGTTTATATTATTATTTCATACAGTTTTTTCATATTATTATAACTAATGTCACTAAACTAATTACTAAATTATTTAAAAAAAAATAAACAATTCATCATAATTATCATTCATATTAATCAAACATGTATTGAGGATTAGTGACATAGACCATTTTGCTAATATGAGTATTGTAATTTTATAATTACACTTTTACGTGGCGTAGTAAACTCGAAGTTAATTTGAGAAGTTTGTTCAGAAAATAAGCAACGTTGCTGCGGTGTAAAATAGAGAAGTTACGGGTAAAAATCTTCGAATCTTGCGTCGTTATACTGCGTTTGTAAAGTTTGTAAACATTTCTGTGTTTATACATATGTGTATGTGTGTTGCCACTTGAAGCAGATCGACCGAAAATTTGGAGGCTGATACATACGTATAATTTTTAAATACAAATTTATCCAAGCGCGTGCAATGCAATCTTAAATTTTGATTTATTATTAATATTTGAGAATAACTTTTACGGATTGTAAGTGAAATCGTTAGATAAACTTCTATTTTCCATAATATAGAAATTTTTACCATACTGCAATTTTATTACATTTTTGTATTTTTTTATGCAACTTCTATTAATTAACAATAATAGTAATAATAACCTTTAGCTTCCTTATATTTTATAAACATACATATGAGATATATTTGATAAATTAAAAATTTAAGGATTGTACATTTTATGGGACGTTTTTATAGCATTTAAGTTGCTACTTCTAGTTTTTCAAAAAATAAATATATTTAAAAAAGATCTTATAAATTTATAATTTATTTATTGTTAAATTTTCTATTCAATAGATAATACTGCATACATACTGAAAATCTTATTATTTTGTTTCACGTAGTTAATTTTAGTACATTTACGTTATAATCAGATTTTTCGCATAAAATTTACTAGCTTAAATTATTCATATAACATTTCAAAAAATTACATTTTAAAAATATTACTAGGTCTTTATAACTATAAAGTCATCTATTCTCGCTTGGATATATGAGGGTGTTCATATCTAAATATATAAATACAACATATTTTCAAAATTTTTAACGGTCGAAAGAATTTTCGATCATTTGTTTCCTTAATTACAATAGCTTTGTAAAATTAACTTATATAATTTCTTTGTTTAATGTAATTTATTTATTTTATGATATATGAAATAATTTTAACTGTATCATCCATTTGGATTAATGAGCACTTCAATAAACGTTGTAATTAAAATATCGGTTAGTAATAGTAAATCATCCGTCGATTTGAATCAACGAATATTTTTTTATATTTCTAAGACACACAATTGTCCGTTTCTCTCGTTCTCACTCGCTCTTGTAACAGTGTTTACTTGTTGTTTATAACAACTGTTTAATATGAATTGTACATATTTATATTAATGATTTACGTTGCTAGCATAAAAAAAATAAAAGAAATTTGTTTTTCAAGAACAAAATAATTTTTGTGATAATTAATAGTTTATTCAAACAAGTATGTGAACACGCACTAATTATCGTATATACAAAATTGTTTTAAATATATTATGAACATAAATGTTTAGAATCGCATCTTTATAATTAATTTTTTTTCTAATGAAATATAACTCTTATAATAAAACAATATAATTTATAAACTTTATATCTGTTAATAATTTTATTTATGTATATTTTAAATGTTTATTTATAATTACAATATTTATTATGTATTGATATTGATTTCTTGAACGACAAATAAAAGTACATGTGAGTTAATGTTTAGATGATTTTTCAGTGGTTTAATAAGAGAAAAATGAGAGAGAGAGAAAGAGAGAGAAATGAGACAGTATGTCAAATTAAAATTCTTACATTTGTACAATACTTTACAACAAATTCGTAAACTTCTTAGTTTTTTGACTCTGAATATTAGAAAGTATTTACATCAGTATAATAATACTATGATTATACTTATTTGTGGTGTAGTAGATATGAAGTAAATTTGAGACGTTTATTCAGGAAAACAAGCGACGTTGCCGCGGCGCAAAATAGAGGATCAACATATCACACCTAGAAATCTTCGAGGCCACGAATCTTGCGGAGTTCGAATGTCCCTTGTAAGGCCTGTCTATACGTACTATGCATGAGTCAATGTTTGTACACTATCCGTTTGAAGCAGGATCGGTCAAAAATTAAATGCATAAAATTTTTCTCATTTGCAACTAAACAGTAAATTATATTTTTACAAAATATTAATTTCATGTTTACGACTAATAAAGCAAACCAAGCATTATATGAAAATTTTTTTTTAATTCATCTTTAGTAAAATAAATTTTTTCGATATACCTATCTAGGATTCTTAACTATAGAATCATATTTTAATAGAATTATGATTATTTCTATAGAAAGCACATCAGCTTAAACTAAAGAATATCTGTTCTATACTCATTAGTTGTATAATTATATTTTCAACTTTATATTATATATATTTATTGAGTTAGTGTGCAAAATCCATTATATTAAAAAAAATACAGAAAGAAGTTTCATTAAATATATTTTGTTGAAAAAATATTCCAAATTAAAAATGCTAGAATTTAATTACTTCTACTATCCAATCATTTTATTATAATATATAAGTAAATTAAAATAACTTAAACTGAAAAAAATATTTAAGTTTGATCATAATAATGTATTATCATACATATATTTATAGAAGCCTAATTTTATTAATATTACTAATATTGAATATTTAAAATAAAAATAATAACATTAGCATTTAAAGTAACGAATGATTTTAGGCTTATTTAAATGCTGAAAAAAAATATTTAACATTATTATTCATATAAAAATATACATAGGCTTATATTTTGATGGCTATTAACAAAACCATATTAACTTAACACCCTCAAAGTAGAGGGGCTAAAAAGTTTGATCCATCACATACTCATCTAGAGAACCCAAACGAATTTGAAAACCACATTAACTTGATTATTCCTATATTGTTACATAACGTTTGAACGTTTATGCATACACACGTTTAAAACAATATATACACGGCCCCCATATGCACATATGTATAAGGGTGCATAAGCATCAAGTGCAACGAGCACATAGTTTCTCACCAATTTTCGAAATGAAATATTGTGTGTCTGTTTGGTATGTAAAAACACATCAGAAAGAGAAAAGAGATTTTGTACAATATTTTTGTGAGAGTTGTTATTAACAAATATATAAGTCTTTCTATACCCATGTGTATAAGACTGCATATGCATATAAATATATTAAAACTCAAGTTAATCTTCGAATTTCGAAATGAAACTTTATTGGTGCATTTGGTTTATAATGATAGATCAGAATCTGAAAACGGATTTTGTGAAATGTTTTTGTAAACGTTGTTATTAAATATTATGATATATAAAATGCACTAAAGACAAAGTTCCACATTGGTTTTTTTTTCGACAAATTTTTTTAGTGTGTTTTTTAATACATTTATCGATTTTCTAAAAAGAAATTTTGTGCAATATTAATATTTACTTTTTTATGAATTTTTGAAAATTTCAACCCTTAATAAGGGTGGATTATAAGGGTAGAGTTTTTGTGAAACTCATTATTTTGTCGTTTTGTGTAATAATTAGTACTTTTTGATAGTTTTTTGAAGAAATTATTCGATTTTAAAATTTTTTAATTTTCGTTACAACACAACGTTGCAAATTTCAGATTCCTGAACTTTAGGGGAAATTTTTTTACAAAATAATTTGGAGACAGAAGTCGATCAACCAGTCAAGACATTGGATGATCAACCCGAGGGAAAGAAATAGTCGACGGACATCCACTACGAAGCGTAAGATACTAGAAAACCACTAGTTGAAAGCTTCTCTTTCTGTGGTCCATCTTCTGCGGCTGCGGCGCTCTAGTTCTCTGCTGAGACCTCGTCTGATGCTCCTGGATGCTCCCTTGCGTCCTTATTTATTCTCTTCCCTAGACCAGCATCGTACAAACCAAATTTTCGCACTCCCTCCTTTAATCTTAATTGATGAAAAGCCTGTTCGAGTCAATCACGAGCGGCCATGACGGCAGCTCTGCCACGCCTGTCCAGTAGCTTGTTCCGCAAATTTTTTCGCGTAAGTTTCCCGTTCCTCTCTTATTTCTTTTTCTTGTCGTGTGGTAAAGATGCGTTCGAAAAGGCAGGTCTTGTTCATACGCTTTGAGACCTGTGTTTTCCGAATTATACAAGAGAGCACCAATAAAGCATGCGGCCAATACAGGATGCGCTCGACGCATGTCAAAATGAAAAAATATAAATTATAATGAAAATTTAAGTATAAAGAATCTCTGACCCGAAATGCAATAACGTTTTTTAATTACCATGAGAACAGAAGTTCAGAATTACAACTCAAATGACAATCCTGAATTTAGCATGTTATAAATTCAGGTATAAAAAACACGCAAGTTATAATAAAAGAGTATTGAGAGGTATAACTAGAAACATTTTTAACATCTGCGTTAAGAGAATAGAAACGAAATTTATTAACAATTAGAAAAATTATTAATATAAGGCCTTTGAACGTAGAGTAGAGTCAGTATCAGCATAGCTTAACTACTTGTACTCAAGCTATTTTCAAAATACCTTTATAAAACAAATAATAAATATATTATAAATAAACTTATAAAAAATAATAAAACTAGTATTTTATTAACTTTATTTATTTATTTTGTTATTTATCAAACATTTCTCTTCATTAATTATTCAAAATATCTTGTTTGAGCAAAAGAATTTAAGTAAATAGCAAAGTTCATTTCCATAATATCATTGGGTTCCGTTGTGGGAAAGCGTTTCAAATACACACGTTGAAAACTTATAGATTACTATATACGATACTTATAAACGGTGTATACTCATTGTTTATAACAAATGCTTCAGACATTCCACAAATTTTTACTAATAATTTTCATTGCTTGTACAAAAACGTACAAATAAATGATTTTCCTAGAAAAAAAAATTTTTCTTAATCATTATAGTTGTTTGATAATAGTGTGTAACATGTAACATATACGAGATATAATTTTTTAAGTAATTTATTAATAATAAATATTATGAGTAGTAACTTCTCAATTAATCTATTATTAATGAAATTACAGATTTTATACTTCAAAAATTATAATTTATAATCATTCTGGCTATTAATAAGTTCTGCATTACGTACTGGAATTTATTTGTAATATGATAAAAATAAGTACGTAATAGCAAATCAGTACAATATTTGTAAGCAGCCAAATATAACAAAGATAAACGATAACAATGTATATACAGGAAAATGAGTGAGAGTAAAAGATAAAAAAATATTAAGAATGATTATTACAGTTACATATAAACTTCTATAGAAAGATATACGCAAAATTATTTAAATTAATTCTTTAAGTCTTACAAAAAATGAAAGAGTAAATAATTTTAATCCTTTCCGTATCAAAAATTATACTTTTTGATGGGGTAGTGGACACGAAGTGAAATAAAGATGCTTGTTTAAAAAAAGCGATGTTGCAGCGTCGCTAAGTCGATGAGCTACAGATTGACTTGTGAAAATTTTCGAGTCCATGAGTTTTGAATGTTGCTTATAAAGGCTTTCTATGTGTGCTATACGTGTGTGAATATGTGCTACTTCGGCTTGACTCAGTATCAGCTCGAAACAAAAAATATAAACTTTTCATTTATTGCAAAAATAATTTGTAGGTAACATAATCTTAGAAAAAAGATTTGCTTTTTCATTCAAAGCAAATAATATTCCAAAAAAATATAGTGGAATGTCTTATCGAGATTTATTATTAACAATCTAAGTGGAGCCCATATACTTACGTGTATACTTACGTGTATATGTTTAAGACTGCGAGTGCATTAAAATGCAGCTAACAGCTCTTTCCGGACCGATATTGATAAAAAAATGTTTTCGTATGTCTTTATAATTTAGAATTAAACGATGTTCTGGAATAAAATTCATTGAACAGTTTAGGAGGAATTTGTTATTAACAATATTATGTGGACGGTATGCGTGATACATATGAATGCATGTGCATTTAGAGTCCGGCCATTATTGTTATTTTTAGAATTTTGTTACCAATTTCTGATTAATAATATTTTTAATAATAATGAAATTATCGAAGTTATGATTTTTCGAAATTTTCACGCCCTTATAAGGGTGGTTTTTGCGGGTGGAAGTAATTTTAAATCTTTTTTTATCGTCTTGTGTCATAGGTGATAACTCTTTATAGTTTTTTCGAAAAAGAAATCGATTTTGAAAATTTTCAAATTTCGTTGCAACTCCAACGTTGCAGACTTAAATATATATCCTTTTAAATATATGTCCACAGTTGAAATATTAATAAACAATTTCATGAAACCAAAATTATTAGCGATATGTATATATTTCGCAAGTTGATTGATTTAGAAGTGTTTTAAGAGAAAAAATTTTATTACAATATAATAATAATGATCAGATTAGATTTTTATTTTCTGTTTTCTTCAATTTTTACATAAAATGTTTAACTATTTACGTATCAGCCAACGAATCAATTAATAATAAAAAGTACGAATGTGTTTTCTCAGTTTATTATTTGTAGATCAATCTTCGAGCGGGAGTATTGATATGTGTATAGAAATGAATAGCTTCCTCAATAGTGAATATTCATAAACAGCAGATTTGTTTACATAAGAAGGAGAGGAGTAAGTTTATAAAAAAAAATGAAATAAATAAAGGAAAGAAAAGGATTCTCTAACAGTCTTTGTTCAACAGAAGCATCGTTTTCTTTTATTTTTAGTTAATTGTTGCTAAGCTTTACTAGAGAGAATACATTAAGACTACCTATAAAGTACTTTTGAGTATGATATTTTTAAATTGTACTATCCTGATTCCTATAAGCTAATGAAATAAATTTTCGGATGAAAGGTTAAATTTAAGACAGATGGCACAGAAGAAACGATAAAGACGTAAGTAAACTTTAATGCAAAAGCCTGAGCGCAATAACAACAGAAGTGACAACTGAAGGTCTATTAGATTGACAGCGGAAGCCAACGAGATATAAGCTCATGCACGTACCTGGTCGCAGTCTTCTACTGCTACCACCACTTGAAAAGGGTTGGAACTTGGGCTATAAATAAAAAACGATACTTCCGCCAAGCGCGCTTTATTTCGTTACTGGTGTCAGCTCTAGTGATCGCGCACATGGCGCTCAACGCTGGCTTATTGACCTCTTTGTGCCATCGACCTTTGTAGCGGCCATTACTCTCATCTTCTCAACTTTAGTACGCGTCACGTGATATTGCATTTCCCGCGAAGCGATCTGGCGTTCCCTCCCGTAGGGGCTTGGGATTGCTGCGGATTGTTTTTCGGCAATTGGGCAATTGTGTTTGAGGTATTGCGATTGAAGGAAAGCGTCTGAGACGGTGCACTACTACCGCCGAGAACGTACGCTAAATTAATCAATACTCTTCAGATAGTTGAGATAACGGGAATCATCAAATAATATTTTGATAATATTCTTCATTTGGTCGTACACTTGTCTCGCCTCTTCACCGTTATCAAAATTAAGGTTATCTCTGCTGATTCGTGTATGTCGTATTCTTCGAAGGTTGTTTTGAATATCTTCGCAAGCTGGGTCAACCTCTTGATCCTAGCCAAACTCTTGACTTTATCTAATGTTATCCGTCTTTCATCATTCAAGTTTCACGACTTACCATTCTAGGTTCCAGTTGTTTCTTCGCATTAGAAAAATAACAAAGTCACTTGTCGATTTAACAATGAACGATTCTGATTAAAATGCTTTTAGATTTGAATTAAGATTTCACTATGAAATACAACTTTTAATTAAAATTAAAGTTTAATTACTTTCTTGGTTTCGTAAAAATTATTTTACATGAAAATTAGTTTTACATTCGTGATTTAGTAAAGGAAGTTATTTTCATTTATATATATTAATATAAATAGCTTATTAATCAACGAAACAAGTAACTAATTTCTAAAACATTCAATACATTTCTCCCTTTCTTCAAACACGTGTACAGGTAACTGAAATTTCAGATGATCAGAACGAAACTATAACCATTTATTTATATAATCGTTAAAGCGAAAAAAATGTCGTTAAAAATAACATTAACAATTCATTGATATTCATTTAAAAAGTCAGCAAATTATTTTTTTAAATTTTAGTGAATTTTATTTAATGAACCCTGTTTTATCATTATAATTACGAAAAATATATATTTTAAAATTACATAACCGTAATATTTACACATATTTTTCCTTGATATGAACGTTGAGACTTTTCTGATACTAATTTTGAAATATAGTAATAATTGTGTACCTAAATAATTTAAATTCTATGTTAAAATTTACAAATTTCGAAGAGGATTTACACTTCGATAGGAGTCGAAGTGTTGGTCAACTTGAACTAATTACGCAAGTGTGAATAACATATATACAAGGAAACGTCTTAATATCCAATTAAAAAGTTTTTAACCTTATATTAACACTAGACTTAAGTTACTTGAATTAATTTGATGGCAATTTTATTGCATTTACAATAATTTATTATGAGTATTTTTTATAATATAATTAATATGTTAATATTTAATTCAAAGCAAGATATTAATTAAGTAAATTATTTCTTGATATAAAATTCTATTGCACTGTATTATTTTCCGATATTTTTTAAAACAAAGTATATTAATTCAATCTTAATACATATATTTTCTTGGAATATTAAGAATTTTTATTTAAATTTTCGAAATGTAAATTAGTATAAATTTATAAATTTGTAAGTACTCTAATTTTTGTTATTTAATATAACGGATGTCATCAGCGATTTTCTTTAATGTTAATGAGATTTTGAATTAAAAAAATTATATATACATTTATATAAAAAATGTATGAAAATAACTACTTTCCTTCCCTGTATAAATAATATCATCTGCAGAGAAGAAAATAAATTTCTATTACTTTAAATAGCAAAAAATATAATTAGATATGAAAAAATTGTATTCAAATATAAAACAAGAAAAAGTTCCAATAGTTCTATCGGGACAAATAATCATCTTGTACGCTAATTCCACTTAAAAAAATTTAAAATGCTGTTTTAAATTGATAAATGCATTATCTATCACGTATCTTATTATAAAACTTATTGAACTCTTAAAATACGCAACCCAAGGGTAAAATTATAGCCTAACTAATTTCTTTAATTTTAACACATATATATTTTATTATTATATATATATAATAAAAATCCAGTAATCAAAATACTTTTAAAACTTATTGTTATAATTATTCTTTAACTCTGAATTTATCATATATTCTAATTAACATTAAAAATATGTGCAAATATGTATTTGTGGGCTCTCCTTTTTTTGTATTTTTACGTGAAGCATAAAATTATGTAGCTTAAAAAGAAAAGGTATACATATTTAAAATAAAATACTATGATAAAAAGAGATTTATAAAATTATTTAATATAATGACCGGTAGTGAACAGTAGATATTAAAAAATATTCAAATTATTTCTGCATTAACTTACAGTTTTATTTTAGTTATTTCAATAATTATTGTATGATTATTGTAATCTATTTATCGGACAGTCAAATTGCATAATTAAAATTAATATATTTAAATAATTAGACTATTAAAAATATATTCTCACAAAATAATAATCGCAGTAAAAATGTATCTAGCCATTTATAGGGAAAAGTATTATAAACATTGTAATTATTATAAGTAATAATTTGTTCTAAAAATTTTGTATTGCGATAATGATTACCTGTATCAATTCAAAACATTGTTCTTATTTGTACTTTTGAAGTATAATCTAATAAGTTTTGACAAGTGAGAAAATATGATATAATATTGTTTATTTAAATAGATATATTGATAAGTACTTTTATAGCTAGAAGAAATATATTATTTTAGTTATAGGGGATTTACTTTTTACTTCAAATTAAGTTTTACTGAAATAAAAATATATATCATTAAAGGGGATAAAAAGAGAAAAAATTGGTACAGATACATTTATAATGTTAAAAGAAATTGAAGATTATATTTAATAATTGACAGATTGATTACAACAGTTTTTCTAAATTATTTATATATTCATTTTTAAGTATTTGTTTGTAATCTTAAAAATAATTTGTATTATTATTTAATACAAATTATTCTCAATACTTTCAAATGTAGTTAAAATTTAAGCTGCTACATATACACGTCTTTTGTTAAATGATTGGCATTCAAACATTTTTAAAACGCCCGTACAAAATTAAATTATCATTCGAAAGTATCTGAGATTATTTTCATGTATTAGAGAAAGCATATGAGAGTACAATTGATTCGAATTCACACATTTGATTCGAAAACTTCTTTGACGTTAACTAAAAGTTACTTGTAATTTTTAAACGCAGACTACAAAATACAATAAATTATTAGTGTCACTTAAAAATAATAGATCAAAATCAGGATTAGGTAGCTTATGACTATATCTTTTTATTTTAATCATTTTGTGAAATGAGTTTTATTAGTAATAAAGAAAAAATCAAATAATTGTGCAGTGGTTAAAAATGACAATAATTTAATAATTCACGTCGTTATACGTAGAAAAGTCCTACTTACAAGAACACTTATGCTCGATTTCTCTTACTTTCTCTCGAGAAATTACATTTCTTCCTTTCTTGCATCCTTTTTTGGCCTTTCAACCCCCAAACATTCCACGCATTGATTTTCTCGCTCGTTACAGCTGTAATCCCACATTCGACCCTCTTGATGTGATTGACGTGTTTGACCTCAAACTGTATTCATGATTTAATCGCCTCCTAACTTTTTTCTCCAGGCTTTCATTCTTACAACACCGTTCATCACTTGCTCATATGCAGTCATTCCGATTTACAATACCGCTTCATTTTTCCACTTTTATTCGCTCCCACAGATATTTACTAATTTTGTTTCTCTTTGGTGTCAACATATCCACTGTTTGCTTTATTGTCTTTGTATAATCTTCTCTAAAGTCTCATTTATCGAGGTTGTCTTCTTTGAGGTCTTCGTGGAAATGCTTCCAAGATTTCATATTATTGGCCAAAGATGTCGTTTACACAGGATCTTTTCCAATCTTCAAGTTTCTCCACTTTATATTTAAAATTTACTACATATAACCTGATACATCTTAAAGAAGTAGTTAGAAATTTTATAACAGAATTTGATTCTGTATCTCTTCTACTTTATCTGCTTTACGCACTCATAAGATATAGCATAGAAAATTTTGGATGCATTCATGAATCTTCTTCTTTATTTTGTTGATGGTTTACCCGCGCCTCAGTAACTCACATCTTTTTTGCATGCCACCTTGTGATCATGATGCACTATTTTTCGTTGGAATCCCCCACAAACATCATGACGTACCTTATGATGCTCTAATACACGAACACGTTTCTCATAGTTTAATTATAGTAGGGTTTATTCTAAATCTGGGTTTTAATAAGAGAAAATAACTCGTCTTAATCACATCCTTGGGCAATCCAGCTGGTGCGCGAGTGGATGATCTGGTTTATTACGACTGCTCTACTAAGGACATTTACATGCTTTACGCATGCTTGGATGCAGTGCTCTACTGTGAAATCAAATTTATTAACAATCATAATCTATCTACCAGTGACGCAAGCTTTTATTTATTCATTGTTTGTTCAAAATCCCCTCAGTCCATCAAGATCTTAAATTTCAATCCCAAAAGGTAAGATCGAAATTTTTAAATATTTATACGACAGTTAAGAGTTCTAGTTCCTAGTTGATATATATTTTTCTTCTTTAAACCTACGAAGGAAAGCTATTGGTTTTGTGAATCTCATTTTATCTCAGTTATCTGTTGATGGGTTCGTGTGAATCTTCGTCTCGAAATGTTAACTAAACCATTGCAATACAGACGGCGTAAATAATGCCCTTCTTAGCAGAACTTCTCTAGCTGCTCTGGTTCGATAGCGTAAGAAATGTTCTTCTTGAGAAGAACGTTCAACATCTTAGCGACTCCCATATTTCCCTCGATTAATTTAAAATGTAAAGATGAGTTCGTAAAAAAAATCAAGATTAAGATGTTAAACTTCCGTAAATTCTTCTATGTACAAATTCAGAAAGTAAAGACCCGTGAAAGAAGAAATGACGTATTACAAAAATCGACGTCGTATACAGGGTTATAAATATTCGTGACAACGGTTGCATCAGCGGTGGCTGGAAGAATTTAGAAGGAAGACAAATTGGCAGTTTCATCCTCGCAATTATACGTACAATAAGTCATATATACAACAGGGAAAATAAGATCTAGCTAATTTATCTAATCTAATCTAACAAATTTTACCACCTTGTTTTATTTCTTGTCTTTCTACTCTTTGCGTTGAATATAATTTCTAATATAACTATTAATAAATTCTTATTACATCGAGTATATAGGAAACAAAAATATTTTAACATTTTAATCAACAAATTAGGAATATTCTAAACGTGCTGCATATACATTGTTATTAATTTAAAAATTATTATTAATTCGTCAGTTTATGTCACATTATTTATGGATTATGAATGATAGTTTTCAAAAGCTTTATAAAATATTTAGAAATCTATAATAGTATTAAATATATAGGTAATACAAGAGAGTAGTATTTTAATATTGTATAGAATTTGCTTATCTATGAGCTGTTAGAATTGAAGCTCATGATTATTAAAAAAATATTAGTTCTATCAATACGCTTGTTTTCTTTTCTAGTCTTCCTTGAATCTTACACTTCTTATTCTGCAAATGTCAACGCGTATATTCTACAAATACCCTTGAACTACAAAGTATTATTTTTTATTGATCTTAGAAGTTATTTGTTGTATATATTTGTTATCACGTTATTGGTAAGCTTACGAGACCGTTTTCTGTTTAGCTTTAAATTCGCATCATTTTATATCAATCAGTTAACAGAGATACCTTGCGTATCTATGTAAATTTTTCAAATGATTTAATTTTTAAAAAGTTCTGCTATTAATAATTAAGGTAGCTATAAAATTGAGTTATCGAGAATATAATTTGTCACGTATTCTTACTATAATAAAATTTATTTCAAAAAATAAAATGAAATTCCATTCAATTATTTTTAAGTTACTTAAAATTATTTTATTGTAAATATTCCGTTTGTAAAGTCTTGATATAAGCATGTTGCGCTTGCAAGCACACGTACAACTTCAATAAGTTACATTTCACGTTGCCGCTTACTCCTCGTGCATCCTCAAAAAATGTTTCTTTGCACGCCAAGGAATTACTTTTTATGCTCAAATTCAGATGAATGAAAAGTATACAACGATATAATTTAATAATTTATAATAAAAAAAGAATTAGTTGTCACTTTATACTTTACAAAAATCCTTAATTTAGTGGTTTTCGAAAATCAGTGGTAACATCACTTCAAATTCAATTGTAGTATAGTCGAAAACTTACTTTTAATATATGAACTGCACATTTACATAGTAGAAATTAAGATAATTCCTTATTCCTATCCTCTCACTTATTTATCATTTGATCCAAAGGATTTTTTCTATTATTTCCAGCACATACTAATTAGGTTATATATACTATGACAACGTTACTCAAAGAAGATATGTGGAACACTAGAAAATTTTCTCTATAGTTGAGTATTTACTCAAAAAATGCGCCAGCATTTCTGAGCAAGATGAGATAAAGCGTATCTCAACAAGATAATTACTTGCACTAAATGGAAATCTGTTGCAAATCAAGACAAATCGAAATTGGTTCTTTAGTTGTCGTAAATGATCATAATTTGTCATTGATGAATTCAGTTTAATTTATAAATTTATTAATAAAGGAAGTATAAAATTACAATTGACATTTAGTAAAGCAATTTCGCTATTGTTAACAAGAATCATGTAAATATGTATTTTATTATGAATTGAATTGAATTTAATCGAAATATGATACTTTAAATTTCTTGTATAATATTAATTGCGTATAATATTAATTCTATTGTTCAATACGATTTCGAATTTTTAAAGATATATCATCGATCACAGTTTGAAAGATTATTGTATTATGTTTAACCTTATTAGGTATTTCGAAAGCACATAGTTGAGGGGAAGAGGGTAGCATATTCAATTGTAACCAATATATGATATCAAGTTGCGATTGATCATATTTCTAATGTATTGCATTTTAAGATTATTTTCAATACCAACGCTTCAGTCTCTATATTCTTCAAATAACAACAAATTGAATCAGATTAATTTGTATAGTTCTACTAGCGTAACTTGCTCTTCCCTTTTAAAATATTTCGAATTTCTAAATTGTAATATGCTTACTTTTTCGTAATCATATACATTTTTGAATAAAAATAAATTTAATAAGATTTATTTATACAAAATGTAGATTTTAATACTTCGTATCAATTACAAGTACTGTTAAAGAGAATGTTTAATGATAATATTATAGTGAAAAATCCAAAAAATTTGTTAAAAATTTTCTTTATATTTTTAGGACGTTATCTTTAAATATAGTTATCATAAATTTTTCTGAGGAATCAAATAAAAATTTAATCTCAACTTTAACCTTAAATTTAATCTTAAGGCATTGACTTAACGCTTTTGATGTTAGAGTTTCAACTTCAGCTTCAGGCAATACATATTTTAGAAAACTATTAACACGAGCTTATTTAAAAAAATTATTTTAATATGTTTATCAAAAACAATTTTTTTCTATGGTATTTGTTTTAATAATAGTGGCTTCTATAATTATTTTGTGAATAGCAGATTTATTTACTACTTCTTTTAAAGTTGGTTTGTATAGAATGCAGGATGACATCAAGAGGTTTTAATCAATCGTTTCCTTACTCTTACAACTTTAAAAATATTATTAGCATAAAATTTGCAAGCAGTAATATAGGTTTGTCTTACGCGATTCTTGTGTAAGGCAAGCCTTTTATATAGCACATTATTTTAAATTTCAACTAACCCATATTTTGTTCCAGATCCGGACAATTCCCGTTCACGCGCATCCTCGAAAATCCTGTAGCACGAGCCGTTCATCCATGGTTCGCGTCTCTAAAAGAATATAAAAAAAAGCTACAAGTCCAGTAAGGTGCACATTGCGCATTACACTATTTCTCAAACTTTTTAACGACAAAATCTATCTGTATACAAAAATTAATTAATAAAACATTTTATAATAATTTTGAAACTATAAATGATTATTTTTAGAGATCAAAATTTTACCATTTTGTAAAAGTTTATACTCAGTCCTAATCATTTTAGGAATTATCATCGATTTATTATTCTTATTTAATTAGGCATTTTATTATCATTTGTGACTACGTTCAGTAATAACTAATTTATTTTGGCAAACAATAAATACAAATAATGCAATTTAGCATTGCTTGAGTATCTTATTTTTGTAATAATGAACATAAGACGCATAAGAAGTTTTTGAGCAAACATTTTTCCAAACGATGCCGATTGATTGGTTTTAATTTAAAATGGTTCAGAAGTTTACCTTTCATTTTTCATACATTTGAATATAAGCTATATAAATTAAGTACATTAATTTTTAATATTGTATCGGATGTCTAGGAAAATGCTATTTCCGTGGTGAAGCCATATAAAAAAAAAATTTAGATTTTTTTGGTTCAAATTATCGGTTATGAACGGCGCAATCGCTTTTGCAGTACAGTACTTAAAAAAACCTGAAGGGAGGTTTAATTCTTCCTCGACACTATTAGGTAGAGCGTGATATAACTTCAAAAGTTCGTAGTTTAAATTTAACATTTTTGTTTCTTATAAAGTTTACTTGTATTAAATATAATAAAAAATATTGATTTAAATAAACTCTGTATAATTAAACATATGCTTGATTATTTCTCGTAAAAAGAATTTTTTGCAATGGTTAATGTTATTCGTAGTGATTAACATCAGCGCTTCAATTTAGGCTTTGAAAACAACTATAGGGAAAAATATATTTTATTTATAATTTAAATTCATTTTAATTAAAATATTAATACCTAAAGTTTCAAATAAATCACAGATTATCTTCAATTTATGACTTTGATCACTTATATCCCAACACACCTATAGTAAAAGAATAAATATTTAAATACATTAAGATGATATAAACGTACTAATGTATTAGATACATGTCATTTTTAAAAAGTTTCTAATTTTAATAAAACTGTACATCATTGAAATCCATAATTCGAAAATTCGAAATCAATTTGATATTAGTATTAAGAAAAAGTTTAAATCCAAGATAAATACCAAAATTTTTAGGTAAAATGAAAAAATAGAGGTTACTAGCTTATTTTATTTTAGTATGCATCGAAGGTCATTTAGCTTCGTAAACATTACAATTATTAGATATATTTATATTTTATAAACGAGAATAATCTATATTACAAATTTATTATCAACATAAATAGTTACTAGAATTTCTATTTTCATATTTGCATTATAATAGAAAATTATGAATTCACAAATAAGTTATAAGACTACTTGCAAGATGTTTTAATTATAAGTGAAATGTGAACGTGATGTAATGTAATTTTACATAAGATTGATGCATCAATATTGTGAATAATATTCCTTCTAAATTGCTTGCATTGTACAATACATATTTTACAGAATGTTGAACTTAATAAATTCTCAGATCTTGTTTTACGTTGTTAATTTGAAGCTATTAAAAAAAATAAATTAATTGAATACATAAGATAAATACGTTGAATAATGTTTAGCAATATTTATATCATTAGAAGTCAAGATTATTTAGGTAAAATATATTAATTATATTACGATTATAATTATAATATATCAATTATATATTAGTAGGTATATGAAAATATAAATAAATGCCTAAATTTTCTAAAATTTAGAAAAGAAATTGCCTACTACATTCAAGTTAGTAACTGATAAATGGAGTAGAGATCTATTTCTGTTTTGTTTGGAAACAATGTTTCAAAATTTGATGAAGTGAAATCTGTAATTTATTGGCAAGTTGAATTCTCATGTTTATGTATAATACCTTGTTTCCGTAAGTCAAGGAAAATTTTTACGTGTGTCGCAGTTTCAGAAGACTTATCTGTAGCGCTATATATTATTTATTCGTAGTAAGGAAATCGGGACCGATTATAACTTTTTTCCGTGATTAAACATGTAAACCATCACTGTTGTCATCGCGATCGTTCTTGTTATATTTTATTTATTTTGATGTATGTCGAATATTTTCACGGTGAAACTAAATGCAAAACTTGTAAACATTGACCTTACAGTCACTATTTGTCAACTTTCAAGGGGTTGACTTTATCCATAGCCATCATACTTATGGGCTTACATGCGTACACAAATTCGTTGTTATATTCGTTATAACGATCCGATGTCACTGCGAGGATACTGGAAGAAAAACAAATTGATGCAATATTGCGCGATTTTATAGAACAAATTTTATTCTGAATGGAGTGAAACATAAAGTCTATCACTTATTATATTTTACAAGATTTTACTTTTCTGTACCTTTATGCGATGAAAAGTTGTCCAAATTTTACATCATTACTATTTTTATGTTTTTATGATTTAACATTATTATTTATCTTTTAAGATCAATCATAAAAACTAAAATATATTAATAAAAGATATATATCTTAAGTTGAATATTTAAATGTACAAATTATGAATCCATGACATGATAATTTTTAAGTTTATATTTAAAAAAATTTTTGTTAATAAAAAAAGCTTTTTATTTTAAATTTATTTACATTCATTCATAATCGTTACCGTTTATTCTTATGCTTAAAGCATATTTTCATTTTCTAAATCATTTTTCAAAAAATAAGGATACTGTATATGGATATCTTTATATAATATTTGCTTTCTGGATTATGTTCGTTTTGTATTAAATTATTTCAATGAAACTCATGAAAAAATTTTAGTATCTCCTTAATGAAATATTATTATATTTTAATTTTACCTGACTTTTCATGATTTCTTTTTGTCGAAATGTCTCAAACATTCAAAATCAATATTAAAAAATTAGTATTAAATATTTAAAATGATGTTTTAAGATTTCTAAGGATAAATTTCTATAAATATATTTTATTAAGAATATTTAAAATATATTAATTATAATAACTTTTTATTTTAATTGAAATCTTATACATACTATTTTTTAACCTAAAGCAATTCTATAAATTGTGTATTAAAAAAAACAAAAATTCATTAGAAAAATTTTTTAAGTTGTAAGAATATGCATTGATAATATTTTGTACAAGATTATTGGAAAAAAAGTTAAATAAATTATCCTACTCTTTTCGTAAATAAGCAACTTTCATGATGACAGTTACACTATTTTATCTTGTAGTGCAGTTTCTAAATGTCACAGAGCGAAGGCCTAAGTAGTGATGAACATTGATTTTATGTATGAAAAAATGGGCGAGTAAACTGTTTTTCTTCACTTAATTTAACTGGTAGATTAAAAAGAATTTGTCAAACCGTTGACATAAAACTTCAAAACTGGATGAATTTTGATACTTTATTTATATTTATAGATGTTCCAAAGTTTAGATATAATATTTATGTCATAATATTATGATTGATATGGATAGTACTGAACAAATTTGAGGCGTGTACTCTTGTAATATAATTAGAAATAATCAATAATAACTGCATTTTATATAAACGCGAAATGTATTTGGATGATGCAATAGGCTATTGTTGTTAATTGATAGGTGAGAATAAAAAAGTGCTCTATTTTAACAAAAAATATGATAAAAGCAAAAGTGGTTTATTTGAAGTATAAGTTTTTTTGTTTGGAATGAGATAAGAATGGAGTATACATGTCAGATGGTATACTGCATTTATATCTCTTTTTGTACTACTGCGCAAACGCACTTGTTCTTTAGCCAGTATATCTAAGTATACAGAGTGTAAATGTAGACACATTCGCAGTGAAAAAAGGACTTGCATAAAGGCACAAGTTTTTCACAATTGGTTTACGAACATCATAAAAGTGGTATCTTTTGAGATTCTCAAACTTATTCTATTGATACAATATTACAAGGTTCGGTTCTGTAATAAAATTCTCTCGTAGAATTTGTAATATTTTTCTAAAATAAAAGAATTACTTTTTCTTCATTTTTTACTTTAAGGAATTCACAATGCTTACTCCTTGATATTTATTCTAGTTAGCAATACTCGCATTAAATTAATTTTAAATAAGTGGTAAAGTATTTAAGTGTTTGCACGTGAAATGTTTTTTAACTAAATTTATATAATTTCACCTTGTAGTAAATATTCTGCTTATAGATTAGATTTAGATATAAATGTTGGAGTAATTTAGGCCACTTGTTATTCTACGGTCGATAAGGTAGGTTATAGGTACCTGTAAAGGCAATAAGATGTACGTTTTAAAAAACGCGAGAGATAAATAGCAATAAATATAGTATACCCATATAGTGAGAGAGAAAGAAAGAAAGAGTGGAGGTTGAAAATGAAACGACGGTCTCGACAACAGTTCACTATAATTTTGTGGCGTTCCGTGATAGAAGGTAATCTATGGACTGAAAAAAAAAATGATAAGGTGCAGTGCGAATTTTTATATAAAAAACTATCTTTACTAGTTGACAAGCACATAGCACTGCAGCCAGAATTTGTTCCCGTGGAGAGAAGCGTGGATAGACGGACAAACTTTTTTTTTAATGAAAATAAAATCTTTGATTGTGACTTTGAAATTTTGTACAGTTATAGTTTTTAACTGTAGAAATCGTATGAAATTATTGCCAGAAGTCTAGGTTGAAGATTACACGTTGCCAGATGTCGGTAAAGTTGTAAAAAAAAATTATTAAAATTTTAATGACAAGTTACAGTTCTGGCAATTTTGTTTTTATATTATTTATGGCTTATAAAAGCTGTACTTAAATTGCCAGAAGGTAAAAATGGCCAAGTATATAAAAATAATTTTTCTTTATTGTGTCAAAATTGTTAGAAGGGTTTTTATATAATAATTCGTATTGCACTATATAATTTTTATTTTTGTATCCAGCTCTCGGTTTATTGGTATTTATTACGTGGTCTTCTACAAATAACATGATTTTGAAACGTGTGGACAGGCATCTTAGTATTTTTTTGTCTATTTTACCTCTACAAATAATTTGATCTACAATTTTTTACAATTAAAAATTTATGTAATATTCACAGTATACAAACAAGTATAACACTGTAGTGTATAAAAAAATTAGAATTTCTATACCTAAGAAAATTATATTATTTTTGTTAATTTTATATTTTTCACGTTGATAACGCGCGTAATTTTAAAGTTAAATATATCCGAACGTTGCAGCATCGCAATTGGCATGGCTCTTATGTACAAAGGCAGCTATTCGCAAATACAAACGTTCGGACGATTGGAACGCTTTTGCAATACTTTATACTCGTTTTTTGCCTTGTAATATTCAAGTTGTAAATAATTGTACAAAAATATTTTGATTGTTAGAGCTTTCTTGCCATGAAGTATAACATCTGTAGTACAGTTAATAGAAACCATAATATAATTTTGGCAGTTTCATAGTGTACAAATGTACAACTTAATTTTTATATTTTTTCCAGGCGCAGTAACATGTTTAATACTCGCTTCATTTTATATTATATTTGCTTCTTGTTTGAGTAAATTATGATTGAATGGAAATTCATATTTTTGGTTAGAAAGTTATTTTCTATTTTCTTTATTAATACAAATTTGAATAATCAATTTCAGTTTTTCGAAGAAAGAGAAAAGCTTTTACAGGTTATTTAAATCATTACGATGAATTACATAAATCAATACATGAAATTGATGAATTAGAACTGGTTTACTATCTCCAACAAGTGGCCGACGAAATTAGCAATTTTAAGTAAAAATCGATATTAATGAGTGATTATAAATCCCTCTGTGAATTGGTAAACTTTCGTGTGAAACTCAGCCCAATTGTATACATCCAAATTTTAGAGTGTCTTGAAGTATGTTAGTAGAAAGACGTCAATTTATTGGGATAGAACCTAGGAGCGAAGTTCTGAGGAGAAATATTTAGCGCTTTTTTTGGAATTAACACGCAAATATGGCCATAAGAAATTTGATAATTAGGGCACATTTTGATTATTAATATTAATATTTATTATTAATCAGAGCTAGTCGGATGGTCGCATTGTGATTTCTTTCTTATTTTGCTTGTTCGGATTCGACGAGACAGAATAGCCGTAGTACGTATTTGAGGATCGGTGCACTCTTTACCTGACGCGTCTCAAATGCTTAGTTGGCTTGACAGAGGCATAGATGCAGGAGACCGATGTTCACGAGAACAGCTAGATCCTTCTTCACCGTCCTTCTCGGTCGTGGACTAATCCGTTGCACTTGTTCACGAAAGCAAAACTAAAATTGCACGACGGCTGCAATGCTAGTCTTGCGATGCAACCACACAAGAAACGGCGGAGTACGAACTGTCTGAAAGTGCAGCTGTGGCTGCGGCATATGGCAGGTCAACGCCGAACGGCTCGCCGAACATGCCCGAATCGATCCGATTGTAGAGCAGGCGAATCAACAGGTGAGATCGAGAGAGCAACAGAGACACCACGACTAGATGTTTCTTCGTATTTCTTCTCAAGTTCAAGAATGCTCATTATTTTAGCAAGTGCTACGCTATCATATCCTTTGCGCAACTGAATGCTCCATCGGTAGCTGATTTATTTCCTCGGGTTCAAACTTTCAGGTTATGTTGCCACGGACGCTATGAATTGGTGATATACAGCAAAGGCATTCCATGTTTGGTTATCTGTCACTCCACATTCTTTTATTGATTTCTATTATTCAATTTAAGATGTTCTGAAAGTTGGAAGCAAGGGAAACATGACAGTTTATTGTTTTACCCTTCGAACATACAGCGCATAGGTCCTTCTTATTTTTCAATTTATTGTAAAAAATGTAACAACTCGAAAAAAGTATGATTGTTCACCGTCATTGATCTAGCTTGTCAAAAAAATAAGCATATAACGTATATAATGTTTCTTCAATTGTTTTGTCTAGATTTTATTTCTTGCTTCACGAATTTTTTTTAATACAGCTCCATATATACTTTGGTATGGATCTACGTTATTTTAAAAACACAATTAATTGATTTAGTGTCTACTTAGAACGGATTTTCTCTTTTTTGCTTTACTTTATTCGTTTGAATTGTTAGTCAAAATGGATACGTTTTTAGACATGGAAGTAGTATTGTTTACGAGGTTACGTATTTGTTGGTAAGATTTTTAAAAATATAATTCATAGATTTATTTAAATAAAGCATTACTTAGGAATTGCTAATTTATGATATTAATTGACAGACAGTTAAATTAATAATCAATATAAAACTTACATCTATTGAAGAAATAAAATTAAAGTTAACTTTACCAGCAGCTGCGGTGTCCGAGTGGTTAAGGAGTTGGACTCGAAATCCAATGGGCTCTGCCCGCACAGGTTCGAATCCTGTCCGCAGCGTTTTTTTTATTTGCAATTACATTGACGTTTATCAATTTCTGTACAAAAGAAAAATTTTAAATATTTTTAGCCTTTTAGCTTCAGCCGATCTCTATAATACATTCTTTAATTATTTTACACTTTTTTTTACATAATTTTAAATTTTAATATCATGGAAAAATAATGTAAATCTACTATTCAAAATATTCACGTATATAAATTACAAATACTATTATCTTACTCAAAATTTATACTTAATTTTATCTTGATAAAATTATAGGAAATAGAAAATAAAATAATTATACTTTATTTCACACAATTTTTTATATGCTTAAAATATATTTCATTTAATATAAATATACTTTTTCTTCTAATAAAATGAATTGATTTTTAGAAAACTATTACCAAAACAACAATACCAAATTAAAAGTACATAAATTTTGATCAGTTCAATTATGATATTTGTAAGTATATTAATTGAAATAAAAATGTTTAGTATATATTCTTTATTGACTTCAATTAATGCTTAGACTATTATTTGTAATAGTTATTTTGAAAAAATATTGTAGAATAAAATTTTCTTGAGAATTCTTACCTTTCTCTAGCAACGTATTTGTTATACTCTTGTATTACAAATCATAAGAGAATATATTGTTGATTAATATTTTAATTAATAGATTATTATTATTAGATTAGTATTTATTATTCTAATAAATAGAAAAATGCAATTAAAAATGAAGAATGTTTAATACGATTTTAAGGAATCTTTGTTAGATAATTAATATATCTGGTAATAAAGAAAAAAAGCATTTAAGTAAATATAAAAGTGTTTAATTTATTTATAAATATTCTTTTTCATACAAAAATATATTAAATTATGAGAAATAATTTTTATACGTTGGGATATTATTTCATTAACCTCTTTAAAATTATAGTTTGGAGCAGGAAACTTTCTTAGAATGCAATAAAATATTTTTTTCACTTATATAAAAAATACGACATTTATGTAACTGTATCTTCTTGATTAGATAAAAAATAAATGTGTTGGTAATTAAAAAATGTTTAAGCAATTCCACATCAATGTGGTTCAAATTACATTGAAATTAGAAAAATTCTATTATTTATTTATGTAGAACAAATACATAACATCGTTTACAGTATTTATAAATTTTCTTGTATTAAGGTACTATCATTAAATGAATTTATAGTAATGAAATATAATCACGAAATTTTATAAGTAAAATACTGATATATTTTATTTGAAAGTAAAACTTTACTGTAAAGGAATATATTTTTAATTGAAATAAATTTAAAGGAAAAGCTTTCTACCTAGATTCTTCTTGTCTCTACATAATTTTGTTTTTTAAATAATAAAATATATAAATAATTTTATTACGTTTTATTAATATAAATCATTTTTTAAATTACGCTAATAAGCAAAATATCCTACAGATGGAGGTTAAGTTTGATTATAACCTCTGTATTATTAAGGCTGTGGATTTTAAAATTCTTCTAAGAAACTTTAGTTTACCATACTTTAGATCATAATTCCCAATATGAATTAAGTACAACATTTAATTATTCACTATTATATTTATATTTTTTATAAATTAAATTTTTTAGAAAAAATTGTTAGAAAAAAATTTTGACAAGAATAAATACTACTTAAAAGAGCTGTAAACTTAAAATGGTATTTACGCGTAATCATACGTGCATTCACATATACAAATAAGTTAATCTAATACATTAATACGCTCATAAATAACAATTGAATTTAAATTTCTGAAGATTTCAGATATATTTTTATTCGCTTTAATTGATTACATTGATTAATCTATAATCATGTTTAAATTAGCAATTTGAGGAAAATTTTTAAAAATCGGAAAATTAATGTTCATAAAAATAATTTTATGTTAATATAAGTATTTAATTAAATAATTTTAAAAAGATTTGAAAAGATTCGTTTATTTTATAAATTATATACGCCAAATTTTCTTTAATAAAGTAGAATGATGTAAAATGATGATAAAGAGAATCGCTGATTTCGAAATTAATTTCATTTTACTAATTTTATTTGAAATAAAAAGCAGCATGCTTCTTCTTCTTTGACGAAATTCCATAATTTCCATTTAACATCAAATGGTCTCTGAAAGATAACAATTGAATATAGATGAAAATTTTTTAATTAAAATGATTAAATTTTAAATAATTACTCTAATATGAGTGTAAAGTCAACAATGAACTATTAGATTTTACAACAGTTTCATGCATTTAAAATGAATTGTAATTCTTTACGAATAAGATGATTAATATATTCTGTACTAATCTAAGAGTAATATATTAAGTTTAAAATATTTTTAGAAACTTATAATTAAAATATGAGGTAAGTGAGTGCATAGAAAAAAATAATACTTTTGTTTCTTAAGCAATTCTTTTCTTTGTGAAAATAATATCTTATATTAAAAGTATATATTCTTTTCTTCTTATAAATATGCAAATTATTTATTAAGACAGAATTGTTTTGAAAATATTTTTTTTATTGTAATTAAACTTATAACAAGATTTTTAATTGAAACGAAATATATACAAAGGATTGAATAAAATATAGTGTATATATTACAATTAAAACATTATTTATTACATAATAATATATGAATTTAAAGTTTTAATAGCAATGTGGTCTTTAAACGGAGTATTTTTAACTCATAATCTCGATTGTTATTTTAATATATATATAATACTAAAAAATGTTGAACTTACAAATAATTATTTTGTTACAAGAGAATTATTAACTTGGAAAATATAATTTATTTAAGAATCTTTACATTTATATATTCAATAATATCAGAAGTTTTACACTTGATGAAAATTTTATTTTTATTAAATTATTCATTGGCTTACCGATAAAATTCTTTAAATTGATATATAAGATCAAACTATAGTCGATCAAATGTTTTTAATAAAGCAAAAGCATTAATTTAAATTTATATTTATATATTATAAAGGATTATATTAAGAGCATGCAATCAAATTCATTAAAAAACGCCATGTTACTTTGAAACTAATAAAGATGAACAGTGAAGTACTTTTTAAATTTAAGGATTTTTGCAACAAAAATTTAATAGCGATGTAGTGTTCTCGAGATCGATAAAATCAAAATAGGTAAAAGTAGAACAGACAATCTGTTTGCGCTAATAAAAATATGATTTATTACTATTAAAGGTAAGCCGATTTAATAAATTAATATCGTTATACTTAGTAAAATTTGATAACAGCCTCAAATCGTTACGTATATTTCTTAAAAAAGCAGCGAAATAAATCATCAACAAATTTATCGATAAAATAAAATAAACATAGCTTTAGGATTCAAATTTACAAATTGCAAATGTTTAAGAATTAAATATATTTATTAAATTATAATTGCGGGAAGTATAAGTAGGTAGTTTTACTTACAATAGGATATTTCTTCGAAATAGGCAAGTTAATCGTGTAAGTATTTTTAGCATCTTTTATTATTGGGCAAGTAATTCCTTCTTTGCATGCATCTGTTTTCATACCCATTAAAGGTAAATCAACGAGTTGATTGGCCCAATAAGCACGTGATTCCAGTTTTGAGGAAGAGAATTCTTAAAAATGAAATATATTATAAGAAAAAGTCAAGTGGAGCTTATAAAGAAATATATAAATTGTAGATGTAATAACATCATGTGATTATTTGCGTATTTGATACAACAAAGTCAAATATGTCATACATTAATTATTTATATTGTTTAAAATATTAAAAATGTTATTCATTATATATTTATGTTCTATATAATTAGATCATTTATTATATTGTTTTATTGTAAAACTTATGTAATTAGATCTTTCAATATATTATTTTATTATAAAACGTATTTAATAACCAAATAATAAACGACTTATTAGAAGTATGGGTTGAAACAATTTTAATTTAAAATACGATTAAAATCAGGTAAAAAAAGTGAACAATTTAAAATTTTAAATTGAATAAAGTATTAGGTAAATATTTCTATGAGTTATTTTACTCTATAGTGAATTTAGCTACGATAAAGATATTACGTATATCTGTTCATTATCCACAGATAATTGTATTCACAAGCTTAATTTGCAAGTAAACAATAATTAGTGAAAAATTCATTATATATTATGATACTGCAGAATAGAAGAATTATAAACATGCAACCTGTAATTTCTGCAAGTAAATTTTATCGTTCATACTGAGCTTAGTACACACTTAATTTGTTAAGTAGTAACATCTCACGCAAATCAGAATTATAAATAACCACTTTATTATATCTAATTCAAAATGTGACATTAATTGAAAATATGCCGAATGAGTTTTATATGCTTCGTAATAATAATAATCCATTGTATTTCTATTCTTGGATTATGTTTGATTCATATACAAGTTAATTTATGATATATATACGTACAATGTACATTATTCTTTCTTTTATTATGCAAAAAATAATAAATCCAGATATACTGTGGTTTTCTTGTATTATAAGCTTTCAGTATTTGTATCTATTGATACCTCACCCGACTTGAAACATTTCATTTACGAAATTACAAATGTATAGATTTAAAAAGAATTCATAAAATATCATTAGTACTTTTACCAAAATAGACATTCTATTTTACAAACATTTATATTATCTTTTATAAAATCCGAATCTAACCTTATTTCTTTATAAGTATTATATATAGTAATCGTAATAAAGATTTTACTAGTTTGAGTAGTCTGTTTATTTATTCAAGATTTGAAATTATTCAACGAAAAGAAAAAAATTCGGGAAAGTGTTAAAAATTAATCAAACCAAAGTTAAATCTCCTAGGATAAACAAGTATTTAAATATTAGACTAAAAGGAAAAAATTTATAAAATGAAGTTTTTTTTGTATTACATTTCATAGTTTCAGTTATTTTAATGTAAACGTAAGGAAATCTTTTGTAAATAATAATATAACAAGTATGAAAGATGTTGTTTTACTTAATAACTGCAAGATACTGTTTAGATTAGATATTTACAGTACATAAATAAAAGAAGTCTACCATTTTAACATTCTCTTGATATATTGAGTTTTTCTGTACATAAACATATTTTACTCAAGAAATTTGTTAAAAATAAAGTTAAATAATACTTAACACCTAATTATTAATTAATAAAAATAGAGGTTTATAGCGAAACAATATTATTTTAAAATTAAAATTTCAAATATTTTCGATTCAAACTCTAAAAGAGTATTTGAAAATTCAAATATTGGATTATAATTTCAAAAATAATCTTTCCGGTTTGAAATGAGAAATCATAATTATGCATACAACATGATGCATTTTTAGCTGACAAACTTGAAAATATTTCATAGAAAAAATTTTATTGTAAATGCATATCATATTATAAATCTTCTATCATTTCTGATCGTGTTAAATATAAAAATGACTAATACTTTATAATAATATATCAGAAATGAGAAGATAGTTCAATTTCTTTAATACAATTATAAATTTATTAGTTATATACTGCTAAATTTTACGATCTGAAATTAATTTTAGAAATCAAAACCCAGTGTTAATGAGAACAAGTGTATAAAATTTAATTTTCCTTTTTAAAACATAAGATATAAGCGAGATAAAAACGTCGATTATGGTATTTTATTACGTTGCGTCTGCATATGTTAAATAAAATTTAATGTTATTAATAGTATTATTAATTTTATTTGCTTATATGATAAATTAAAACTTAATGCGTTAAAGATCAACAATATAAATTTAAATAACTGAGCTAGATAGAGTGAAATAAATAGCCGATTCGTACTGCAATAAGAACTAATAACCAACTATAAAAACAATGATTTTATTAAACGTTATTAGTAACGTAAGTTTCCTTATAAAACCACTTTACCACAATATAACTTTTTTGGATAAAGTATAATATATATTACATAATATAAAGAAAATAAATTTTATAGAATTTCTAGAATTGAACGTACTTAAAGTTCATAATGTGACATGCTATAGCTAACAAAAGAAAATTTTACAGGGATATACAATGTTATAAGAACATTCTAAAATATAATTATTAAAAAATCAGGTACAAAAAGTGAACAACTTAAAATTTTAAATTGAATTAAGTATTAGGTAAATATTTCTATGAGTTATTTTACACTGCTATTTTTTTGAAACACCGATTTTATTTTTTTGAGTTATAGAAATTAACGTACTTAAATATCTTAACTCGACAAATGATAGATAACAAAAGAAATATTTTACAGGAATATACAATGTTATAAGAAAATTGTAAAATATAATTATTCAATTTGCTTAGAAACTATTAATGCTGGAATATGCTGAGAATTTATTCAAATTTTAATATATGGATAATACAAGTTGAAGTTAAATTACATAATAATAAATTTAAAAGATAATAGTAATTTTATTTATGTATTTGCTCTGATACAATAATTATTTAATTAATTTATTATTTATTAATATACATACGAATTTATAACAATTATCTGGACTGCATACTTATTATAGTCACCAAAGATAAACACTTACTCGGAGTAAAGTCAAAGCTGATTTTTGCATCTTCACCTTTCTTTAAATTGCAGGCTTTACCTTGAGCTGCTTCTTTGCAAGGATTGACGCGCACTTCATTAATTTCGCAGAAGCTTGTGGCATTAGCTAAGCATAAGCACATTAAATAATGATTATTAGTCTTATTTCTGAAAGAATATAGGGTATAAAGAGAATATAATTCTTTTAAAAAGAATCGATTTTTAATTAATGTTGTTAAAATATCTTTAATATAGATGATTCTAGAACTGATGATTGAAAAGATGTTCACATGTAGCCTAAAGCAATGGTCAATATGAATTTAAATATTTGATTCTTCAATATATTTGTTAAATCGATTATTTTTTTACTATTTGATCATAAATTGTAAAATATCTGAGTTTTATACAGCGCATCGAAAAAATAATAGCCAAAAAAATATTTAATAATATTAATATAAAATCAATATAAAAACATTTTACAATTAAGTTACATTGAAAATTATAACATTTTTTTTTATTTGGCAATATATAAAGTATAGATATATTTTAAATACAAATATATTTTGTAATGTCACTAATAACAAGAAGAATAAAAACAATAATATCAACGTCGATGATGATAATAATAATAATATTAGTTAGAACATGAATTACTCACGTTCGGTAGGACAGGGTTTCCATTGTACGATGTTGGCACAAGCCGCTCCTAGAACGATAGCGAAGAATAGGATCGACAAATTGGTCATTCTTCTTGCGCGTCTCGGAGCTAAATGATAGGGAGCAAGGGAGAGACGAGAGCTGAAAGACCAGATAACTAGAGCGACTGAATGGGGGTATAGGGCACGGGTCAATTCAGGCGCTATCTCTCTTAGAGAATTTACTCTTGTAACATAATTCATATGGCTGGCTCGCCCGAATTGCCAACTGTTTTCTTTAAGACGCAGTTCAGACCATTTTCTTTTGTTTTATTCGAAGTAACGTAGATTAGGTTCATCAGCTTAATATATTAGGCCCTAAGAAATAAAGTAAACACGCTAGAAAGTAAAAATCCTCAAAATAAAATTATTTTTTCAATCTCAAAGGTAGAAAATTACTTTTTATAACACTTTCAGTATTTTATAGAATTTGATAAAATATCGGCATATACTTATATTTTGATATAAATATAACATATGATAATTAATGAGATGTATGAGAAAAATCTATGTTCACGAATTTTTAAATATTCAATAATCATATTAAATCATATATCACTGCCAGTTATTATAAAAAGTGAGACTTCTGAAACAATTATTTATCGGTAAAATATGTACAGTGTAATAAAAAATGTAATAGCTAGTTATTTTGCACGCAAATATGAATTTATATATTGTAAGTGTAACATGTAATTACATAGATTATGTTAAGAAAACGAGCTTGTTTATTTATAATTGTAAAAATTCCAGATAATACATGTCCCTATTACAACGTAACGTTAGTTTAAAATACTAAATTTGATAGCCATGTATGAAAAATGATACTATATCAACTATTGGGAATTTTTACCATTTAGTACAGTCCAATACATAAAAATAAATAAGGGTCTGAAAATATTTAGAATAAGCAATTGTTATGGCTTTTCAAAAATAAGCGATGGTTTGGATTGCTTACACTTTTACAACTATTACGTTATACTTCATGTTGTTCTTTTCAAAAAACTTCATTGATCTTAATATGTTTTTAAAAGAAAATCTGTATTATTTTAAAAATTTAATTGCGAAACTATAAGTTTTATAAATTAAATTTGTAAAAATTTAATTGTAAAACTATAAGTTTTTTTATTTATTTATAACAGTAATAGTTGCTTTGAATAATATCCTGATGATTTTTTTTTAAATTTCATATTTTATATTGATTATATATTTATATTGATGTAACTTCATTTTTAAAATAGTAATTTTCACGGATAAGCAATAAAATGACAATTTTCTCTCTATGTAATAATCAATATCTTTTATTAACATTATTTAATACATTTAACATATTATTTAACTACTTTTGCCATGACACATTTTCACATATAGAGTTTGTCATGTATACTAAAGAGTGTGAATATTTATAATCAAATTGCTTAGTATAAATTTTAAGCATATTGATATTACTGAAATATAGTATATTTTATTTACTGTTAGATAATCATTTCATTTAATAAAGAGTTGAAATAGAGTTTCAACTCTTTTTTTAAATTTATTTTTAAGATTATGCAAAAGTCAAAAGTTCTAATTTAGAATTTAGGATTCAAGTTTAATTTTAAATAGACATTTTTTAATTCTCAAATTTTAATTTGGTATTCAAAATGACAATGTGATTTTTTATTATATGGGTGAAAAATGGATTCCGAGAATTATATTACAAAATGCTCTAAATATATAACTTGCAATCTATTGTTGTTCAATATACGTATAAAGTAATTTTTTCTGATTCCTTAGTAATTTCGTTGAGTAACAAAGAAAATAATAATAATGCAAATAGTAACTAATAGTATTATAGTATACCAAAAATATAAGTACAGCTAATGTTTGTATAAACTTAATGATCAGTATTTATAACGAACTTTGAAATCGTTAATGAAAATTATTATTAATAAATGTATACAGCTTATTGCTAAGAATTAATCATAAAATTACAATCTTGAAGAAGGTCGAGAGAGAGAGTTGGAAGTTTTCTCCAGTTCTCAAGTATAATAATCTTCACTCTGAAATCTACGACGGAATTCTTCCAACGCGATGAATTGGACGTTGATCAGAAAAAAGATGAATCTGTTTATTGGTTCACTCTTGGCGGCTGCCAAAGGGCATGATGATGAAATCCTAGAATTTACTTCTGTTTTTCATCCTGTTTTAGGTCTGGTTCTTGTCTGATCTGTAGTACACAAAACGCGCATCTTTAAACATTTCGATGAAGTATCACAATTCTAATCGCGTTAAGCAAATTCGCGTTCTCTCCTCTCCTTGTTAATATGTCGATGGCGTAACCCCTCTTTGGCCAGCATTGTTGGCAGACCGATACACACGGGGCGACAATGAAAAGGAACATTCGTTAAGGTAAATATTTTCAGCGTACGTCAATATATAGAAATAGACTAATAAATAAAAATAAAGATTTTATTAAATGATTTAAATTTATTAATATGTAAAGATTAAGTTTTCTTACTAAATTTATTTAAAGATTTGTACAATAATTATTATATCGATACTTATTATTATTAGTCAGTTATCAAATATTTATTAATTCATAAAATAAGTAGATTACTTTATTTAATTTAAAGGTAATGTAAGTAAATTATAGTTTTTAATGAATATATATTATCTAACTTTAAAAAATATAACAATGTTAATGTGAATTGTTTAAAAAATATCATAATTATTTTATAAGATAATTTATAAGATTTATACCTAATCTAGTTTTTGATTAAAAATTCTTTCATGATATATTTCAAAGGATTGAATTATAGCACAAATTCGAGTTGAATTTTTTAATTTTGATTGTTATTTCGTAAGGTTGTAAGATTTGTTAGCAAATGAATTTATATATATATATATGTGTCGTAATTAAACTAAATGTAGTAAAACTTTGATAGTAAGTGATAAATAATTGATAATATTGGATGAACTTTTTTAAAACTTGTTTAACGTGTAACAGAATATTTACAAATGATAGTTAAGACGAAATACATGTTTGTCGAAGAAAAATATTCTTTGACGTTTACTTTGTGCGAAGCAATCGATGGTTTAGTTTAAGTAATCGTGAATAAGTGCTTGGTATCTCAGTATAAAATTGAAGAGATTTTTACCTCCTCTGATTCAAATTGTCATCCCTGTCAGATGTTCAGTATTTGGATGCATCAATTAATTGCAACGTTGTTCGCATTGTGTAATACATACAATTATTCACTGGTTTATTGAGAGGTGTTTTCTACTGTCATTAGAGTAGCGTTTCAATAACTGTGACTTGATTGACAATATATGACAAATTTTCTTATATTCAGTGCAGAATACTTTGATATGTACCGGACTGACATAACCCGATATGCATTATTCCTTAAGTGCCTCGTATGTGTGTGAATCGGTATAATACGTGCATTAGGTAAGATAGGGAGAATCTGCTTAGTTGGAGGTAAACTCAGAGTCGGAGAGCTCTTTGCAAGGACAATGAGAAACTGCCCAGATTAGCGTGGCATAGTTTTCGAAAAATAAATAAGAATGGATGTTGAGCAGAAATTTATTCAACCACTGACTTACAGAGATGAAAAGTCGACCAATACCTCTGCCAGAGTAGTGTACAAAGGGGAGCAATCATAACTGACATTCAATCGCCGACGACAAAATCGGATGCCGTTGCATCTCTTAACATGCCACGCTGCAAGCTACTCCGAACGTCACGTCAGCTATCGTTCACAGACAGCGACAAAAAACTTTTAGAGTTTTTGTCTTTTCATTTTTCATTTTTTTCAACTTTTCAACTTTTCATTTTTTTTTCTATCCCCATACAACTGTCGTGTGAGGTAAAAACTAACAACAAAATATTATGAGTCTGAATTTTGCAACATTGTTGTCAAAACGAAAAATGAAAAATTACAAAATCTAAAAATTTCTTTAAAAAAACTATTAAAAACTATTTATTATGACACGAAACAAAAAATAATGAGTTTACTCAAAATTTCATCCTTATTAGAGGTTGAAATTTTCAAAAATTTGTAATAGGATGAATATTAATATTGCACAAAATACCTTTAATGAAAACCGTTAAATGTACATTAAAAAAACTCAAAACATTTTCGAAAAAAAAACGACGCGGAATTTTGATTTTAATTAATTTATAAGTACCCTTTTGTAAAAGTACCCATAAAGTATCATTTTGGAAATCACATGATTCTTACGTATATGGGTATATGGGGGAACCGTATGTACAGTGTTTTAAGCGTATGAGCATATATACGTACGAATGTTAAGTATAAATTAATTATACATTAATAAAAATAAATATACATTAATTAAGTATACATTAATAGCCGGTTAACACGTTGTTCAAATTCGCTTTAGTTCTTCAGTTGAGTGTGTGACAGATCAAACTTCTTCAGCTTCTTCACTTTGATGGTGTGACATATTAATACTTTTTTTAATGACAGACATCCGAAAGTAAGACGATGTACATTCGAAAATAAATAATAATGCTAAATATTATAGTTTAGTTGAGAAATAAGTTTAAAACATTCGTAGTTTTAAATGCTAATGATATTATTAATATTTAAACAATCAATATTATATTAGTAAGATTAATGAAATTAGGCTTCTATAAACATATGTACAATAATACATTATTATGACTGAGCTTTTTGCTTAGTTTAAATGATTTGAAATTACTTATATATTATAATAAAATACATGAGTATTATAGGTAATTAAATTCAAGCATTTTTAATTTTTAAAATTGTTTTAACAAAATATATTTAATATTTAGAAATTCGTGAGGAGTACGGGGCAGGATGCAATTAATAGTCTCCGTTGACAAAATAGAATTTATTAATCGTGCAACACTCATACAATACGAAGCACAGCAATTGATAGTTCGTCGCGAATTGTATCACGGGATCGATGTATGATTAAAGAGATAGACGCATGCGATGGATCCGAGTGATGCATGGCGATGATTCTGGGACTTATCCCTGGCAAAATCCATCTTGTACCTCACCGTCCACTTCTTGATCTTCAAGGGGCCTTATTCAGCAACCCTGAAAGAGAAATGGTAATTTTACTTGGCACGGGCTTCGGCACACGCCGTGACATCGTACCGTTGTTTGACCAAAAATGGATCGTAGGCGTCGTCACCTAATCTTTCTATAGCAGACGGATGGATCGAGAACTTTTATGGCTTTTTTTCGACTCATTGACGTCTTCTGCACATATATGGATAATATATTTAAAATAATTGTATGTACGTCATATATTAGTATATGTACACATGCTTATTTGAATAAATTATTGACGATCACGAAAAATTATTTTTTTCTTGAAAAAGCAATTTTTTTGTGCGAACAATAAAAATTATTAATATATAATTGTAAAATTCCTATTAAATAGTTGTTATAATCAATAAATATACTTATTGCATATATGTGTAAAATTAAATAAATTATATTGAATAAAGAAATTATATAAGATAATTTTACAAAGCTATTGCAATTAAAGAAATAGGTGATCAAGAACTTCCTTCGATCGTTGAAAAAAATTTTGAAAAGATGATTTATATATATAAATTTAGATATGAATACATTCATATAGAATAGACGAATTTGTATATATATATATAGGATAAATTCCGAATTTATCCTGCCCTTTACTTCACACAAATTTCAAAAATATTAACTACTGAATACAAAATTTGTCTATAACTAAATTTTAAATTTATAAAATCTTGTTGTAATAAATTTTTTATTTGAAAAACCAGAAGTAAAAAATTTACATTTTTTAATAGATTCTTATCAAAATTTTCAATTGTAAAATCAATATCACTGCTTTTATTAAACAAGAATTGAAACTATTCAATACTTCATTAAAAATGTTATTTACGAACTTTAAATAATATTTATGAAAAACATTCATTGTCTCACTAAATAGTGTTAAATTAAAAGTCTTTTAGTATTTCATTTTATCGGTGTACGCTTAAAATCTTATATGTATATAAAAGACTTCAATTGTACAGAATACATATTCATAAGCCACTTAAATACTACAAACATATAAAAAAGTACAAACCTTAAATTATTAATTTATAAACTATATCTCATATGAAAGTTTATAAAATATAAAAGGTTATTATTAATATTATTATTAATTACTAGAAAATGAATAAAAATAATATAAACTTGTAATAATATTACAATATGGTAAAAATTTGTGTTTTCTGGAATATAGATGTTCAATTATTGAGTTTTATTTACATATCTATAAAAGTTATTTTCAAATATTAATAATAAATAAAAACTTGAGTACTGAGTTGCATGTGTCTTAGATAAATTTACTATTTCAAAATTGTATTTCAAAATATAAATGTTAATACGCAACATTTATACATCTAAGCAATTATAGAATCGCTTTATAAATGATTTTCGATCTCCAAAAGACTCGTGAGTTCGAAGATTTTCTCAAGTCGATCCGTAGGTTCTCTATTTTGTGTAGTGGCAGTGTCGCTTATTTTTCTAAACAAACGTCTCAAATTTACTTCGAGTCCACAGCGCGAAAATGTTTAATCATATTATTGCAATACTCATATTAGCAAAATGGTCTATGTACGCTATCCTCAAAAACATGTTTGATTAATATAAATGATAATTATAATGCAAACAAATAATTATAATTATTTATATTTTCGATAATAATTGAATAATAAGTTTAGTGACATTAGTAATTATAATATAAAAAATAGTATAAACAATTATTTTACATTTTTATTGGGTAAATACATGTTTTTCATATGTTAAAAAATATAAAATTTTTAGATAGAGTCTTGAATAGTTTGAATTAAAAGAAATTTGATTACATTAAAAAAATACATTGTTTATATATTAATCAATAAACCTTTTCATGGAAAAAGAGTTCTAAATCATCTGTTTTTAAAAATTACAAAAATATATATATAAATTTTGGACGTCTACATTTAAATAATTTTATTTAGTATATCGCAACGTATAATGACATATTAAATTTTCACTAAAGAAATAATAGACTTAGTTTTGATTGATAATCTACATTATTATACATACATATTTATCTACAGCTCCTTAAAAAAATGAATATATTTTCATATTAAGAAAAGACTATTAATCAAGTGCAGAAATGTTTCCATGAAGGTTATTATTAATTAATATTAAACGACTCTCCGTATGCATAGGTGTATGAGTCATATACACTAAAATGTAACGAGCACCAAGTTCTGCGCCGATTTTCGAAATGAAACTTTGTGCGTTTATTTCTTATATAAAAAGTCATCAGTATCTGAAAAAATATTTTGTGTAATGTTTCGATGAGAGTTTCTATTAATAAGCATACACGTCTTCATGCACCTATGCGCATAAAAGTGTCATGTATGTAAATGTATTAAAATTTTAAGTTCCGCGCCATTTTTCGAAATGAAACTTGCTTTGGTATAGAATGAAGTGCCGAAATCTAAAAACGGATATTGTGTAATGTTTTTTAAAAAGTTTTTATGAAATATTACACACGCCAGTATATGGTTATATGCATAAGGGTGCATATGATATATAAATGTACTAAATTAAAAATCCGCGATAATTTTTTTTGAAAATTTTTTTCTGAGTATTTTTTAAATATATTTAACGATTTTCACTAAAAAAGTTTTGTGCAATATTAATATTTATTCCATTATAAATTTTTGGAATTTTCAACCCCTAATAAAGGTGGCTAATTAGAATTTTAGAGGAACTCATTATTTTGTCATTTTGTGTCATACTTAACAGTTCTTTTATAGTTTTTTAAAAAAAAATTATTTGATTTTGAGAATTTTCAATTTTCGTTGCGATAACAACATTGCACACTTCAGACTTAAATAATATTTATTTTCTAAGAGTGAGTAGTATCCGCTCTTCTAAGGGAGAACTTTCTGTCACGTGTAAGTGGTCGGGTGTTGATTAAGAACAACTATTCCTGCTCTGCCGGGGCAAGAATCATCTTTTTTCAACGCTGAAACATTTTAATGTTTTTTAATTAAAATTTATATATAATTTATAAATTTTAAGTTTATAAATAAAGAGTTACTTTAATTTATCGATTGATTATAATTTTGTTGAAAATTACAAAAAATTTATTGTGGATATTGTGAAACAGGGTTCGTCATATAAAATAAGTGCATAAAGTATTTTAATTTTTAAATTAAAATTTATTTGAAGTTACAAGTTACAAGTTTCTCAAGAGAATTAAATTTTCTTTTCACTAAAAAAATTTCAGAACTACACAAATCGTTGTTTCAAGAGAGACTTTATGGTGATATTATCTTTCTTCTACATTTATAATATCCTCTAATAAAAAGTCCAAATTGATACTGTAAAGAAGCCCTAGGTCGAAAAGCAAAGTAAGAAGGTGCTTAAAATATCTCATTCGCTTGCTAATATGCATAAACTAGATACTTAAGAATATGAGAATTGTTTCATTTTTTATACGGGATATTGTCGGATATATATTACTATGTACACATTTAAGGGTGGGGTCTATAAATATTAGCGGTTAATAATAAATAATCCTTGATATTTATTTACAATCTATCTCTGTACAATAAACTTCACTCGATATGCTACGTCAAACTTTTCTTTCTTCTTTTTTGTTATAAACACCAACGTCCTCTCCTTTCCAAGCAGATTCATCTTCCGCACAAATACATGCTCACTCTGTTTCTCTTCCTTATACATACATAATAAACTCCCACAATATTTTAGAATATTCCAACAATGAAATCCCGATAACGTTTATGATGTTACTTTCGTACTTCTAAATGTAACTTCTAAAGCAATTTCTATATAACGTAGAATGCAGTTCTAAATATTAGTCAGCATTATTTTATATGTAGAAAATAAGTAGTAAATTGCTTTTGTTTACATATATTTTATTTGGTAGACTAAAAAGAATTTGTTAAACTGTTGACATATACCTTCAAAATTGAATAAATGTTGATACTTTATTTATATTCATAGATATGCAAAGCTTAGATATAATATTTATGTTATAATATTAGTATAATCGATATAATTAGTATTGACAAATTTTAAATATATACTCTTGTGAATCAGTAAGATTGGCAAATATTTAGATAAGAATGGAGTGTGCCTATCACCTGTTATACTACAATGTACTTATATCCTAATTGTAGTTTTCACGTTCTATGGTCAGAATATTTAAATATACAGAGTATAAATACAAATACACCTGTAGAGAAAAAAGAACTTACCAAAGTGATACATTTTTATTGACTAAGTACGACTAACGTATATCGCATGGATTACTTATTTATTCTATGAAAGACAAAATGATTTTCTATTATTATTTGTTTTGTCTCTTGTGGTTGGGGTGCGGACATGTAATCTCATAATTTGATCGTTTATGTACCTGCTGCTATTATGTACTTTCGAAGGGAAATATTATTCAGTAAATAAAGATTTGTTCTAGAGTAACTTTAGTATGTATCTGTGTAATTTTTAACCTATTTTTTACAATTGTTTTCAATTGATTACAATACACTAATGACGTAGAAGGTATGTACTATAATTTATAATTATATTACATATAATTATATATATATATTTGCGAATTAAATGATAATATTATAGAATTTTGTAAGAAAAGCTAATATAAAATTTATTATATTCTAGGCGTAAAATGAAATTAGGTGAAAAATTAGAATGAATAAATGTATTCTTTCAATTTAAACATGTGAACTATTTATTTAATAAAACTCAAAATAGATAGTTTAACTATATTTAACTACAATAGATAGTTTAACTATATTTAACTACAAATAGATAGTTTAACTATATTTAACTACAAATAGATAGTTTAACTATATTTAACTACAAATAGATAGTTTAACTATATTTAACTACAAATAGATAGTTTATCTAGTTTAAATAATTTTTTTTGAATTAAGAATGATGCATTTAATTAAACTTATTTAAGAGCGACTCGTTTATAAAATTTTTAAAATTATAAATTAAATTTTTGAATTTGTGACATCTATAAACAATGTATGTTTTAAACTTAAGTCCTAAAGTTAATGCATATAGTTTCTTAAATAAAATGCATTTAATATAATAACTATTATTATACTGAAAAATTTCGACATTCATAGTTTATACAATATGATTTTTGAATATCTATTATATTTTAACATTTTATTTGTGTTAGTAATAATTATTTCCATAATCTAAATTAGTATATATAAAATTAATGTTTTTCGCAAAGTTTTAATGGAAATTTTCAAGTAATTCAATTTGTTTTCTGTTAGCAATTTTATAAAAAATTTTATTTTATTTTTTTTCAATTTTATACTACAAAAAAATTTAATTGTTTTTTAAGTTATTTATAAATAATCTTTATAATATATTTAAGTTGATTACTTAACTAACAATATAAATAAAATTGAAAACAAACAGTGTTAACTAGTTATTTGAAGTCACGAAAAATTAAATATTAATTTATTTTTAATTATAAAATTATGATCCTTGAAAATTTGTAAATAATTTGCCTTGTTTAATTTTCTTTTAGAGTTTTATGTTTTATATTACTATGTTAGATACGCTGGTTCATTTTCTTGTTCACATGCGTCTCAGAGCGACAGTCATAGGGAGTATAGATCCGGGGTAAAGACAACGCCGAGTTAAAGGACTAAGTCGTTATCCTCAGAGAAATGTTAATGTATCACGTGGTAGTAGGTTACGGAAGGTAGATACAAAGCAAAGTCTCTTATTTTCAGTCGCACAATCTGCGTCACAGTGGTTGTCTTCTTGGTAGCTTACGAGATTTTTACTTGACTGATCGTGAGTAACTCGAGTGGGAGTAACTTGAGTGACCGACTTAGAGCCTAGATCGGGAGTATATTGAGTAGCCCATATCCTTCGTTCTGTGCTCTATTTATAGACTTTTTATCTAATCTTCTCGCTATGCTTTCTGCAGAGTAGCCAGAGTTGTCTTGTCGTCATATGTGATAACTAAAACAAAAAATTAATTAAATAATTTAATCTTTTTAATAATTTATTAGTAATCAATACATCAAAATGATTAAATATTAATTTTTTTTCTTATATATATAATATTACAGAAATATTACATTTTGAAATGTATCTTAATTTTTTGATTATTAAAAGTTAATTCTAAAAACATGAAATTTAGTAAAATATCATTAATATATAGTGTAGATTTAAGAAATTCGAGCTTTCTATATATCAACATTTTTTTCATTTATAGTTATTTATTGATACATAATTAGAGTAATACTACCTTTAATGAATATAGGTACTACTTTTTAAAAGGTAATTGTAAATACAACATCCTTTTACGATACTAAATAGTTGTTAAATTGTTAAAAGTTTCTCACTTTTTAATAAAAGTAAGCTAAAAACTATATATTATTTTTCTTTGCTACTGAAATTTTTATGTTTAATCCATAATAATATTTAAGTCATGTGCTATTACTGGTAGTTGAAGCAAACACGCTATATAAAAGTTAAATCTTCTATTATAGCCTGTAACCAGAATAGCAGATTTAAAAATCTAAACAATATAGTGTTTTAATTATTAATATGATTTATAAGCGATAATTTTTTAAATTAATATTTTATTTTATATATGATATTTAATCGATATGATAAAATTTTAATTATAGTTAATTTAGAAACTTACGCAATGAAAAAATATATAAGGTAAGTAGGAAATATTTTACACTGTGTATTTATAGAATGACTTGTTGAATATTGAAAAGCTTATATCATTTAAAATAAGTATGAGTCTAGCATTGTTTCATCTACAAATCGAATCTTTAAGTCAATGCTAAATAAATTATTATTAATTTTTAAAATGTTTATAAGAAACCAAATATTTCTTTATGCCTAGTAATCCTAATGAACTTTGACTGCTGCAAATGACTTATCAATCAGACGTCCTTAACTTTCTCTCTTTCTTTCTCAATGATAATATTTATCTTCGTTATTCTTGTGGATTGCTTTTATTTTTATATGTTACAATTTTAATTTCAATTCAACTCGAATGGAAACTCCTCATTTATCTTTATCTACTTACCAATGTATCTACTAAAAAGTCGTGAAAATTGTAAATTTTTTAGCATTAAAAATTGATTTAAAAAGTACTTGATATTATTTGTACACTTTATATGAAACTTTTTTAATTTGAAAATAAGGTTTCAATTTTAAGTAATTAATTTAAACTGAATACTAATATATTTAAAACTGTATTTTTTTGAGAAAAATTTTTATTTACGCATTTTAAGCAAATATTAAGAACTACTTTTAGGCGTATACAAGATTAGATAATGGCTACCAGGTTTTATTATAAATATTCTGACTTTTCAAATATAAAAATGTGCATAATTTTAGTATTTGGTAATTTAGTTTCATTGCTAATTATAGTTTCATTACCTATTTGGTAATGAAACTATAATTATTAATGTTAAAATTTTCGATTTGATTGTGCTATATATGTATAAGAAAACCTACATATATATATACATATATGAAAAATGAAATATATAATAATCAAATATTTTAGTAATCAAAATATATCTTATAAAATATATATTTTTTTAATATTTGATAAATTGCAATTATATATATGCACTGAACAAAGCTAGATATTCAATTTTCGATAATTTTTTGTTTAACGGGTATAGGAAAATATTATATAGTAAATAGTATGTTACGTAAATTTTTTGTTTAAATATAAACTGATTTTTTGTCTATAATTAATACGTTTAGAAACAATTTAAACTGTGTTAAAGTTAATTTAATATTAACTTTAATTTAAACTGACTAAATTTAAAAATATTTTATGTTTAAAATTTATATTGTTGATAATTTTTATTACGAGCCATTCTTAATTCACTCTTCTTTGGAAAATTTTTTTTTCTTATTTGCAAATTTTAAACGATTCTGAAAAATAAAAAGTCTAAAAATTATGTTTTATGATTTAGATAGTGTTGAAAAATAGAAATTTGTTTAATATTTTTTTGATATTTCTAAATTTTCTAATTTCTTAATATTTGAATTTGTTTGAAAAATATTTTATCAAATATAATATATTATTTATAACGACAACCTTTTACAAAGCCATTTTCCAATACTTCTTTTTATTCTTTTTTATTAAAAAAAATTAATTTTCTATTTTTTTTTAAATGAGTAGTCTATTTTATGATTTTAAAAGAAAAGTTTTAAAATTTGATTTGAATATTAATCTTTGTAATTTGTATTTTACTTTATAAACATTTTTCTATATACAAGATACATTACTTTTTTTAATATCATTTTTTTTATTACTTTAAAGTGAGGCCAAATATTCGTGATATTTAAAATAAGTCCACAATTCGTATGTATTAAAGTTAATTAATTGCGTATTATTTAACGATTTTATGAGTAAGTGCAGATAATACAGTTATATATATTATATTATATATATTATAATCGAGTAAAGGTTTGTCTAAAAATAAAGATTTCGTGAGACATGCAGGAATCAAGAATTCATAGTTTTCATAAAACACATGTGCAGCATGAAAAATTAAAGTTTATACGTTTTTTAAGATAACAAATATTTTTTGTATATCAAATACAAATAAAAACATGATATTCAGTATCATTTTTTAATTGTTGCAAAAATGTTTCATATTATTGCTTCAAGTTTAATCTACTTTATAAGGTAACGTTTTTTATGAATATTCTTAAGCAATGGCATAACGAAAAGAGTTTTTATCTTGAAAACTACAATATATTGAATAATTTTTAGGAAAAAGTTTATATTAGAGATAAAGAAAAATATTTTGGTGTAACACTGGTCAGTTCGCTGAATATAATTAAAAAAAATTGTTAATTAATATTATCTCATAGTCTTTTTATTTTTGGTACTTTTTAATGTATTACTTTAGAAAATTGATTACATAATACGTATTAGTGTAACGAACAATTTTTTTTGCTGTTAGTATTTGCTGCTATAAAAAAGTATAAAACATAAAATGGGCTCCTTCATTACAAATTAGCAACGTTGTGAATTTCTGCACCTTCAGGAGCAAACACCTTGATCGAGTAACTGATTACGTTCCTCGATTTTAACTTTTTCTGTCTCCTCCTCAGCAACACAATGCTGTACGCGGGCACTCAAAATAAGCTTCCTAACAAAATAATTGGACGCAACTGTTAAATTGAGCATTTCCTGATAAAATCTAATAAGTAGTCTCTCTCTCTCTCTTTCTCTATACTGAGTGGATAGTCTCAAGTAGAAAGTAATATAAAATCTACAAAATAACTTGAATTTCAAATAGTTTTATTAATTATTTTTCATGAACCTTTTTTAATTTGAAATTCAGTTTTAAACTCGTATAAAAAATGTTTTTTTATATTGGATAATACATTAAATTTTTAAAAAAGTTGTTTGAAAAAAAATAAAAGTTATTGTACAGTATACCAAGTAGATGTAAAGATGAAGTACACTGATTATAAATTTTTTTATGTGCATTTGTTGAAAAGTAAACGCAGAAAGTATTCGTAGAATAGTTTATAACTCGTTCAAATATATACTTTTAATTCTTCACAAAGTATCGCTTTATAGAATTTTTAGGATTACTTATACATTTGTACAATAAGAATTATGTTATTTAATTAAGTTTAGGAATTATGTTAAGGAAGTTTTACAAGCGTTAAAAAAATATGTACTCTCTTAATGAATTTATTTCATAGAAATTTATATACTGGATATCTAGATTATCTTATTAGAAAATGTTTCATGTAACTTACGATTACACAATAAGAAAAAAGGTCTAGTTAATTAAATTAAAACATCTAGTTAATAGAACAAATAAAATGTTAAAAAAGGCAATTCTTCTTCAACTTTTTTTGAATAGCTTAGGCATTATAAAGAGAATTTACTGGATAAAGTTATACTATATTGGTCGCTTTATTCAAGAGAGTAATCTAGAAACTTCATAAGTAATCAGTGTAAAAAGTATTATTTTTAATTCTTTTAAATTGACTATAATATTAATAAATTTAAAGATAGTATCTAGAGTTTTTTTTAATGTTGAATTTTTTTAGATTCATATGCAATTTTTGACTAGAATTTTCTAGTTTGTATTTTTAGATGAATTATTAGAATTTAGAAAAACTATTTTGAATTTTAAAAATAGTTCTGAACCTGGATCTAAATTGAATAGTGACATCTTCACGATTACATAAAATATAATCTGATGATTTACCTTGTTAGATTTTTTTAAAATTGCCGTATGACGCTCTATTTGCAGTAGTATCCAAATTTTTATGAAAGATAAAGATGAAAGCTTAAGAGTGTGTACTGATTTGGAATCGTTTTCGTCGATAAATGAAACTACTGATCACATTTGATCGTACTCTTACACTTGTCAACTTGCGATTATTTAATTTATTGAAGAATCCCTGAAAAATTATTGGAACTTCTGAATCTCTTGGTCGTACTTGATCGCGAGCATTATTTATTAATATAAAAATTTTCGCAACGAGGGTAAATTAATACACAATGTGTTTTTTAGAGTTTTAACTATATGCTAATAAACATATCAGTTATTCATTCATTCATCTAATTATATATAAAAAATTTTAATTTAAAATCGAATTTATAGAAATTGGAATGACTGACATTAAATCATTTAAAATTTAACATCATGAGTAAGTATATAGCTACTGTGGTAAAAAAAAGTAAAATTAAAAAGATGTATATGCATATCTTAATGAAAACAAAGATTACCACTATGTTATTAGATTAATTATATGTTGAAATCTCATATATTAATATATATGAAAAGAAAATTTATAACTTGGACTGATAGTCCTAAGTTTCAGCTACTGCATGATTTGATAAGTAATACTCTTATTTTATGTGACTATATAATTGCAGATGTTTCACAACATTTAAAAAATTTCTATTTTTACAACTTATATTTATTAAGATTAAATCGTAAGTTGTTTTATTTTATAATATATAACTTATTAAAAATTTACAAAACTTTCTAGAAAAAAGTCTACAATGTTTATATAAAATTTGTAAAAAAAGATTAAATTTAATGATTTTTATTCTCATACCAACAAAATGAGTTTTTCTTAACAGTATGTGTATGCAGGAGGGAGAAGCATATTTATGTGTTCATATGTTCATATGTTCACATATCTGAAAATTTTTCTATTGATAAACCATTAAAAATTGTGATATTTATGCACAAGATAAAATATAATGAATGTACTTAGTTGAGTGAAATTTACTAGGTCGACTGTAGATGAGATTAATATCTTTTCATTTCATTATAACTTAAGCATTTCTTATTTAGCATGTAAAAGATGAACATATTATCAGGTTATCAAAATAATTCCTAGTTTTTATTATAATATTTTTCTCTTTGTTTATCGTAAAATTTACTTTTCAAATATATTCAAGGTATTATTTCAAATTTCAATATTTCTTTAATAACAAGTAAATTATATCATAATATAAGACTAGAAATTTTCAATGTGAATAAATAGTAATTTATTTAAAATAGTTTGAATATAAAATTCTTAACTTAATTTATGGTTAATAGTGATCTGTTGCACAGCATAATGTATCTGAAATTAATTCAAATAAAACAAATCTTTAAAAAGTTAATTTGGAGACAATATGAATATAAATACTTATACATTAATCAGAAAAATACAAACAAAAAAAAAGATAAAATATATTAATTTTAAGTAGAGTGTCAAAGTAAGTTTATAAATATTTGAATTTACAACTTAATTTGAATGCAATATTTGCAGATTAATATTCAATATTATATATGAGTGATAGAGAAGACTACTTATTGTTAGAGTAAAAATGTTAACTATTGTAGCAGTATATGAATAATGTCCAAGATGAATGATTAATTCATACATAAGAGCACGTATAAGATACATATGCGTCAACTATGAACGATCTTATAAAAAAGTAATAATTGATAATAGTGAGAATAATGATTGAGTTTTCTTGTCTGGATAGATACGAGGATAGATCATTGATTGATAAAAGTTCAGTTTAGCTTTTCGTAATGTTTAAATTAACTCGAGTTGGCTTGATTCAAGAACGGAAGAATAACTGCATGATCGTACATGAACGGACGAGTCACTTCTTTGAATGTCCACTAATCGCTAAAATCACTCTTTTCTCTCTTTGGCAAAGATGCATTCTTGCTGTTTGCTGAGCTCTCGAAAATTTTCGAGAGAACCGATATACGATCACACTTCGAATGAAGAGTCAATGAACGAGATGAGCTTTAACTTTTGAGTGATCGAAGAAGCATATTATCCTTCAAATCACATAAACGGGATCCTTGCAAACTGATATTCTCGCCTCCTGGAGTATCCGGAGTCGTGGTCCCAGAGGCACACCCATCTTTTGCAGCCTTTCTTCGCTTAAATAAGGTAGCTCCACCATTCCTACTCTCTCCTTCTCGAAGGCTCCTGCATATTTCTGTAGACATTCGTAACAAAGTTGAAAACAGAAATTAGCTGCACTCTTAATTATTGCATTTATATGTATAGTATTACTCTTTTGATGAACAAAGAATTCATTCAACGATGGCTCTTTACTTTTCAACGCTGAATCTTAACTTTTTTTTATCCATTTTATTCTACTTTACATTTGTTCATTTATTTTTATCTTTTTTTATTTCACGCATTGATCTTCAACTTAAAAGATTATTGCATGTAATAATTAATATTATATTCTATTTTGCTTTTAGAAAATTTTTTATTATTTTTTAATGTATAATTTAACATTAATATTAAATGATTCTTTATTCAACAGCAAAATACTTATGGATGATTGATGAATACTATTTAATAATTCAGATATGTTAGATATATTGATAAGGTTGATAAAATATTGATGTATTGATAAGGTTAATAAAATATTGCTATATCGATGAAACAATTGAGTGAAAATATTATATTAACAATAACTCTGAGTAAATCTTACGATTGTTTTCAAAATTATATATATATATATATATATATAAGTATTTTTATGTTTTAGAAATGAAAGCGCTGAAATTCTTTTTTAATTTTTTTCTTTTTTGCAATAAAATTTGTAAATATAAATAATCTATTAGGTATAAACCACGTATGTGAATATTTAAAGTTGCAAAAACTTTAATTCAAAGCTCTTGTTTGATTCTTTTCAGTATAAAATCGATGTATTTCTACTTATTCGTCGTATAGTTAAAACTGATTATAAAATAAAACAGACTTTTAAAACGATTTCTGTAAATATTTTAAAATATTGTTTTAAATTTGTATTTTTACTAAATATATTTTGAATTTATTTTCAATACCAGATGGTATAACTTAATTAATATAAGCAATAAAAATCCATTGAAATATATTGCCTGATTAATAAGTGATTGGTTAAGATTTTTATAAAAGAACTCTTTATTTCAATATTAGTTTGTTAAGAAAAACCATAATAATAAGTTTAACGAAAGTCTTTTATTACAGAAAATTTTTGTAAAATAAACCTTTAATTTAATATGTTTTTACATAAAAATTCTATTTACTGTTTCATTGAAAATGCCATTGTATTTCCTAGTATTTATATGCATTTTTAATGTATAATAACTTTTTGTTTGGAATTTTAATCATAGAAAGATTATAAAAAAGATTGAAGAAATAAAGCAAAACAATTTAAGTATCATACTTCGTAGCCAAGTTCTCGAAGAAAGAGTCTAATTAGTGGTGGCTCTGTGCCAAAAAACTTGGTTAATTTTTTTACTCGAGATGGATTTGAGAGCGCCGGCAACTCAGAATCCTTAATGACTGGTTGAGACTGAGATCGCACCATTGCCATGTTCGTTTGCGTTCGAAGTGCTGCTATTTCACCCCTAATATTTTCCATTTCCTAGAACAATGTAATTTTTATTGTTATAATGGAATAGAATTTCGAGCTTCTATACATATTTTAATAATTATATCGTATTATTTATTATATATATTTTAATCATTATATTATCGGTATTCTGTATTTTATACCTGTATCATTAAATGCTGAGTTCTCATTTCCGAACTCAGATGAGCTACTGAACGTGCAAGTGTAACCACATGCGATTCGAGCCGCTGGAAACGTTTGTTAATACTCTACAAGAAATAAAAATATATGAAAATTAATTTTATAAATATTTAATAAGAATATGACATAATATCCTCATATAAAATGCTTATATATTCAGCATTTTACATTTTTAAATTTTAAGATTTAGATGCTCTAAGAGATGATTTAATAAAAAAATAATAGTTCAAAAATTAAATCAAATTAAAAAAACATCTTGTCAAAATTTGAATAAATACTTTTGTGTATAAATTAAAAGATTTAGAATTAAGATTTTGTAAATGCACATGGAAAAATTTTCATTTTGAATCTTAGCTTTTCATTTTATACATTTTATATTTAATATATTTAAAACCAAATTAATAATTAACTCTTGCTCGACATATTTTTTAAATTTACTATTTACATTTAAAAAATTATATATAAAATATTATTAGGATTATAAATTTTATTCTATCAATTTAGTTGAATTTACTTACTTTAATATCTTTAACTTTTTTCATTCTATCATCAGCATTATGAGTTCTTCTTTTATCATGATGTCTTGCTACAGGCCTAGATGATACTGATGAAGTTGGCAAGGATGAAACTGATCCATAACTAGCTAATCCTTTTGTTTTTCTTCTTTTTTTCGTACTGCCACCGAGAAGTTTCAAGACCTTGCAAAAATATGAAAAACATATTTGGTAATACTTATTATTAATCTAAAATCTTAATATGATTTATATGTATTAATGTTAGATTATCCATTTTTTATATCTAATGAGATATAATGTCAAAATTTATTTATTTTAATTACAATTTTATATTAATTTTTAATTTTTCGGTGTCATATTTATTTAATTTTAATTATAGAGTTAGATATCAAAATCATTTATTTAAAATAAATAAAATTACTTATTTACATACCTCACTGTACATATTTTCAAGGCCTTCGAGCTGTTTTCTAATAGTTCGAGCATCATTTGTACTTAAATCAGAATCGCTTCTATCTAATATTGAATCTAAATCGAGTCCTGTTGTAGATGTTAATTCTCCAGTTTCCATGCCAGAAACTTTTGGTAGTATTAATACAAAATTTTACGATTAGTATTATTTAAAAAATGTACTTAAATTATTTTGAATGATTGAATTAAGAATAAGTTAAATAGATATATCTGTTACGTATGCTTATATTTTTCTTATTGGTCAGTATTTATGCAGAAATATTAAGATGTAAAATATGAGAATTCTTTTATGATACACCGATAGTTGAAAGGTGAGTAGAGTATGCTCGGTGACATGTTTATGTTGGGGAAACACTGTGTCTGGAGAGAAAACAATCTTAATTCAAAGGAGTTTTTACCTAGCTTAAAAGTATTGTAGTGTTCATTCAATTTAATGTATAAAAACCAGCGAAGAAAGCAGAATATTTGCTTTCGAATCTCCTTGCAGTAAACGTAACTATAATTTTTCGACTCGGTCGATAAGTTGTATTTATTTTCATCTACAATTGTATTTACTGTATAATAATAATATTATTTAAAAAGGGACTTGAATTGTTTTATTTATATCTACTTCGTGTATATGGCTACATCTATATAGTGAGGGCGTAAATATTCAAAAGTTGTGCATATCTTGTCTAAATACTTATTATAAAAGAAAGTTTAAACGACTAATATCGAACTATTTTCCTTGATTATTTAGTATTATTTCATCATATTTTTGTAAATTTTGTAAATTTTTATCAAAAAACAATATATATAAATATATTCCTTTGACTTAGAAATTAATTTTGTCACTCAAAAATATATTTGTAAAATATATTTAGAAATTATGTATAAATTTAATTAACTACTTACGATGATTAAACTTTTTCGTTGATTCTTTTTTTGAAGTAAGAGTATTGCGATATTTGGTGTTGCTTGGATAACTTCTCTTTTCAGGCCCTTTCACATATTCTCCATAATTCGTCTTCACTCCATAAGAGAAACTGTAATCGAAATTAAAATTTAGATTTTTGTAGTTAATTAAAAATTGTATAAACGTACGTTTATAGTAACTCTTAGGTGCGCCAATTATATATATTTGCAGTTACACAAAGGACAATTTACATTACATTTTTTTTTAAAACAAGGAAACTTTTTTTTTCAATAATTGCATATAATTGTTGTTTATTTATAAGATAGCTTGTATATTTTGTAATGTTATTTAATTATGAATTTTATTTTATTGTACATAATGTAATCTTTATAGAGAAAATTCTATAATAAATAAATATAAAAATAGTTTATATTAACATATTTAATTTAAAGTGAATAAATTTTTAATGACATATTTATAGAAAAAAATTAAATATTTTTATAGTGCTTTAAGAATGTTAGATTAGATTATTATTCTTCTCCAATAACACATATTAAAATAAAAATTCACAAAGATAAACTTAGTAAATATTAAAAATTGTTAGTCAATTTTGAAGTGAATAGTTGCAGATAAACCTAGCAAACGTAGAAGAAGAAAAAAAAGGAAATACAAAGACAAAGTGTATTCATTCTTAAAGATGATTTATTGCCTTGTCGAAAACTGACTCCTTGATGTTCTGGGACTTTCTTGAGGCGTAATTGGTGGTAGTGGAGGGGTCACAGAGGAAACACTATCAGAAAGGGTTGAATGCATCACTACTGGTATATCTGGTTCTAAAATACTTCGTAGCTCCGATTCAACAATGTCAACCCACTCGGCATCTTGTCCTATAATGAAAATAGAATAATCAAACATTTATCAAATAAATTTCAAAATTGTGAATTATTTTCATGTAGTCGAATTTTCTTATTTTGCTTAAACAGGATTGTAGGAAATGTATTTTTATCAATTAGTTTTACTGATCTAAAAATAATCTAATGAATATCTCATATATATGTAAAGAATTAGAAAAATTACCTAGAATAGTAACCAATTTTCAATAGTTTTATTAGTTTTTTATTAGCAGGTATTTCCTAATAATTTTTAACACTTACAAAAAAATACGTAAACGACGAATTCTGTTTTATACCTTAATTTATGTTTTTATTATATTTTCGATTTTTAATAGATTTAGATATAAAACTTAAATTAGGTGTAAGTTTCAAATACATATTTCACTAAGGTAACTATTATATTATAACATTAAATTTATTAATAGAAAAGGAAAATACAGAGAGATACTTTATTACTTTATTTGCTTATAATTATAATTAATATTAATTAACAGAATCTGAGAAGCCCGACTTTTAGTATATGGAGAACGTCGCATAATTGCCATGACGGTGCTTCACAACTGATATTATTTTTCACTATTTTTGCCCCGTGTAAGTACTTATCTATCATTTATATCTCATGTCGGTATGCGCAAGATAAGATGGTAATAAATGTTTGCATTGTGTACGCCCTGTCGCCCCTCAAACTTTTTTTTCTTTTGTTTGTAACAATATAGTTACATTATCAGGCTTCAACTCATAACCGACTCTTTAAACCGTATCTATCATTTAGGTGTAAATGAAGAATACAGTAGGTTCTTTCTTTGTTTGAACAAACTCGTTGTCATCTTGTTCAACAGGTTATAGACTCAACGGTTCCATTATCAACACCTAGAAGGATAGGCAGCCTATCGGTGTACCCTTTATTGTGGGCAGTCCTTAAGTCATGCTTCAATTAGGTAATTAAGAGCTTGATTATCTCCGTATTTGTGCGGTTGATCATATTGATACCCACGCTGTGCTTGTAACTGACTTGGAAGGAGTCAGACCACCAGGACGCTAACTCCGCGTTAATGTTATCTATTGCGTTTAAAGTCTAGTGATTCTTGACGTATATGTATTCTCCTACTTGCATTGCTCCTTTATAAAGCCTATAAGATACTGGTGCATAGCTTGCTTAATGATATCAGGCTAAAAAGTCTATGTAATGGGCGAGTAGTAGTGCAATTGAGTAACAACTTGATCAGTGCCTGCTAAGTCTCTGTACTTTATTTTCGAGTGGAAAAGTACAAGGCAAGTAAAGCTACTGTGGTAAAACTAGGTATATACTCTCAGACCTAGCAGCGGGTTCCAAAGAAGGTGCGAAGCTCTTCTGAAGTACGAAGCGGCGCTTTAATACGGCTTAAACATAACTCTGGTTATAAATAGGCATGGTAATATGACTACGTACGTACTGAATCGCTAAATGACGAGTATTAAGTGCTGCAAATCTTCCTTATAAGTCCTTGAATATATGCAGATGCTATTCAAGTAATTAAGTTAACAAGTGCATATCATCCCTGTTAGTACTTTCTAGCTTACAAATTGTGTATACGGTTTTCCAACTTACTGAAGGTCAAATGGCATAATTTTGAATATATATTGACCTCCATGATACAGCATGAAAGCACTGCATTTGTTGGTTTGTTTTTATAATGAGATTTGTCAATTTGTACTTTATGGACGTCAGGTGGTGGCTTTCAACCAATGTATCTATTTCCATCTGCTCTTTTCGAAATATAGGCAACCTAAATCGTAGTAGTGAAGCATGTAGTTATCTTTCAGCTATCATACCCTTGAAACTGCATCGAAATGAAGTTGGGTGTCACAAAAAAGATGATCTTGCCAAGCCACCCTTTTATCAACCAAGGTACGATTCATTTGATTTGAAGAATGAGTATGTTCTAACAACCATTGCAGATGAATAAAATTATGACTCCATTCAGAATTAATCAAGTAAGTAAACGTAGTTGGCGCTTACTGTTGACCTTAAGGACCGGTTTCAGAAAAAGTCATTCTGTTCCTCCATATTACCCTTCCTCTAAATGCGAGGGAATTATCCTGACGGTAACTTTAACAGATGGTAAGTGGGTTATTCTGTATTTAATATCAACGATGTAGAGGATTTTTTTTCTGTATTACATCATACAATGAACACTATACTATATTTACCGATTTTATGTCTTCATTTTTTACCAATAACATTGGAAAGATCTTCTCACCCGTACTTGTCTTATTGAGCAGTGGGTTAAATCAAAGATCATCCTTTTTTAAAATATGAAGAGAATTTTCGGGGTTACACCGTTTGCCTTGCAGCGGTCACTATACTACATGTCTCAGATTCATTGGTACTTGAAGCAGAAATGCCACTTATCAGTTTTTGAGCTACTCCACCTCATTTTAGTATCCAAGGCTTCTTTACTTCAGAGACATAAAAGAGTCGATCTGCTATTTTATGAAGCCTGGAGATTGACTCTATATATTGCCATTATGGGAATATTCTCCTTTAATTATATTGCCGAGGAATCGAATCCTTTGCGGCGCTTGGAACGATTGAACAAAAGTGTATTTTAAACTAGAATTATAGATTTACTTAATATACTTATAATCGTCTCTTTCGCATCGAGTAGGAGTCCTCAAGTCAATTTGTATCGTTTTTCCAAAAATGTCTTTGGAAAAACACATTTTTTTTTGCACATTTTACACATTGCATTTTTGCCGCTCCGTCTGGAGCTGATGGTGTACCTGTGCAGAAAGATTTATTATCAATTGCTAATTGGCATAGTTGCTATGTAACAGTTCTTTAACATTTTCCAAAAAATTAGAACAAGTTTGTACGGCATCCACTTGGAGGCTGATGGACTTCTTAAAGGACATAATCTTGTCCGAGCGCGCTAGTCTCCTCAATCCTCAGTCGTAGAAATAATATTCGTCATTGTTCGAGTAAGATTTTTGGTTTCTCATCCTCTAATCTAATGAACTCAGTAGATTGGATGAAACATGTGGGATAAAGGAAATTGATGCATATATCAACAGGTGTAATATTTCACATTTCACTCACTTCTTGAAGCGGCAAACGATATTAGAAGCTCGATTAGCATTGGTTGCTTGATTAGAGAAGAGGCCGTTGCACGTTACGTCCTAAATCTTCTTTTCAACTGAGGAAAGTGGTATTGCTTTGTCCGATGTCGGTTGTATGCCATCGAGTTTTTAGGTACTCTTAGAAATATTTTATGAATGGATTGAATTTTACTGTTATTTAAACTTTATTTCTCACTGTAATGGCAGAGTTCTTGGTAATCCACCGATGTTGTTCATTTGGAACATGATGCTTGTACGACTTTATATTTAATGTCCTTAATACGGACGATCCTGTCGTAAGTTGTTGAGTGACAATCAAGAAGTCGCCGTAACAAGAGCTACTTGAGATAATAGTTTTATCTGTTTCACTCTAAGAAGGCAGTGTTTGATATTAAAAGAAAAAAGTATAAGGGAAAGTCGAGATTTATGGGTGAAACAAGGGGTAGTGTGAATTTCTTTCCCCATTTTCCTGATAAAACTGCACATTGCGGTGATATTCTCTTAAATAAAATAGAGATGATTATTTCCTTGAACGCATCCGGGTCTTCTGCCCCTCTCGATGCAATACGGTGCGAACTTGTAGCTGATTGGAAGGTGAATGCTGTCGGAACCTAGTTGTGTACCTTTTTTCTCCATAGATAAAGTAACTATGCGCCAGTCAAAGTTTATCACTTTCTAAATGGTCCTCCTTTTCCCCAGAAAGGAAGATTGCAACAGCGTTCGACCACTGACATTTACTTTCACTCTCTTTCTTCCAGCGCAAGTATGCATCTGTCTCTGCTAGCCCGTATTGGTATGAGCGTGATGAGACGAGTCTAACACACGTTGAACTGAATCAACCAGGTTAACGTTAAATTAATTTTATATTGTTGTAAATTATAAAAGTATTTTTAGTTTTTAAGCGTATGTTATGGAAAAATTGAAAATTGTTTTATTACTCTCTTCTATTCCTTAAGATCTGAAAAAAATGCAAAAATGTTTAAAAAAAGAGTTCGAATTATTTTCAAGGTTGCAAAGGAATTCGTAAACGTACTAAAATGTTTTACATAGGAAGTGGAAATCCTTAAACTTTTTTTTTTAAATCATTTTTATAAGCGAATGCCTGATTCAAAATAATTCTATAGTACTATAACTAACCGTGCGTGTAATTTGAAATTTCTACTGGTAATCTTCTGCCACTAGAATAAACAGCAGAACCTCTACCAGAATCTACGTTTGAAGAACTCTGCCCGGCTTTATCGTAATCTGAACCGGATCCTTGATGTTGTATTTTTAATCTTCCCATACTGTACTCCAAATCATCTTTTCTCTGAGAAATCGCTGATTCTTTATTTACGGAATTATATATTAATACAGGCTCTCGTTTTATGATACTGCACTCTTCGATTCCCATTAAAGATTTTTTAATGTTCTCTGTTACTTGAGATTTTTCATCTCGTGTTTGACCATCTGCTTTCGTAATACTTTTGTGGGTTAGTTTTAGTTCTTGAGAAATTTCATTTTCACTTTTTTTCTGAATCTCATCCATACGTTTTTGAACTGATGTACCTGTTAATTCTTGACCATCAGGATCTTGATCTCTTTCGTAGTCTTTCCGCGAAGATGGCCTTGTTTCTTTTAAATGCATTCCAAAACTTGTTTCCGGTCGATATTCTTCTAAAGCAGTTCTTCTCGAACTATTTCTACTAAAATGTGCTGTCTGAGATTCTTCCACTGAGATTTCATATTTTTCTTTGTTATCTATAGATTCCAACGAAAGATTTATTATTGTTCGATTAGATTCATCTGTACCATCGTTATTATTTGTCCCTTCATTATAAGATAGCTGTGGCTGTGAAAGAGCTTTTTCTATAACCTTGCCAGAATTTCCTTGTTGAAACTCATTCTTTTGATGATTATTATTACGACTTTTAGAATATATTTGTGGTGTTCCATATTTATTTGTTCTATTTTGATTATAATGATAATATCCTTCTTGACTAGAAATCCGAGGATCTTGTGTCAGTTGTTCTGTTGTACTAGGTAAGTCGATTTGTGACCTAAACATCGACTGTTTAGTTTGTTGATACTGTTGATATTTTAATAACGAACTATTTCCTTTACTAGAATGTGGATGTTGATTTATTAATGCATTATGTGTAGTTGGTAAGCCAACAGAATTTTGTTGTTGTTGCAGCTGCTGAATAATTTGTCGTTGATGGAAATTTTCAGTATGTTGGGAAAATCGTGGTTTCTGATGATACTGATTTTGGTGAAACACTTGTTGCGAACTTTGACAATTTAGACCACTATTTTGCATTACTGCCGATGTCTGCAGTGATTGTTGAATTGGGTGTTTTATTAGCATTGTTATTTGATTCTACACATATAAAAAGAAAATTATTAAGGAATATAAGAAAATTTTGAATAATTATTACAAACCTGATTAGATTTTTGATGAAGAGCCTGATGTATCACCTGGTTTGTCATTCCACCTGGATTTTGTGTGGCATAATCATTTTTAGAGTTTTGCATAACATTTGTGGATTGTGTAACTGAAGTAATTTGAGTTTGATGAACCGCTTGTATATCATCAAGTGGCTTATGATGAGTTACATGGAGGTGAGCGTTTCGACCGTTCGATAAAGCTGATTGAAGTTGATTAGTCGATTGAAGTTGCCCAGGAAGAAGAATGCTTTGTGGACTTTGATAACCACATGAGTGCCCATATTGACCTATTTTATGATTTGATATCAAATTAGGTGTTTTTATAATTAATATATATTTTCAATTTAAAGTATTTGAATTTACCGTAGCTATTTTTAGGATATTGTTGCATGTTGGAAAAATCGGTAACTTGATATATAGCGCAAGAAGATTCTTGTCTTTTAGGTTCTCGTTCGTTGATACTTTTGCTAGATTTTTTCAACTCTTCTGCTACGTTATTTAAACTCGTCTCAGATTCCGGATCAATATCTTTTCGATTGGGACCAAATCGACTAGATATCATATCCTTGATAGTATGATATGTTTTGGATAATGATTTTGATTTTTCTTCATCTAACTTCATAGACTTAATCGCAATACTTTCACTTGCTGTACTAAAATTTTTTAAAAATCTTTTAAAGGTTAAAATTTTATAATTAAAATATAATTGATCTTACGCGTTGTTTTCAAAGGTTGAGAAGGATTTGCCTCGTATATCCGATTTTGATTCATGCATCTGAGATACCTAATGAAAAAAACAAAACAATTAAAAAAAAGAATAACGAACAGAAATTTATTATCAAACCAATCCAATTAATTTATCGTTATATAAACCATAAATTTAAAAAATTAATGGAAACTTTGTATTAATATTTAATTAGAATAATGAAAAAAAAAATAATTACCAAAGACGTGAAAATAAATTAATATTTCCACTACAACAGTAAATATTGAAACTTTATTCAAGATATTTCAGATCTGTTTATAAATTTAAAGAGAATAATTATATTTTTCTCAAAAATATATAATATATTTTAAAATATACTTAAATATAGGTAGATAAGTACGACGCTAAATATGAAACTGATAGAGTTTTAAAATAAATAAAACGCAGAGTATTTAATAAAAATGTTTTAAATTCAATTAATATAAATAAAAATCTGATGCATCAATTTATTTTCTAAAAGAATATTTTTAATATACTATTTTAATACATTATTAATATATTTTTAAAAATATTTTTAATGTACTATTTTTAATAATTTTAATATATTATAAATATGTGATATAAATAAAAGTATTTTATGAATAGTCTAATTTATCTATAATATTGTAATTAATGTTATTATAAAAATTCAGTAATCGTTTAAAAATATGTTAAGTTTAAATATAATTATAATATTAATTTGAATAAAAATCTGCGAAATTTATTTGAAATTAATTTAAATCAGTGCACACAAGTGATATAATTAAGCAGTAACAGGAAGCTCACGCGCACGCGCGCTTACACACGAGCAAACAAATATTAATATTCTTTGACACCGAATATCTTCAGTACTTTAAATGAAGATATGTAAAAGAAATAAAAAGAGGATAAAGAGATATTATGGAAGTGTATAATTATTTTGTTGTGATTAAAAAATGAATGAGCCTGAATAGGCTCATTCATTCAATTGTGATTACTTAATTTACGATGACTTAGTATAAGATTAATGACTTGATAGCAATAACAAAATTAATTCGCTTAATTTTAAGCAAACCATATAAGTGTAAAATTTGTTCTTTGGTATAATTAAAATTTATTTGTTGGTACGTAAGTGGTCTATCGACTTTGGGAGAGGTGAAAAATGATTTTCACTGAGCCTGTTCAAGCGACAAATTGAAACTAAAGAATTTGATAATATGTATTCCTAAAAATAATGAACAGATAGTCTTGGTTAGAATAAATGGAAATTTTTCAATTTAGCGGCCTTCGTATCAAGAATACCTTAATTCACCTACACGAATATTCCCCCGTGCATAAAATAGATAATTTCACTTATTCCCTGTTTGCTTTGAATTTTTTGGAAAAACACCTTGATATACTCAAATAATTATTTGAAAACTCATTTGAACATTAGATATAAAATATTCCTCAAAATTTTATATAAAAATAGAATTGAGGATACATGCCTACTGCATCGAAATATTTTCTAAATGTAAAAAAGGCTGAAATTAGTTTTTTGTCTTATATCTCGTCAGTCTTAAGACGAAATTAAAATACGGATCATACACCTAAGCATAATTTATTTAATTCAAGTTCTACTCACCTCGTGAACCCAGGCTTGTTGTTTAATTGGCGCATCTGGTGCGATGGCTACTCTTCCAGCATTCCTTTGTTTGTACTCTTGTAAAATTTGAATCTTGGAATTCTTTTCACCAAGCGATAATACTACTTCTCGCTCAATCTGTAAAATGATTAGACATTAGTTAACATATTCAATCTTTCTAGCAGCAGTAGTAATAATTAAATATGTATAAGAACAAATCAAACCAGTTAAAAATTTATGTCAAATGAGTCTTAAGGTTTAACTGTTTTTTTAATTAATTTATATACAATTATTTCTTTGATTTATAATTATATTTTATTTTTTATTATGAAGAACAATATGACTTCATATTAATGTGCTTATTTCAATATATTTTATTATATTAGGAATAGTAGAGATTATATATTTTTATGAATGTAAAACAATAACAAGCCATTAGTTTATGGTTGTTAGAGCTTCCAAAATTTCCTATACGACCTTATAATCTATCTATATTTAGATGATAAAAATATTCAAAATTTAGCTGGAATAAATTTGAATTTCTAACAAAAAGCACACGTATTCACACCTAATTCTTAAATTTATTTTTAACATAGTAGGTGTTAATTAAATATTAGACTTGTAAAATATAAAATGTAACTTAACAAGAATTGATACGATTGATAAGATTGTTGGTATTTTTAATTAGCAATGTTATAGGAAAAGTAAATGTGATAAAATTTAAGAGTCTTATTGGGTTATGTAATTAGATACTGTAGAACTAATTTTCAATAATTTTAAAAGCATTTAAAAATAATGTTAATTGATTAAAAACAATATATATACATACATATTATTTATATATTCTTAAATAATAAGTTTATTTATTTCGATAAATTATGAGAATTTATTAATATATTATAGAATATAACATATATAATATATGTTTATGTACTTAATTCAAAATTTGAACGGTTTTTAAATTTAATCAATATTTCAGTCGAATATTAGATCTTTTTGAGAGTAAATTGGCATAAGCAGTAAATAAAGTAGTTTTTTCTCTAACTATTATTGAATTTTTCCTATAAAAACATTTGATTTGACGTACGCACTTTTTCTCTAAATTATTATAATATTTATTCTTCTATAAGTTTTGTGAAAATTTATTTATCGCTTAACCTTTTTAAGTTTCAGTCATAGATGCGAAGCGTATGTATTTAAAGTGTATTAACATAATTTTTGTACAAGAATAATCAATTAAAAAATTACATATTTAATCCAAGTTAAGTACCTAAGTAAACTTTTGTAATAAAAATAATCTGAATAAAAATATAACTTTTGTGTATATATGTGTGATTATGATATATTCTTAGTGATATTATCTACATTAATCAAAAGACAAATAAGTAAAAATTTAAGCTTAATTTATAATTATGCTAAATATAAAATATTTCTAAATTTTAGTTTATTTTTATATGTTATAAAATTTACATAAACTGTATGATCAATATATATATATATATAGTCTTTTGTGATAATATGATATTTATAATATATGTATTAAAATTTTATCATCATAAGATTTTAAAATATTTTATATTAATAAAAAATTTAGGCAATGATTATAATATATAACTAATTATAATCTGAATGTTATACCTAAAATATGCACTAACGGACTAAGTATAATTATAAAATTTATTTTCTTTTATATCTGTCATCGTAATTAAAATTTTATTGTCAACGATGATAACTGTTTTTTAGTTGTCAATTAAGACAATTGATTACTTTGGAATTTCGATCTGTGCAGGAGATTATTGCTATGACCAATTCCAAATAATGTTCCTTAAACCGTATTCATATATCTGAAGTGCAAGTTATTTGCTAAATTATGATTTAATGTATCAAATATTTGTGGAAAACTGTGTATAATTCAATGAAGTGCAAGAGCTTTTGTGGATAATTGATTATTGTAAAAATCAATTGACTTTTATTACAATTTTTATTTACCGGATATTTTATATATGTAACATTTCCGGTAAACGACATACACGCATACAAGTCGTGCTAACTACTTTCTATGCTCAGTTTATCGAACACCTTTGTCTTCTGAGAAACTTCCCGTCTAAAGCAGGCGATTAAGTTGGTAGAAGCAGCAGAATTACTACCATGATTATCGTTTCCATCAACAGCCATTCAGTGAATCAATTTTCGATACAAGTTAACATGTAAAACTTATCGTTATTCTCTGCACCTTAATGTCGCTTTGCTATCTATCTTACAAACGCTATTCAATAATATACATACATCCAGAAGGTGCGTGACTTTCACAAGTTCGAAAACTTTTCTCTGTTACGTTCTCTATTCAGACCCATTCGTCCGTTAAACTTATTTCGATAGGGTTAGTCTATTATTTGCGGACATAAAAAATTGTTTTTTTTTTAATTAGGCGATAGTTATTCCATTCTCAGGTAAGCGGCGTGTGTACTACCATAAGAAGAAAGTCGCTAGAACGAGTAAGAATAGCGAAACGATCATATCGCACTGAAGATTTGAACTTACATTGATCTTTCGTGCTTTCATGGAACACTGCGATAGAAAAGCGCTTCCTTTTTCAAATGCGCAAATTTTTACTCCTATGATAGCATTTTGAATATAAATCTTGAGAACCACGTTTTTTTCGTCATAAGTAAAAGCTGATATTTTCTTTCTTTATCCCTACAATAGCCAAGTAGAATAATAGTTTTTCATATTTTTCAATTCATCAACATTTCATTTTGATCTATTCCACCTATGCCGGTACTAGATTTTATATTGCAATAACTAATATAGTTATATAATTTATAAAATTATCCATTTTCTAACAATTCAAAAATTCATCAAAATATTCAAGCATATAAATCGTTAACACTTTTTACGTATTCTATTGTTTATTTAGGCTATCTAAAATAATCATTTTCAATACTAACTAATGATTGAGTCATTGTAAGCATTATGTAAATTGTAACAGCTAGAAAATTAAAAAACGATATTTTACATTACGGATTGCCTTCTATCATAAATGGATATCATTTTTTCTGCACTTTTTCTTTGATATTCTTCAAATCATTTTTTTAATCATTATTTTTTATTCCAAATAATTCATACTGTGGAAATATACAAGCACAGTAATATTGATTTACTTTATGAATCGTACATTTTAAATGTCATAAAACTACTAAATGGAATAAGATTAGGTATCAGTGATTACTGAAATATCAAGCAATCTCATTATCATGTTTTATGTATTTGGGTATAAAAATATTCTTAATTTAAAGAAGTAAAGTATTTCTTTTTTTTTTCAAAAACAAATTCATTTTACTGCTTGGATTAAACACTATTTATTGATTTGACAAGATTATCTGCTAAGTATAAGACGTGTTTTAAATAATTTATTATATTTTAACTTTGATTAAATTTTAAAACTAGTTGATCTGCTCTATAATTAATAAAGAAAGTCATCTACCCAATTGTTTAATGAAATTATACCAATTAATTTATTGAAGTATTTGAATTTATATTTAATTATTTAAAACGCCATACACTTATCATATTTTATTTATAAATACAAATATATAGTTTTACATTAATGTTATAAATAAGAGCAATACTCAAAACATAAAAAAATTAATAAAGTACCAGTCTATTAAAATCTAACGACAAAAACCTTGTCACAATTATAAAGATATAATTCTATCATATCAAAGAAAAGACATTTAATTGAAAAATTGATAATTAAAAAATATCAATCCTTTTCCATAGCTTCAAAAACAATCAACATAAAAGAAATGGATAAGAAAATATGTAGGAGAATAGACGCATTTAATTTTGTATTTAACAGCAGTATGCAATGACAAATGTATAGAAATATTTAAATTTGAATTACTAAACAGCTTTATGCTTATTTTATTTATGCATAATTAGAAAAAATAACTTTTATTATTCTAGTAAAAAGTATAAAAAATAGTACTTAAGATTTCTCTACTAAATATATACTTTTGTTTAGAGAAATATACCTGCAATTTATGGTATCCTAGTATTTATGGAGTATTTAATTAGTTACAAATAATTATGATTATTGAATGTATTGCATAATAACTTTTTTGACTTTTTTACTTTGACAGGAAAGTATAATTTATCAGCGAAAGAAAATGTAATGGCTCTAAAAGCTTTGTTGAACATAAGTTATCAAATAGAGCAATAAATTAATACTTCAATAGTAATTCGAATATTATACGAAACATATTTTTTCAGAATTATAACATTTAAAGCTATATCACAATCAGTAGTCTCTAAAATTTTAATTTAAAATTATTTGACTAAAATATATTAAATAACGTTATGATGAAATATTACTCACATATAACGTTAAAATCTTTTTTTAATGTTAATATATTTTGTATGAAAATGATAAAATATGAGTATATATATATATATATATATATATATATATATATATATATATATATATATATACATTGTATACGAACAGATACAACATAAATATAATTAATAAGAAAGATGTAAACCAAAACTCAAAACTAAAAAAAGTTGTCAAAATATAATTATTGGGTACTAAAAATAGTAGGATGTCTATTATAAAAAAAAGACACAAAAAGCATTACTATTTGTAAGAGAGATTTATAAAAATATTTTAGTGAATTTAATATTAAATACTCAATAATCTTAAATATAAGATCCGTTAGCGTGACGATGAAAGAAAATCCACAAGTTAGGAAAACGGAATAATTTATGGTTTTCGTAACTTGAAGGAGGATGAAGTGAGTACTCCAACTCAGATGACACAAATGAAGGAAAATTGGACTGCCAGGCAAGGCCATAAACGGTCCGCAGACTGACCGGGTGAAGAAAATCCACTTTTGGCACTGTATCATACGGACACGGAATTAAAATATATATATATTGTATGTGACACATCTTATCTTATTTACCCTAATCCACGAGTTTTCTAGAAAATTATTTCTAACATGAGATATTAAAAATATAAAGAATAGAGTTTAAAAAAATAAAATTATTTTAATAAAATACAGATTATATAAAATTCCGAACGGCACATAGAAAATGATTTAATATTACATAACGGGTACTACTTTAAAAAATTGAGTATATTACAACGCGTTATTAAAAGCTCAAAAGTAATTTTTTTCGATTACCTATCAAGCTGTCTATACAACATTATTTTGAGGAATGTATCATGAATTTAACAAAATATTACTGGAAGAATTTTAATGTTGAAACGTATTTTCAGATTAAAACTTATGATTAATGATACATGTACAATAATAAATTAAGAAAAAAAGTATAACAATAGAAAAAAATCTAATACAATTTTAATAGTTTTAAAATACATTTTAACTTCTCTGTAGGTAAAAAATGAAATATGTCGAAAACTAAATTTAGATATATTCACATATTTTTATGCTTGATCATATATATTGATGGACTAACTTATGCACAATTAAGCATAATCATATATTATCACATTTTATTATCTCTAACTATGTGACATTAAAAAATGATCGTGCATTATTAATTTTACACAACATAAATACATTTTTTACAAACAGTTTTAGTAATATCTTTACTGGTAATATTTTTATTTTCGCTTATCAATCTTTGATTCGGAAATAATAAATAAATAATTTAAAATTCTAGAGCAACGATAATTTTATCAATTTTGATAACAAACATAAATTATTTATATTATTAACGATATTTTTCTTGCAGATGTATAGTATGTAATTGAAATTTTTATCAAATAAAAGAAAGTAATTATATTTTTATATAAAAAATTATGTAATAATATTGGTGGATTATTCTAAGACAATGAATTTTACGTAATATTCAGAATATTTACTAATTTGTATATTAGTATTAAGATAAAATATATACCTTATTATTTGATTGGAATTATATTTTTAAATCATTAATTCTATTACTCACAATTGCAAAGTAGAAGAAAACAATAATCGATTTTGTTTCTCAAATATAATAATATTTAAAAGGTATATTTTTATTGGTGATATATTTAATTTCATTAAGTATAATAAATATTAAATATTATCTTATTTCTGTTTTTATCCTTTTTAGAAAAATTTTTTCATTTAAATAGATACAATAAATAGTTTTTTAAATTCAAGAAATAAGACTTATTTTTATGCACAACAGTTTAAGACTTCCCTATTAAAAATTATTTTTTATACTTTTTAATACAACTACTATTAGAAACTTTCAGATTTTTTAGAATATTTTAAATACGCTAGTATAAGAATATGAGCATTATTAAATTATATTAATAGATTCGCTTTGTTGATATAGGTTATCGAAACAACTTCAACAGAGGAAAATTCTAAAAAAAAAAAAATTAGGGTAATTGGTGGTAAGTTAGTCATAGGATTCATATGTGTAAAAAAATGAAGGGCATGTCAACTCTAAATGTTTGGATTGTGATTTTGTTCCAAGGGTAATTTTGTTTCTGGAATTTTATTGCATGTAACTAATGAAGTAAAGGTTACACTTGGAGTATAGCCGCGTGAGATACTATTAAAATTCACGAGAGCTTGATACGCATTTTTTAAAAATAAAGAGAAATATAAGGCATGAAAAAATCGTGCACCACTACGAGTTGAACGTTATAACGTGCACTGTAATGCTACGAAAGAAGCTACAAGCACCATAAGCTGGGAAATTCCAGTGCTGTTGGTCGTCCGTAAACCGCGACTTACGGACGCGAATAAACGAGAGAGAACCTGCAATGTACAACTCGTCCCGACGCGTTCAGTCCACATTTAGGTACTTTCCTCGATTGCGCAGTCCGTGAATTACCGGGAACTTGCTGCTGTGAGTTTGCAGACTTCCCGACTGTTGTTGATTTGTCGTCTGCTCGTCATCGTAGAGCGGCGGCATCCTGTAGTCCGGAGCAAGTATCTCCTCGTTCAGGGCTTCTGTTTCAACCAAATGTACGGCTCAAATTCTGTCAGTTCACCCTTGATTCTTTGTTTAAGTTGTTCAAGTTTGTAACGTTGCTGATGCTCAAATGTAGACTCATGGTCCGTGTCGCTAGACTTTGAAGGTGACGGCGGTGGCACAGGTTTGTACGGATTATTCTTATCTAAGACAAATGCCACAATTCGGATTAGCGTTGCTTATTCACACCATTATCTATCTATATATATATTCGAAATAATGAACAAAACAAGGAATCTGTGGGTAAATTCATTTAATTATTGTATTCAATTACAGAATCTATTACTAATTCATTACCATCTCGGGTGTTAAGATAGTGTACATAAAAATATAAAAACATTCTTACATATCTACTATATTTGTTTTTATGATATCTTGAGAAATTAGTAAATATTTATATTCACTCATATTTTAGAGTGATTAACCTCTTGACTTAATAACTTTCTATGTAAAATTCAGTTGTGCTAATTTGTCTGATTATTTGAATTTTAATTATATAATTTACATTTTTCACTATTTTCATTCAAAATATTTTTCTTTTTTCATAATTTCATATAACTTAAGAACGAGTTAGATGAATTGTTTTTTATATAATTATAAATACAAACTTAATCTAGAATAATTTCAATTTTTGTATATTCGTAGGAACAAATAAAACAATAAATACTGACACGAAATATCTTTAGTAATTTAAAATTTAAATTTAATTTCAACTATTTACTGCACTTAATAAATTATATTTATTATGTCCATTGTTTTGAACATTTTTTTTGTTATACCATATAAAATTTAGAAAAAAAATAAAGATTTAAATATAAATATAAATAAATAAATTAGAAATAGTTTACAATAATTTCAATTAATATACGTTAATAGAATAATGTGCATAGTATGTAAAAAGTATTCAATTTAATTTAAATTTTCTAAAAGTAGAAAGTTTGATTTACAATCCAATGTCTTTCAAGATTAAAGACTATTAAATATATTACTTTAGAAAATCAAATGTAGTAACAATAAATGTATAGCTAGTATACATGAGTTTTGATTATTGATTTTACTATTTTTTATTTATCTGATAAATCAACTATATTTGTTTATGACACTCAATTATGTAGAATTAATTATTCTCTATTCATTTGCACACACAATCAGATGATTTTATTAATTTGCAATTTCATCTCATAATATTTAATATTTTCCATTAATTATGAAAATTTGTTAAAATCTTATGTATAAATAAGTTTAATTTTAAAAAATAAAATTTTAATTCATACTTTTTTTTTTAAATAATAGTTGCAGAATGCTTAATCATTTTGATAGAGTATTTGATGCAATATAAAAACTACATTTTTTATAGTGGTGCATACAATATTAATTAGACCTGAAAAATATTTTAAAAATTTAAATTGAGAATAAAATGAAACAAATTTTTTTTTATTTCAATAATATAAATTAAATAATTTCTTCTTGTGTTCTCCAAAGCAGTCTATTTTGTCAAAAAAAATTAATCATATACTATGAGTAGTACGTAAAGTAAAAATTTGATTTTTAATAAGAAAATTGATTGACAAAGATTAGTTTTATAATCAAGTATATTTAATTTATTTTTATTTGTTATTTACATTTTATATTTAATAATTTAAATTTTACAATTTATATCAATAACTAAAGAAATAAGTTGTTATTAAAATTTATTTAATTCACAAGTATAAAAAAAATGTTTCAACATACACATTATTTTTAACAATGTTTTTACGTCAGATAGTATCCTCTGCAGTAGTAAAACTCCCTTATAAAATAGTATTATATTTTAAGAAAACAAAAGATATTTGTTATCATTCTTATTTTAATGTAACAAATTGTGTACTATTAATGTTTTGTAAAGAAAAATCGTTCTTGCATTCTCTAGTAAGGCATAAACATTTTATTTTTGTGTGTTTGAACGATATTTAGTTTCTTTAAATCAAAATAAAATTTTCGGATACAAGGTTAATTGTAAATAATGTAGATGTAAAAACTATGTCTTATGAATAAATCGAAGTTGTTTGTATGTTGCATTATTTACTACACGATACTGCTAATTACAGTGACTTAAAAAGTGCATAGTTTTATCGTGTTTAAAGCTCGGTGAAGTAGGACCACAAAGTGGAGAATTTGCAGTTGTTTATTCCAATTGGCTTCATTCGCCGAAATTGAGAAGCGTTGAGGCGCGTTATCCACGTACATAATGATAAATCTACCTTGACTTCTTTGATTCTGTCGCTTAAGTCGATTTTCTTTCTTAACTTTACGCATGGTTGTGGCCATATTAGTCGAGATGATGGTATTTCTAACGATCACTCGCGGCCAAAACATCGATTTTTCTTTGATCAGGACACATTCCGAGTGGGAAGCTGTGAGTAGTGTTGTCTTGGAGGTAGTCTGAACCTACTAAAAGTCCCGTACTTTCCGTTGAGCGAGCCTCGGGTTCCACCATTCTGACTTCATTTCCGGTTTCGTCCCACCAAACGTGAAAGAATCGTTACAGACCGAGAGACACTACGTCATGAATAATGCGTAGCCGAGGTTAGTTCTTCATATGTCGAGCTTGACGCATCCAGTCGTTTGTGAGAGCAGTACCAGTCAGAGAGAGTGAGAGAAGGAGCTGGAGTTAGACGTTTTGTAGACTTTGCGTATCCACTTCTCGCTGCAAGTGTATTCCCACTTCCGATGTTCTCTTCCGAAGTCGGCTGCTAATCTCTAAGGGCACTTGTTAAAAAATTTGCAAGGAGCTCATTAGCTAAGATAAAGACAAGATTTGAAGTCAGACTCTATTAATTTTTTAAATTAATAGAGACAATGTTAATTTATGAAACGTACGACAAAACTTTTTTATCGATATTTTTAGCATTTGTTTCAAGCTGCATTTTGTGATTACAAATCTTTACTACATTAAATTAAATAATGTATCATGCCAATAACTCAACTTTATGTTTTCTTAAAACTGTAAGGTTTTTTAATTAAAAGGAAAGCACAATGGAGAATAAATAATGTATTATTAAAATAAATAATTCAAATTTTGCGTAAAATATTTGGAGGTAAGCTTGTACTAAAACAAAAATATAATAACCACATCAAAATATAATTAGATCAAACAAGAAAATCATTTTGGTAATTAAAAAGACTTTTCTATTCGAAATATCTGATTAATCGAATTAAAGTTTTATGCTGTCAAGTCTTCATCAGATCAATTACCTCGTACAGCTGCCCAATATGATACAATATTATAGCTCACCAAATAGAAAAGCTGAACATTTTCGAAAAAAGACATTACAGCATATTTAAACTTATACAGAAATGTAAAATTTTTATGATAATACAAAATACACGTAACAACTTAATATATAATAATAAAAACTTTATACTTTTATAATGTTTTAATTTTAAGATGATGTTAGCATATTAGTATATTATTATTCTTCGTCTTAACGAAAGTTGTTAAAAAATTTAATCCTTTATTTATTAACGATATACGTATAATAAATAATGTATATTTTGACTAAATAAATATTTAATAATAAAATATCTTATGCTCTCTTTGTTCAAATATTTACAATTTCAAATCTGTGTGTGATACAAGTATATTAAAAAAAATAAGAGCGTAAGTTCACGAGTATATGTGTATGTGAGAGTAAATTAATTTTCTTTTAATCAAGGCTTTAAATATCATTCAGGAATTCTAATTTCTATTTATATTAATTCGTGTGCCAAAATCGGTATTTTTTAAAAATTTATTAATAAGATATAAATTATTATTTATCGTCTGAGTATATAGAGAATTCGTATAATTAACGCTTACATTTTTTGATTATTTTGCCGCTAGATGTTATTAATATGACAGTATGGAACATCTAATACCATACAAATAAAAAAATATAGTTTTATACTGTATTCTAATCGTTAATTTGTGCATTCTGTATTTCAAATATGACAAATGTATTTTAATAATTACTAATTGTAATTTTTCTAATAATTTATTTTAAATTTCTTATACATTTTATTCACTCATATATGTCAATAATTTAAAAACAGTTTATTAACTTTATATTCAATACATAAATTTCATTCTCTAATCAATGTTATTTCTGTAAATTAAATTATGAATATAAGACATGTGATTATATTAACGATTATTCATCTGATTATTTCAATTCTTTAAAATATACAGTAACTAAATTATACATTTTTCTACTTATTATGGTAATATAGCGACAACTTGATTAAAGAAGAACGATGTTGGTTATTGGTTATGTATTACGAGATAATATACAAGATAATAGTTTATATGTGAATACTTGCATTATATACCAATAACATATATCAATACAAAATTTGCTCATACAAGTAGCATTAGAGGAAATACCAAATGTTATTCTATACTTTATAAATAAAATTAAATAAAAGTATCAGAAATTTAATAGTTCGTTGTAATCAATTTCAATTAACATAACAACGAAAGAAAGGGTTAAATTATAATGGTTTTCTTAGTACTGATAATTTTGAGTGATACTTTTAAGTATACTTTTATTTAACGCATTGTAAGGTGAAATAAACCTACTTTGTGTGTTATTACTTCAAATTTTCTTACGTAAGAAAAATATACAAATACATAGCTTGAGTTAAATGCAGAATTTCAACGTATTGATTTACTTATAGTATTACGCTTCTATATTAAGTTTAAATGACTTAATGTAATAGACATAAAATATGAATATAGTAAAGATCGAAATGTAAGATATTACTTATTATCGAGAATATGTTCAAATCAAATTGTAACTTAGATAAAATGCTCTCAAACTAAAATAATACGTTCTTCCATATTCTAATGTCTAATGTTGAAATAAATCGTAAAAATTGAGTCTGAAGTCTACACGTTATTATTTTGATAATATTTACATAATAAACAACAACAACAGCAACAACAACATAAACTACACCACCACCACCAACAATAATAATAACAACAATAGTTTATCGTTTACAGACTAAAGTCAAATATTATTGTTTTTTCATGCATTAGAAATCATCTTTTGAGTTTTGTAGATGTTTATTTTGGATAAAAAAGTGATGCTGATTAAAAATAATAATAATTTTTAAACAAAAATAAGTTTCATTGTGTGCATATAACAATAATATTATTGTTAGCTTTACTGAATTAAATCGTTTTCTCTTACATTAAATTTATAAATAAAATGCAGATTCACATTTAGGTATTTTTGCTGTAATATAGTTTGTTCAGTATTTGACAAAGACATAAATATTTTATGTATTTTGAGCTAATTTTATTGGATTTCGATATACAAGCATTGCTCTTTTTTATTGAATGTTGGGTATGTATACTAATTAGTTCAGTTTCTTTTATGAAAATGTATCCTTTTTCATGATTGTTTTGTTTCGAGTACACAGAATTTCATGCGTTCTTGTCTGAAATATTGATTGTTTTTATTTTGTGTTAATATTTATCTTTAATTAATTATACTAGATATGTACAGTTTTAGAAATTCACACGAACATGAAAACATACATATGAACATGTAAATACATATTCATATGTAAATATGAATTGTATTGTAACATACTTATTTACAAATACACATTTAAAATTTTATGCGAATGAATGTTGTAATTAAAATAATGAACTATCAATAAAATAAATCAGCTACCCTTAGTGTGAAGAGCTGTACTTATTTGGAAAATTTAATACACCAATAAATGGAAACGAATAGGCAGATTCCTAGGAAAGGGAATAGCGGGGAGTTGATAAGAAAGAGAGAGAGAGAGAGAGAGAGAGAGAGAATGCATGTACTTTACGACATAAAAGTTTGATAGTTGTTCAATTACAATAATTTTTTGAAATTATATTCATGTTCAAATAGAAATTTACCAATTTTGAAAGCTAACACTAAACATACGAATTACATGTCAATAAAATATTTAAAAATATAGAAATTACATGTAATTTAAAACGAATGAAATATAGCTAATTATTAATTCTAACTTTTAAGTGTCTACAGGTCAGTATTTAATAAATATTTAGAAATATATTGATTTAATATAGTCTTGAAATAATTTTAATTAACTTGAAATATATTTGTATTAACAAATATATATGGAAAGATTTTAAAAATATCAACTGTTATGAAATGCGAATTCTGAAATCTATTATAGGAAATTTGGAAACTTCATATCTATTCATAATGTATTAAATTTAATAGATAAATTTATTAGAATTACAATTATTTCACAATTAAGATCCCTAAAAAATGGGATATTATTATTTAGTAGTTATGAATAAGAAAATACTTGAGTTAGACATAAAATAAAATATTAAAATCCGATACGAAAAGAGAATAACACGAATTGTAAGTTGTTAATTTATGAGTTGATGATCAATTTCTTGTAAGATCTTGAATGGAGCAAATTAGCTTCTGTTTTTTCAACAAAAGAATGTTTCTACTCTCTTAAAGTTGAATGGCTGTCGCCTCTGAACTCCCCTTTTTTTCTTCACTTTTGGATTTTTCCAAATATCGAACGAGAAAAAGTAGTATTACATATCGCATATTTTTTTCAGAAAGATTCCTTATACCTTTTATTTATTTATTTAGATGTGTTGATCCTATTGATGCATTGTACTGATACATAGAGTCAACTTTTTACTTTTTTCATCAATTCTGCGAATTATCATATAGTTATCGAAGTTTATATTCGTAATTCTTTTAGATTAGATGAGCCACTTTTAGTTACTAAACCATTCAGAAGAACATGTTTATTGTTTGAACAATAATTTTTTTTTAAAATGTATGTAGATTTCTGTGTAAAATAATTGTAATTTCTAAAACTTTTTGAATATTTGATTTTCGATAGAAATTTCAGTAGCTTCTAAACTAGCTCAAATAAAATTATTTCTTTAGCAATTTTTTCTTACGACTATAAATATTTTTTGTTTAAAATTTTGTACGAAATTTCAATAAAAAATAACTGTTGTCGCTAAAGTTGTCTACAAATGAGTCTGAAGTTTTCAATTTGGAACTTCAACAAAAAATGAAATTTTTCAAAACTTGAAATTTCTTCAAAAAAACTACGTAAACCATACAACTATGATACAATATTAACAAAAAACCGATTTAACCCTAAAAACAAATATATACACCCAAAAACAACACTTATTAAGGGATGAAAAATTGAAAAAATTCAAATTTTTACTAACTATCATAAACAACAATCATTATTAATCATCAAAAAAATAACAAAAAATTTTTATTGCGCATAGAAACTTATTCTAAACAAAAAGAATTTGTGCCGCGTAAGAGTACCCACAGAAGACCGTCTCCTACAATAGAATATAAATACAAAAATTAATAATATTTTAACAAAAAATTACATAATTTTAATTCCCAAGAACCAAAGATAGGAATAACAATAAAAAATCATAAAAAAATATTTAGCAATATTACCAAAAGCATCCGCAAATAAACACGACCAATACGCTACCGATAAGAACATGCGTCTACCACATAATTGTTTAACAAAATCATAATATTAGGATTCAACAACTTTTTGACGATAAAGTACATTACAGATATAATAATCAATAAATATACAAATTTTCGCGAAAAAATCAGAATATTGTCATAGTTAAAATATTGTTTAAATTACTCCGTACGTATAAGTATACCGTGTAACCCAGCAGTTTATTGTTAATAAAAATGTGTTTTAGAAGTATTCAACAACTTTTTATTAAAGAATATCATTGATCATATAAAAAGGAACAAATATTCCGAATAGTAACAAAATCAAAGAATCCCGTCATAGTTTTCAATAAAGTTAAACAATTCCACCTTCTATGCTTACGCAATACGTGTATTTTTACGCCGTGCCAGATTATTGTTAATTAATATATGTTCCCGAGGCATTCAACAATTTTTTATTATGAATATCGTTGATCATATCAAAAGCAACTAATATCCCGAATAGCAACAAAATCTGGAGATTTCGTCATTGTTTAAATAACCGTTGCAATTAGCGCTTTACGTACATACGGCATATGTATACGTTATAACGCGTCAGATTATTGTTAATTAATTAATTAATTCTAAGTATAACATTGACAATTATTATATCTTTTGGAATTTATTTGGTCCGCTGTAATTAGAACTCATATATTGCAATATTTATTGTTTAAACATTTTATCTTTTAATAATTTGTTTGATTAATTTTTAGAATATTTATTTTTATTATAATTTTTATTATCAACTGACATGTATTTTAAGTTACAAATTCAAAGTCGTATCTAGGAAAAATTTGATTATTCGAGTAAATATACATGAGAAACAGAGGAATATATTGATAGAGCGAGAGTCGGTAAAAACGTTAATTTCGAAATTTGTACATTTGTAGATTATTTCTTGTTTTAAAAAATTAATGATGTTTTTTAACTAAATGACACAGCTTACTATAGGTGATGGTAAATACTTTATATGATTGCATTGTTTATTCTAATCTTTCACATTTTCGTAGGATAGTAGACTCTATGGGAATTAGAAACGAGTATAAACATAATGCGTTGTTGTCGCGTCGCAAAATCGTGGAGTTACGTTTTCAATGTAATATAACGTAATATAACGTATAAAACGTAATCGTATATATGTTTATAAAAGCCTTATTCGATTATTTTTACTGATGTTAAAGTATTAATTATACAAGTAGCATTTAAAACTACGAATGACTGTAGTCACAAATTAACTCCGTGAATTGAGCGAAATCGCCAACTGGTGAATCTTATATTTTTCTTATGTATACATGCGTAAACAAATGATTGTGTGTGCATTTACTCATGGAGAACACTAGTTAATTCAGTTTTAGATCTGAAGACACTTTTTTAAAAAATCCAATTGATAATCAATAATTTATCCAATATATTAATTTTAAAACTTGGAATATTTCTATATGAAAGAATAAAAATATTATATTAATAATATTATTATTACAATATTAATAAAAGTTCATAAAAAATGTTAATTTGTTTAAAGATCGTGTAAATGTAGATGGATAGATTACGGATGTAGTTATTAGTTATATCTTTTTGAAAATGTTAACGATGTCTCATATATTGATGTAATCAAATAAAAATTTAATTGTTATTAAATTTTAATTAAATTTGATTTTACTATTATTTTAACAATCATTAGTCTTATTATGTAGTTCATAATTTCAATCGTAAATTATGTAAAATTAATATTAGAGTGTTCTTAATTTAATATTTATAGTTATTTCATTATTATTATAGCCATATTATATTACATTTTGATTAACATATAAATTATAAAAATGAGGCCATTTTAGGTAATTTAATGTTTTATAAAATAATCATTGATCAGTCATAAGATAAGTTTTGACCGTCATATAATTAATCGTATTATGCGCCGTAAGAAAGAGATGATATGGAGAGAAAAGAGCGTGTTTTAAAGGTATTATAGTAGAATTTGCTACAACATGTATTGGCGAGATAGCGTTTATGTTATTTTATGAGGGCAAAATACTTTAGCAACCGAAATGAATACTTAAAATCTGTTCACGTTTTCACCAGTTTTTGAAATCTAAGATAATGTAAAGGAATAGTATAAATAGATAGAAGAATAAAATGAAAATTACATGTTGCCCAATAGTTCAACCATTAAACTCAGCGCATTTTATATATTGTAAAATAATAAATTGTAATATAATACGTTAAAGTATGATTAATTTACCTACCTACAAAAGGTATTTATTTTTAACGCAACGAGCGAATATGTCATAGATAATTATTAAAGAAAATAAAAGATCCATCTCGTACTTTATTCATAATGAGAGCGTGATTTCTTCAAAGAATGTTGCAACTCTTGCGGATATTATTATAATCATAATATTATTTAAATTCGAACGATGTTAAGCTACATAAATAAAATATCATATTATTCCTTTTTAATAATTATCTTTTTTATATGTAGCCTAAAAGATAATGTAATTCAAAATATGTATTATAAAATACATGTTTGGGAATTGTTGAGCAACAATGTTTTCCCGACTTACCCAGGATTTTTGCTCTTTTACTTGAAACAAATTAATAAATCAAAAAACAGTTTTGGTTAAAAAAAAATATTTTATTTTGTACACACTGTACATTTATAGCACTTGTTTAGCAAAATGCATTCACTGAGACAAGAGTTGATCTAATGAATTCTCGATACAATGATGACAATTTAAAAAATAGTGGGTGGTGAAATCATAAATTAAAACTTAAAGTTGTTAGAACTTTATTTATTCAGAAAAGGTTAGTAGACGCTTGAACTACAAAAGATATTATATATTTTTATTCTTAAGTTGTAATAAAAATGATTACATCTATTTTAAATTTCTACCGTAAGAATGAATACCAGATCAACTCGTTGCATTCTATATAATATATTATACGTAAGATTCTACCCATATAATGTTCAAATGTATTTAAATAAGTTTTAGAAAATGTTTTCTTTATGATGCTTAATTTACTAAGTAAAATGTGTATTTATCATTGAATAAAAAAATTTAATGTATATATAAGAAAAAGATAATGTATTAAATAATTAATTATATGCTTAATTATTGTCAATATCTTCTTGGTAGAGTCATTGTGGTGAAACTTTCTTGATACTGCGTTTATTTTCATCAAAGTTTTAGATTCAATATCAACAAAGTTCAACGCTACAGTGCTTCAGTATATAACTATACATGTATGTATTCACTCCTGTTTCTTCACATACAATGGCTTTCGAAGTGACTGTCGAACTCGATGAAGCTCATCGAATTTTGGATTATAACGGACTGCCACTAAACTATATCACTTTACAATGCGGTAACGTCGTTTTTTATTATTCCAACAAACATCTAATTGATAACTGGAGATGAGTGTTATTATAATATAAATTAAATTATAGTATAATGTAAATTATATTAAATTATAATATAATGTATAATATAAAGTAATATAATAAATGTAAATTGTAGATGCGCTTAAGTTGTAGGAGAATTATAGGCATTCAATAAAAATGTAATAATTATAATCTCGTCTAGTTTATATATAAATGAAACTGTTATATTAATTTTATTTTTCATTCTCTTCATTTTTTTTATTCACTTACTTTTTCTATTAATATTTTGATCTAACTGTCATCTATCTCTAGCTTTCAATCCTTCTCTAAGAAATCTATTTATTTCCATTAGAGCGTAGCGTGGTAATATAGAGTTATATAAAAGAATTTCTATAATAAAAATTTAAACACTGGAAAAAACTTTATTTTTAATACGTAAAAGTAAAAATTATATTATTAAATATTGAATATGTAATATTGTAATTGAAAATATTTTAATAAAATATTATAAATAACAAATAAGCTTGTTCAGTATCTTAACGATTACTAATATTTTATAAATATGATATGATAAATTTAGAAATAAATTGATGGTAAAAATAAAAATACTTTCTAGTAAGTATTTTCAGCTTCATTGAAGATATAATTTAGAAGTATTAATTTTCTATATTAAAGTGAAAGGTTAGATACCTATCTGAGACGATTAATTATATTTTCCGAAAATAAAATAAAAGAAGTTAGACTTACATTGCGCGCATTATTTCCCACTTTTTGTTTGCATCGACACACATTTACACAGAAAAATTTTTCCAACAGATTCTCGCATTATGTGTGCCAAAATGACTAGCATAAATACTGATAATATGCATCAAGGTACAGTAACTGTAAGTGACAGTTATAAAAATAAAGAAGATGGAAACAACGGAGCTTGATAGATCGCGAAGTAGTGAAGTGGCTTGCATAATCGACAAAATTATGTCGAGAATGATCCTCAGCTGCCCCGATCCAGTCGGGTCTAGAAATGCTAAAAAAACTGGTGTACAGATGCGCTCTTTGGAATTTGTTGAGGTTGTCCTCGGTTCGACGAGCTCAGGGTGAGCGTTCAGTCGTACGTGAGCGTAAATTGGGACGACGCCAAGTGGCTGTAGCATACTACACCTGTCACCTCTCGGGCTCGTAACAAATGCACGGACGCACCCATCAAGTGCGTCTTACTTTTTATGAGATGGTCGAACAAAACTGGAAAAGCATTAAGGTTGTGGGTCGAGTTTTGTTTGTGAAAAACCCTAGAAGCAAGATAACGGTTGGTTAAAACGGACTCTTTCTTGCTTTTCCTACTAAGTAGAATGGATCCCATTTTTTCCTAGATAAGATTATTCTATTTCATCTTCAGATTTTTCATTTTTTTCGTTAAAGAAATTAATTACTTTTAAACCCAGATTGATTAAAAAAACGTGCCTTGTACGATTTTAATTTTGAATTTGACATTTCATACTTGCACTGCTTTGTAAAGAAAACAATTTTTAGCGATTGCGTGAGTGTCGTAATAATTTTTTTGTAGGAAAGAGGCTCAGATTGTATTTGTTAACATTCAAAAAATTATGTACTAGTTTTGCATATACATATTTTCAGTTGTGGATGAATAATCAATTTAGTTACAGAGCTAGAATACATTATGGTGGTTAATTTTGCAAAAAATATTTTACACGGGATATCGATTGTACTAAAATGTTTCAAATCATTTAATAAAATAATTCATTTACATTAAAAAACAATATTATTACTTTCTTGATACGGTTAAATAGAATTTTTCGACAAAATAATTTGCTTGTTTAAGATCTGAACTTAAATATTTATTGTTCTTCAAAATTGTATCTTACAATTTGTTTAATATCATAAATTACTACATCTTATTTAGATTTTCAACGAGTGCGTCCAAGTAAAATTTATTTAAATACCTTTCTGTTAAGCATGTTAGTCGTGTTAAGTTGTCATAATATATAAATTGTACGGGATATTAAAGAAATAAAAGGACAAACCAGTTTAAGATATCGGTGTTAAATTCGAAAAACGAAAAAACTAACCAAAGAGAGTAGTCCAGGTTCAGCGCTGAATTATTTGCTTGAAATGAAATATTTTAATTAGTATTTTCAGGAGAATTTTGATCGAGGTATATTGCATTGAGGCGAATCACAAAGGCTTATTTGAAAAATGAAGCTTCCTAATTGAAGACATACTGAGCGCGTTTCTCAACAAATTCTTTTATTCCTATTCACGCATACTTAGGAAGCTGCACACACGCGCTTATATGCTCGTTTACCTTTCTCTTCGTCTCATTCTCTTTATCTTTAGCCCCATATTTTCACATGCTGCCTTCGTCATTGCTAGACTCTCTCTCTCTCTCTCTCTCTACGTTTCCCTGCCACGCTTCCTTTCGAAGATGCGTTTCGGGAATCGTACGGTTTCCAACTGATCGACCTACGCACTTGTACAGCCGTTCTCTTTAAGCACATACGCACACAGGGGCAATCGATATATTCCAAGTCACTTACCCAGTGGTACTTCCCGACGTGCGACTTCTCCTGTTAAGCTCAGGGATGTCAGAGATGTGGAAAAACTTTTTGTGCACGCTCTCACGAGACTTAGTCGTGGATTGCAGAGATTCGCAGGGTACACGGTAACAGGAACAAATGAGGTGTGCGCGTACACAGTAGTTGGAAGCTGGTAACCGCGCACTCGCCGCTAGAGACTCCTATCCTGAGACCCGCGACACCGGACCCATCAAGTTGGCGGAAGCGAGAAAGATAGACAGAGATAGAGAAAGTGAGAGACGCCATAGGCTGATACAAGCTAGTCGCGTGCTATTGGTTGAGAGGGAACCTCGCGATACGCATGTGTGATCCTCTCGATTTCTTGCGTATGAAGGTTGCGAGCGTGTAGAGTTCTGACATATCGACGCGCGCGAGGCTTCAGCTTCTTTCTGATCCTGCCAACGATTCAACTCACATTATTTGTGCCGAAAATCACAGGCAAGAATTTTTATGCATCTTCGTACGTTAGTTATATTTGTTGAAATTGCAGATGACACTTACAGCGTGTCAATGGCAACGTACGAACCTTGTCTAAATGTGGCTTATTTTTCTTCATTCTCTTCATTTTTCTTATTCACTTGCTTTTTCTATCAATATTTTTATCTAACTTTCTTCTATCTGTAGCTTTCAATCCTTCTCTAAGAAATCTATTTATTTCCATTAGAGCGTAGCGTGGTAATATAGAGTTATATAAAAGAATTTCTATAATAAAAATTTAAACACTGAAAAAAACTTTATTTTTAATATATAAAAGTAAAAATTATAATATTAAATATTGAATATGCAATATTGTACTTGAAAATATTTTAATAAAATATTATAAATAACAAATAAGCTTGTTCAATATCTTAACGATTACTAATATTTTATAAATATGATATGATAAATTTAGAAATAAATTAACTTATATTGTTATAATTTATTCGATAATTCCATAAATACTGTAAGAAACTAAATTAAAAAATTGATAATGACTTTTTGATATTTAAAAATTAAATTTTTGTACATATTTTTAATTTTGTGTATACATTTTGAGTGTACATCAGTTGTTTTTTTTAAATGGTTCATTTGAGAATTTTGATTCTGTGCCGTAAGAAATTAGATTTAATGATGGCGGTTTCTATAAATTCGATAATTTATAGAAGTTATAGATAATTTATAGTCCATCGTTTACTAATTTCACCATAAGCACGTGTCCGAAAATATGTGTGATTACACTTGAATTAATATGTGAAGCAATTCCTAATAAAATATATATTTCATATAGAATCTATTTATTGTAGATATTTATGTAATATTATCTATTTATGTAGAATTATTTATTCTAATGAAATAGAATATGTATAAGGTAATTATAATCAATTAGAAGTCACTGCTGTATACTCTGAAAAAGTTGATTTTGGTGTCTAAGAAGTTTTCATTGACTTCAGGACTTGTTTTTTTCGAGATCTTTACATTTGACATCCCAATACATCTTATTGAAACTTTTGATTTAGCTTCTGTGCCTGGTTTGCACTTTTTCTTATACCTCTTTATTTACTGTTATTTTTAATATAAGCTTAAGTGCTCGAACGATTCAAAATTATGCTAGATTTTATAAACACCTTAATTATTTTAAAATTTCTATGAATGAATGCATAACCTGAAAGAGAATGATTTGAATTAAAGATTTTTACGAAATATAGATTTGCACCTCTATTTGTAAAAAATCATTCGTATTTTAACTTCTACAATATGATATTAAGCACCTGTAATGAATGCGGAAATTCTTGTCTCTCTTTCTCTTTGAATCTTTTTCTATTAATATTCCCCATCTGGATGTTATGAACATTTTTACATTTCCAACAATTTTTATAAATTTTTTAATAGAGAGGATATTATCAGTTACTTTAAAGGTGACAAATTTTTTAAATTTATTCTTTCATAGTTATGTAGTTAAAATATTTGTCTATTTTGTTTTAATATTATTCAGTTAATAAAATGACAAAAGTTCTTTTATTTTTTAAGAAACTTATATTTCATATATTAACATTAAAAAAAAAATAATTCGCTCTCATAAATGAACATAAACAATTTAGTAAATTTATAAAGATTTGATATATTGATGCGTAAAAATTATTTGATAGAATGTATATATATATTTTTTCACACAGTCTTTAAAGAAACTATATGAAGTGAAAACAGAATATAATAATAAATGCAGAATATAATAACTGATAGTGAATATTTCGAAAATTTACATATAAAAATTCATAAACATATTTTAATGTTAATTTTTCTGTAGTTAATTGAGAATTTATTACATAAATCGTATGAATTGTACATTGTCTTTAAATTGAAAAGTTTATTTTAGGGAGATAATTTAATTAAATAATAAATTTATTCAATATATAGTTTTAAAATTTAAATTTATTGAGATGAATATTAAATATTAATAAATAATTATTGAAATTAATTTTATTTTATTAATTGAAAAGTTATTATTTATAAAACCTAAAAATTGAAAAGTCATTCCTTAACTTACGTTACTTTCTTCTTCTACAATTAGAACAGTAATTTATCTATGTTAGAATTGAGATTTTAAGAATGTATTACTGAAAAAATATATTAGTATATTTTTTAGTTTAAAAATTTTTTATTTTTACTTATATAAGATTTTTAATTAATTTCTCAGTTCGTTTAATACATGTTATAATGTTATAATTATCATAAAAAATTTATCTATATAATGTCTCTTAAATTACACTTTTCTTTGAAAGATTATTTTCACATAGATTAATAAAAATATATTTTAACTTTAAAATAATTTTTGTTGTTCACAGAAGCGATACATAATATATCAGTGCCTTGATAATTTTGTCTTTCTTGAAATAACGGGAAGGAAAAGAGTGCAAGGGAATTATAATTGGTATACATACGAATTTTCACTTTTGACACGAGATCGTAAGTTAGATTTGAAGAGGATAGAAACGATAGGCAGGATAATATACTTCGAACTCACCTGGAGATAGTTGAAATTTTCGTCTTTGTGTCTATTTTCGAGGACCGAGATTTAGAATGAGTAGCAAAGTACATCGGAATGCCGAGTTTTAGAGCACAAAGGTTCGAAAAAGGGTTGTAAGTGATTATGCGTGCGAGCCAAGAAACGGCGCCTCGCAATAACGCGGAGAGAAGGGAGGCCTTGAGTCCTGCGAAGGTCTTTTCAAGCCTTAGCTGATGCACGCCTCTTATACAGTCTCTGCTATCAAGTGAAGTGTCTTTCTTGTGCTCGAACAAACGGAGCCTTCATTTGCTTGAGCAACTAACACTGAGTTCTAATTAATTGTTTAGATCGAAACTGTATGAACCAATTCTTGTGATCTTTCGTTTACAAAAATTATAATCTTTCCCGTTAAATATGGGAGGCTCTAATAATTATATTCAATGAATAATTATTTAAAATCTCTATTGGTACTTAAATATACTACTGAAGAACAAATTATGAAATATAATTGTTTACGTTATTACTATAAAAAATTTTTTTTCTTAGATAGTTACTCAATTTCCCAAAATTTTTAATTAATTGTTTAAAACTGTAATCAATACATTACAGATTAAAGAAGAAGATAAAGGCTTTATAGGAATGTCATCTCCAATTACCTGTGTGAAACACGGGTCTTGAAGCACCACTTTACATTTAAACATATTTGTTTGGACAGAGCAATTTGTAAAATATTTCTACACCGAGCAAAGCATTTATTTTATGCGATTGATTAAACGCAAGATTAATATGTACCAGAATATTTAAGTATTTCAGTTCGTTTTAGATTATATGATGTTAATTATTAATAATTCATGAAAATGTTAAATCATATTAATTGAAGAAAATTTACCCTTATAACAAAGGGAAGTTTGGTAGAATACTGACTTATTTTTTATTGTATTTCAGCATTAATTTAGCACGAATATACATAGATTAAATTTTTAACGAAGACTAAGTTTTTCAACTAAATGTTAACTCACAAAACTACTTTGTACAGACAAGTCTAAAAGAACACGATTCACTTTTTTTCTCTCTAAATTTAATTAATTCTAAATTTAATTAAATTTAATTAATAATTTAATTAACCGTACTTTATTACATAACTGAGAAATTAAATAAGCAATGTTGTTTTTTTGGCATAAGTTGTTGACAAAAATTGTTTGTTTTCTTCCTGATACAAAAATATATGATTTTTGTTGCCTCGTGTTTTGCAACCGGTAGTGTGACAATTGTTTGTCGAGTGATTGTCCCATAAATAATCAAAAAAGAAAATTTTTTTATTAAGTTTTTACGTTCAATAACTAATATTCCTGTTATATCTATATTTCTGCGTATAATGTGCATCCTTAAATACATGGTAAAATATCTTTATTTGTATCGAAAAAGTCATTAATGAGATTGACTTTTACTATTATTGTTATTATAGTTATTATATGCAATTATTATGATTATTTTATACTTATTCAAAGTTAAGACTTAGATTTTTTATAAATTATAGTTTGATTTTAAAATCTTGTCGTCTTTTGCATTCTCAAAGACCGTTTGACTCGTTTAGTAATTAAAAAATGTTTTCTAATATAACTATATGTTTCTAAATAATTAATTTCTTCCATTTTAAATATATGTCGTACAATGCTTAAAGAGCGTGATAACTTTATCTCGTTCTATCTTACATTTTGCCGATTGTTTTCATGGTAGGTAGTTCAAAAAACGTTTTCATGTGTTTTGTTATAAGAGAATTTGATAGTAAAATTTTTCTAATCAATTTAATATTACTATATAATTAGCTTTGATAGTTTAAATAATTACATTTTGTTACCTGCTTGATCCTTGAAATATGAGCGTAAAGAGACTAATTTTTGTATCATATTAATTTGTGTCTCATTAATTCTGGACCGAAGGCCGTCTACAAAGCTAGGTAATCCTTCAGGTGACCTGATAAATTTTAACAAATTCAATTTTGGTAATTAACTTGAAACTACGCGGGAATGTCTAAACTTAGCGATGAAGTGTATATAGTTAATACTCCTTCAGCATGTTATTTTTTAGACTATTTATAGAATTAACTATATTTTGTAATAGTTTTTGTATTTTGACCTCATGATTATTTATCTTTTCTTCAAAATTTATCCTTTTATTTAACTATTTCTCGAAGTTATTGCATAATCTTTCGATTTCAGTCTGAATTTTTAAAAATTTTATAAATTCCAGTAAAACTTTATCATCTTTATCACAGAACATAAAAGTTAAATTTGGATTTTTCTCATAATCCTTAACGAATTAAAAATAAGCAAGTTTAGCCTTAATTGAATAAGATTTCAAAGAGAGAAAATAGGGTATAAGAAATACTAACAGATTGAGGTGACTTACTTTACGATATAACATTGCCTTGATGCGCGACAGTTTCAGTGATGATGTTTTTTCCAATGATTGTTATGACTGCTCATTTTTCTTGGTAGTTCGTGTTGTTTAGATTATTAATGTAAAACATAATGTATTTGTTGATTGTCAATTTATCTTTAACCTACTTTTTTAATTGTCTTTGACGTTATATTGTTTTTATTTTCTGAAAAATTTTTATTTTTCGAGGAATTCGCGCTATAATATGAATTATGGCGCTTTTTGACGAATGTTTATTTCAACATTTTAGATTTTGCAGAGCTAAACGTATTTTTTAACGCTGGTTCAGTTTAAATCAAATTTGTAACACAAGATACTTTAGTTGGATATATTATACAGATCAGTGGATTAAAATGTCCGAATTAAAGTGAAAACGAATTTCCGTGAAATATATTTATTTAAAATATAGGGAACAATTAATAATTATGTGTTATTTAAAGTAGCACTTTGTTTATTATTGAGTTTAGGTACGCTTATGATATTTATGACAGTATTTAAAATTACGTGGTGCAACCGATGAATTTTCGCTCTGAGTTTTTTCCGTCGAACAACTTTTGTGTACATATAATAAATAGAAAAAGTCCGATCATGTACGCAAACATGTCATTTACGCAACACAGAAGTCTACATTTGTAAAGATAAAAGCGTGTACAATAGTAAAAATTTGAAACATAATTTATTGTTTCTTCTAATCTTATTTTTATAGTATTTGTACAGTTAGAGTTATAAGATTCAAGTTATATTTTGATATTTAATTTAGTACCTGTTCGTCGCTTAACGCATGTTAATCATCACCACCATTATTAATACAAATTTTATGCATCTCAGTAATATAATAAACATTATATTACAGTAACACTGCGTATTTTTCAGCTTAAATCGTATATTTGTTTTAACTATACAACGGAAACATTCATTGCTACGATTTAATATATCAGTGCATTTGTGTATAAATTTGTGCATATAACTGTATTTGAGTAAGTATGTATATGAATAAGTCTGTGTTTATAGAAGTGTATGTTTCGGATGAGTGAATACGCGTATTCACTGTATTACTGTAGCACGTAGTGGAGTTTTCCTCCACGCGGCATACTCCTCCTCACTACGCTATTTTTCTTTTGTGTATATCTCTCTTCGTTATTGTACAACGACAAGGTAAACAGAGATAATAAAAAGTAAGACAAGAATTTATGCATAAAAGAAATAAATTATTTTTTTTCGACTCTCTGTTTATCTGACTCTACCCATGATCCGTTCCCGTTTCCATTCTCGGATGTTGTCTTTGGAACATCTTCACGTTTTCGGAGAGTGCTTATAGTGTATTCTTCCGTTTCCAGGCATTATTTTTTAGTTTATTTCTTTAGGCCGACCGTTGATTTCCGGTGTGTTCATTAATTCGTAATTTGCCTTTCAGTACATTCTTTCCGAAAGTTGCTAATCAGTATGACTTCCATTTCTCAAACATCCGCCTTCCATACACTTTCTGCAGCACATCTTTCGAGATTATACTCTCAGTATCTTCCTTTTGATTCGCATAGATTTCAACATTTATATAACCATTTTTAAATAAAGTTATTTTTAAAAGTATAGATTTATTGATCGTTAAAAAAAGCCGACATGATTTATTTAACGCGTTCCATCACAAGATTCATCACAATTGGTCTTGAGTTATCCCGGTCGAGGGTAAATCAGTATAAATAAACAAACGAAATGAATTTCGTTATAACTATCTTATATATTTAGTATCTTTTTTGTTTTATAATTATTTTCACTTTTATACCATAAATTTACTTATAAATCTGTTAACCTTTTACTCACCATTTTTGCTATTATCCTTACATTCTTCTATCTTTTCTTTTCTTATTTTCTATCTTATAAAGTATCTAATTCTTATTTCTTATCTCCTATGTTTTGTTTTTATCTCATTTGCTTCTATCTATTTATAATGATTCTTAATATATGCTTTAGTTCTATGCCTTACATGTTCTGTATAACTTCTGATCTTAAAATTTTAAAGTACTCTGCTTCGTTTCAATATCTGTATCTAGCAACTATTTACTTATCCTTGTCTTTCATAATTTTTTCTACGATGATGTGAAGCTATTCTGGCCCGTTGCTAGGATAGTTATATGGGTGCCGATCACCGAAGTTTAAAGTGATTAGAACACCGGTAAAGTGTCCTACTGTGTAGAAGTAAATTCAGCTAATTATGACACTGTTGGGACCAATGAGCAGCGTGCGCACGATTATTGCAACGTGCAGTGACAATCGCATACTAAAACGTGAGAAATTGCAGTGTCTACTGCTGCAAATTTCTGGACATGTGCGATCGAGTCGCGATATAAAAATGGCTGCACAGCATAATTCGCGACCAGATTTTGCGATTGCTTACCTACAGCAGTCTGGAAGAGCTTAGCCTGTCTAGTGACTGCCGAACCTCGTTGCCGACGCTATCGCCCGTTAAATAGCTTCACCATCTAGTCTTCTGTCAACACGTTATGCGACGTATCCGACTCCAACTACACGTTATTTGATGTGCTGTCTTCCTGACTTCGCACATTATTTGATATGCGGTCCTTTGCATGCTAATTTATGTACAGCCGTATTTTTCTCTCCTGCACACGACCAATTAGGCGAATCGAGTGCTTTTTCTTACCTACAAGTAAAAGCTGAGGGGAACCTGAAACTTTACGAGGAGAAGCTACCTCTACCTAAAATTCCAAAGGCTAGGATTATCACGCCAAGAAAAGCCAAAGAAGTGGTTAGTTGTGCTCAAACCCAACGAAAGACGAATCGAAGGACGCTGTGCTCGAAACATCTGGGGCGTATTAATTCCTGTCCTTGTAACTTGAAACTACGTTAAATTAAGTATTCGAGAAAACAAAACAGAAACGGTGTAAAATTATTTCCTAAGTCACCGCCCTTTCCAAAAAAAAATCCAATATCTCCTTCCACCCCAGGAAGATTCTGCCTGTCGGAAATTAACAAATGTGTATCAGCGTATTTCGTCGTATTTCAGATATCTTGAATTGTCCTCTCCATTTATACATTTATATCACTCATAATATTTAGACTCTATAACTTTTCTACTTCTTTTTTCTTATTTACTTACTTTTACTAAACTTATTAATTTTCTGTTGTCTTTCTTTTTTACCTTTTTCTTCTTTAATCTTAATGTTTTAATATATCAATACAGCCTTTTTTTCTTATTTTGTCTACTTTCTTCATATTAAATTATCTTTTAAATGCTTTTATTTTCATTTCTTCCAGTTTACTGGAACTCTTTTCTGTTACAATATAATTTCGTGTTGTACCATCTTACCTTAATATCTTATTTAGCTTGAATAATCCTACATTTTTCACCAGTGCTTTGTAAATTGTTTTCTTTTTTACATAACTTTTTTTTTAAATCTATTCACCTGTACTCTGTTTACTTTTTTACAAATGTTATTGACAATATTTTTTTGTTCTATTGTTACTTGGTGATCTATTTGTCCTAAATTTGAATTCTCTAAATCTAACAGGTATTTATTGAATAATGCAATATTCATAAGGTATCTTTGTGTCAATCTTATCCTGTTCCAGAATTCCTCAGATCTTTTATCTCTGTTTTCTATTATGTGAATTGTTTTATTATTAACTTCCATTTTCTTATTCTTTAATCTACTGCTGTCTTTTAATCTGTTTAACTTTTCATACAAACTATTCATATTGGTTCTATTGAACGTATTTTCAGAATCAATAAGATGAGCCAAACGTTCATATAATACTTTTTATTCTTTATTATGTACCTCTTCTTATACTACATAGTTTTATATCTAAATATCATTCACAATCTTTCTTCTTTTTTAAATCTAAATTGATTTTTCTCTATCTTGATTTTGGTTTTTACATCAGCCATTCATTTAATGTAATCGAATATCTCTTTAACATTGCGTTAATTAATGTTCTAGATTTATAGTTAGCTTGCCATCTTTTATTTTATTTTTATAAATAGAGACTATGACTCTTTTCCTCCAGTGTTTTGATATGCCTCTTTTTATCATATTTTTCATAAGAATTTTAGAAAATTTTCACCTTTTTAATTTGATATATACTTCTATACATTATTCTCTAGCCTTCCATGGGATATTTTTTGTTTCAATCGTCATACATTTTTGACGATCTCTTCTGATTTATTTCTTTTTCTATTTCCTCTCCGTTTGACTTTGTTTAAAAATTTATTATCTTCCTTTTACTTGTCCCTTCTAATTTATTTATGAAGAATCTCTAATTATGTATATCTGTTCATTTCTGCGGCATTTATTTTCTGTTTATTAATTTACATAAATTTTTTTACTGATTTTTTATTTATATTTTTTCTTCCTTTTTTTAATGTTTCATTTTTCCAATTTGAAAACTCTTATTATCCTCCTTTTATTAAAACTTTCATTCTTTGTATACTATATCGCTTTGCCAATTTTTCATTTTATCTTTTCTTTGTTTTTAGTATGGCTTTATTTATCTTATTTTTTATTGAAGTTAATATATTTATCTATTGTTTGTTGCAATTGTTCAAACTTTGCTTTCCATAGATATTCTAACATATATTAGGCTTTGTATGAATTATGATATTCTGTAGTAAAAATGTGTGGCAAGTATTAAGTTACGCTATTGCTTACAATTTTAATCTGATAGATATACATTTACGCGCATAAGTTTGATGCATATACAGACTCTTACGTGACGGTCGAGAGAAAGTTGTTAAAAATAATTTTTCTACATTAGTAGTATTAATAAAAAAAATCCTGTAGAAATATATTATTTTGAATTTATGATTTTTTCAAAATTTATCTTTATATAAGGGTGGTTTTTATGGATAAAAAATATACAGTATTTTAATGTAGTAAGTTTTTCACTACTTTTAACCTATTAATTCTAACTAATTTTCCTACTTTTAATCCTCTTCAATTTTTGTTGAAAGTCAACTGGTTAAAACTTTAGACGAGTTGATTGTAATATTTTTTTCTTTTGTTATTTATTTTTATTCTATAGTTTCTTTCTTTTTAAATCTATCTTAAGTCTGTATTCATTTACATCTCATGTTAATTTTATGTACTTTGAACTCATTATTTATAATATTTACTTATTCTTTATAACTTTTTCTATTTTTTCTCCTTATTCTTTCAATAAACTGATAATAATATGTTCTATTTTAATTTTAAGAACTATGTTAAATTTGCTTATTATCTCTATTTTCCATTTTTTTCTGTTTTTTAAATATTTGCTTATCTTTTTACAATTTCTCTAATACTATTTTTTCGTTATCAACGCAATATATTAGTCACTAATAACTTATTACACACTTTTGTTGCACTGTCACTTAACGTGTTTTCCTTATTTTTTCCGTTTTCCTATTTTAAATTTCTTCTACATTAGTATATTTTCAACTTATTTCTACCTTTTTCAAATAAAAAGTTACTTGCGTTCATGTGCATACATACCACAGCCATCCACTAACACATTAACACGCACATACTCAAATTATTCAAAAACTGACATTTTCAACTCTATAGCTTTCTTTTTAAATTGAACTTTGTAATAAATATTTTCTATTTTTGTTTTTTTTAATTAATATGGTTTTTTGTAAAATAAATTAGTCATTTGTAGTACGCCAATATTAGATTCAATTTTTTAAACATGAACTAAAAATTTCAGATTTAATTATTTAGAATAGATTTTGTTGTAAGTTTTATCAATAAATTATTGTGAAAAGATTGATTTCAATAGCATTGCTAAGGGAGTATATACCGCGAAGCTATTACTGGAAAAGAGAAGGAGTCAGAGACAGAAAACCACTTTCTACGCTGCGATAGCGTAAGAGATGGATTAAGGGAAGTCTTTGGAGATCTCTGCTCTATTGTGGTGATTCGTTTTTGGTAGGTGCGGTCTTTGAATGACTTGACCTTCGAGTTACTCGCGATATTTGTAAATACAGATTATATTTAGAATTCGTTGTTGACGGTTTGTCGTTCGAGTTACCCGCGACATTTATAATAACTCATTGTTGGTAGGCGCAGTCTTTATACGGCCTGACCTTCGAGTTACCCGCGAACTAGTATTAGGAAATTATTAGAAGCCTAGGTGCAATCTTTGTACGGCCTGACCTCGAGTCTCATTCCGATAAAATGATTAAACTCCTTCTGCATAAAGAGAAAGCACTCTATTAGAAAACGTCCATAGAGTCGTCTATCGTCGTGTATTTATTGTAAAAATGCCGACACTCAACTGCGAATATGGAAAGCGGTGAACGGTCTGCGAGGAGAAGCAGCGAGGTGGTGGTCTTGGCAGTGAAACCTTCCAGCTCCCTGTCAATAATTCACAGTATTGTTACGGGAACAATATGCGAACCCATGGTTGTTGAATGAATTATTGTCCCGGTTATACGGTTTGCATTAGCATGAAACCGAAGAAGTAAAACCTTTTCTGAGAAGACGGTGTCTTCTAGCGCGACGATTAATACTGGGAGCCACGCCCGTTGTAACCATCGGCATTGTCATGCAAACCATCATTTCGACGATCAGAAAGTATCTACTTGGGGCCGATCTGAGAATCGTAGGTGAATTAATTTCACTGGCGAAACAGGTGTAGTCGGACAACGCAGTAACAACGATGTTAGTGGGATGCCGAGCTTCAGCGCGCCGTACGATCTGTGTATGCGCCTCGTGCACCAGCATTAGTGGTGCCATCGAGGGACGTCGAAAACATACGCAAATCAATGTCCAAGTGCCGTTTTTACTCTCGTCGGTATTGGCAACGTTACTGCCCAGTAAATTCTATCAGACGAGGGAACGCGCTGTGTTAGGGCGATATGTTTCTGTCACCAATTTGCCGGGAACTCCAGCAGCGGCACTGAGTATCCTTGTTGATGATCAAGAGATTATGACCTTGGTGGATTCGGAGACAAGTGATAATTGTCTGCATTGGAGGATAATAAGAAAAGTAATGCAGATTAAGGAGTTACGGGAAAAACATGCGTTTTTGATTGGAAGTTGGACTAACATCGCGCTTTCAGAAGAAATCGTTGTATCGATTTGAGCGGTTTGTTCAGTGAGGCATATTTATTGCTTACCATAGATCTTCGTTTTGATGCCATACTCGGACAGAGATGGCTTCAAAAGAATAACGTTCTTCATGACCATCAGCTCGATTGCCTGTACATCGAAATTAAGATACCTCTCAATCCTAGTATTGAGCAATAGAGTGTCGAATCGTAGATTGCGAAAGTGGACGGGTTGCTAGATATTTACTTGTAAAATAAACTCACTATAGCTTATACGCGATGAACCAGTTCAGAAGCCTCGCACATGTGTGGTGTTACAGCCTGGAATCTGTAGTGCACACATAAAAGGAGAGTTAACGGGTTAATTTATGAACCGTATAAATATGCCCACCAAGATTTTGCAAGGGTCAAGAAGCGTGATGAAGAGATGACCGTGTACATTTTTGCCAAGCTAGGCCTAGTGCAGACGTTCGAAATCACAAGGAAGAAGATACACTCGAGTAAGTGGTAGTTGGTATCAACGTTGATCCATTCAATCAGGGGCTCACGCAATAGGGGTTGAAAACCTTGACGACTGACGTGCTTATTTCTTGAAGAACGACAAAGGGCAAGATGCGGACGAGTCGGAAAGTCGCCGGCACTACTTATAATAAGAGGTCACAGAGAAAAGACTTCACAGAGATAAGAAGTCCTACTCTAACGCTTTTCCCGGAAGCGAGTTGAAGCCTTGGAGAGTGCACAACAGCAGCAGTAAATCATCAGATAGCAAATTCATGGGGTTAAAAACTCAAGATCTACTGATCCGGTGTTGCAAAGAAATAATGTGGCAAGTTACGTATAAGGCCAAGAAATTGAAAGATGCAGAGTCAATGCTCGTAAATTGTGCGGGACGAAATGCCCACACGTATGATCATCGCGTAGTACGTTAGATATGCAAGTTGCCGAGAAGCTTGGAGTTTCTCAGAGTTCACATATACAATGCCCTGATATAACATGGGACATTCATCGTTCGTGTAGGTGCCGAGAAAATTTGCGTCTCTAGTTATTCCGAAAATAACGTAACAATCAAGAAATGGAGAATTGTAGAATTGGTTACACTTACAACGGAATATAACGGAAAGCAAAGATGAAAAAAAGGGAGAGATAACGAAAGAGACATTCTCGTTCGAAATATTAACTATTATTTGCTTGGGTGCAAACCTAAGTCAGAATGGTTGACTATAAGAACCGCTTATGCCGTTTTTCCTAGTTCAATAGAAAAGCCAGCATTTATGGCTATCTTCATAAATGCTTTTAGACGAGGTCCGAAAAGGCAGAGATGCGAGAAAAGAATTGACGACAGAGGACAGGGGAAAGCGTCGCAGACAAAGACGTAAACATCCCCAACAAACTGTATCCGAGGCGGTTGGAGAAATTGAAAACAAAAAGGACAAGCAGTCGTGTCTGAACATTTCGAGGTATTAGAACAAAAATAATGTCATGCAATAATGTTGTGCAATTCTGTTTATTATTTTCTAACCCTTCCCCATTTTCACTAAATTAATCTAAGTTAAAATAATTAATTTTATTTTATAAGTTCTGTAAAATTTATAATATTTAAAATTATAATATTATAAAAAATTATAATATTAATAAAAAAATCTACGTTTTATACTGTTAATAAATATTACTAGAAGTTTAAAAATTAAAGAGTATTATAAAATTTATTAAATTAAAGAAATTATTACAAAATTTATAATTTTTTACGTATTACTGTAAAGATAGTTGATTTATTAAAAATTTATTAATGAAAAAAGAACTCCAATTTTAAAAGATCTGACATACTATAAGTGGCCATACATTTTTGAGAAATTATATGAAATTTGTATTTAAATATGCAATTAAAATATACTATTTAAATATAAATTATAAATCCTCTCTATCGCTCTCTCATTTTCTTTTTATAAATACGATTTACATTATAGAACATTCAAGATTTACTTAGTTTACTTGATAAATGCTTAAAAATTTCTTTAAGTTTCATATTGTAAATCTGGTTACGCATACTATACGATACAGTTATAATAGGTTGTTGAACAGAAAAGATAATGCTATGTGTGCACTATCGACATATTTGTGCTATCACACAATGGAGTGCTTTGTGTCATTTTTTATACCCTTTGTGTGCATATATTCTTCATGTCAGCAAATTCAGCAATGCTAGCGCAATTGCTAAAATTCATGCTATGATGACAATTATAACATAATAAATTATATGTTTCTAAGATCAATTTTAGATATATTTAGGATTCTCCAATAAGAAAGTAACTGGATGTTAAAGTATTAAATTATTAAGACCTGACGGCAAGGAGATAATAGATCTAGAGTTTAAAATTACTATTATTTCGGTGACATTCGTTAACAAGCTTCGTAGATTAATATGCGCTGAGTATACCACTCCTTGAAGAGTTTATAATTTACGCGATCATCATCAAATTAGACGAGAGTACACGCTTAAAAAAGAAGAAAATAATCATAAAAATATAGATATCATCATTGTGAGAGCCGCTAGAGATTTTAAAAAATTTTCTAAGACGTGAAAGGCGATAAAATCTTAAAATTTAATACAAATAAAAATAATTTGAAATATAATTCTAAATAATCTTACTATAATTATAAAAAAAGTGATAAAACATTGAATAACCAAATGATCGGTTTAATAATAGTAATTATATATCAAAAATAATTACTTACATGAATCAAATAAATGTGTCTTATCTCGTATGTAAAGTGGCTCATACAAAATTGTATAGACTGAAATGGATTAATAGAAACGAATGGAAAAAAATTGATGAAAAAAGTATAATCTTTTTTTAACTGTTTGTGTGTAAATCACACCATGGATAACTATCATGCGTTCAGACATATAACGTTTAGCGATAAGTATAATACTTTGTTATACAAATCCACAATTAAAACTAACCAACAATTAGATATTATGTGTTTAAGTACTAATATGGTAAACACACTCAGTGCCTACTTTGTTAGACTGGTGCAAACAAACTATTTTTGTGAAAAAAATGTTTATTTTCCATTAACCAGTATAAATAGTTCTATTCATTTTTATATGCTTTAATGAAATATAAAACAAGCCAATATTCGACTAAATTACTATTTCTTGTAAGAGAAAGTTTTCGTCAATATGTATTTTCATTTTATATGATTTAAATGAATCTGATAATATCATTATAACAAATCATATATTTTATCAACTGGATGAGATAAATGCGTTGCTAGAAAAAAGATATATATTATTATACAACAATCAGATATTATTAAATTGCAATTGCATTATATTGCAAAAATTCAAATATGGTTAGGTTTAGTTTAGGTTTAGTTACAGGCGAAGTACTGACGGAAACTATGTCGAGTTCTAAAGAGCTGGTCAGTAAAGTTTCGGTAAATTAAGGAAATACTAAAAATATAAACAGTAATAATTAAACATAAAATCTGAGAATAATATTATCTGCAAAATATTATTCAGAATTTAACCTCCAGTAGGTATAAAACAAAATCACCTTTTAATGATAATAAAGATTAACTTGGCGAATATTATTCTAACGGGTTAAAAAGTTTTCGTGTAAATAATCAATTTTTATGGAATTATTAGTCATTAGACCAAAAAAAGCGAATTATGCTCTTTACTACACTTAGGAGTTACGATATAAAATATCGAGAACATCAAGTGGCTTAACTTGAAATAATACTTGTATGTCGACCCGCTCATTCAAGGTAATTTAATATCAATTGTATTTAGACTCTACGTATTGGTACTAATATTATTAGTCTAAAAATAATAGAAGTTCGAGAACGAAGAAACTTTAAATGCTTTCTAACGGTACCTTTAACAAACGATGTTTTTTAGCGATTTTCAAACTTTTCGAAATAAAAACATGTATTAGCATTCTATATGAGATATATTATTAAATGGCGTGATAAAATAAAAAAAAGAAAATAGATCATCTAATCGTATTATAATTAAAAGAAGCAAGTAATATTATCAGAGAGTATAATACAAGCGCTTTTCCAAAGACTTTAAATTAACTAACAATCGTGAAAACTAGGAAGCCATTACGTCACGATAGACCTCAAACAATGCTAATTATTGGATTATAGATGGTCATCTATATGAAAAATTCTTAATTTATAAATACATTCACACCTTAATACATAATGAATAATCTATCGGAATATTACGAGGTCGATACCAATGTCTAATTCACATATTTTTCAATTTTTTTTACTATCGATGCAGATTGAACGTGCGCTGTAACGTTTTTAAAGCATTAGAAAAAAGAGACGATAAAGAGGGCAGAAGGATCTAGGAATCATGGTGATCGAGGAACAATAAAAGTATACTTTCTCTAAAATACATTTTTCTGATTGTACTTTATTTGGACTAATGGAAACACTAGAATTTGTGACTGCGTGCAATTATTTTGAAAGTAGATTTTGCATCTCTGTAGGTAGCATTTTCTACTTCTGACTGGAACGTATAGCTCTATGGGACAACAGAATCATGAAGCATTGATTTGGTAGATTGGATGTAGCTTCCACACATTGTCAAGTGAACCAACATCGGTCCGGCTTAATCCTAAAGTGGGAAACATTATAACACTAATTCAAGTATTTGCGCGCGTGTGTATTTGATTACGTATATACGACGTACGCATGTGGTTGTGGTGATAAGATCGTTACCTCATTATCGTAAATGTTTCCATTATCTTAATTAGTTTAATTAATAGTTACTTTAATTAATAGATTTGTAAAGGTGTTTTTCTTCTTTTTACGATGAGAAAAGATTTTTTGCATCCTGTAAATAAGCAATTATAGTTTCAAACTAGTTTACACACTTCTTATATTAAATACAAAAATCTACTCCTTTAAATTATTAGATACATCTTGTAAAGAATTATCATCTATTCTCTTATATGTTAATCGAAGATTTAAAAAGCTAAGGCTTTTCGATATATTTTGAGCGTATTTTTGCACGTAAGGGAAATCAGCAAATATATATTTCGATAATGCGACTAATTTGATAGTAGCCTTAAATAGCTTAATAAATGTCAAAAGTTTAAAATTCGATAACAAAAATTCGCCAATGAACACAATATTTTAACCTTTGACAGTCAGAAAAAAATGAAGCTCTCGGTAATGTTTTCTCGCTTTATTAGCTATTTTAATAATAGAATGTGTGGAACTCTTCGCGCAGTTTAGCAATTAAAAAAACGTCTTTACATGTTGTCACATGTTCGTTAAAATTGCACTTGGATCATTATACAATTTTGGAAAAATACCATACGCTATTGTATAGTTGGTGTCAACCATTTATAGTGATTTAATTTTATTTACCATTTTAACCGTTAAACATAATCACAATTAAATCAACTTATGCACTTGGCTAATTTGTGAATCATTGTGAGTAGCCGAAGGAAATGCGTCTGAAAATAAGATGACAAATTATATAGTTGTAAATTAAATATTCTAAACTAAAGAAAAAGCATTTTGATTTTTATCTGCTTACATTCGAACACCCACGAACTAATGATTTTAACAATAATATTTATAAAATTAAAATACTTTATTTTCCATAAGTATAAATTGAATGAAACTTCATTTTGTTAATAATTTCTTTAATCTAAAATAGAAAAAATATAATTTGTAATTATATTAAAAATAGTTTATGATATTTTGAGAATACGTGAAGAGTATGCGGCAATGTAAAATAAATCGTCTTTATTTCAAGGATTTTACTTTTTTAAAAATAGATATTAATAATCGTAACTGTTCTCATATACATCTTCGTTAGCTTTGCACCCTTCCAGGGTATAATATAGCGACCCTGAGAGATGATAGCTCTGCCTGTTACGATCGCAAGACCTTCGGCTCCGACATGCCGCGATTCCGTGTCATTGTTTGGTATAAACCACAGCGTGGGCGTTACCGTTAAATCATCTTGCTTGATGTGTAGGAAATGGTTCGACAAATTTTATGAGGTATCAACTATTCGTAAGAATATTCTCTATTTTTCCATATCCCCTACAGTATCTATATACCTAATATAGGATGTACACATACATATAAAGAAAATATATTTATATTCTAATTATTAATTTAAAATTAATATAAATATAAATTATTAGATCATAATTCAAAGATAACCAGAAATTTGTTTAAAATTTTAATTTAAACTTGAATTTTCTCTTTACAGAAAAATATAAATAATAAATTTATTAAATTTTATATTTTTTCACAAAATGCTTTTAAGATTGTAAATATGTATTTAAAATTAAGGATTTAAAACATTTAGAAACTGTAAATTTTAACTTTACAAGACTGAAATTTGTGATTATTTATAAATAATTTCAAACATAAAGTAGCTAGATACAATAAAGGAAAAAATTGGAGGAAATATAAACTATAAAATATGTATGTATATTTTTAAAAAAGTATACAATTAATGAAATATAAATGTACAAAATTAAAATATGTTGGATTAAGTGTTACTTTAGAAAATAATTTAGCTTTATATATAAAAAGAAAAAACTAGATTTATTCATATTTCAAAATAGGAATTTCATTCAACTTATATTTCTATAAATTATATCTAAATATACCTTTTATACAATTAATTTAGAAGTTAAAGGGAACTTGCACATGTTTTTTAAACTTTCTTTATTTTATAAATATATAAAAGTAATTAATAAATTATCTTTTAGAAATATTTGTTTACTTATCCATGGATAATACATTTTATCAATTTAATATCTCCATCATTGAAGATTTTATAGAATAATTTTTATGTGAATATACTTAAGTAAAAAGTTAGGTTTTCCTTATCCTGCATTATTATTTAAGCGATAAATATCTATATCATCTATATCAATCTATATAAAATCACCGACATAATTTTGAAGTTATTGCATAAATAGTATTTTTACCATTCATTTAATCTTCTAATTTAAATAGAAAAGTCTCTTATTCTAGTATTATCAACTTTAAAATCGTTTTAGAATATAGTTTAACATATATAGCTCGACTTTTACGAAATACAATATTCTGAGATAATTTTTTACGGAATATAAAAAGTTTCTTTGTTATTTTCAACTAGATATACGTAATCACTGTAAGCGTATTTCAAATTGTTTATTAAAAAGTTACACATCGATTTTCAAGATGTAATTTTGGTGAATTTATTCTATCAGATATTAGAGATAATAATGTGTAATAAAAATGTTTGAAATATTCGTGGTGCATTTATCTTTAAATATTATACGCGGCAGGTATACTTATGTGAATAATATACCAATGAAATATGTCAATGAAAGTGCATTGAAAAACTGCTCAAGATAAATTTCATACTGATTTTATAAACAAATTATATAAATAATAATTATGAGTAATAAAATTGATTACTTTATAATTTATTGAAATTTAACTTTCTTCTAATTCCGGTTTTTAAGGATGTCAATCCGTAGAAACTTGTTCTCGGCTTTAAGTAATTGTATAAATATTTTTTACAAGGAAATATTCCGTTTTTAACATTTTTTAATTTGAAAATCAAATGTTAAAGTCAGAACTAAAATGATCATTTTCAAATGAAGAATACTATGTTCTATAAATTAAGTATTTTATAATATTGAAGCATTTAGTTTCTTAGTGGAGTACAATATGCAGAACAACTATCTTTTATTTGAAATATAATATTGTACTATTAAAATTCAGAATCTGTTATTTGTATTTTCATTATTATTGTTTGATTAAAAGAGTATTGACCAAAAACACGAATTTATCATATTTATAATTGAGACTATTGCGTTTTTAGCCTAAATAATTCGAAAAGAATATAAAATAATAACTAAGAATTCAACATTTTTACGTTTTCTTGTTAGTATTTTCATTGCAGAATTCAAAAACTAAAGGAATCGTATTATTATATTGTTGCGAATTTATTACTTTTGTAGATACAATAAGTAGAAGTTCATTTAGTTCAATCGAAGTTCTCTGATCCTTTCACAGCGTCTAAGACAGGGTTGAACTACTCAGCCTTACTAATGAACCTAATAGACTGATCTAGACTAAAAGTTTGGATACTGTTGGAAGAAACTTATGTTTCCTAAAAATATATTAGTAGCTTTTAAGTAACAATTATATAAAATAGAATTTGTATGTTGTCAGAAAAAAATAATATGAAGTAAATTTATCATTTATTAATTCTGAAAAATCTTATTATTTGTTTTACAAATTTTTAATTAATAATATATAATGTTATTATAAATAAAGATGTTTTATTTTTATATAAGCATTTTTAAATGATCGATAATGAAGTTTTTATAACTCTTTTGTAGGATTTTTGCTTTTGAAAAAATTGAATATTTTAATATGTGTAAAGGTAACGGCTTTAAAGTTACAAATAAAAAAGTAGTATTGTATTTTAGATACACGGTATATCAACTATTGCATTATAACTCAAAAACAAATATAACGATAAATTTTTATTGGTCTTAATATATACAATAATATATGTAATTTTGATTTTTATTTTTAGAGATTGTTTTTAAATCTTATATTACCTAGTTGAAATCAATAAATTTTAGAAAATAAGAGAATTTTTACATTTTCACCTACTATTATAAATTTATTAACATTTCTAAAATTATCTGTATTTTTTATACATTATCATAATTAATTCATACTATACAATGCTGGTGATATTAAGATTTATGTTGAAATTTAAAAGTACAATCCACACAGTAATATTATTCTTGCACATGTTATGAGTACAATTTACCATATTTAGAAAGCTCTTTTTAATTTACTACTTGAAATGAAAGTTAACATTTTAATACTTATTAAAATGCAACTTTTAGATATTTTCAGATTTTTTATAAATCAATAATGAGACCATTCTTTTTGTTCTTCCTAGATTACTTATTATTGTATATTTAACCTGTATGTATTTTTTATGTGTATTTTAAATGTATTTGATTACATATTAGTTCCAGAAAGAATTATTATTTATAGTTGACCATATTCTTTAATAATCAACTGCATAAATCTGTTATGAAAAATGCAAGTAAATTCTCCAGTACCCCTATATATAATTTTTATACAAACTAATTCATGTTTGACAGAATAATTTTTATGTTCATACTTTTGAAACCTTTTTTTTATATGAAACTTTTTAACTTTGCAATCGTTGAAATTAATAGCACTCTTACTTTTAATCTGGAAAATATTGAAACAAAAACTTACTTACGAGAAGTGTTTGTGTAAATGATTATTACATTGGTAACCGATTACTAAAAATATAACTGATAGAACGAACAATAAGATAATTCAATTTTAAGTAAAAATTATCGGTTTGTAATGAATTTCACATACATAAAGCGTATTTTTGTGACAATGAATGTGGTTACGTTATATTAAAATACAAAATGTATTATTATACGAATGAACTTTCAGTCGAATTCATGTTTTTAATTTGTTAGTAGAGAAAAATAACTGGATATATTAAGTTAAATAGTAACCAATTTTTGAGCTTAAATAAATTAGATCAGACTAAATCTGAAGAAGATATTTATGATTGAGAAAGAAAGCAAAAGCAGTTCAGACATCAGAATTGCCAGAAATCTTAGTTGATTGTGGTTGCGAGTTGAATTGATTTCAGTGAGAGTAAATTCGTGGTGGAGCACGTGCGGCTATTGCGCGTCGATGTAAGAAATTCGGGCAGCTATACGATGTCGGCGTCGGCGCGATACTGCCACAGTCTCTTCACACCGTGGTGAACTTCAGGTGCATTCTCCTTGATGCCTCTCACTCATAATTGATCGATAGGCACCTAATTCAGACACGATACTCGGACGAGCTCCTCCGAGCGGTTGCGTCCGGGTCTGTCGAGTGACCGTGTTTCCAAGGGGGGTGGGTGCAATACATGTGCGCATGCGTCAGCCACGAAGACGCTCACCGCACTCGAGCTCACGTTCGTAGTCTTGGCTTGGCTGGGCTCCCTGCGACGTCCCGCTATCCCAGAAAAGTAATCAAGAGCCATAATACGTCGAACTTAGAGTGTGTGTCCAAGAGTCGAAGAAAGAAGCAGGTACGCACATCGTCTGATGACTGCGCGGTATCCGTTGCTCGCCCTGGGCGGGACTCTTGCGGTGCAGGCTTCGTTTCTAACTCGAGATTAGCGTGTGGGCGAGTCCAGAATGGGTTGCGAGCTGTGTAAACTAGCCACCTCGGCAACGGCGCAAACCCAAGGGATGAGTTCATGCCGCGAGAGTCCACCACCACCGCCGGCCACGGATCCAAGGTTGCCGCTCACCGCCAGGCAGAAATACCTGCTTACCGCCAGCTGGAAGGCTATTATCAAAGCAATGGAGCCTACTGGCGTCTACATGTTCGTCAAGTAAGTGCCCCCCCCTAATTAGATTATCGAGCGTTGCGCGACCTACTTTCATCCGCCATGTGCTCGGATGACAGGCGAGAAAGAAACGCAAGTCTACCTCTGGGAATTGGCGATTAGTTGCCAACTTTAAAAATGTACGCGACTCCTTTTGAGACTTGAGGCACCTGACCTTCTTGCTATCAACCATCACTCTTAATCATCACTAAATACGAGCGACTTTTCTCAAGGAATTGGTCCACTCATCTGGGGTAGTGTTTTGCAAACCTTCTTTTCATATATCTAATACTTATTCATGGGCTCTATTGAGATAAGCTTTCGATTCCTGTTGTATACTTTTAAAAGTTGTTTTCGATTTTGAGACGTATGAGATGATGTGATTTTTTAAATGAGATCGAGCTATTGTAACTCGCACTTGCCGAAAAACACTGTTACTACAACTCATTTTTCTTTACCTTAAGAGCTTCTTACGAAAAATTTGGCACATTTACTATCTTTACTTATAACATTTTACTGGAATTTAAAAATTTGTCTTAACTCTACCTTGAACTTCTATTAGATTTGTTTCTGATTTGTGATAATCATCATACAAATGCTTGGCAATATTAACAAGGTTTCTGGAAACTTTGACGTAGACTGATACAACTGCTACAGAAGAGAGAAGTCATTACTATCATACGGAAAACTCTGAAATTAAAATCTTTTCTATGCATTTCAATTTATAATATTTTTATTATTTAAGTTTGCTATATACTATATAAAAAATCTGAAATCCATAAATTCTCTATTTCTGTGTATTACGCTCTCATAATACTTACTAGCACGTATAGAAAATCATTTTATGTCAAAACATTGCTTACTATTCTTTTATTATAATATTTATAATAATTTTCTATTGAACTAAAAATATACATTTTCGAATAGTTTTTCTCTTTCAATATAATTTTTATTAAATCTCAAAAGAATGATAATATCAGAAGAAATATATAACAACAAACATAGCATCTTCTTTGAAATTAAGATAATTTAGAAGATGTTTGGATAAATATCTTGCTACGGCAACTTCTTTATTACTAAAATAATCTTTTTATAAATATGTAATATTAATAAATTAAAAGTATGTTTATTTATAATTTAAAGTTATTAACTGAAATGATAAGTTACAAAATTTGTATATTTGATTAGATTAAGAAAATTCATACAATTTAGAGGAAAAAATTCAAATTTATGTTTTTCAAGACCAAAAATTTAAAGCGTATTTCAAATCTCAATTGTTGTCGCATAAATAGTAAGAGAATATTATATACAAAATATTATATACAATATTATCAAAGTCATTAAGAATTCCTTAAGAATCTGACCCAATATTGAAAAGTTATAATGACAATACTTAAAATAGTTTTGCAATTTCTTTATTTATAGTGTAGGCATTTTATAAACATATTTCTTTTGTGATGGAATAATATAAAACTGGTGAATCATTGACAGATTTAGAAAACAGCAAAGTATGTTTTATTCATAACTAAATAAAAAAATAATGTAATAATTTCTTATATAATTAGATTACTATTAATTTAAACTTTCTCGACAAATATAATACCTTACTATTATTCCTTACAAATTATTATTTCATAATATCCATAACTCTTGTAAGTACTTTAAAGACATTTTTGGGTATAATTAATTATTACTTATAAGTACGAGAGAACTCTTAATGATAAGTATCATAAACGGAATTTCTATTATTATTTACCTATTTCTAGATTAATCAAGAATATTGTGATTAGAACGTGAAACTAGCACGTTAATTTATATTAATATATTTAAATCCCAACTGAAATTGTTTATGGAAGTACTATAGGGGTAATCAGATATTTTTAGCAACTTAATATTATTTGGTTATTATCATGTATGTTTTAACGCTTAGATGATTTAAAATTTCATTAAATTTTCAGATAAATCCAATTTTTATATTATGTAGATTGATTTCTTACTATTTATAACCATTTAAATAAATTCATGTACAAACAGTAACTACTTCAATTTCTTACAAGTTGTTTAAAAAATAAATTTAGTAATCATTTTATTTAATTATTTAATTATTTGTGAAGCATAATAATTTAAAAATAAAGTAATGAAAAAGATTGTTATGCTGATAATTTATTATAATTGATTTCTGTTTAATTACAATATTACTGATAATTTACCCTTCCAAATTAAAATTTAAGTTATCAGTAATCTTCTAAAAAAATATGAATTATTTTTCTATTAGACATAGAACAGATTATTTTGTTAAAATATTGGAGTTGAAAAACTCATTTTAATACATACAATCATGTTTCATAGACACAGTGAAGCTGTACAATGAATTTTAAATTATTAATTTATTTTAATTTTACATTATTTAAAACTATTACTATTGTATAAAATACAATAAAAATTTTTGTCGGCTATATCAAAAAAAATTTTGATCCATTTTCTGATTCTTTAAGATATAATTTTATAAAAATCTAAATTTTGTTTTTATTTTTCTATTAAAAATTTTATTATATGTATATGAATCACTAAATTTTAGATAGATTATATCTAATCATTTATGTGAAGTTTATTATAAACTCTAATCGATTATTTTTCTTTCAGAGTTCTTGCCTTATCGTTTTATTAAGTACAAACAGAAAAAAATGCAATTAATGAAACAAGAATAAACTTGTGAAGATAACAAAAAAATAACATTAACATATAAAAATTTGTACCAACTTATACAAATAAACAAACAGATTTTATAACAATAATAGTTTTTTTCTAAAATAATATTGTACTTCTACTCTGATTGTTAAGTTAGAATATAATATAAATAGATAACTACATAGCGAGCCCAACTTAATAACTCCATAACTAATATAAATTTAATTTTTCGTTAATTTGCAACTATTTTTCCCTCGTAAACTTCGTAATACCTCGAATCTATGTCATTTGATGTATTCGGTAATTGGATCTCACGAAGCTGAAAGTGATAAAAATCATATAAGAAAAACGGTTGAATTTGAAATCAGCGTGAATATACCACGGGCCTCGAAGTAATCCGGCGATAAATTCGATATAAAAGATACATCAAGTGAGTGCCTTCATAATGGTAGGGATCGATTAAGCACAGGCAATAAAAAAACATAGAAACGTACAATATACCTAAGAAATAATAAGATCAAATAATTAGACTCTGAAATAACAGTAATAAATGGAATTAAATACAAGCAAACGAAGTAAAATTAAGTTGTTCTGTTATCGTATTGGGTTTGATACTACCGCTGTAAAAAGATGATAAAAGATGATATGATTTTGTTAACTCAAAGATGTATAAGTTTGTGTTTTGGTAATTTATACTTCGATAGTTTTAATAGTAGTTCTATGGCAGAGACAATCATGACTATAATGCAGGTCAGTTTTCTAATAACAGTCATTAAGTGAAATGTAGCAGGTTATCCTTGAATAAGATAACGTCATCTGCTATCAGTTGACGATTTCACCTCAATTATTTAAATTTATGCTGCAGTTGGGACAGAGACAATCGAGTTCGCTGCTTTCGGAAATAATTCCTCATTTTTTATAATAAGTTTCACGTAGAACAAACCGGTTCATTTATTTTAATTAACGGTACGGGAAGAGAAATTTAAGAAGCTCTACTAAAGAAATAATCCAATATCAGACTACAACATCTTCAGAATCGAATGGAAGAAAATTGAGCGGTTGAGAGCTTAAACAAACTTCAATTTGCATAGAGTATTTGTGGATAGTAGAAAATTATTTGTACGTTGGTTTAAACTCTACAAATATTTTCTTAGTTTTTAGATGGCTTAACATTCGATTACTTGAGGTCATCTAGAAATTCCTCGAGGATGGAGCATAATAAGGAATATAAGACTAATTGATCCCGTTGTGACCTTTGACCTCAAATCTAATGAGTCTTTAAAGAATTTAGTGATCCCTTTATTAATAAAAAGTAGTACGATAATTATTAAAAACGATCTGACAAAGACAACGATGAGAGTCATGACAAAGATGATCATAACAAACGAACTGTCTTTATTATCAAATAAAGGAAAAGGGCCACATAACTCTTGAAAATTAAGAATAGACAGCATATAGTTCACTTCGGTGTAAGTGAAAGGCCTTGAATGTTGCGTGCGTACTGTTGACGAAGGAGCCATTTGTTGATACTGTTTTCGAAAGTGGTGTTGGTTACAAATTATACATGAGCATATGATTTTATGAATCAATTTTGTCCTTATAATTATTGGAGCCAACTAATGCTTCGAACTATACGGGCTGGCTATTTCAGATAGTATGATTTATTGACAAGGAAACATGTTGTGATGTATCTAACTGATTTTCTTGATATTGCAATATATAATATTATATTAAGGTACATATAAGGAAACTCTTGTTAGGGATACTTACCTCATTGAATATTTTTTTTTAAAAACTCTAAAATACATAAACTTTACATCTCAATATTGTTTATTATAGAATGATTTTTTAATGAAAAATCATGAGATTAATTTAATTTAAAAATTTTTGAAGAAAAAAAAGAAAAAAAGTCATATTTGCTCTTATAAAAAATAGTGGATGTAACCCTATATTTTATATTGTAAAAAAAATGTTAATATAAATATAATTTTAATTTTAATAAATTATAATTATGTACAATTTTGTATAATTTTAATAAATTTTAATAAAAATTAAAAATATAAAAAATAGGGGATGCAACCCTATTTTTTATATTAACTCCTATTTAGAGTAAAAGCAATTTTCACGTAAGCGCTTTTTCAAAACAAATAAATTGACGTTGGTTTTATTAAAATGTTTTAATTTGTTTTTAAAATATTTATAAAAACCATTTTAAGGGTATACTTTAAGGGTGCTTTTCACCCCTTCAATTACTGAGTTAGCACGTAAAAAAACAACGGTGTAATATTTTTTATTATGCTACAATATATCACAATATCAAGAAAATCGATGAGGTATATCTTGGGATGTTTCCTTGTTAGTGGTATTGACTGGTATGGAACTAACTTTAATGATAAAGGGAAATGCGTCGTATTTTGAAGTCCATTTCAGACCTAGTAAATATATGACTTTCGACTCCAATGACTAGATGTGTATTTCTATTCTAGAATTCGTATGCTAAAAAACATTGTGATTAGAGGTTTATTCGGCGACCACGTATTCCATCAGTTCATACAATAGCATCTAGTTAAATTTTCTCTTCTTTAGCCATCTGAATGGAAAAAAAATTTTGGAGAATCTTACATTTTAGGTACACCATCAAGCCCTTCTACTCAATCTATTCTCATAGTGGCTGTCAACTTACTCACCAAAAAATAGATGTACTCAATATTGCAAGCATTAACTGGCAATTTTAATACTCGAAAAGTATTAATATTCTCGATTACAATATTAATCAGATTGTTGAGGTAGAATACATTCTCTGTATGAGCTATAAGTATTTCCGCGAATGCATTCATGTATGTTAAGCATGAAAAATAATTATCTGATCACTGACAAAGTGATTTCCAAGGTGTTTCTGGAGTTATCTAATACCACTTCTTAATTTCTCAGCTGCTTTATCATTTAAGCTGTTCAGTTAGTCCTAGAATTGAGCAATGAAAATTTCCCCTTTAACGACTTTCATGGAATTTTTGAACCTGATCTGCAAATCCTGAAAGTGAGATTGTTTAAGGAGAAATCTTCAGCTTTTGTGGTCATTTTTGGTTTAAAATACGAATACTCACTGGTCAATGCTGAAAAGGATTATAATTCAAAATTGCAATCCACGAATATCGACTAGAAGCTTACAATAACTCTAATGTGTCTTCTATTCGGTCTTATTCTTTTAATATTGCAAATTTTGTCGAATCCACGTTTTTGAGCTGTGTAGATTTTTTCAATTTTATTGAATTTTTTTATAACACTAGACGGCTTGGACATGGTTTTGTATCAGATATGACACAAAAATTTATCACTATTTATTTATAATTAAAAACTACATATATACTTCTTAATATAAAAAATAATTAATTTGATTATACACGCTTCGAACGAAACAAGGTTAGGCGAAGTATGAACAAAATAGAATACTTAAAAATACTATAAAATTAAATACGGCAGAAAAGGATTAAATAATATATATAAGAACTGGTTTATGTTATAATAATGATCGAAATAGAAAAAATATATAAGTTATAATATAAGTATGACAAATATGATATTTATGTAAGTACTTCGCAAATCAATATTAATTTATATCCACACGCATACGCACATACGCACTGAAAAAAATTATAAGGTACTCAAAGTTATTTTTTCACAATAATTATAGAACAAACATTTAAATGCTTGCTCATATGTAAAAAAAGAGGGAAAAAAGACTTAGTTAACTGAAGTATGTAACAGTGGTAGTAGACAACTAAGTCGAACGAAGTTGCAGACAAAAGAGAAGCAACAATAACGATTGCAACTTTTTTCTTTTATCTTCTAATTATATTGTCAACTGCGGTGAAAAAGTATGTGATTGGTGATAGCTATTTAACTATTGGCTTTCTTCCACTTCTTTTATTAAATGACAATCTTCAACCGCAAATGTGAGTTTTTTAACATAATACATAATCAAACAATAAAAACGTTTAGCGTTTTTAGATTGTTGTTGTTTTTTAAGCGTTATATGCATCTTCAAGTGACAAAAACTCCTGTACATATAAGATTCGAATCGCATAATCAAATAATATTTTTTATTTATTACAAGAGGACAAATTTGTGAAAATATCAAACAAGATAACAGTAGAATACAATTAAACTTTGCATAAAACGCGACAGAACTGATATTCAAAATGGCACAAATATACAAACAGATTTAGAAATAATAAGGTTTATTTACAAAGTAATATTGCACCTCTATTCTGATTGATTGTTATAGATGTCAATTTTCGATGCTTACTATAGGGAACCCAACTCAATACTCACCCTCGCCGCGATTTGCAACTCTTTCTTTCTCGTGAACTTCTTAAATTCCTTAGGTTGAAGTTGCACGCAATTGCCAAATAGTGCAATATAAAATATTTAGGAGTTTGAAGTTTAACAGGTTGTTGTCGTAACGAAAATTGAAAATTTCTTTCAAAAACTATCAAAAATTATTAATTATGAAACAAAATAACAAAATAATAAATTATGTTTATTAACAAAATAATAAGCCAACCTTATTAAAGGTTGAAAGTTTCAAAAATTCATAAAAGAGTAAATATTAATAATGCACAAAATTTTTTTTAGAAAATCGTTAAATATATTAAAAAACACTTAAAAAAATTTTTTCGAGAAAAAATTGACGCAGAATTTTGACTTTAGTGCATTTATATATCATGTATATTCACCTCTATGCATATACCCACATACCGGCGTGTATAATATTTAATAAAACATTTACAATAACAATACTCAAAATTCGTTTTCAGATTCTGGCGTCTCATTATATACCAGCTGCATATGTACTCTTATATATATGGGTATAGGTAAATGTCTATATTTGTTAATGACAACTCTCACAAAAACATTGCACAAAATGTTTTTTCACATTCTGGTGTCTTTTTATATATCAAAGTAAACACCAAGTTTTATTTTGAAAATAGGAGCGGAATTCAATGCATTTGAATGCATATGCACTCTTACACGTATAAGCATGTGGAACGCGTATAATATTTTAAACAATTTTCACAATAATATTGTACAAAACATTTTTTCAAATTCTGTTATTTTTTTACATATGAAATAAGCACACGAAGTTTTATTTCGAAAATCGGCGCGGAACTTGGTGCACTTGAATTATTATGCACTCGTATACACATGTGCATATGGGGAGGATTATTTTTGTTAACAACAACTCTCACAGAAACATTGCACAAAATCTTTTTTCACTTTCTGACGTCTTTTTATATAAGAAACATACGAACAAAGTTTATTTCGAAACTCGGCGCGGAAGTCGGTGCTCGTTGCATTTGAATGCTTATATACTCTTATACATATGTACATATGGGGGCCGTATATATATAGTTTTAGGTGTGTGTATATAAACGTACAAACGTTGACGTATATTTTAATAATGGCATAATCAGGTTAACACGTCCTCCAAATTTGCTTGGTTTCTCCGGCTAAGTTTGTGATAGATCAAATTTTTTCAAACCCTCTACTTTGATGGTGTGACATTAAACTGTTTTGATAACAGTCATCTTAATTTAAGAAGACGTACTTTTGTACATAAATAATAATATTAAATATTTTAGTTCGGTAAGTAAATAAGTCTAAAATCATTCGTTACTTTAAATGCTAATGTTATTATTTTTATTCAAATCTTCAATATTAATAATATTAATAAAATTAGTTCTTCTATAAACATACGAAGGATAATACAGTAATTACGACAATTTTTTTCATTTTGATTTGAAAAAACTAATATATTATAATAAAATACTTGTATAGTATAGGTAATTAAATTCGAACATTTTAATTTTTAATGATATTCCAAAAAAATATATTTAATAAAACTTAGTTCTGAACATTATTTAATATAGTAATTAAGATTTTCTATACTTATTAAATAAATTTGGTATATATATAGAAAATATAAAAAAATGTTTAAAAATATAATTACACAATTTATGAATATAGAACACTTAATTTTCACTAAAAATAATTTAAAAAACAGTTTAAAATGTAATTGAACGTTAGCCTTATTATTTGTAAATATAAAATGAAATTATTGTAGAAATATAATTTGCTGTTTAATGCAAAATGTTCTGCATTTCATTTTCGACTGATCCTGCTTCAAACGGTATTATACAACATTGATACATGTATGACACACATAGACAGGTCTTACAAGCGACATTCTAACTCGGCAAGATTCGGGGGCTCAAAGATTTTTATAAGCCTATACATTGATTCTCTGTTTAGCGCCTCGGTAACGTCACTTATTTTCTAAACAAACGTCTCAAATTTACTTCATGTCTGCTACACCACGAAAAAATTTAATCATAGTACTAATACTGCTATAAATACTTTCTAATATTCAAAAACTCAAAAAACTAAAAATTTTACGAAATTGTTGTTAAATATTATATAAATGTAACATTTTTTCTCATTTCTCTCTCTCATCTGTTTCTCATTTAGCCTCTGACAAATCATCTAAACAATAACTCATATGTACTTTTATTTTTCATATAAGAAATCAATATCAGTACACATTATATATTTTAATTATAAATTAATATTAAAAATACATAAATGAAATTATTTACAGATATAAAGTTTTTAAATTATAACTGTTTCATTATAATACTTATAATTTCTTTAGAAAGAAATTAATTTAAAGATATGATTCTATACATTGATGTTAATAATAAATCTAAAACAATTATGTATACGCGATAATTTGCATGTGTACACGTGTTTGTTTGATTTAACTATTAACAATCTAAAAACAAATTTCTTTTATTTTTTTGTGCGAGCGATATAATTCATTAATAGAAAATTATGGAATGTCTATTAAACATTTGTTATAAGTAACATATAAACGCCGTTAGAAGAGCGAGTGAGAACTAGAAATGAACACATTTATATATCCGAGCGAGAATGGATGAATTTATAGTTATAAAGATCTAGTAATATTGTTCTAAAAAGTTTTCAATATATTATGATTGTAGAAAATATGTAACTTTCTGAAAAAATAATTGAATTATATTAATTACTAAATTTTATGCAAAAGATCAAATTGCAATGTAAATATACTAAATTCACTGCATTAAATAAAAAAATTAAATTTAAGTGTATACAATATGTAACTATTGAATAGAAAATTTGACTATAAATAAATTATAAATTTATAATTCTTGTTACAATAAATAAATTTATTATTTGAAAAACTGTGAGAAAAATATTTACATTTTGTAATGGATACCAATAAAAATGTTCAATTGTAAAATCAATATCACTGCTTTTATTAAAAAAAATTACAACTTTTCAACACTTCATTAAAAAATATTATTCATGAACTTTAATGATATTTATGAAAAACATGTATTGTTCTACTAAATTTGGTTAATTTTAAAGTTTTTTAGTATTTTATTTTATCAACATGTACCTAAAACACTGAATTAATGCGCGCGCACGCGCACACACACATATACACAAAAACACAAACATAAATACAAACAAACAAACACACACACACGCACAAGCGCGCGCGCGCGCGAGATTTTCCTATTGTACAGTAATACAAGTAATACAGTAATACATATTCGTAAGCCACTTTAATACTATAAAAACATCCCATATAAAGGGTACAATCCTTAAATTATTAATTTTTCAACTATATTTCATATGAAATATAAAGAAGATATATGTTATTTTTAATATTATTGATAATTACTAAAAATTGAATAAAAATAATATAAAAATGTAATAATATTACAATATAGTAAAAATTTCTATAGTTGAACATCTATTGTTCAACTAACGGATATTTTCAAAACGTTTATTTTCAAACATTAATAATAAATCAAAATATAAGAACTGAGTTGCATGCATATTAAATAAATTTGAATTTAAAAATTGTACATGTTATCAGCCTCGAAGTTTTCGGCCGATATGCTTCAAGTGGCAGTACATATATCAGCACGTATATCAGCGTCGCTTATTTTCTAAATAAACGTCTCAAATTTACTTCGAGTCCATTACACCACGAAAAATTTTATAATTTGCAATACTCATATTAGCAAAATGGCCTATGTACACTAATCCTAAAAAACATGTTTGATGAATATAAATGGTAATTATAATGTATTGTTTATATTTTCGACAATAATTTATTAATTAGTTTAGTGATATTCGTAATAATAACATGAAAATATAATATGAAATATTATTCTATTTTTCTATTGAGTAAATACACGTTTTAAGAATATAAATTTTTTAAAAAGGTTTTGGAATAGTTTTAATTATATATTAATATATATACATAATCAAAAAAATTATATTAAAAAATATATTTATAACATTTCTTTTATATTAACCACAAAAATTTTTAAATAAAAAAAAATTTCTAAGCCATCCGTTTATAAATTGCGAAAATATAAATATCAGTTTCAGACGTGTTCATTCTATTAATTTTATTTACTATATCGAAACTCATGATAACATATTATATTTTCAATACAGAAATAAAAGAATTAGTTTTGACTAATAATCTACATTATTATAAACACGGATTTTATCTACTGCACCTTAAAAAAATGAACTTAATACTTTGATATTAAGAACAATGACGATATGATATAACGATGACAAAGACAATGACAATAAAACAAGTGCAGAAATATTTCTGAGTAATATTTCTGTGAAAGTTATTAGAAACAACATATAGCTCCTAATATGCACATTTATATAAGAATCGTATGCATTTAAGTGCAACGAGCACCAAGTTCCGCGTCGATTTTCGAAATGAAACTTCGTCTGCTTGTTTCATATGTAAAAAGACACTAGAATGTGAAAAAATATTTTGTACAATATTTTTGTGAGAGTTGTTATTAACAAATATAGACGTCTACCTATACCCATATATATATATATATAATGCATATGCATGTAAATGCATAAAAACTCAAGTTCTACGACGAATTTCGAAATAAAACTTTGTGGATGCATTTGAAACATAATTATATGCCGGAATCTGAAAACAGATTTTGTGAAATATATTTTTTAAAGTTTTTATTATATATTATACACACCGTTAAGTCAATGTTTCGTGTCAATTTTTTAAAAAAAAAATTTTTTTGAGTGTTTTTTTAATATATTTCATTCATAAATTTTTTAATATATTCATTTTTTAATATATTTAACAATTTTCTAAAAAGAAATTGTGTGTAATATTAATATTTACTCTTTTATGAATTTTTGAAAATTTCAAATATTATTGATATAAGGTTGGCTTATAAGAGTAGAATTTTGGGAGAACTCATTATTTTGTTGTTTTGTTTCATATTTAATAGTTTCTGATAGTTTTTGAAAGGAATTTGTCGAATTTTCGTTGTGACAGCAACGTTGCAAACTTCAGAATCCTAAAAATTTGATGTACTTAACAATTCTTCTTCATCAAATCTTCCACGTATCTGAAAATTGTTGTAAACATTTTCACTGAAAACAAAAATTACGCCAGAAGATAAACAGTCATATTACAAATTTGGGCGAATATTCAACACAGTTGATGTTTAATGTTTGAAATCAACATGTTGACTGTGTTATTTTAAATAAAAAATAAATAAATATTTTATTAAGTGTTTATTTCTAAATAATATAGATATATTATTTAAAAACTGTTGGAATATATCAAATGTATATAAATTTTTAGAATAACGAAAACTGTCGTTTAAATAACAGTATAAAAACTATTGGAAGAAATATTTTAATCTTTAAAACATGAGATTTTTAAATTTATTAAATTAATATAATTTAAAAAATAAAAATTAGAAATATCTTAAACTGTTATTAAAATTAATAATTACTCATTGTAGATTATAAATTAAATAATAAAAAATAATCGATTATAAATTGTAAATATATATTATAATTACAATATCAATTTAAGAAATCATGTTTTTTATTATAAATTGTTTAATATAGATAACCCGTATTATATATAATAATAGGTACTAATAGATACTAATAAATACATATGTTTACACTGTAAAAGCTTTATGACACCCGGAATGATATTATCTCTAGTATGTTTTAGAAATTATTCTAGTAAATTATTAGAAATTCTGAAAAAGAAAAACTACGAAATATTTTAGAAGATATATATATATAAATCATTAGTATCGTAATAACGATACTAATTTCACACTTAAAAATTAATTTTTTAATAATTGTTAAAAAATGTTAATATTTAATCTAAAGAAATAATTAAAAAAGATTTTTTTTTAATTTTTATATTATTATCTAAGCATTTGGAAAATGTAATTTTTATGTATAATAATGACAAAACAAAAAACAAGGAAGCCTTAAAAAAAAATGCACGTCTTATTTTGTTCAACTGAGAAAGAAACAAAAAACTTACTTCTTTGTCTGAATCATTTATATATCAGAGTGTAGTACAAAACTAAAAATTCAAATTAAGTCATATACATAATTTCTTAAGGTTTATAAATTAAATATTTGTTTTTTCTTTAAATTATTTATAAATATAAATTTTTATTAACTTCATCGTTTCATCTTAAATCCTTTCCTTAAACGACGAAATACCTGATCGTTTCTTATTATTAATTATTTTCGATTAAAGATATTGATATCTATTATAGTTTAAGGAATCTGAAAAAATTTCCTCTAATCTTTTGTTCGAATGAAAATACTCTTTCTTGAAGAATCTAGGTTGCTTTTAAGAATTTATTATTTCAAATTTTATTTAATCAAAAGTATAAGTGATAAAGTCAATTTAAGTTAATGTGAATTAATACAGATATTTGCATTAATTACATTTATACTACTTTTAAGAGATAATATCCTTCGAGAATTTTCAAATCATTGATTATTTGTTTCTCAGTTTAAAAAGTAGGTTAATTAGAATATGATATAATATTGATTAAGGTAAAGTTATTTTTATTTTATATTTTTAATTAAATGAATGCAATCAACTATGCATGTGTGGTGATTCAGATATTTATAAACTTATTTTGCTCAAAATTTATTTTTAATTGTCTAGAAATAATTTTAATATTTTCATCGATTTACTTGAAACTTTAAATGTAGCTTCAAATTAATTAATTCTAATTATAGTAACATTAATTCAACGAGTTTTCTATAAAAACTATAATTACTCATCCATATTAGCTATTAAGTAGATTTTAAAAACTTTTGGTTTTTTTAATTTGAATTGAAAATTTTTATTATTAAAAGCAATATTCCAGGAAAGACCTCTACAATTATGAACTATTCTTTGAAACCTCTTATTTCTACTAATTAACTATAGTACAGATTTTAAAAAGAAATTTAAGCTTAGACACTTAAAGATATGTTTATAGATTTTAATTTTATCTTGGTTTTCTATTAAAAATTTCCAAAATCTTTCTTATTTAAGGTAATTTCAAGTAATTATATACTTCTGAACATTCTATTCTAACGTTTCCTTTTGATTGCTTTTTAAGTAAAAAACAAACATTGTAGTTAAGAAGCACATTTAAAAGATCTTCAAATTATTTTTTTCCTATAAGAAATATAAAGTTATTTTTTTTTTCGTAAATATTTTAGTATTCTTTGAGAAGCTTTATTTCACGATCTTCTGATATGAATATGTTTGTATTTTTGGAAAATTTATCTCATTTTAAACGACTACCATCAAGTTTAGAATTTGTACTCAATTGACCAACTTTTAATTTAGAAATTTAGAATTATTATACTAAAAGAATACAATTCTATCAAAACTAAATAATATAAATATTTGAATTTTTTTGGAACTAAGCTTTTTTAAAAAATATATAAATTTTATGTGAATTTCTACGTTTTGCTATTTTATTATTGCATAAGAGATTTATTTCAACAGTTACATTGTGAAAAATTTATTTTACATAGTAAAATTCAATTTATGAGTTATTTAAAATTTATGAGTATATGGTTTTTTACTCAAGCTCTGACTTGCTCAAAAAGAATACGTTACTTTCATGACACATACTCATATAAATTGGTTAATGTAAATAATGACAAAAATTATTGATTTTAATCTTTTAATTTTTTTCTTCTAATCAACATATGTTGGGCGTCAAATTGAACATTTGAACTTAATCTGCATGAAGACTTGTTTATATATTCACAATACAATTAATACTAACCTTAGTTCTCCAATTAATTTGAAATTTCAAGTCAATTCTTGAATCGACCAGCGCTTATCATATTTGTCTAATATATTAGAAGAGAGTATATTATTCCTATATCTATGAGTAGAGGTACATAATGCGTTAGTTCACGATATTAATAATGATTGTATGAGTTTTAGCAGACTTAGTTCCATGAACCGATTATACACAATAAAAGAAAAAAAATTCACTTGGGGTTAGAACAAAGACGGAAAGAAACCATACTTAGGAATACTGTGTATAAGAATGCACAGCTGGTGCACGAGGTTGGTGTACAATTAGTGTAATAAAGCATAAGAGATTAAAAACCCAAGAATTATTTTCTACTTTTAATGCAGGAAAATGGAAAATCTTCTAAACTCCCCCCCCACCAATGCGATAACGCCTTTACAGCCGAGCCGCGTCAGGAAGCATAGTGTTGAATTCATCTAAGAGGTGCGTACTGAATAAAGTTCCTCCTCGCAGAGAATTTCAAGTTACAGATTACAGAACCATCCTTCAATTTGAAAACAGTATATAAAATACTGCGAATGATACTGGGAAGTATAAGTTAAGGTGCGGGAGAGGGACAGAGAGAAGCTTAGTGACAAGAGTACAAAACTGTTAGAATACAAAAACTGTTAGAACTCGCGAAACTAAGTTGGAGGAACTTACATACCAGCAAGCAAGGTCTATGATACTGGTTTGTTTGTTTAGGAAAGTATCTAGTAAAAGCAAGAATGCTTAGATTTGGATAATTTTTGAGATAGTAGTAAAGATTGGTGGTTAATTGAGAAGCAATGTAATTTAAAGGAATGACATACAAATTCACGGAGGATAAACCAGGGGGAATTTAGATTTGTTTTAAAAATTTTAATTAAAATTAACAAAAAATTGTTTTCTTGAAGTTTGTGAGATGTCTAAAGAAGACGGCTCCTATGGGAATAGCGTGAATTGCGATGCTGTGGCTAATAGCTAAGTAGACTTAAAGTTTTGTTTCACGTAAGATCGAATTGTTTTCATTAATAGCAGAGGTTATATTATTTAATGTTTTTGCTATGAAATTTCAAATATTGTGAAATTTATTTTTTACATTTCATATAAGTTATATTTTTCTAAAAAATATGATTTGCGTAGCACAGTAATTACACAATCACTAAATAAACATTAAGAAGATTTACAATAATCGTCGTTCACCTTATGGTACACCTTAGCATCTATTAATTGAATTAATATCAATTATTAAAAACACTTTCAAAAAATTGATTAATAAAATTTAATAATTAAAACTAAAGTAATACGTAGATTGAAATATACATTGAAATAAATTTAATCAATAAATCATGTAATTAACTTCTAAGATAGTTGGTCATAAATAAAATAATGAAGAATAACGTAAAAATAATATTTCTTTATTTTTGTAATAATTATTATTTTTTATAAACTTAATTCTATGTCTATGCTTATTCGTGTATCTCACAAGTTAATAACAATTGCAGTTTTGGGATTCCACAAAATGTTTTTTCAGAATATTACTTATTATATAGTCAAGTAAAATCTTTATAATCTGAATATTATTTAGTCGATTTAACCATATAATCTAAATATTAAAATTGATTTTATAACGGTTTGAACGATATTCCAACATAACATTTTATGGAATGCCAAAACTACTTTTGTTATTAACAATATCCGACAGTATATATTCTTATACTTGTTTTTTTACTTTATTTAACAAAGAATTTAACAATATTTTGGACCGAATTTAATATTGAAATTATAAAAGTTTTACATGGCTTTATATAAGGAATGATATACTAAAAAACATTATGTGGAATCCGAAAACTGTCTTTGTTATACGGATTTTAGTAAATTCCATGTAGTGACTAAATCGCATATGATTTTGTTTAACAATGTATAAGACATTGTTGTTGATTGATTTTTGATATGAAAATTTATATATACATTGTACTCTATATGAGTAACGATATTTTGTAATTCGGATTTATGGCATTTTTAAATTAATATTTAAAATGTAAGAGCATTGTTACGCGCAAAAGAATTAGTGTGTTTATTGACTTGTAACGTGGCGTTCGAAATAATATTAAAAACAATGTTCTGGATCGATTTTTAAGTTAAAATTTTTTTAAATATAGTTTATTAGGTGTTTAATATTAATCGAAAATAAAATTTAGTAGAAGCTTAATAAATGTGGACTTATTATTTTGTAATTTTCAACCCCATATAGAGGTGGTTTTTAAAGTTAGAATATTATTTTTAATATAACTAGTTCACTGTAAAATGATTCAGCTTTTCCATTCAATTTTGTAAGAAATTATTCATTTTTTAAAAACTTCAATTTTTGTTGACATTCGACCTGTTGGAATTTTAGATACGTACTTTCTAGCTTATTTCACTGGGTACAGCATAATAATTAATTATATACATATATATTTCATAGTAAAAATAACTTTTTGTTATGATATCGTTTATACAAGATGAATAAAATTAAACTATTTGATATTAAAAATACTATGAAGCTGTTGATTTTATATTTTTAATCATGTGTATAATCGGTGTAACCCATATTATTATACTAATAACGTTCATTGGAACGTCTAAAATATACATATTGTTTGATTCATATGTACAAAAAGTATAAATAAAATACTAAAATAGATAAATAGGGTATCCATTATTTTAATTCTCCCTTATCAAGCACACTTATTCAAATTAAATTAAAATTTTGTTCAAATTATGTTTATTTTGTCGAATTTATTAATATATAAAATAATTATATTAATAAAACAGTTTAGTTTAATTACATATTTTCTCTTGAAATGTCTGTTACTATGTCTGTTACTATAATCTTAATGATTTAACAGAACAACAATATTCTGAGTGGTATAAACTTTCTAAAATGAACTCTTCATGAAAATAATATTACTTATTAAGTATAAACAAAGAAAATGGATTCGAACTTAAATTTACTTTCAAAGAAGTTGGATGATAACAGAAATAAAAGACTATATAAGTTTATAATTTAGAAGTTGTAAATAATTATTAGAATTTATTTAAAATAAAAAAAAATTAAAAATTTATTATTTTAAATCGTTAATATACTAAGTATAAAGAGGTTAATTGAAGTTAAATTAGTAATAGTTGAGATAAGTTATTGAATCTTTATATTTAATCCCTAAAACTATCAGAAAATAGTTAAATGTTAATCTTGAAACATTTGTTTGAAAAACACCTTTAAAAATATTTTTAGACGAAATAAGTTTGTAGACAAAAGCAGAAGTACGAACAATTCTCTAAAATTATAATTAAAAAAGTATGTAAATCATAATTGATAAATCTTATAATAATTCAATAAAAGTTCTTTTAACAAATATTGGAATTCAAAGCATTTATATGTAAACATAAATATTTTGTAAATTCAACATTTTTTAAATTGTATAAGATATGCTTATAAAAATATTCTGCTTAAAAAAAACTTTTTAAAAAATATTATGAGAACACTTGATTAAGTATAAGGATTTCAGAAAATGTTACAAATAAAATACTCTAATAAAAAATGAAGATAAACTTGATTTGAGTTAAACGATAATAATTTTTATTTTTTTGAGAGTTAAGCATTCTTGAAAATTTTCTGTATGTAGAATTTATTTTCAACTTTTATTCTAAATAGTACATATCATTAAATGATTTAATTTTGATAAGAATTTTTTTTATTTAGAGATTTATTTTAATATATTTTGTGTAAGTAGCTTTCTTTCAGTTTTTGATCACATTTCTTCTGTAAAAAAGTTCTTATCTTCTTTCTTTTCTAATATAATTTATTTATAAAAAATGAAAAATTAAAAGATGCATAAATATATTCATTTTTATTTTTTTGTGATAAATTTAATGTTTTTAATAAATAAATTAAATTACTATTATATATAACTACTATTAACTTATCAGTCTGGATCTAATAAGTATGGAAGAAATACAAGTCTTTAATATTATAAGAAAATTAAGTTTTACAAAATTAAGCGATAATCATGATGAGTACTAGCATTAATCAGTAAGAATAATTAAGACTTGTTAATCTAGAAAACAATAAAATATTTTATAAGGTAGATAAAACAACAAGCAGAATCTGTGAGTATATCTTACGAATCGGTATTAAAAAGAACAATCAATTTGAGAAGATTATTCAATTATTTTTATTTCTTGAAATAGTTTTTGCTGATTATTAGACAATGTCAGACAATTAAACAGAAATTGTTAAATTCATTTTTTTGAGAATTTGATTTATATAATTTCATAATTCATTCTCAGAAGTATAAATAAATACAGGAAATCGTTTTATTATTTGATTTTATTTATGAATTTATAGAATTTTTTATTCACTTTCTTTTATTGTTGTTCCAGAAAACGTGACCATAACGGAGTGGTGTCAAATCTAAGCTTCTTTGTACGTTAATAACTAAGTAGCTCCAAATCAGTGGGTCGAATACGAGCACGAGTGCCTCAAATAAGGCAAGGCAACGCTTTAAATAAGCCACTCCCATTAAACTCTTTTGTATGATTACGTTTCTCGTTTTTTCCGTAATTTGATTGGAGTTTTTAATCCTTAACCCAAATTCTTTCCTTTCTTTTTATTGTCAATTAATGGAACAATAATCGAACTATTCTGATCCATACTCTCTCTTATTTCATCCATACTCTCATTTCTCTCTAGGAGAACATGAAGAATTAAAGTGTTGAGAAAATGGACGAAAATTAAAATGGAGTGTAAATACGTACCCGGGTAACAGGACCGTATTTCTGAAATCAGTGCGTAGGTACAATTTATCTTTCAAAATATTGTCAGAAGCATGAAAAATAAAAGAAGTTTGTAACAGTAATGTGTAAGAAAAAATCGAAAATACAAAATTTCAGCAAGAGTATGCGCATTTTTAAACAAAGAAAAAATCGTGCGAGCAAGATGACTATACAGCTGTATATAATGTGGTACTCGATATTCACATAGGCTAGAAGAATCTTCGATCTGGTTCGGATTTTGAAGTCGCTTTTGAAAATCTAGAAATCAATAAATGAGGCTACATATGAGTATATGTATATATGCGCTACGCAATGGCTGTTTTTTTGGAGATTTCTTTTATTACACCTATAGGTTTCCGAGATGTAGATATTAGTTCTGCTTCTTACGGAACAATGCCTCTTGTATCTTGTTACGGCGTCATATGTATACGTTTCATGGCCGATACGGACTCGAAGTTGAGGGCAACACTTGATTTATCCTCTACATTATGCTCATGTATTATCCTTCGATCATTCTTCGACTACGAATTTTTCGTCGTAAACAATTTATAAAATTGATAGACTGTTAATCAACCTTTAAAACTACTTTTTCAGCCCCGCTGTAAAGTAATTTATTTACGTCTTCATATAAAATGTACTCAAATATATATTTAGAGAAGTAAAGTAAAGTATGTTTTAATTAGTAAAGTTTTAATTCTCTTTCATTTGACGTCTGTACTAAGATAATCTTAACCTCGCTGAAAATGACGTTTGATAAGCAATGCTTACTTTAACCTTATAAGAATACTATTATCAGACTGATTCAAAATCTAAGACTTTAAGAACATATCATATTCTTTTTCAAATATGTGAATACTTTATAACTATGCAATAAGTTTATGATGTTTCAGAAAGTAGAAAATTAGTGTTTATTTGTTTTTGATCAAAATATTTTACGTTAAAAATAAATTGTTCATATATATATTTTTATTAGTTTTAAAATTTTGTAAAATATTTTTTTGAATAATATATGCATATGTAATCATTTACGAAAAAATTTGTTAATTAATTAATTATTTATCCCTTAAAGTAAAAAATAAAGAATTACCTATGATTATTTGAATTTTATAAATGTAAATGTGTATTATTCACAATAGCGTATGCATAACCCGTGTTCTTACTAATATAAGTTTTTATATAGACATACCTCCACATACTAAATATTTACCATACATTGATTTTTTTTTATTTATTTAATAATTTAGTTTTATTTAAATATAGTATTTTTTACAAGAAGGTAATGTATGCACTAAGAAAGTAGATAAGTTAATATGTGCTTAGAGTTATGCATCAATTTATAAATCTGAAAATTATTTATTGCATCACAATTTTTCAATAATTAAAAATATTTATATTTCTCATTTTACTTATTAGTTATTTATTAACTAATTAGATATTTAGATCGAAATTTAAATAAACTACTAAAATATTTTATTATAATTTTTTATAGTTTTTTCGATTTTTTAATTTTTTTATTTTGTTACGAAATGCAAATAATTTTATTTTTAAATAAATTAAGTGATATCATTATCAAACTTTTATTATTTTCATTTAATAATATGCAATTCATCAAATGTTAATAAAATATATCTCAAAATTTTACTTTATAAAATTAATTAATGATAAATGTAAAACTAATATTAAAAACACTAATATAAAATTATACCTATGCAATTTTATTCATGCTATTTGAATTATTGCTTACGACGGATACGTACAATTTCACAAATTTGTATGGTGAATTTAATATATAAATAATATTTATATCATTTATTTATATATATATTTAATATTTATAAGAATATTCCACTGCATAATTTCTATAGTCTTGTATTTGATTTAATTTTACCTTCCTTCACGTAATTATACATTATTCAGAAATAATCTAATAACAAATATCTACAAACTTATAACTAACATTAATAAATAATCAAGCTGTTAGAAACAACTCAGATACGGTTTTTCTTCAAATCCAAACACATATTGATGTATCAATGAGTTACGCAATTCATGATTTTTTTTATCAATAGTTAATTAAAGTATTTATATATTTATTAATAAAAAAACATTCTCACCGATGGACTTGAGCGATTGAATAAAAACAAACAAGATCTTGAAAAGAAAGTAGAATTAATTTTCATGACAAAATGTGGTTGAGGCATTGTTCGATTCGAACTTCGTACTATTCATGGAATCATATAAAAAAAGTCAAAACAAAACAGAGAGAGAGAGAGAGAGAGAGAAAGAAAGAGTGAGTCAGTGCGGTGGAGCGTTATATAAGAGATAATAAAAGAGAAGTATTTGAGACAATGTATGATCCAGCTTCGATAAGCTAAAATAACAATCGTGTTTTTTAAAAATATTTTAAAACTTTTCGACAAAAAAGAGGAGTAGTAATAATAGTTATCATTAGAGGAGAATTTTTTTTGTCAGTCAATCATTTATTTGGTTTAAAAAGTATAATATATTTTTTTGTATATTTATTAAGTTGTTGAAATGAAATATTCTATCTTAATCATTATAATATATAGTAAAAGTGCCTTATTAAAATCGCATTTTAAAAATATTATGCAATACAAGTAAAGTAAAATGAATAATAATAAAAGAGGCACTTTTATTTTTTATACATAATAAGTTAATTAATAATAAATTGATAGCTAAAATATAAGAGTGCGGAGTTGATACATTTAAGAAAAATAGAACGATCGGAAAGGATGAATTTTATGTGTCAGGAGCTTGTAAATATCTGCTTTGCTAGTAAAATGAGAGAAATCTCTAGGGTCTTAGTAAACAGATAAAGGAAAGTGTTTTATATCATTCTATGGAAGATTTTCACATCCTATGAGAAAAATCTTAGCGAGGTTGGGAGGCTTAGAGGAGCAACTTAGGCGGATAAGAATTTATAGGAACAGTTAAATTAGGGTGATCGGTGGAATATATAACAGATGATTTTTATGGTCAGCATAAATTTTCAAATTAAAAAGAAAATAACGTTTTTTAAGGACGTGTATATTAAAGTATACATTACATACATACTTAGGCTAAGAATCACTATTATATAAATATTTATCAGGTTTCACTTAAGTAAACTTTATTTAATAAATATACGTATGCGATTATATACACTTCCAAATAATATTTTATGACGAGAAAATATGTCAGTGGAACTAAAGAATAAAGAGTGCAATTTATATTTAATATTTGACTAGGATAAGAGCAAACGAGTTCTTAAAATGTAATAAAATATTGTACATTGTTAGTACGTAAGGTGTATATTTGTATAATAGCTTCTAATATTACATTATAGTACTATATGTACAGAAAGCAGAAGAAAGAAACGAATACGTGAAAAAAAGATGATTTCCCGTGAAATTAACATTATGTTGAAGGAATAAATGAGTCCAGCATAGTATCGTCCGAATGGAGAATGACTATTGCGAGAAAAAAGGAGGAATAATCGTTGAATATTCAAAAACAATAATAAGTGAGAATCAAAAGAGAAGCTTATAAATATATTTTATTTTTAAGCAATTTTTAAGCAGGCAATTGGTTACTTTTTTCAACAATCCAAAGGTAAATTGATGAATAAATATATAAAAAATTCATTATATTTTATTATATTTCAATTATAAAGCTATTTTTGCATGATAGAATAATTCATATTTCATACGTTAAATTAAAAGTAAATTTAGTTATTAATGTATTTATGTAATATATAAATCAATAATAATTCTTTTTTATTACTTTCGCAAATGTAAAATGATTAATTCTAGAGCTAAGACAATAAGAAGAGAAATTTCAATAAACTAATAGAGGTAATATATAATAAATATATTTTATTTTTTTATATTTGAAATTTCTATATCTAAAGTAAATTTTAACACAGAATAAATTTTCAAGTTAAAAATAAAATAATAATAATAATAATAATTTATTATTATTATTAATCCCTAATTATTATTAATATATATGTACACAAAAATCAGGTTAAAATTGAAAAGTGCTTAAGATTTATAGTGGCATGAGTAACACGGAGCTTTAATCAAAGTACCTATTTGATATTTTGGGAAATGATATGTTATTATCGCGGAAAGTGAAATAAAAAATAGAAGAGAAATAAAAAACAAATTATAAATATATAATAATATAATATATAAAATTAATAGCAATTACAAATTAACAATATGTTCGTATATCATGCTCACCGAACTACAACTTGTCTCCTTCCAGAAAAGCAACGCTTACCCCATCTCTTGAGCACATCTTGGACTTTTCGAGCCCTACAAGCAACCCATTCAAACATCGTCGTCTGTTTCTCATTCTATTGTCCCGTCTCATCGCTATCTTCCTCTCTTTCTCCTTTTCTCTTTCTCTTTCTCTCTCTCTCTCTTTTAGAATTCTACAATATTTATAAAATGTTAATAGCATCAGTATTAAATTTTTTCTTATTATGTTTTTATAAAAAATAGCACAAACAAAAACATTATTTCGAAAAATATATTTTAAACAATGTTATTAATAATAAAGTTATAACGTTTATCACTGGTTACTACCGCTTAGACAACGTAGTTGTTTCCTCGTGAGTTGCTGTAAAAACGGCAGGTGAGAAAATGAATCACGGAAATGCTTCTGTGCTCGTGTTTTCTTCAGATAGTGAGCTCCCCGCTAATACAATTTCGTCGTCAACATATAGCTGGTATCGACTAAGGTTCATTTACAAAGAGTAGATGTGTCAGGATTGAAAGAAATGACAAATTACGTATGATAAAAAAATCTTATTATTTTCTTTTTTTTTGGTATTAAAACTGCTGGTAGATAAATTACAAGAAGTGGGACCAGGACGGCATCAGGGCATATGTTTTAAACAAAATATACCAAGAATTACTTAAGCTAAAGAAGTGCTGCCATATGTGGATGCAAATGCATAAACTTAACTCAACATACACATGTAACTACTTATCACTATAGTAACTATTAACAAATTAATTGTGAAGTTTACACGCACGAAATAATTAAAAAATTGTTAATCTAAAAGGACGCGGACTTAAACTACGTAAAATTTGTACATGCCCAATAAACGTGAATAATTTCTTAAATTTAAAAAGGTGCAAAATTAAATTATTCAAACCTAATGTTTGATTCTCCCGAGAAAATAGCACTCTAATACGGTATCTTGCATTGGTAACTTTTTGGCCCTTGACGTTGTTGCAAGAGTTGATTCAGCACATGAAAGACATGGTGTGATAAAGATCATAACCTCACGCAAATTCGGCGCAGCGAGTACTGTCGTCGAAGGGTAAGATGCAGTGTGGCGGAAACCGTCACTATAGGAGCGGGATAGATTTTCGCCGAGTATCTTTGGGTGTGAACGACAAGTCGTTGTTCGCACTTTCTTTTATTACCTCAAGAGAAGGGTTCGTGTATGTCCTTAAGAACTCCACGTTAGAGCAGAAGTCGCGCATGCCTACGTAGATTACGTGGTCGGACTGGGGAAAGCTCATATACTTGTGTAGGGCCTTAACAGGGCCGTATATTACCTTACATGTACGGGTTCAGGTGGGTGGAGTGCGGGAAAGTCGAACGAAGATCAGTACAACAGCGCCGATAGTTTATTTTCACACTTTTATACGTTTATGCGCTGTCTCTCTTTCGGACTTTTATAATAATGTATAATAAACTGTAATAATGTATAATAAATTGTATAATAAACTCACATGTATAATAAATTGTATAATAAATTCACATGTATAATAAATTGTATAATAAACTCACATGTATAATAAATTGTATAATAAACTCACATGTATAATAAATTGTATAATAAACTCACATGTATAATACGCGTACTCTCTGAATCGCACTTGATACGTGCGCAATGCCTACTCTCTTATACTCATACATTTGTGCCGGGCTCGCACCGTGCAGTTCGTTAGAAGTAAATATAAATAAGATTTTAGCCATTATTGTTCTTCTTTAACCATTCATTCTTTTAGTGTCAGTTTGATTTTATTAAGATGTAATGCATTTAAATTTAAATAATTGTTGGTTTGTAAAATTTAAAAAATAAATTATTATTCTTATTTTGAACTCTTAAATACATTTCAAGATATTTAAAAAACCGAAAATTTTAATAAATATTTATGTCTTTATTTTATTTATAGATTTGTTTACACGAATTTTTTAAAATAAATTAAGCGTTATATTTTATTCTTTCTAATATATATTTAATTAAACATATGGTAATATTCAATGCGCTATACAGAGATAAGTGACGGTCTACATTTAAAAAGAAAGTAGTATCTAACATATTCTTGCTCGAGAGTATTTTATCCATTTTCCTTAGTTACTGCAACTAGTTACAACAATAGAATATCATCTTGGTAAAAGTGTGTCCTATCGGTGAAAGTTATGCGAAGATTCAATTTTATGCGAAACATTTACATACCCCTCACTTTGAAAGATTATTATTCAACGCGAAATTTGAAATAAACAATCCAGTTTCAGAAAGATATCTGTATAATTTTCTATTTAATTTATTTAAATCGCCGTAAAGATATAAATATACTTAAAATAGATAATAATATTTTGTCTGTTAATTTCAATTACATGATTTGAATTACACTATTTAAAGAATTTTAAATGTTACGTTCCATCAGATTCAAATGTACATTTGATTAAGATAAAAAGACAATAAAAAAGTGTATTATAATAATACTGCCACATTTCGGTCAATACAAACAACTATTTAAATTAATATATTGAATTGAAATTTAAATTGACGGAACCATTTCTTGAAGCAAAATTTTACACTTTTATATTGAGAATAAAAAATATAAATATGTATTAAATAAGAAAGATTTCAATGATATTAGTATTTATATTTTTAAGCATGTACTTCTAGAAACTGACCTTATGAAGTTGCGGGGATTCAGCTGTTTCGACAAGTGGTAAAGCACACATTTTTTAAGTTGGTTACTAATTTTTATACTGGTTTATGATTATTTGGCGAGTAAAGTAACTATATGAGCAGCAATACGGAACATAAATAACCAAATACCATTGGTATAGGTTATTATACCATTTGTTCCAAATAGCAAGAGGTGCCAAGTTATCCTCACGGATTAATATTAGTGAACTTAATCTGGATAAATTTTTCCCGGTGTCTTGCCATTTTTATCTTTTTTGTATTTGCAGTAAGTATTTTCTTTGACAGCGTTATCAAAAATGTTGAAGCATTTTTTGCAAATGCTCATAATGATTAAAACGTTCCTACTTAATAAATTGAAATTCTTTTTACGGCTGCGTTAGCAAAGCTTTTTTGATTAAGTAATCGAGAACTCAGAGGTGAGATAAGTTGATTATCTTATTTGGATAAGTTGATAGAGGAGAAAAAGGACAAGAGTTTAGATATGATTCGATCTACGTAAGTAAAGTGTAAAGTTCTTTATTACTAAAAGACGTTTCTCCTATCACTTATTTTAAATAATATTTTGCAGATTTTACTGCGCTCTTTCACATATCTTTAAAATAAGGAACATGCAGAGATATTAAATGTCAGAAAATCTCTTTTTTTGATAGAAAATATGTAACGTTATTTTTAAAATATTCATCCCTTAATAATTTTAAATTTAACTATATTATTTTTTGCTTTGATAAAATGTTTTCTATTATTCGAATAATTGCGCCTAGAATATCCGCATCGAGAAATACAGCCTCTTAAACAATTAAAAACTGCGTTGTGGTTGCTAAATACATAAAAATGCAGATATATACCTTAATTGAAGCTTGAGACGGAGACTTATCCTTTATTATAAAAGGCACATAATAATCGATACCACAGGTTAAAAAAGGCGTAACTCTCGGTGACAATTGATTTTCTATCAGGTTAGTTGACTGAGTAGGTTATACCCTCGTGCGCCTTGTGCATTGCCTCTATCAGTGCTCTACTTACTCGTTTCCCGATAAAGGCCAATAATGTTTTCGTAGGGAAGCAAGCATTATTTGTTTTTTTAGCATGAAATAGTCTTCTTTATACTTCTCTTTAATAATCAAATGTGTCATTCTGTGATTCTTGGAAAAAATAATCATAAGTCGCTGATAATATGCATTAAGAAAATTTTCGAGCCTTCTGTCAACACACAACAATCTCTTCTGATCTAGAAAGGAATTTAATTTATTTAGTTCAGTATGTTAAATAAAATTTCCTCTCTATAAAGTCAATCATCTTATTAAAAATTTCTGATTACAAAATCTTGATAATGCGAGATGCAGTCACTTATAGCTCGTACGCTGTAAACGATGTAATACCTTGCTGAGTACTGCTTTCTATAATCTGATTGTTTTTTATCGTTATTTCTTCGCCCTTGCAGTTCTTATATAATCTTAAGATGAAGACCGTTACGCGTGTCAAACGTGTGAATAGAGAAAAACGTTTCATAAATTAATTTTTTTCTTTGCTTATTGCTATCGTGGCTATTTATTATATTTTCCTTTTCCTCATCTAATTCTTTAATCTTGAAGAGGCGCCATGTTGTTTGCGATTCCGAAGCGCCTTCGTAGATTCATTTATTAGTGCAAAGTCAGTTATTCTTCCCTTGGGAAAACTACGAGGGCCCATTTCGTGAATGCAATGATTGGTCAGGAAGGAACTCATGCAATCCGATAAGTGAGGGTACTAAGTTTAAATACTTTTAAGGAAAGAAAATATCTGATCACCATAAAATTCTTTGAAATGGTTTTTGCTTATTTGTAACATTAATTTGCTTATACATTCAATTAATATTTGTAGATAATACTTAATTATGCTGTCGGAATCTTAATAAAATAGAAAATAAATCTAGGATGGATTTATACCTTTAGAGGTCTTTACAGAGGCAAATACAACCCTTAACCTTGTATTTATGTTAGAATCATTTATAACTATATGAAGCAGTAAATAAAAATGAGGAATGCTGCCTATATCATCGCTAGAATTTATTTCGCTCATACGATTGAACGCTTCGTCTTCTTCTACGAATTTAAGTATTGCTTTTTAAGGTTTTTTACCGGCGATGATCTATCTAAGCAGAGTTTTTTGAAATGTTGGTTGATTTGTTTCAGTTCTAAATTATTCGATACATAATAGTTTAAAAAATAATCCGCCGCTGATGATTAAATCAACGGAGCTTTATTGATCAAATTGAGGATTAGCAAACTTAATATTATGCAGCTTAATATTACGCTAATTTTCATCTTGGATAACTACACGTTAGTAAAGGTAAATTATCTGTTATTTTATCTAGTAAAATAAATATTAAATCTGTTGAAAAGTTAGTTATTCAAGATTTTAATCTTGTCATGACTTGATATGATATTATGAGTTCCTTGTTCTATTCTGAAAAGCGTAAGCCTAGTCTGAGTACAATGAAAACTCAAGTGTTTACTTTATTCGGCAGTCATAATATATAGCTGTAAAGCTAAATCCAAAAGTGCACAGTACACATACTATTTTCTGCAACTTTCGTATAAATAAACAAAAGCATATTTTCCAAAGCGTGCTCACACATCGTTTTTGCATTTGCGAGAACAACTTCACTCTTGCGGTGATCTTGCTATATATTCCTTTTGTAGCAAACTAGAAGATTTGGTCTATTGTGTGTTTTTGGGTCTTTCCGTGTGAGGTTGTTGGTGCACATTTGATTGTTCGTGATCGGATCGATCAAATTAAAAGTGAGTTGTGCTTCCTGTGCACCTGCGACATAGATCGAATCTACACTTTTGATTAAAATGACTCAGAGTTAAACAGTTTAGCTACTTTCTTGATTCATTCCTCTGGCGAAAATGCTTTGAATAAATTGCAGGTGGATATGGAACCTCTGAATGCGGGACATATCTTTGTTTTAACCGAGTACTATTTTAAATTGTAAGACTTGTATTTGTCTTGATTTGTAATTCCTTTCTAAAATATATCTTCTATAATGTTCTCTATATTTGAATTAGTTTTTCTTATAATTTTGCATTATTTTTTCAAGAAATTCATAAATTTCTTAACATAAATTCATAAACTTCATTCACAACTCCTTGTATGAGTTCCATGTTATCGAAGGAATGTCGAAAGCTTGGCTACGTGATGGTGAATGAGTGACGTCCATATTTTCGTAACGCGATTTAACTATTTGCCATGCATAATTATCTTTAGATATTCCGAGAGCATTAATGGCCCTGGCGATTTTTTCACTCACAGCCGTATGAAGATAATCAAATTTTTTTATAACAATCAACGCAGAATTATTATTCATAAGTGAGTTGGATAATTGAAAATTGAAAAACAAATTTTCAATTAATGCCAATCATAATAGATGAATTTACATGTTCATGGGCTTGCGACGTATTTGAAGCGCTTACGCATGCAATTATTACAGATCACGCGTCAGTTATTATCGTGCGCACTTTGAAATTGCTTGATAATATGCACTTTCGAAATTTTCTCGTTCAATACTTTGCAGGGTATATTTAAAAATTAATATTTCGATCTCTAATTGAATTTTGTTAAATTATTCATTTTTTTCTAATAAAATTTGCAAAACTTCAATATATAAATATGCCGCAAGAATATTTAATAGGTTCAAAAATCGTGTTAACGTCCCTTAGATAATTGATCTTTTCCTTTGTCAATTCTTCATTTTTAATATTAGAATGTAAATTAAAATATGTTGAATGAGGAGAAATGTAATGAATATATTTTCAGTGATTTACCCTTGAAGTGCCAAATAATAAACATGGGAAGCTTGATATTAGCTATGTAGACTTGCTGCACTGTCAACTCTGATAGATGATGTGATGATGATAAAACATAAATTTAAATTTTTTGCACAATGTTCTGTTGAAATACGATGCAGAACTTATTAATTATTCACACTATATCGTCCATGAACTTTACTTTACTGCTTCGTTAATAGACTGTTGCACGGTTTAATATGCATCTTAAAATCGGTAACGAAGTACCAATGTTTACGTGGGCTTTTCAAACTAACGTAGACATTGTATTTTTTTTACTAATATATATTTAATAACGATTTAATGGTAATGTTCAATGCGCTAAAGAGAGATACGTGATGTTCTACATCTAAAAAGAAAGTAATACAGTCTTGCTCGATTGTGTTTTGTTCTTTTTTTCCCGTTACTGCAATTAGTTACTAGCAATTAGAACATCGTCTCGGTAAAAGATACGTTCAATCGGTAAACGATTACTTTAAATACTCAATTGTAATCAAGATCTATATATGATTTTAAAATTTACAATCATATTCTTAAGTACATTATATAATTAATTTTTGCGTTTTAATTACTTATATTAAAAGAACCTGGATTTTTAAAATTCTGATAGATTGATTTTTAGTGAAAATAAATATTTCATTGTTTTTTAATGATCACAAAATATTGTTAGCAGCGATTTATATTTTAAAGTTATCTCTGAAATAGTATAATAAATAGTAATCTCCTAAATATAAAAATTTTTATTAGACAAATTGCAATGTAAAAATTAAGATAAATATAATAAATAGATAATTATATTGCTGTTCTTAATAATAAATTTTTTAATATTTAATAACTATACTTTAATATAAAAGAAGAAATCAAATATTAATAATTTTTAAATAAAATAATTAAAAAATCGAATTAAAGATTCCTTTTACGTTAAATGTCTAAAATAATTAATTAAAATATTTGGAACCTTAACAGTGATTATAAAATAATTATAAATTTTAAAGCAACAGTGTAAATAATTTTTATACGACTAATTATAATTTCAGATTGTTTGAAGAAAACGCAGATCTTTTAAACCTATTCAGAAAATTTAAGAATCTTAAAACTAAAGAAGAACAGTCAACGAGTGTGGAATTAGCTGAACACGCACAAAAAGTTATGAGTACACTCGATGAAGGAATTCAAGGCCTTGATGACATGGATATTTTTCTCACATTCCTTCATCAGGTTGGTGCGACGCACGCTAAGATACCTGGATTCAATCGTGAATATTTTTGGGTAAATAAAAAATATGACAGATAGAATAGTATTTTATTATATTATTACAAAATTCTATGTGTAATACATCTTTTATATTCACATTTAAGAAATTTTATACTTTGCACTTTTATAAGCCGATTTGATCTTCAAAACATTATATTAGAAATTCATAACGTGTTGTAAATATTAATTTTCTTTTTAATTTTTTAAATTAGAAAAGAAACAATAAGAACTAATTATCAAAGAAAATATTCATGTTTTTATGCTATTTTTAAAAGAAACTTTAAAACGAAACTAATTTATACACATTAGTTTTTTTTATTGTGCATAGCAGTAGTCAGTTAACAAGTGAAATGATTAAGTCACACTTGAGAAAAATATTTTTAAAAAAGGTATTATATTGTATTTTTCTAAAAATTTTGTATTTTAATAAAAATTTTAATACTAAATTCTAGTAGTAATATTCATATCATTTCAAATTATTGTTCATATTCTGAGATTTAAAATTATTTTTGTTAGTAAAACTATTTTTAAAATATTCAAGGATCTAATGTTTTCAAAAGGCTATTACACATAATACATCTATTGATAGTATGAAATTTGAAAATAAAAACCGACTAGTATTGATATCTGATGATTTTGTGATTAATCCTAATTTTCGTTGTTACATCAATAACAATTTTGTTTGTAGTTTAAATAAGATATTTATAATATTTAATATAATACATATTTTTCGCCTTTTTTATTTCGTATTATTTCGAATAATAATTATTATTCAACTATTTATCATTATGCATGTTTTGATAACTAAATTTAATTCTGTAAATTATTATTATTAGATATTTTTTATTACTTAATGATTTATTCATTTGGTATAAGATATTACGATTTTTTTCTATTTTTCGCTAAATATAATATAATATTTATTCGAAGATTTTTACTTTCTAAAGTATTTTAATTTTTTAGTTTCTTATTAAATTAAAATTGCTGATTTTTTCATGTTTTATCTACATTCTATTTGGAATTGAGGTTTTTTTATTTTCTTCATTTATTTAAATTTTTCAAAACACTTTTTCAAGATGTAAAATTTATTTTGCTTACATTTTACACATGTTATTTATAATTTTTATTTCTTTACTATATCTTAAAAATTTTAGATAATACATTCAGGCTATTATTCGAGTTAGCCTGCTTAATATAATAATTTTTGAATATTTTATTTTAAATTTCATAGTATGTTCGACAAATGAACTTAAAATAGAGGCTTCATATTTCATCGTGAATCTTAAACGATCTGTTAGATATTATCTATTTATATACCATTGTGACTATCATTAAAATTAAATTAAATTAAATTAACAGTTTTAATAATTGCAGATTAATTTAATAAGTTGTAACTGTTATATGTTAAAACCTTAGTGTACTATTTTGCAACACTGTTTTTTAAATAATGATGTAACTATAAGTATTAGATTCCATTCGATGATGATGTAATGTATTATTAGTTTTCTGTTCATGAATATTAAATATTTTATCGTAAAAATTTACCCTTTTTAATAAATTTACTGTTGATATAACTACTAACATAAAACTACCCGAGGTATACCTAACCGATTTACTTGATATTGTGATATGTTGTAGCTTATCGAAAATTATTAGAAGAGTATTTGTTACGTATTAACTTGGCGATTTAAAGAGGTTATCATTTTTAGGTTTTAGTAAATTTTATTTACTTCGGAAACACCTTTTGAATACATTTGTAAGCAAGTTTTATATCATGTACATTTTTTGTATTTTATCATTAACTGTTTTATTTTTTTATTATTTTTGTTTTTTTATTTGTTGTTTTTTTATTTAAAATATCTAATAAGAAAAATTCGTTAATATTATTATATTTTTGTAATACTATTTCATTTTTTAAATTGAAAGTTACTATTTTATTTCTGTATTAGTTTTCATTTTATTTTCTACATGTTTCATCTAGTACGTCATAGCCCATTTAGAAACGAAGTATATAGAAGAAGTAGAAGATATAATCTGTCATCCATCATCAGAGGCAAAGTACGAAAAGGTTGCCTTGAAGTTAATCGAGCAACTAATTGACTTGAATTCTGTTCGAATATAAACATTTTAGAGATAGAAGAGCTTCGCGATCGATAACTTTTGTAATTTGGGCGTCTTGCAAAGTCTTCAATAAGTAAAAAATTCTTAATTTAAATATAGCCAAATCAAGTGCTTTAAAAAAAAACAGTGATATTTTGATCAGCGTATACGACCACGAGCTGTCAAAACTTATCGAAATCATCAACTAGACTGATGATGTTTCGAAGAACAGAAAACACGTCGCCTTCATAACCACGACAGTCACTGCAGACATGAAAGCAGTTGTAAATTAATACCATTACCGAGAATTGCAAACACCAGGGAACCACGAAACTTTCCGTTAAATATTTAAGAAAGAAATCGCGAAATCGTAAGAATAGCCGCGTTTGTAATTTTTCTTGATATCACTTCTACATTTTTTCCTTACAAAAGAGGGGAAATGACATTTTCTATGTAATTGACAACAAATAGACCATGAAGAAATAGTAAAACTCAACAGTCTTAAAAACGGCCTTATCTTTGTGATCGATGATAAAATATTCGTCATCTCATAGACACGAATGTTGATGTTTGAGTTTTTTCAAAATTATTTGTGCCTGAACAAATGCGAGAGCACATTCTATTAGTCAATGATACTTGTATCTCTACATAAATTATAAATTAAAATTTTTTTTATGCCGTAATTTCTTATGGTATTTTACCATGGTATAGGTAGATACACCGATAATCGAAATGAATTTTTTCGTGCATTAAGATTTACTAATTGACTCAAAAAACAAACGACTTATTGATGCTACAACTTCATGGTCAACCGATCAAAAGCAAAATAATTAAGTCTATTAAAATAGTAATCGGGAATTGAAAATACCATTAGCTCCTCACTGAGCTTCTGGACTTGACAAGACTCTTATGTTTTTATGTGTAAAGCTTAAATGCAACACTCAAAACTTCAGCAAAACAATTCCAGGTTAATTTCTTTTTAGCAAGGTTTAAAAGATGGTGCCCAATTGGCCAAAGATAACAAGAAATGAATCGACTCATCGTTCCAATAAGGAATTATTCTGCCATCAAAGATTTCTTGGTCGTTATCGATCAATCTGGCGCCCAAAAAAAATGTCAAAACATAATTATGCGTTAATTAACGAGCGCTGAATGCCTGTCAGAATCAATACCTGATAGATATATAACCTCTACCCGATCATCGAACACTTTATTTACAGTCTCAACGGTAGGCAAATATTCTAAAAATTCATTTAATTGGCGCACATCATATAAAATATCTGTCTTGTCGTAATCCACTAATCACAGCAATAATCATACTTTTTGAATTATTTAAATCCATACATGGCGTTCAGCGTCCGTTTAGTTATTATGACACAAGTCATAATTACTAACGGTTTCTTGATGAGATTACTCATTGACTAGATTTCGTTTAAGCTTGCATTGACGATTTTTTCATTTTCTTAGAAAATGAAGTTGAAAATAAAACACTTAAAAGTACTATTTGAATGTTTAAGTAAATACGGTATGATTATTATTGTGTTCAAACTTTCGGTGTTAAATAAATCGAATTTCTGATACACCTGTGGATTCCATAAACATTAAATCGGTGATAAGGTTATAAAAATAATTACTAATTTTTAGAAATATGTAATGTTATGCTAATTAAGGTCATTTTTAAGTAAGATTAATTCTTATGGATACTTTATACCATAGGCCGTAATACATATAACAATGTTAAGTACTTTTTAAGAAACCAAAAATGGAAATGGGTTTGTGAAGTGAAACAAGAAAGCAGATAAAACTTTATAAATAGTAAAATTAGTCTAACAAACATTGTAATTATTATGTATTCTTTACCTGGTTCTCCTATGAGTATTACAGTTAACTATACTGTTGGAGCAGTACTAAAACAAAAAATAAATAATGCCTGGCATCCTTGTTATTTTTTAAGAAGGCACTCTACTTTGCGCAACTCAAATGCAGCGCATATAATACAGAATTACTATTATTATACGTATCAATTAAGTGTTTCATGCATTGGATATGTCGCAATATCGAGAATATTACGAAACGTTCATTAGCAATATCATTACGCTACTCTATGTTCAATTTCCTCCATGGCCTCTTCTATTTTGGAGTCTGTGTTATGCAGAAGTTAACGACAATTCGATGTCGTTAACTTTCGATGTGTATGGCCAGTCTATAAATATAAATTACCGAAAATGGTCGTAATATTACATAATTTGTCAAAAATTTGTTGACAAATCAATTTATCAAAATTTATCAAATAAATTTGATAAAATCACGTACGAGTTCAAATAGGAAATTCACGATATCAAATGAAAAATTCAAATAAATGCACGTGTTTATTGTACACGTATGGATTTATGATACGTGATTGACTTTATCATGTTCGAAGAGTTACAAATATCTGCTGACGTGTGTTGATACATTTTCTAATTGGGCAGAAGATATGTCCGTCATAGTCATCATAACCATTTTCTAAAAATATTACCGGTAATTTTGATCGGCATCTGCACGGCTCTAGAGAAGGATATAGAGGCGTTTACAAATGAATTGACCTTTGTTTGAAGTATACACCTATAAACGGAAAATAAACAATATAATTGCAGAACTCATTTTGTCAGTCAATTAAAGAAACAAGTAAATATCTTAAAACTAAACCTTGCTGCACATTATGAAGCGCAAAATGTTCTTTTTAGAGAATTCTACATGTCTTCTTAAGTATTTTTATACCAGAATGCTGTCAAAGGTCCCTTGCAGTCTTTAAATGAGAACCTTTTTAAGATTAATAGTCGAAAATCAAACGTTTTTAATATCGAAATAAGTAACAAAAACATCACTTTTTCGATCGATCTATTAAAACCTAAGTTCTTTCCGACTGAGTTAGTCATTTGATAAAACTAAGAAACAATAATAAAATGAATAATGACACCATAAGGGAAAAATAGGAAATTCACACGGGTCAGATAAAAGAAAGCGTTAATCCCTTCAATGTTCAATCAAGTAAAATTAAGATTTTCCGATCATTTGCAAGCCGCATTTAATTAGAAACAAGGACCTATCAATAATTATTAAAATTAACAGAAGATTTCTTCCTTTTTATCATTACATTAATCACTGGCGAAAGGGTACCGTAGTGAACTTCTCAAGAGATCAAGAGATTAGGGCAGCAATAAAAGTATGAAAACTTTATCTTTCAAACCTATTTGTTTTGGCATCACCTCCGCTATGAGATTATCAACGACTAACTAAATATGGCAGAAGACTACCTCTTTCTCAACAATGTTAAATTTTCACTTTAGAAGTATAATGGTATCGGCGTACCAACATCACCGAGGTTCACATTTAGTCGGCCTCGACTTCAGCGCGTACTTCGATGCAATTTAGTTAAATTGATATTGCAATAACTTTATGCTTACACAGCCGTTAGTTCATTTAACGTTAACCTTATTTAGAATATGCTCAAATATTTTACATTAAAATTTAAAAACTATGAAACTTGATAATTTATTCTCAATGAACTTTTTAATCGTTTCCAAAATAAGATTTATGTAATGTACAGATCATATACCTATTTGTCTTTGTTTATAATTACGTCTGATTATCAGTAAAAATAATTATCAGTAAAAACGAAATGGTATAATATAATATAATCTGTACCTTTCAACTTCAATAATATTTGTATAATGTCCTTGGTTATTTAAAAAAAAAAATTTAGTTTTTTAGTTTTTTAGTTTTTTTTGTATAATTATTAAAATTAGATTTATTAATTTTTATACTTATGACGTACCACTTTTTGTTAATGATATGATGTAAGCTTTTTTATTCTATAATTAATTTAACTCAAAAAATTTAGATTAAAACTGCTTCGAACGGTAAACTCTACTTTATCGAATGAGGATTTATTAAATAATTATTTATATTTGTTAAGATTTATTAAATAAGTATAAAAATTATTTTATATGATTTCTTTTATCTTTGAGCACAATAAATTCATGAATTAATATTTATACTATTATTTATTTGTAACTGATGATACGCTGACATTTTATTAATAAATTTATAATTCAAATCATTGTTAATATTTTTTCTTATATTAAAAACTTGTTTCTAAACTACGTTTTTTCATTTGGTTATAGAAAAAAATTATTAATTCAAAATGATTTGTTATTCATTTTTTTATCTATCAAGTCATACAGATTTTTTAGCTGTAATAAGGTGATTATTATATTATTGGCTAGTGCCTCTTTTTTTTGTAAGTTTATTTTTGTAGTTATTGCAGTTATTTATAGCTCTAAGTTGCAAACTCTATTTGCAAACCGAGGATATATATAATAATAGTAATTCGCCAAGTAGAAAATTAAATATAAATTATAAAATCATGATTGTAATAATACTTATTAATCATCAGTAGTAGCGAATTGATACAATTTTGATTCGAAATTTGAATTTTTTTGACCTCATATAAACATATAACATACGCAAATAGGAAAATATATATTTTTTTTATATTTACATTCTAATGAATAATAATTAATTTACATAAGTTGTCATTACAACTTACATAAATACATCGTAAAATTTAACATATAATTTAACATATTAAACAAAAATATTTACCGAATAATAAATGAATTTAAATAATTATAACAGCTACTAAAAAGATAAACGTTTCTTTCGCAGAAAATCGAATCACCATTTTTAGCAGCGATGCAGATGACATTGCACGATCGGTATACGGAAAATGTCGAGAATATTTATAAACTTACAATAAAATTCATTATTCAGACTTTGATCAATGGATTTGACGAAGCCAAGGCCCAAAAAGTGTCACTGCAACCGACTTGCTCCGAGGCAAGAGACAAATCCTAATCTGAAGAGGAATGTAAAGGATGTTAAGAGTTCTGTATTAAGTGTACACCGCTACGAACAGCGGATTGCAATATCAGGAAGTCGAAAATTTATGTGGCTAGGATACAGAGACCGCAAACGATTTTTCAATCATGACGAAAATATAAAGAAACGCATGCTGCCAATTAATTACGAGTTGACCTATTATCTTCTACGACGCCACAGAGTAATTACAAGAAGTCAGTGGGAGTAATAGCCGAGGACAGGATTTGTATGTGCATACGTATACGTAGGTAGAAAGGGATTGGTAAATTTTACATTTAAATAAGGCCTGAAATACATCATTCTGTAAAGAAAACAAAGGAAAACGTCGATTGCTGGTACATTGACCGAGTTGCACTTTTATGGATCTTCCGTATGTAATATTTGTAGTTCAACATGAGCTACGACAGCAATGCTTGCGAACGAACCGAGGCGAGAGCATCCCTAGACACAAAGTCAATTTCCTAAAAGATCTTTCAGCTGAAAAATAGGATCAAACGACCTTTTTTTACAATCCGCATCAAGTCCACTCTCTCTCGCTCTCTTACTCTCATTTCCTCCATCTGTCAAAAGGCAAAAATAATTACATAAATTAAAAGAACACTACACGAGCTACTTTATCTTTCTTACTTACATGTTCCTACAGCTCCCGTCCAACTATTTTCAATCTATACACACTACCTTCTTTTTTTGCCTCTCGTTTTCTCTTCATCGCTTAGAGAGATATATTCGTGAGCGTAAAGTACGTTAACAGAACATACATGTATTGCATTCAATCAGACTTCATGAATAACATTTTATGATAAACAATTTTAACATTTGGCTACCAACACAAACAAGTTCTTGGTCATATTCAAGTTTAACGTTCTTTATTTAGAATGTAATTTCTCGACTGGCGCTTTATCACACGTGCGTACGTAATCTTTAGTTTTTTTCCTCCTTTAAAAGACTGTATAATGAGCTTATTCGAGGAAAGGTTTCTGTAATTTGTATAAAAACACTTACAACATTTTAATATAGCTTAAACGTAATTTGCGTTAATTTAAAAAAATTAAATAACAATTACTTTCATGATATACTTTTTACCAGAGATACATAGGTAATTAACATAATACTATCATTTATTAAATATTGAATTTTTGTTGCATAAAATTATAGTACAATATTCTTAATATTTTTGATATTTTTTAAATTATATTGTAATTGTAGTCACTGTACAGATGAAAGTATCTATATAAATATATATCTTATAAACTATCGTTATTTAATAATATGAAATCGAAAAACATTGGTATAAGTAGCTTATTTATTATTATTTTATGTGATGAGATAATTTAAAAAATACGATTACTTAAGATTTACTTTGTAAGTATCTGTACAATATCTATTTTATGAATATATAATTTATATGTTTTACTGAATAAATTATTTAATATATACTTAAGTAATATATTTTTTGTGTCTATTTTAGAATAAAGATAAATTATAGACATAATTTTATGAACTTCTGCAAAATTATATTATTATTTTTAAGTTTATATTATAGTTTAATGGTAGTAAAATATTTTTCAAAATATTAGCACCAATATAACATTGGAAAAAATAAAAGGGATTGGATATCTTGTAGTAGACGTATTTTATATGAACTATTCTATGAAAAATTAACTTAAGATTGAATAGAAACGTGAAGAAAATCACAAAAAAGTAAGGTGCCTTATGAATTTTTTAAATATAAAATTTACTTAAATAAACTTAATACATAAAATAATCAAGAACTTAAATGAAGTTAATATTACTCAAATTTATATTAAAATCTAGAAATATTTATGATGACGATTAGGTTAAGAGCTTATTATCTTTAAATAATAAAGTTAAATAAAACTTTACTTTGATTTCATGAAATTTATGAAAATGACCATATTAAGAAAACAGTTAATTTTCTATAAATAAATCCGAATTATTTAAGATATCCGATCGATTAGAAATAAATGTTAATCCGATGTGTATTTTTACGATCCATGAAAATGTATATAGAATTACAAAAATGTTTTCAATCAGTCCTAAATAAAATAAAGCTGATTTTCATTATGCACTTGGTTGAATATTAATATAAAATTTTAATTAAAATAGTACCTTGATATGTATAAAATTTAAATTTACCAACCCTGCATCGTGTACTACCTTAATATTGTACAAAATATTCAATCATTAAAATATTATTATCTTCAAAGTTATTGAATAAATGTGAATGAAAATTTTATTAAATAAATAATGATCAATTTATAATGACATTAAATATGATTTAATTCATTAAAATTTTGTACAATGGTACATTATTGCACTATGGTGGTTGCGATAATGTATAATAGATCATGCTGTGAAGATTAATATGAAAAGTTCAATTATAAAAAAGTACAATTATTTAAAACTCTGCTTGAGAAATAAAGTTAAGCCTTCGATGATTACTATATTTCTTCTTTTTTTAGTAGAAATTCCAAACTAAATGTTAGTTTTACATAAGATCCTGTTTAATATACAGAAGTTAGGATAAAACTAATACGCTGTATTGTTTATAATATATTCAAAAATTACTAAGTGATTATAGGTGTTATCTATTTAGTTGATAAAAATGCATATAACCCTTATACTACGATAATGAGATTGCTATTCTGTGTGAGCATATTATAATATATTAAATTTGAACGTGTATTTTTTAATCAAATAAAATATTAATTGAAAATAAATAATTATTAACTTTACTATTCTAATAATTCAGTAGATATTAGTAATAAGTCCCATTCAACCATCGAAGGTTAAGTTGTTAAGTTACAATATCATAGATTAAAAAATTTGCCAAAATATTTTATTTGATTTAATATATATGACGAAGATGCCAGTCGAGACAGAATTATATAAATCAACCAATACAAAACAATAGAATGTGCCATTCTATAAACTTAGTGCGCCAAAAGAAAATACAATAAACCATGATTTTGTCTCCAAAACCAAAAATATGATGTTTTCCGATATGAAAAACAATAACCAGCCGTGAAAAAAAAGAATGCAAGTCATTCATAAAACGTAATGGAATACTGTCACTGGATTCTATTGATTTTATATATATGATATACTCTAGTATTTTAACGTTTTTCAATGCCAAAATATTATACAGTTTATAGATACTACATATGTACAAATTTAATTGTGTAGTATATTATGTGTATAGATACCATGAAATTATGTAAATGAGTATAAACATATTATATATTTCATATTGACTAGATACACTAAAAATTAAAATGATCGACATTTTAAAAAATTAATTTCATTGAATTACTATTGAATTAGATCTTAAGCCAGCTGAATGATTTTAACTCAGATACTTCAATCACTGCCATTTAAGAACTGTAAAAAAGTGTTGCTCTATTTCATTTAATATTGCAAGGAAATTTAATTTAATTTTAATATAGTCTATAAATAACAGTTGTTGAAAAATTAATTTTTGTCAAAAATAAAAAAATCAATATACATACTGATAATTACATTTTATTTTAATATTTGAAAAACTTTTTTACTTAGATAAGAATGATTAACTACAATTAAGTTTAAGAGTTTTTGCTTAAAAATTTTAATTTTTCGATAGCCATAGTTTTTCTAAGTATTTATTTATGAAGTGAGTTACAAAAGAGCGGTTTTTTAACTCAAACTTTGATTAAGATGCTATGTACGCGTAAGTTTGAAAAAATATGAAAAGCACTATTAACAGTTATATTTATTGAATTTTTTGTGAACTTACAGTACACAAAAAAACGTACAGTACACACTAACACAAATTAAAATTATTATATAATGATTAGTTCTAAGTTTATTCAACAGAATTATTTTATAATATTTCGGTGTATAAAATTATATAACAAAGTTCTAATAAACGAAAATATAGTAAACCATGCTCAAATAGTATTTTGACCATGGTTTACAGCTTATATATGACTCATAAAGGTGTTCAGAATCTTGATTTAATTATTTCTAACTAATTAAAGTAACAGGACAAATAATTTTCAAAATTAATGTAAAATAAATTAAAGTGTTAAAGACTCAAGCGATTATTGAAGCTTTCTTCTATTACTTTTAGCTATCTTATTTTCAAATTATCATTAAAAAGTCAAATTGTATAAAGAAATTCTTAACATTTTTACTATTTAATTGACTATTGGTATGGATTATTTTATTTTCAGGGCTTAATCATATGACATTTTTACAGCATTGACTTAACCAACAGGTCGCTCATACACGGAGATACTTGTTATACCCTCCCAGTGTAAACAAAACGAGATACTTATTTTCAAATATAACTGCAAAAATCAATAGCTTTATTAATTTATAAATTTATTGTAAATTATAATTTTTTTAAATATGTAGTTAACACGTAATACGCTTTGTAAACACATTAACGAAAGACAGAAAAAGAAATAGGCTCTATTCGAAAGTTTTGTACGAAATGCATAGATGACTCGTATATTTCTATATATAAATATATGACTTTTCAAGAACAACAGAAAAATTAAATATTAACCGTAAGTCTGCATTAGACCTGAACGAAAATACGTGAGCAAAACCTATCCAAGAAAACGACAGTACACAGTATATTAAATACGTGATGTTGATGGTGATTCTATCTGCAGTCGTGCGAACATGCATTATTTTGTTTCTTTGTTCTACGTAGATTCATACCTATTGTATCTGATAAAACGCTATATTATATAAATTAAATACATGATACATATTTATATGTAAGGCGCTAATTTAATGTAAGGGGTAATGATGCTAATTAATGTTTATAAATGTTCAGGTTATTCCAACTACAGTAAAATATGATTGAAACATTTTATCGAATTATTGAAGAAACATTAATTTACTAAGTGTATTCGTATATTTTAATTATCAAAAATTAAGATTTTTTTTAAAATAAACATATTTTCCAATCACTTCTGTACGTAAATAGAATCATATTCTATTAATCATTATATTAATTATGAAAATTTATTTTTAATGTTTTTATCTTATTATGAAACGTTAGTATTTCTATTTTAATCAATCAACTGTTTCTTTCAACCAAAGAACCTGATCTTTTTTTTTACAGTAATATTCTTTTTTAACGTATTTCTTAAAATCAAAATTTTAATGATGTTTCCTTGTTTAATTTCTTTGTTGATTTAAATAAAGTTGTTATATTTATATTTTATATAAAAATGAAAATGAATTTATGTATAGAATATAGTAGCCTTAAATTGTTCTTTATACAAAAATGTTAAAGATATTTTCGAATACATGACTTTTTGATACATCTTGTTACAGTTCTATATATGTGAGATTGTTTGGAGTTATAGAAAATTAGAATATTTTTTTTTATATGATTAAAAGAAATTTTAAATAAAATGACCAAACTAGAAATTATAATAAACACAATCACATTGATAATAACAAACTATTTTGAATAAAATGTTTTTTATTTTATTAATTTTTACAGTGTAGAAATCTGTAAAACGTTGCTTTGTTAATTATATTATGATATGAACACAACTTGCACTAAAGTAAAACTGTTTTATTATTAGTGCATACTTTAATTGCAATATTTATTTAAATGAATTAAAAATACATATAAATTTTTAAGTATAATAATTCTTGCAATTGGTACATCAATTAGTAAGTCTTTAGAAAACCAAAGTAAATTGTGTAAAATATTTTTTTATTTTTAATTGAATTTTTTAAATTATGCAAATTCACATTAAATTAATATTTACAAAGGTAATACGTAAAACTTGGTTGACTCTTAATATAACAAACAAGCTATTTATAAGCATAATATTGTAAATAGTTTTCAGAGTATATATACGAATACAACACACTGACGTTCTAGCATATATACAGACGAATTAATCATATGCAAACATAAATATTGCATAACATAAACATATTTATGTTATGCAAACATAAATCACATGCAGAAAATCTGAATTTATTGGAATTTTACAACAGTTATTAAAAACTATGATTATCTTAATATTATCAAGAGTTACATATTTTTTTACTGCAGCTGTATATTGCTAAATAGATGTGTCTGAAAAATTTCGCGAACCTGTTTTATTTAACCGTTTACCATCGAAGTACGGATGAGGAAAACGTTACAGTGGTTGAATGTTTGAGGGAATTCAATCCATACGAGTATTTATGATCTTATGAATACATGGCTAAAAGATTTTTCCTTCTGTTGCTAATGAGAGATAGGAAGATATTAAATAGGAATCAAGATACCTTGTCATAATCGTATGACCACTGTGAATTAAAATAATAAAAACTCTATTTGTATATGCAATTAACATATATAAATTTACGTTTCATCTGCTGTGTAGTCTAAATTAACTACTATATCTGTATGTCGTCTAAGCGAAGATTGCCAAAACCTTAAATCTCCTCCAGGTATAACATTACAGTTAACACGAAAATAAAAATCGTCACAACGCACAACTAAAAAGTTGTTAATGTAAGAATTGCGTTTGTCGCTTAGGTGAGTTCAATGGGAAAATTAGTATTTATGACCCTCTCTGTAAATTTAACTAGGCACAGACCGGGAATGCAAAGGCGTAAGTAACAAACAGGCGACGGATGACAAGAACAGACATCAAACATAGGGTCATAAATGCATCCGACAAACGTTGTATCCATGGCAGACTGTGTTTTATTTCTTGCCTCTTTCTTTTCTGTGTGGTAATTAGTTTCTAACACTAGAGAAATAGACACATTTTTAAAGTTATTCAGCTTTTAATGCAGTGTTGCTATCTTACTGACAGCTTACTAATAATATTTTTTCTTTTGCGACGAATCCTTCCTATCTCCAATTATCATTGCAAACGCTAAAGTGTTCGATTATTGTTAATGGCTGTTTATTTTTATTTTTTGTTACACTACCATCCAGTGACATAAAGAAGTTTAATTTTCTATAATAGAAAACGTATTTATATTGTTTATTTTTTACATTAAATTAATTATCTTGTTTCTTTATATGTCAAAGATAATTTTTATTTTTCATGTAAAATATTCTTAGCCCTATTTATTGTTTCCTACTTATTTTTATATTCATATTTTTCATTAAAGAAACTGAATGTTATGTAGTTTTATTTCATTTGATCAATGTTTTATAGTCATCAGTCGATTACATTGCATTATACAATAAATATAAATAAAAATATGAAAACTGAGATCGTTGATCCAAATCTTATAAAAAATGAGACTAATAATCGTTGAAAATAATGCTGGTATAAAAATTTCAAACCGGACTCAGGATTTAAATGTGTATAATCGTGCTAAAGTAAGACGAATTTGATTATTAACTAGATATATATGTACTTTTTATCATTTTATGAATTAATTGTAGATAAGATTTATATTTTAAATATTTGTTATAGCGATTGAATTTGTTATGTATTTTAGAAATTGAAGATGATTGTGAAACAAAACTAAAAATAGAAAGGTTTAAGTGGAAAGTTATATGTTAAGCATGTGAAAAAATTATTTGTAGCCCTAGAATCACTTCAAAGTTTATAAGATGATAATAGGTCTTTAATGATTATTTTAAAAGGTCTTTAATGATTATACATTTTAAAAAATATTAAAAGTGACTTGTAGACGAAAATAATAAATAGTTTTAAAGATTTTATTTTCGAATAAAATCATATTTTGTAATTTGTATAAATTTTTTATTTTATTATGCGAAATTTTCATGTATTTTAATTTATACACTGCATATTAAATTAATTATTAATATAAATCTTTTATTTAAAATATAAACTTGTGCATAATTGTCTTTAACTAAAAGAACATTATTATTTTTATAAAATAACATTTTAGTAATATAATTGATCAACAGGTAAAGTATTTAGAAGGTTCTATATTTGTTTAAAAATATCCCTCTGTATGGGGGCCTTAAATTAAAATATATCTATTGAGCAAAATTGAGAGCATTACTACTTTAGCATTAATACCTTTCGCATGTTTTTCTTTAAGAAATATTAACATTCATATTGATATTTATAATTATGATAGTAAAGCTCTGACTCTTTAAGTTTGTATATTAATAAAATATATTATTTCGAACGTAAGTCCTTATTTATAATTCATTGTCGAATTATTATTATTTATCGCAATTGGCATTATACATCGTTTAGAGGAATACAAAGACTAATTCCCTTGTAAAGTCACTGTCGCTATCAGTGGATTGAATCAGCTGCAAGAAAGACAGTGTTGAACAAGCGATTCTGAACTAAAGAGTATTAAAGTATAGTAACACGTAATTTTGATTGAAGTAGAAATTAGAGATGCAATAAAGTTGTCTCTATCTATTAAGAAGCGGTTTTCATTTTCTTATTTTTTTTTCTTATGTCTATTAAGCGTGAAGAAGATCCTGGAGTGGATTAAAATATGGGTGAAGGCGCGAGCTATACAGTTTGATATTGTTGGTTTAATATATGATGTATATAAGTATATTAATGGAGATATTTTAAACATTATTTATTCGCTACCTTGTAAATTTCAAGTTTGAATCTTATTGTTAATAACTTACAGCAGTGGCGTATCATGCACCAAAATATAATGTTATTTGGTTTAATTGAATGGTACATAGAGCATGGCGTAACCTGAGTGATAAAAAACCACAAAGAAATTTGCAAAAAATATTTAAATTAAAATGTCAATTCGCACTATATATCTCCGAATATATAAAAAAATATCCTTTCTCATAGCTATTATTAATCTCTTCTGCCTTCATAGTTGCGCATCCAAAGCGTTGATTTGATAATACAGTAGAGTTATTTCAGAACGCAGCCCTCTCGATGTGTGCTGTCTTATCATAAGATAGATAGTCGATGGTAATCAGATGACTTAGAGTCTAGATTCTCTTTATTTTCTGTAAAAATTTCGATCGTCATTCATTTAACAAACTTTATAAATTTCGGCAAGTACAGTAAGGTGTTTAACAACTACATAACAATAAAACATTTAGCTCAAAGATGTTCTTAATAAATCATTAATCTTTGGCGAATTGGTAGATTAACTTTACTCGTTGTCTGTCTCATTTCTTATAGTTATGTTTCATCGTTATACTTTTCAACTATGTTTACTTTTAAATGTAGCTATTATTTCAAGTAACAATATCAAGCTATAATACCAATTGTACATTGCAATGTAATTATTCTAATACAAAATGATTCGCATTTATCAGAAAAACGATTCGCGGATTTAATCTAGAGTCAGAAAATGCTGAACTTGATCTATTACGTTACAGAGCCGATAGAGCTTGTAGCTCATAGCAAAGTGCGAGGTTTTGAACTTGTTTTAAACAGTTTGTAAGGAAATTAGAATAAATAGTAGATGCGTCCTGTTTTTATTTACCTTGTTCCTTCGTGAGAGAAGAATGTAGTTTGCATGGAGTTATTGGTACAGATAGAGATGGTATCTGGCGAGAACAGAAATCGTGGTGATTCTGAGTAAAAAATCACGCGATCAGGTAAGAACGTTCCATGCACACGCGTGCGTGTGTTGTATACATTACTCATACGTGCAAGTGATAAATTTGCAATGGAAAGGACGTAGTGAGCTTAAGCGTGAATATATGTATGTATATAGAGATAATGAATGTGTTAGTGAGAGATAAAGCGTGCGTAGTGGGAGTACGCGGCATAGATTGTGCGAAAGAGTGCAGCGAGAGGGAGAGAGAGCGTGTCGCGTAGTGAGATTACACGACGTAAGGTAATAGGTGAGTGAGGGAGAGTTTTGTGCGAGAAAGAACACAAGGATCATGAAGAGGACCCTGACTATGCGCTAGGCCATGGTCTGCGATAAACTCTGCGCCCAGACTTAGGGAGTAGCGCGAATAAGCGTGACGCGCTCGCACCGTCACCGCCACTACCACACCTTTATCGTACTTGCTGACCTTTTGTCCAAGGTTTGTAAGAGCAAAGGTCAAGCAAAGAGAAACCCCACAAAAAAGTATAAAAAGTGGCGAACTAGTGCATGTTGGAGAATTCGGGAGCAAAAATCTTCCAAAGCGAAGACTTTGTTTTCAGTGTAACCTTTCGGCGCACTAGTAAAAACAAAGTGTCGACTTTCGATACATCTCCCAGGGTGTAGCCTCTTGGCACATTCCCGGCGGCACAGCCTTTTGACTATCCTCACCCAACGAACTCTGCGTGAACGTCGCGTTTCACGCCATGAAAAAGGAAAAGGCTATTTGTCTGTTTTTAAATCTGTATAACATGTAAGAAATTTAAAAACCGCGGAAAAATCGTACGTCGACTAAGTGAAATGTATTCAGTAGTAAGGACTCACCATGTAACTAAAATTACCTACCTACACGTTAAGATTCTCAACATAAAAACCGCAGCTGTAAATAATTTTGTATGTGTATGGAAAACTCGCGGCGTAGAAACCGTCTACATATGTTAAGATCGTACACATTTCGACGCCGAACTATAAAACTTAAATGAATAAATTAAGCCTTTATATTTAAACTTAAAAAGTTTACTTCCACTTCTTTACTTTGTCCCGTTTCTCGTTTCGCCCCCCGAGACAAACCCGGTTCGACTTTGATCTGTTTAGGCCGGGATACCCAGGTAAAAGAAAGAGACCAAACCACAGCCGACATGAGAAGCTGAATCAGTAAGTAAGCAAATAAGCAAAAAAAATGATGAATAAATATTATAAAGTTAGTCAGATGAACACAATTTGATAGGATGGCGTATACTTTATGCAGCAATTACAATAAATTTTTTAGCCTCTAGTGTTTTATATATTTTTGTTACTGTTAAGATATATATTCAGTTAAGGTGCAACATGAATATTATTTCAGTATTTTTTGTGCTTCCTACTGATATTACTTAGAACAAACTTATTTTTTATCCTTATGTTTTAATTTGTAAAATATAAAGATATGAGGGTTGCTCAGCTTGCGGTAGTTACTGACATCGTGGAGCGTTACATTCTGAGCGTTTAGATTATGTATTTTACCTGGATTTTATGGCTTTTTTGGATAAGTAATACCTATAGTAGTATGTACTTTTAACAGAATTATCTGTCTATGCAATAATGGCTTAATAAAAAATTTTATTATAGTGCATAATTGCACCCAGGTGGGAAAGAGACTAACAGTCTCATTTCAAGCACCTTCTTAACGATATCGAAGCGCACAAATGGTGACGAACTTCTATTGCGTTATGCAAATAATCGGGTGAACTCCTGTGTAACTGTTATGGGCAAATTAAATCCAATTATATTAATTTGAATTATAATTAAATCAAAGTAATTGTTAGTTTTTCATTAAATGAATATAATAAGCAATGCAGATATTAATAAATAAAAGTTAATTAATTCACAGAACCTTTACAAGTTTTTTTTCCTTTTTTAAAGCCCTTTAACGAGATTCAAACACTTATAATTGCAATATTTTACGCTTTAGTACTATACTTACTGATTCAATAACTATTTTTGAATTATTTTCTTCCTGATTCTTTATAAATATTTTTCATCTTAAATTTCTTTCAAACTTTTACTTCATCTATTTTCTATATTTTGTTATAGAATAAAGTTATTTATAATTTTGTCTATAGTAATTTTTTTATATTATTTGAATAGTCTAATTTTGAAATCAAAAATATTTTATTTGTGTTCTTGAAATTTCAATAACATTTTTAACTAAATTTGTTTTTGATTATTGTAATAAGAACACTAGTTCTAAAACATTCCAATTATAACACATAATATGTATAAAAAGTCTTTCTCATTATTCAAACATGTAAGAATATTAGATTGCTTGTAATTAACACATCGGCACAATGTATTTATGTAAATATTACATTATAGATTATATGTATTAAAGTTATTAGCTGCTACCGAAAATAAAGTCAAGCGGTCTTTGATTATTTTATTTGGCTCTGATTAATATGTCTTTAATTATTTTATGCAGTATATCTGCATAGAAAAAATCACGAAGAAAGTCTAAGACACATTCATTAGTGAGTTTTACAAACTCAATTTGGGAATGATTTTAATATTATTTTCTGGTTCGGCGGATTTGGAAGTTCTGTTAGCTTGATGCTGCGTAGAAACGCTGAGTTCCTATTTAATATAGGAAATCCTATCAATTGGTCCGAGCATATTAAGATTTTTCTTAAACTTTTATTAAACTTAACATGGTGTAAATGTAATAAGATAATTTTCTCCGCAACAATTAGTTTTCAAAAAATTAATGTAATTCGAAAAGATAATGCTCCAATATATTTTAAATTACTTAAACCAAATTTAAATGAATAAAAAATGTTGCTATTATTATTGTCAATATTAGAAGAAAAAATCTCTGCTAAATCTAATTATTGAAGGAAATATCAACAAATATTAAATATTTAAAAATTGCAAATAAAATATTTGTATAGAAATGATCTATATCTTTGTTTTTGTGAAATACTCTTAGACATTTAGGAAAAAATAAGAGTTTGATATGAAAAATGAAACAAAACGTACGTACGTCGTTTCTTAATATATCTTACCATTTCTTATTCAAAACTAGTTGATTTCTATTTCTTTATATTTCTTTGTATCATTCAAATTTTATATCTTCTGTATTTGATTATATTCTTTTATTAATTAAACAATGATTTGTTAATAATCTGACTTGTTTCAATTTTTGTAAACTGTTTCTAAACTGTAAATGCTATTGTGAATGAATATAACTACCAATTTATATTTGAATACATGATATTCAATGTTTGGTTTATAATTTTATTAATTTTTCAATTTACCACATTTATTCAAGTTTTTAAAGTTTATAAAATTACTTTTATATTTCTGATATTTATTAGATTTAATTAATTAAAACCTTTAAATCAAGTTGGTTGAGCAAATTTTGTCATAAATGGTTCTTTTTTACTTGTTATTGGTTATATTTTACTTATTTTTTTGATCGCCTCCAGTAACAATATATAGATATATAATAATTATATAATAAACGAAGCTTATTTGAGACGAATTTTAAATACAATTTCTGTATCAGATTACGTATGTAGTGAATACGTCTGTACTAAAGCTTATAGGCAAATAATAGATTAATATCAATTTTTAAATAGAGAAATTAAATAAATTTGTTACACAAACTTGCATACGTAATTTACCTACTGTATTAAAATAAATTGTTAGATTAGAAAGAACCTCGTATGAATTTTACAAAATTCGTATACAGATTTATAGTATCTACTAAAAAATGAATAGTACAGAATTAATGATTTAAAGATTTGCCCTAGTATTTATAGTGTATTGTTTAGTTTATTATCTAATATCTTTATAAAATTTTGACTGAAAGTTTCAAGTAAGTATATGTACATGTGTGTAAATTCATTTGAAGAGAAAATAGTAATTGAATTATGGGTAATGATAATTTTTGAATACATTTTTCTATGTAATCATTTTATATTAGTCTAAAATTTTTTAATTTTTAGGTTATATTGTAAACATTTAAGCTACCTGTATTTATATATCTGTATTTTAATAAATACTAAAATTTAATGTAAATTTGATAATAAAACATTTAAATATTACAATTAAAATCATATCCTAAATTAAGAATACTTAAACAGAGTTTTATTTGTATGTCCTGTTCCATGTAAGATAGTCTAATATTTATTTTTTATCTCATCAGATAAAAAAAAATATTTTGCAAATATTATAAACTTGATATCAAAATACTAATAAAATTTAAAGTTAAAATAATTAATTATTAAAATATATTTTTAAAAGTTAAAAATTTAGATGTCTAGTGTTAAGCATGATTCTGAATCAGAAAACGAAGAAATGTCACATGATAGAAATGATAGCAATCAAAGCTCTATGTCCTGTGATACTAGTACAGAATACAGTGATAGTGATGATTTTTTAGAAATAGATCAAAGTAAATGTGAAAAACATAGAATAAAGTGTTTAAAAAATCTAGTCGATCATGAAAGACAGTTTTTTTTTGCTTAAGGAACAGTTGAGTAGGGTTTATTTATTCATTTTTTATATGTATATTGAACAATGTATTAACTCCTTGAGTTTTGATAAATAGAAAAACATTGGAGGAGCAACTACATGCGTTGATAAAATTTCTAAAATGTCAATGATAATCTGGTGTGAAGATGCTCAAAGAAGAGGAATCATATTTTATATACGGTATTTCTGGAATCTATTATTAAATTATATATATATTCAGTAAAAATCTAGTCTTATTTCTTACTCAAGAAGTTAATAATATTATTTTTTATTTTTTACTCATAATTATATGCATGCGTATATATATGTGTGTGTAACAAAGATTGTAGCACTTGTGAAATTTAACTAAAATAAATATATTTTTAAGCTTTTTAACAATATAATATTTTATAATTAAAAATTAATAGTATAAAATAACATGTTTTTTTGACATTGTTAACAATATGTTAACAATTTTTTATTACTTTTTATGTGTAATATTTCAATAAACACACACTTTTACACACATTTTTTATATCATATGTATAAAAATTGTTTAAAAAATTTTAATTAGAGTAACAGATGTATTAACATTTCAAAACATAATAAAATATGTTGGCATATGTGCTGTTATTAACATAATTCAATTTTTTAATCAACTGTAAATATTACTGCATTATTACATATTATAAATTTTTAATTTATATTAAAAATATGAAAAACCCTTATATTTTATACCATATTTTAATATAGAAATAATATTATTATTAATAATACAAGAAAACTTGTATTTTTTAAAATTAATTTTTGTAAATTAATAATTATTAATAGAATATAGCTACATGTTAAATTTTATTTAAAATATGATATTAAATTAGTTTTAAATAATATTTCGGACTTAAAATAAGTCTTAAAATAAGTTTATTTTAAAATAAGTGTAATGATCAATGGAATTTACTTGCAGACTTTAGAAAGAAAAAGTAATACAAATGGATACTAAATTAGGAGAACTGAGAGTAGGAAAGTTTGAAGACCATCTTATATCTTTAGAGCAATTAAAAGAAAATAAAATGAAATTGAAATATGCCAAAAAGTTGAAATTGCTGAAGTATTAAAGCAATATACATTACAAAATATTCGTAACAAGTTTTTGGCAGAAGAACAAGCTGCATTTCAAAATTTTCAAAGTGAAAGAAGACTTGCATATGACAGTATACACTGTGATCTTAAAGAAAAAATACGTAAACTTGAAAAAGATAGAAATAATGTTAACATACATACAGATTTTTGGTTAAATTCTAGTACTCAAAAGAAGAGAAATCACATAGAAATAAGAAGAGCTGAATCAGTTGCTGGGCCATATATAATTTATATGTTAAATGATGCAGATATTATAGAAGACTGAGTATTAATCAAAAAGAGTTTAAATAGTAAAAAGCAGAAATTCTTTAATGATCAATGTATTAACTATTTATTATTCCACCTATCAAATTGAAAAATGAATGAATAGTTAAAAAGAAAATTAATTTATGATAACATAAAATTCAGCTCGTATAGATATTTTATTTTTTAATAAATAGTCATTTACTTTTAAATGTAGTTTTATTTAGGCTATTTACAACACATACGTATAATACATGATTCTTTCTTAAAACTAAATGTATGCTATCCTTATCCAAAATGCGCCAATTCTTCCAATTCTTATTGTGCATTTGTTTTTCTTAGTTAGCCAATACATAACGCATCTGAATAATTAGCAGCTGCTTATAAATGATTGTTCATATATGTGTATGAGTATGTCTGTGCAGCTGAAACGATTTTTGACATGATCAAATGTGAATCTACGCTCGCATATGTGAAATTTTACAAACATTTTTTGTCTTTTTTTATTTTTTTTTACTCTTTAGGAACATTTTGCGCAAAAAGCCACGAGAAAGTAAGTGGAATTTTAATTCATTCGAGAGCTTTATCCACGCTAGTTTCATATCATAACAATATTATTATTTGTTGAGGAAAGACATTTATCGAAAAGTGACATTTATATAGACAATTGTGAACCTGTCAGATTTTAAATATCACGAATGTATTAATACTCAGTTAAATTACTAGTCTCGAAGAATTCCAAAGATAACAAATAAAAATGATATGTAAAAACTCAATTGACTAATAAAGAAAATTTAATTTAACAATTAGAAATAATTATACACGTTAAAGAAAAATTTTATAGATATTTGTACGTATATTTAAGAGTTTCTATTTTTCACAAACATTTGGTAAATAATTTATCTAATGATTGATAAAATAATAAGACATACATGTGATAGAAACTGTTCATTTTTTGATACTCAAACAAGATCAGATTTGGTTGAATAGAGTTTCAAAATAGAATTTTAAGTGTAATTAAACAATTATTATGTCGTATATTAAATTGATGATTACCTACGGTTGTTAAAAATTTGAATGTAACTTTTTCCTTGTGGATGCTCCATGATTAAAGTAATTGTACACAAGTCATTCGATTGCATTTTTTATGTTACTCTATTTTACAATAAAAGTAAAAAAATGAAACTTTCTTAAAATGAACAATTATTATTAGTAGTACGCGTTAATACATTTTAAAGGACATTGAAAAATTGGCATACTATAGAATATATCTGTTTATTATGCTTAAGCATCTATCACTCCGCGATCTCCCTAACTGTCATAATATTATGTGATAATATGTACACTGTATTTTTAATTTTATTTGTTTCGTGTGAATTCGACTTGATATTTTTTAGATATCGTTGTTGAGAAACTAATGAAAGAAACCATGTTTCTTTCTGGCACAAGGATCAATAATTACTACAAACATTAAAAGATTCTTGTACCGTCAACACTTTCTAAAATTTTAAATTTCTTGTTTTGTATTCTCATCTTACAACCATTGTTGTTTTGAAGTTTTCGATAATAGATAAATAAATTTAGTTTTATAAGAAATCGAGACGCGCATGCATAGAATGATTGCATAGAAATATTTAATTATGAAATCTGAGTATAAATTTTAATATTCTACTGAACTGATTAGAATTTTTATATACATACCAAAGTACAATACAATTAAATAAATTTTTTTAAAATAACTTACATGGTTTTCATTAGGTACATGTTGATACTGCACAAGTAGTTTTAATAAATTGTTTTTACATTAATTATGCAAAATAATCGAACTTATAGTTTTTATACATATTTTTCACTTAGAATTTTTATTAGATCATTTTAAAAATACCATTGAATGCTAAGTAGTTAAAAGGCAAAATATAATATTGTCTATAAATAAAATATACATTAAATTTCATAAGCATGAAGCAAACTATGAAAATGATCTTTATACATAAATTATATGAAAATCCGTTACGCTATTTTTGAGTATGATTTATTACAGAAAAAAATGCATTGTATATTAACGCTTAAAAGTTTGAATTTGATATTTCATGGTATTTAATAACATTATTTCTAATTGAATTATATTCATATATATATTAGAAACATTAAGGAAGATTTATGTTTTTGACAATAAAAAATAATTTTTAATGATATACAGTTATAATTATTTTCATTTTTACATAATTTAGTTTTTCAATAGTATATTATATTTGAGATAGAAAATATTTTGACGACTCTAATAAGGTTCACTAAATTTATTCTATTATATGAATTTAAAAAAATTAACTAAGTTAGGAATATTTATATAAAAAATCTGTTTTAATACCATTTAAATTTAAAAAGTATGAATATAATAAAAATATTCTTTTATTCAAATGACAAAAATTGTATTGTTGTAAAAGAAAAGTTATATTATAGTAAAAACCTTTGAGAAAATTTGAAAATATAAATTATTTCAACAAAAGTTTCTTAAACTTATCCAAAATTGTTTTGGCTTTCTAAAACTACTAATTATCACAATTAATAAAATTAGATAAATGTACAGTCATACTTTAGAATGTTAGAAAAAGTTAATAAAAATAATCATTTTCATTAACATACATTATATTAATTATCACCTTATTTATAGTTTTTAATAAATTTTATACTATAAAAAAAATTGAATAATTTTTAATCATAGTTTATGGTTATAATCGTAAAAACAATCTTCTGTAAGGACATGATTTTTTGTATTATGGGTGTTTATATAAATAAAAAATTACCTCTTTACGCCATCACAATTTCTTAATAGATTTTTATATCGAAGTTTAGATATCAACATTTTTCACTAAATATATTATGAAAATTGATATTAATAATATACTAATTTTCATAATAAACTATTATTTCACTGTTGAAACGATTATATAAATATGCTTATGTAAATTAAATTACAAAATACAAAATCAGAAAATCATACTTTTTACGTAATACTTTTTGATAGAATGCATAGTTATAAAATAAAAATAAAAAACTATAAATTATATGTAAAAGCCATATTAATTATAATAATATAAATATCAGTAATATACTATAAAGACTCCTGTTTTATCAATGTGCATATTAAACTTATAGAATTTCTTGTATAATTTTATGTTTCCAAAAGCACGCAGTATTTTTTTGAATTTTTAATATTATTAACTGATGATATGATGATAATATTTCTAAAATATTGTACTAAAGTGAATAGTGTTGCCACTAAATTCACAAATATAATTCAGAAAAGATATTTTATTAAATTTTTTTATTTGTATAAAATCTAGTTTTTATCAAAGTAAAAGCTGTAAAATAAAAAATTTCATTCACAAGTATTTAAAAAATGATTGAATTAGGGTATTTTAATAAATATTTTTGTTTTCATTATTTTATGAAAATGAATGAGTAAGATTACTATTATTATAGTATTATTATTACTATTATAGTAAGATTATTATTCACGAAAAATATACATTTAACATTTCATAGAATTTATATGAGGCTTCCTATACAATATTGTATGAAATTTTATTATGCATAAAATATATTTTTCTGTAGTTGTTATACACCATTTCTTATTTTACAGCCTCACACATTGTATAATGTAATTAATTCTATAATGTTTATCACTTACATAAGTTTTATTAAGCAGTAACTGAATTAGTTATACAATTTTAAGTTTGCAAACTTAAAAAGATTTTTTATTTTCAAATGTATATCCTTACGGATTTGCCACTATAATTTCTGAATTTACTATAAAGATCAAAGTCCTTTGTATATACATTCCTTTAACGTTATTCGAGATTATATTAATATAATTACATTTATATAATAAGTTTGTGATTCTAATGACAACATTTCTTAAGAATTAAAACGACTTGTCAAAAACAATGAATTGTATTTATTTAGTATAAATGTATCATGTAACCATGGATTTAAACATTTTTTTATGTATCAATAAAAAACTATAATATCTTTATACATCCATAAGTTTAAAGTGGTAAATATTGATATAACATGAATCTTTGTTAGTTTATAGTATTGTCTTAAAAAATAATGTAATATAACAATTATTATTCATAAAATGAATCAACCTGCTTTTATTATGTAACCTAATTCATAGTAAAATAAAATAAATATTTCTCCATCAAAAAGCTCTTAGGAAATCTTCAGATTTTTTACAAATATGCTATTAGATTTTACATAAATATGTAACTTTATATATGAAAAAACTTCAAAGAAATAGGTTCACTTGTAAATCATTACTTTTAGTAATTATGCAATCTAGGAGAAATGGAAATGAATATTAAATATTAAATGCATCTTGTTCTTAAAGATTGTCTCACGCTTTAAAATAGATTTTAAAAATTTCAAAATAATCAAATCCTATTTATTAAAAACATATATAATTCACAAAATTTATGTATATGTTAAAATAACAGAAAAATAAAATCGTACTAATTATGTTATATTATGTAAGTGATATCTTTTATCCAGTGAAGAAGATAGATAATTAATAAAATTGCTTGTCTCGATTCCTTATTCAACAATAAATTATAATTTCACTTCATAATTCACGTATTTTCCAACTCTTTGGTAATTAGTAAACTTTTCTTAAGTACTTTCTCGCAAAGTGAGAAAGAGGGCATTCGGAGTTCCTTAAACGTATCATTCTTTGATGAACTTTCACTGAAAATAAGAAAAGTAAAATTTTGAATGATTTTGTCTATGTAAATAATAATGATAACCTACAGAGGCGTAATAATGATGATAACTGTAAAATGTTTCGTAAAGAAAGTTCTTTACTCTTTTCATCATGACTAGATATCAACTACTGCGCCGTTCGCTTTTCCTTTTCATTTTCTTGTGTTCGCGCTTAGTGCAAATGACACAGTAGGTAGCTATTATTTCATTGAGATCGCACGTAAAATACAAAGTCTAAAAGTAAGTTGATTCAATGATCAGCTCAGGCTCGTAGACGATTGCTGAGGGCCGAAGTTTGCTGCTGCTGACCGCGAGTATCCGTGAAGCACAGATTTCGGCTTCAGGGGCCTAAAATTATGTTTGATACTGAAGCATCGGTGCTGCAAGGTTTGGATGGTGAGCCGTATTCATCCTTAATGCAGAAATACTTTTATTGTACCATTCGTCCTCAGCTGACATTCCTGTAACACAGATGTCTTTGTCTTTTACGAGCGTCAAAACATATATTATATATTATACATTATGTGGGAATAGTTTCCACCAATGTATAATAAAAACGGATTCAATAAGTTACGTTTCAAATTTGAACGATTTTAAGTATGGAACATGAAAAAATCATTTTTTATAACCATCAACGATCGATTTATTATGTAATCATCATAACAAAATAGACTTGTAATATTAGAGAAATATTATAATTTTACATCTATTAAGTATAGTTTCATTCAAAAGAAAACATTTTTCTATATTACTACGGATTCATAGTTTACAATTTTTCTTTAAATAAAAGAATTGCTATGTTTGTTCAAGCAAATACTCTATAATAAGCTTTCATTAGTTTTAACTAAACTCTAAGAAGCTAAGATAAATTTAAATAAAATATTGAATTTAAAAGTTTCTTAATTAAAAATAATTTTATTGAAAGATATATTAGGTTTTCTTTGGATCTTAAGAAATCTGTCATCCATATTCTTTTTCATTTTAAAAACGTACACTTTTCAATCATGCCTTCTGATAATAACTGATAATATAAGATTGTAAGTATTCGAATAAATGGTTTAATTAATCTATATTATTGATCACAAATCATCAGGAAATTAGCATATTTATAACGAAATTACCTCGAATGAAATATTTCTTGAATAGAGTAAACACCATTTATATCTCTAAGAGAAGACTATTGAAAAGAATTATAGATAAAGACAAATAAAAAACAATTGAATAAAATATTTTAATTTTTTAAAACTATTTTAATTAATACTAGTAAGGTACATAGATTTTATTTTAAAGTTGCAATAATTTAGAAAACATAGTTAAGAAAAGAATCGATAGTTGCTAAAATCCTATTTTATTTGGTAAATAAAATCACCATAACTTATAAATTCACTTTCAAATAAATTAAAAATAGTCAGTATATCAATATTCAAATTATATAATTTCATATTAAAAAAAAATTATATTTAATCATGTAAAAGATATTAAATCAAATGAAACTTAATATCCTGGAGAGTATTTTTTAACTATAAATAAACTAATGAGAGATTTGTATATCTACAGACTTTCTGCGATTGAAAGGTTAAGGAACGGTATTCTTTCAAGTCTTGCACTTACAAAATTGATAAGTGATTTGCGAATAGTCTTAATTTAATTTACATGCGATATTCCATTCTACAACGGAAATTATCTAAGGCGCTACTGAAACGGAAATAGATCGTCCTGGAGCGTCATAAACGAAACGACAATCTTCTAGTATCTTAAATCTCCTACCATTAATCTTTGAAAATGTGAAAATCATGATATCAAAATAATAAGGCAATTTTAAGGAAACATGATTTCAGTTTTTATTTAATGAATTTTCTTAAAAAATATAAAATTACAAAGATTTATTTTTCATTACTTTTTTTAATGTCTCTAAAATTTCTTTTATTCGCTAGAATTATTTATACGATACACTATAAGAATTATTTATTATCAGTTAAAAGTTAGATCAACACATACGTATATATATGTATGTATGTATTTATTAATATTTTTGTCTTAAATCTTCAACTTTATTTTTCATTCGTAAAAAATATTTTAAGTTGTACCTCGAGATACTGTTTTTTCAAATTTTAGTTTCTATAATATATTATTTTATAAAAATTATTTTATTATTTGCTAGCCAACATAATTACAAGTTTTCTTATAATTCATGTAATCAATAGTGGTTTCATATTTAATTCATAACAATTTTTATCATATTTCTGGAATTATTTCATTATTTTAAAAGTAATCACAAATATACATATGTGTAACACCATTAATAAATTTAAATATATATTCTTATGTATAATTTTCAAGATTTATTTAAATTCAATAATTAAAAATAGATAAGAATAAGTATTGAATTTCTTGAATATAGCATTAAATAATCCTTTAATTATATCTACAAATTTTTAATATTTTTAACTTTGAAAACATATTAGTCAATTAACTTTAGATTTTTTATAGTTTAACTTATTTAATAACTGTATACTTAATTTACCTAATTTAAAATTTCTTTTATTAAAATATGAAGCAAAGAAAATTTTATTTAAACGTATTACGAGTAATAAATTTTAATTCTACGTATATTAAATCTTGTTAAAATTAGTATTATTTATATCAATAAATTTATATTAATACTTTATATTATTTGAAATCCAAATTTATATTTTGTCAGATATATAATGAAAATACTTCTTTTAAGCTGTTGAATTGTAACTTTAATTTTGAACAATAGGCTATATTTTGATGTATAGTAAAAACTACTTTTATTCTTTTAAGATGTGAATGTAGGAGAGTAGTGAAACTTACCCATAGCATCTTGTCGCATACCAGCAACTGCTGACATATTCGTTGCAGAATGCGACATAGTAAACGGTTGAGTCATGCTTGGATAAGATGTCGTTCCCATCTAAAAATTATTAACATTAAAATTTAAATTTTATAAGGCCATAATTCAATAGTTCATAAATATACCTTAGCCAGATACGTAATATTATAATTCTATATTATGATCCGAGGAAAAAAGATTATCATTTAGAATTAAAATACAATTATTTTATTACCTATTAAAAGTAAAGTTGAAGTACTACAATACAGGATTGTTCTTTTTCCAAATAAAATTGTAATTATTATAACAATAAGTTTTTATTTAATTAGCTCTAAATCTTCTTTAAACCTATTTTCAATTGTGACGATAATTCATTATCATATTATTTATTATATTTACAATTTTAATTCCTGTTTGCACATTAATAAATAATTATTCTAAAATGATTTAATTTTTAAAAATATGAATCTACTCATTTAATATATTATTTATTGCATTAGCTTATTCAACTTTTATATTTGTATTTATTACAGACAATAAATAGCTTCTATAAAATATAAACTACATAAAATGTCATAAATTTTAAGATGTATTTTAGTGCAAACTAATTGCAGCATAAACAAATTTAGAAATTATAGTATATAAATGAAAATTGAAGTAACAGGAAATTATTATTTACAGTGTTAAAAAATGTTGTACCTCGATTTATTTGAAAATTATATTACACGCTCATACTTTATAAATAGATATAATAATTTAATTCATTTTTATCGCTGATTTTATAATAAATTTATCAAGACCTTTTAGGATTCTCGATTTATGTGAGGCTACCTTTTTTAGAGGACTACGCCTAATATATCCTTTTTCTGATTAACTAGAAGTCACCATACCTACAGGTTTAATATTTCATCTTGCGTATAGTAACTGGTGTGAAATCTTGTTATGATACTTTTTAGATTTCGACTTATTAGTATTCTTATGTTTACTTGAATTCTTTGAATATTTCAAATTTTCTTCATATTTAGAACTGTTACTCAACTTTCAACTGTTTTTGTCATCATTTTTACTCTTTGACTTAGAATATTTTTCTTAATTTTAGAATCATAGTTTCTCCAATTCCTTTTTCAAAGGTAACTTTTCTTTTTAATTGTTTGTCCTTATTCTTATCTATGACTAATTCTCTATCCTTTTCCCTCTCCTTATAAAATTCACTATTTACTTTCTTCGTTTTTGAGTTCTATAACCGGAGGGTCTTTGTTATTTTGTTCTTCATCTTCTCCATCATCATCTTCAGTGATCAATTAATAGACAAATCTTCGTCATAAAGTAGAATGTTTGGTGGAATTGGTAGCGGTTCTAATAGCAATATTTCTCGTTTTTCTTCATCCAAATCCAAGTCGCTTAAAAGTGGCATAAGAGGCAGTCAGTTTGTGTAACGGCTTTAATTATGGCTACGGCTTGTAGAGTCTCATTAAAGTTTTTAGTAGTGGTTCCTAATTTCTGTCGAGTGGGTCCAAATGCTGTATTGGCGGTGATGATACGTTGAGTCCAAACTATGACCACATTGATTGCGAAGGTATTTCTAGAGCAATGACAGTGGTTTCAAAAGTGAAATACTTTCCAATATTTCTAACAATGGCGTGACATTCCATCACCTCAAATGTTTAAGTTGGAAGTGGTTCCGATACTTAATAATCTAAAGATTCTAAAAGAGGCACTGGGAATAGGTTCAACATAAATTCATTTAAGGCAGGGGGGGTTCTAGTAAATCTACAACGTCTACATGCAATGAAGTCATCGGTATTAAGAAAGAAGGCTGGTGATCTTGAATCTTGAAACATGTTTTAAGCAAACTTTTTTTTAGAAAATAATAAATTAGGTTAAAATAGTAGTAATTAAAAAGAGATTTGCACGTAGTCAGAATAAGTGTTTTTCATTTATATTATCTTTTTTGTGAAATATAGAAATAAAAAATAATAATATAAAATCATTTTTAAGAGAATGATCAAATTTATAAAAGAGGCACACATATTTTGTTACAATATAAATTATGTGAATAACTATTATTATCTAAGAATGCTATTAGTAAACATTTTTAAATAAAATTTTAATTTTATATTAAACAAAAATCATAATTTTATTTAATATATTAATTTTAAATTTATATTAATATTTATATTGATGATATAAAGTAAAAAATTTTTGAATAATTTGTTCTATCCTGTTATATTTGAATTCACTATACTAAATTGATAATGCATTCAATAATTTATCCGATTGTATTAAATAACGATGAAATTTAATACACCGAAATTGTTAGCGAACGAATGAATGAGGAGCAGAACGAAATGAGCATCCAGTCTAGTTTACTCTCCAATTTGATATTTAGCTCGATTTAAATTATTAACGGAAAACGCATCAAATTCATTTGGCCGTACTTCTGTACTTCCGTAGTAACGTTTAACATACCGGATTTCTCTGGGTCTGAACTTGTTGATGCATAAAATCTTTTCCTACGTTTCTGTAAAATGTACCAATACGTAAGAATTTTTACCAATAATGGCTTATGACTTAAGTATAATAAATATAAATTTTTCAGAATAAATTAAAAATTTTTTATAATACTTTGCAAAGAAATTTTTTTAACATACCAATTTTAATTGCTAATGTTTGATAAATGTATTACTACTAAATTCTTGTAGAAATGGTTTAATGTAAAACTTGTACAAATAATATTTCAAACTTCACTATATTTGTAGCTTTTATAGTTCTTGTATCTTAAAAATACTGGTGATACTAAGTATAATATATTTTTAAGATAATAAGTATAACATGAATGATAATATGAATCATCTTTTAAATAACTAAGGTTCTTTGAAAATAAATTATTAGGAATCAAAATATTTGTATAGATTAGGTCTATTAATGTCTGTTATTATCTATTTATATAACAGAAAAAAGAATAAATTCATTTCAAAGAAGTATGTTACATTGAATTTTATATTTGTTTACATTTATATTTTGTTCAATAATAGTAAAACACAATCAAAAGTTACTTTATAGTTTACCTTACTTCATTCATTTAGTACTAAAAAATTATTTTTAAGTTACTAAAGAAATTAATGATGGTTTATTATCATTGTTTTTTACATTAATCTATAGTTTATATTTTCTTAATTAAAATTTTTTAAAATCTCATTGCCTTATGATCGAATGTTTTAATTATTAGAGTTCAGAGCTGCTTTAATAAAAACTAAGGAGATCTTTATATTATTTTGCAACAATAAGGAAAAATGAATCGATTACTATTTATTTGTAGCATAACAGCAGTTGAACTATCTTTTAAAATATTACATAAAAAATTATTATAGAATCAATCAAAGAATATAAAAAACTACCAAGAATCCATATTTTGTAAATTAAAGATACTACTTATTTTACAGTAAATAATTGGAAAGATATCACTTATAATATTAGTTTAAAGATAATCACCGTCAAAAAAGTTTATTTCGAAAAAATTACTAATGAATTATTTATTTTACACGAATGTTGAATATGTTCAATTATGCTAAAGTAATTCTGAATTTAAGGAATTAAAAATATAAAATATTTTCATAATTATTGTATTAAAAAAGCTCTAAAGATGCGATATACATGACATCAATTATTCTTTTGTTAGTAGTATAGTTTGTGATAAAGTGAAATTAATATTCTATAACTATACTAATAACATAAAATATACAAAATATTTTATGTTAAAATAGTTATAATTTAAATCTGAAAATAAAGATAGTTTTTGTCGGTACATTCCATAATTTTCATAAAGCAAAAACAATGATAAGACATAAATAATAGTTGTCCATGTTGTTCTTTGATTAAATGCAACAAAGAAATTTTAGACACCAATTGACCTTGAATAAAGCTTTTATCTGCATCTATTTACGGATTTTTATATACTATTCGATATATTGTAGTACTAAAAAATCTTTTAAAATTGTATTTCAAATTTAATAACAAACTTGATTAATGATTATTATGCAGAAAGAAGAAAGTGTTATTCAATAAAAACGAATTTATTGTGAAAAGATAATGAAAAAAAATTACCTGTGGATAACGATTTATGCCATTAATACTATTATGAGGGTGTGGATATGGTTGATAACCTCTGCTAGCACCAGGATAAATATTCCTCATCATCGCACCTTGACAAGCTGGAATTGGTGCAAGTGCTTTTTGTAGTTGTTTTTCTTGTTTACGATATTTAGCTCTTCTATTTTGAAACCAAACCTATTAAAAATTACATAAATTATTTAATAATTATGGTATATGATTAATAAGTAAAAGCTTAACTACATTGAACGTGAATATTTACAATAAAATAATTATTTATAGTAATCATTCATTTCTTCAGCTTTTGTATTATTAATGGTATGGAAGTTTTTCCTAACACCTAGTTCAGTTTTTGTACAAAAAATGTTCAATTAACATCATTTTTCACTGATACAGTATTGAAATTTTGATGAATTCTAATTGTAGCTTTTATATCATCTAATAAATTTTGTTTGTATATTGTTCGGAGACGAATAAATTAAAAATGTACAAAAAACTTATCCTCGCAAAGAATGACTTTCAAATCTATTTTGTAGACTGAAAATCTCTAATTCATGTACTTTTTTATCGTTTTAAAAATAAAATAATCTCTTTAGTCAAAGTTAAAATTCCTCTTATAGTATAAATAAATATGTTGATACTATTTTTAAGTTGACTTAAAATAACTTGTGAAGTAAAATTAAGGAAATTAGAAAGAATTAATAAAAATGAAAATTAATTATAATTAGTGTAGAGAAAATATAAAATGTACATTTGTAAATATTTGTAAACTTCAACGATAAAAGTCAAATTGAATAAAAATCAGATTAAAATAGAAATATTACATCGTTAAGAATAATTATTTAGCTATTTTTAAGGAGATATGAATGTTTTACATATCAATATATATTGATAGCAAGTACGATTTGCGCGTACAAATATTCGTACAGGATATTTTTACCGATGAGATGGTGTAAAGAAGATCTATCGCCATTTTATATTTGGAAATTTCCACTGTTTCGAGCAATATTAATGGATCCCTATTGAGTGAGATGTAGCTCTCTTTACCACGCTTTGTCTTCATACGCACAAAATCACATATATGAACGCGTATAGTATTATTTTGCCTCTATTTACACGTTTCTCTCATTTCTAGAATTGTGATTGAGTAAACTCAACGATGAGGCTTTTCGCAGGGGTACTTCTTGTGTGTTTCTATCCGCCTCATTTTCGCAGAAGGCAGCGTTATGGAGACTGCGAGCTGACGATTGGCCGGCGGTATAAGCTCGACATTGCTGGTGTTCGTTCATTGGTTGACGCGTTTTATCGACAATCCACCCATTTCTGCAAGTGACACAGTGAGAGAGAGAGAGAGAGAGAGAGAGAGAGAGAGAGAGATATATAAAGAAAGAAAGAGAGAGTGCTAAACGTAGACAAATATAACGTGGCAGAACTCTCACTATTCCTCGCTTTCACGAGCGATAAGTAAGTCGAACTGCTTCTTGTCCTACGTAACTGACGCTACATTCTTGTAGCGAAATCTACTTTTAGGATATTGAAATTACTTTTTTTCTGACATTTAATAGATAATGCATCAATTCCTCAAAAAGGCTTTATTATTAAAAACTTTTATACATGGCTAAGCAGTTCCATCTTTGAGGTATTTAGAGTGTGAAATATAGTGAAATTAAAAAATTCAAATTTACAATACTATTGCGTTAATATTAAATATATTACTATCTACAAAGTCTCATATTTTTAATTAATGATAACGCTTGGATAATATAATAAAAATAAATATTCTAATGAATTGGTATTACTATTACAACACATTATTTATTATAATCCTACATTTACAAATGAATATAATCAACATTATTTTCAATTACGTAAGTTTTATGTGAAAAAAAACTTTGAAAAGGTAAAGGTTGTACATGCTTAAAGTCTTGTGTAGCTTAAAATGAGTTGAATTCAGATTAAGAAATTTTATAATTGAAAAAAACAGGAGTTTCTAACTTAATAATAAATTTCTACAATTAAATCATATTTCTATTAAGTTTTAATTAATTAATTTTCTATAAAGATTCAATCATATGTTAAATTTAAAATTGAGAATATATTTTATTTTTTACAAGTTACTCATTTTTTATTTGAATATTTACAATTAATTTTCAGTATGTTCTTCAATATTTAACATTACTCTAAAAATTATAGCTTACGTTAAAGAACTAATATCTTTAAAAATAGTATTTGTTTTCAAATATTTTATTTCTGTAAAGACATTTTAAAAACATAAATATATTTAATATTTGTATTTATGCAAATGTAGGTTGATGAAATAATTTATGAACTATTTATAATTATAGCATTATATTAGTATAACTAATATATAATTACCTGTATGATATATAATCATGTCGTTTACATTTACTCAATGCATTATACTATACTTTCGTGTGTTTAGTACAGAGTACGATTCTTGGTTACGAGTCTATGCCGTATTTTAATATAATTGTAAAGAGTTGTAACGTATTTTACACATTTTCTTAGTCAAATCAATAAACTATTTTTTATTTTTATTCAAATACAATAAATTATATTTAATTATATGAATATGGCGCAGTATACAATAACATTACAAATGAAACCTGAAAGATTAAATTAAAAGAATTGTAATAAGCATAATTTTAGAAGTTGATTTTTCATAACAGATATGCGCGGAAATATTTGAGGATTTCTTACGCTCGATACACGTATTTTTGTCAAAGGAAAATGTATTATTATCTTTTTACACAAAAGTAGAAAGTGAGTTGTAAATATCTAGAAAAGTATAGATAGCGCAAAGAGAAGCGTAGTGAGCAGGAACGGGAAAGGTTTTCGTGAATATTCAGAATTGAAGCAGAGTGGTAGATGAAGAAAAAGTAGATACACTCGAGCACGCGAACGCAAACCTGAAATATATTGAGAGTGGAGAGAATTTAAGATGTCGGCTCAAATATGACATTCTTTTCCTGCCTTTTATCCAACCTTTATCGGCTTATTCAGCCAACTAGATCAGAAAATCAAGAAATGCAACAGTCTCAAACTTCTTTTCCCTCGTTTAGCTTTGTTCTACTGGTTTTACCATCTTCTGCACCTATTCCACCCATCAAGTAGATTTAAACATTTTTTGAATTGGATAATAGAACACATGGATACCACAGCCAAACCTCTGCGAAATTAAGTATCTCTGAAGAAGAATTAAATTACTCTAAGAATCCACGCATAGTAATCGTTTGAGCTTGTTTTGTCATCTACATTATATATTTTTTAATATGTATGAGAAACATTGTGTTTTTGCAAATTCCACAGGGATAATTACGTAGATTGATTTTTTATTGTTGAATATGTGATCTTTCAATTTAGATATTATACTTTGTTACCTCTACTATCCTTAAAATGTCACATAATAACTGTTCTACTTTTGCTCAGACATTTTTTTATATTGATATAAATATACCTATTATAATGAAGCTTATTTTGAGAAGAAGGGGAAACAAAATAAGGTTAACGATTTTTGCCTTAAAATCAATTCTTACAGTACCAATCCATAATATAATCCATCAATTCATTTTTACAAAACGTTTGTTCAGTTATTTTATCTCTAAATTATATCCAAAATATACTATTATTATACATTATTATTATTATTATTATTATTATTATTATTATTGTTAACATGTAATATCAATAATTCTAGCGTATTACAATATATAATCAATCGCTTATACATTTGCAACAAAATTGCATTTCTACCTGCTTAGCAATATCCTTTCTAAACCATTTCAACCATTTTTAGTGTCCTCATTATCTGTGAATTATCTCCATTTACATTAACCTTTTAAAATATTAAGGCTTAATGTAATGTTTTGAGGTATCATCTGCAATGTACAAGGCACAAAGAAAGAAATCTTACCTAAGTTATTCTATTCGCTTATCTTACAATTTTCAGATCATTATATCTTGTATCAATAAAGTTAATTATTGAATTTTCCATAAACCTTTTCTGTTTTGCATCAGTACTATGGTCAACAAATTTCTACCGAGGAAGTCAAGATACATTTTAGCTCTGATCGCCATCCGAAATCCACATTAACAATTTCAATATCAAGACGCACTTTTATTGTAACATTGTCAATACATTTTTCCTGATAGTTTAGTTAACATTATAAATACACAAAGTATCTTTAAAATATGATCAATAATCGCATTATTATTTTCAATACTAACACACTAAATTTTTATCTTATATAAACTATTATTATATTCTAAAACATTCTAATTTTTATAAAAAAGATAAATTTTAATATATGCAGTTCTAGCAATTATTTATAGATTAGGTTTATTGATGATAGATTGGCATATTAACATGGCTTTTTGATATATCTTATAATATTTTTGTTCTACAATCATTTTATTATTTTTGACTAAAATAAATAAATTTGTTTTAATTAACTTATTTTCATAAAAAATTATTTAATTTTCTTTACTCTCGTGATCTTTTTATATTAGTGTTAATAACTGAGATTCATGAACAAAACAAAATGTATTTAAAATGTAGATATAAATACATTACTCTTTCCTACATTGACTAGCAAATATACTGTATTTTCTATTATAAGTCTGAAAAAAGTTATGTGCAATGCAACTCTGAAAAATTCCAGTTTGTACAATTAGCGCTTATATTTAAGTAAGCATTAATAAAGTAATTAAAATGAAACAATCTTTATCGTATTATTTAAGAAAAGACAGAATAGTATAATAAGTAGCTAAAATTCAACCAACTTAAATTTAAATAATCTTCTGATTAAAATATTATACAACATTTAATTACAATTCTTATATTTTTAATTAAAAATATCAAAAACGAACAATCTACAAATAAAACTCAATATATTAATAAACCTTTTTTTATATTAAGTTAAAAAATTATGAAAATGGTGTATTAGATGGATGTTACGTAACAGATTAACTATTCTTTAGTGATTATTTCATGGAACAGTCCAGTATCTATAATTGATTTAATTGAAATTTTTTGATTAAAAAATTTAACTTTTATATGTGTCTATTAGACATTCATCTATTTTGTTTTACTTTAAATTATTATTTATACATCCATAGGCCAGTAGTAAAGTGCTTGTAAATTATTAAAAGATATCTACTCAATCGGTAATATATATCTTATTTCTTTCAAAATATTCTTTCTGTGATATTATACATGATTATTTCAACTTCGCATCCAGTTTCATAAGCACTGGTGGAACACTTTTTATAATATCACTATGTGATACTACAGTGATTATACTCTTTTTTATCTATTTGTAGAAAATGTTATCTGTTAAATATCCTTTCAGTTTTGGAAAATGAAAACTTATAAAGAGCTATGTCTAGAAAATAAGGTAGTTGTAATACCGCAATCGTGTTGTATTTTGTCAAAAACCATGTTTACTCATGCTGTTTTAAATAATTAACTGTTTTGGAATAAATTTATAAATAATTTTAGGGTAATTAGGAAATAATTTTGAAATAAATTTTGGAATAAAAAATTAGTAAATACTATTCTACATATAATGTATGACATTCTTATTCCTTTCTCACCTTTTATAATAAGACCACTATTAACAAGTATAGTATTTTAAATTTTATCTATATTTTCATTATTGACTGACGTACTAGTATGCCTAGAACTTTCATCATCTTTTTGGTTTTTCTAAAAGTGTTTGTACTTTTCATAAGTATGCAGTTATGATATAATATTATTGCCGAAGGCTTTGATTATATTTTGAACATTTTTCTACTGTTAATTCCGTTTTCATCATAAAATTTCAAATCGCACTCTTTTCGAGCATGTTGAAGAAAATTTTGTTTAATCATTAACTAAACGGAAACAAGCGATGCTGCTATTTAGAAGCTGATACGTTATCACTGATTGTATTATTGTCATATAAAATAAAATAAATTTAATTGGCAGGATATCGTGAATAAAACATTATTTTTACTTTTATTATCATACTTTATACAATTCTCCTTTCACCTTACGTTCTATTCATTTTTTTTATTTATATGTTTACATCAAAGAATACACTCATTAATTAACGAGTTACTAATATATCCTTTGTATGTTTCATAATAAAAACAGTATAGACATATAATAAAGTATAAATAGTAATTTGATGTAATAAATCAAAGTTTTTAAATTAAATAGTAAGTTACATTAATCAAAAAATACTTTTAGACATTTTTAAATAAAAATATTTGTTGTTATATAGCACTTTTTTCAAATTTTATTACTATCTAAGAGAAGTGAATCATGTTTCGTTTTATTTACCAGTTTAAAAGAATTAAGTCGCAGTGATTTGTAAGCTTTTAACGAAAACAACACCTTTGAATTATATATCAAAGGAGTAAAATAAAAACGCATTCGAAAAGTTACAATTATGACACGAAAGTTATAATTATGATAAAAGAAAAAATTTTAATTTATGCAAATTTTGCGTATAAAGTAATTATTTATAAACTTGATTCTTTTATTCTTATTTATTTTTATTATTCAGATTAAAAATTTAATACAAAAACATACACGTTTTTAATTTTCATGTTTAAGGTTAGAGTTTTTACACTGTAAATGTTACATAAATACAACATTAATATTAACTTTAATAATTTAATAATTTAATAATTTAATAATATAACTTTAATTATAATTTATTTTCCACTAGGATTCTTGGTTTACTAGATAATTTTAAACTTAGGAGTAATTTGAGATTGTAATAGCCCATTCTTAAAAAATTTTCTTTTTTACATATTCTGCTCATTGAATTATTTCAATGTGGATTAGATTATTTAACATTTATTTTTTTATTTAAGAAATAATTTAGTAGATTAATACAGAATTTCAAATATATTGTATTTAAAATAAACATTACTAGTAAGATTCTATTTAATTAAACGTTTGTTTTCACTAATAAAATTAATCTAAAAAGATACGGTGATGAATAAATTTTTCTCAGTTTTTTTATTAGATTAACATTATTTAAGACGTCTCTGTAAAGTTTTCTTCACAGTCATATAGTCATTTTCATAAATCTTAATTATTTAATTACTTAGTTTACTTTTGTAAGATGATTTATTTTTTTGAAATCTTGAGTGACTCGATAACCATCAAAGAATTATAAGAGTTCATAATTAAACACTCTTATAAGAAGTATAAATGATAAAAACCAAAATATTTCTACCTTAACCAGTTATTATGCTTATAAAGTTAAAACTGTGGCGTTAAAATGTTCTGAAGAGTTAAAAAATAAATATAGTAAATCTTCACATGTCTTGATACTTAAAAATGTTCTATGATATATTTATTCATTTATATATTTTTATATTATTTCCTTGTATTTATTAAAAGAATTAAAGTTGTAAGAAAATACATGTTCATGAATAAATCTAGTGTAATATTAAAAAAAAAAGAAAATGATTAAGTATCAGAATAATATTAATATTCACAATACAATAAGAGTTAACTTCGTAAACAATTGAAAATATTGAAATATACATTAAAGAAAGATGAATTAATTTAAAATTCTTAATGATAAAAGAATTAGTACTAACTTGAATCCTTGCTTCATTTAACTTCGTACTTCTGGCCAGTTCCTCTCTACAATATATGTCCGGGTAATGCGATTTAGCGAATGCCGATTCCAGCTCGGCAAGTTGCTCCTTTAAACATAAAATGAATATCATAAGAACACTCGAAGATTAAAAGCTTAGACTTTGTTTAGGAAAGATAGGTAACTTAAAAAAAGCATGATACTGGAAGAGCTAACCTGTGTAAAAGTCGTCCTATGCCGTCGACGTGCGGGCGTCGGACAACTTGCGGTAGTTGGCGTATGGCCAATATGTGGACTCGAGGTGCATGGTTCTGGCTTCAATTTTTTAAAAGCACCTTCTGCCCCTAAAATTACAATTAACTGTTAACAAATAAATTCTTTGTCAATATTGGTTTTTAAATATTTTATTAAATAGTTTCATTTATTTACTATTTTTGTTAAAATTCTTTTTAATTAATATTTTGTTGTTATTCACATATATTGTATATAATCACATTGATCAAAGATACATTTTCTTTCATGTTTTATAATAATTGTATTTTAAAAGATATTTATATTACATTAAGTAATATTATTAAGATAGAGAAAACGAAAGAAAAAAAAGAAAAGATAAAGAAAACTAACTTAAAAAGTGTTCAATGGATGCGTTTTTAATGTGAATGATCAATTTTTAATCTATATATGTAGATAAAAAATTGTATACAAGAGAATTGCTTTTATTCAGAACAATGTTTCTTTTCGAAAGAAATATTTGAGCAAACAAATAATAGATTTATCAAATTCAAATAAAAAGTTATTTAATTTACATATTATTCATATTAAAATAACACGGTCTTTTAAAAGTATAATTTCTGTAAGTATAATTCTAAAAACCATATGTTTGGTCTTGATTGAATAATGAATATACGCAATTAGATACCAAGTACATATAGCAAGATGTCAAAAAATATAAAATAAATGCGAAAAGTTTAATTTTATTTTTATATAACTTTACTTTTATATTATTAAATTTATATAAATTATATAATTTATTTTTATAAATACCTAAGAATATTGTAAAGTTAATTTTTCCACTTACTTATATATATAATTATTTATGATAATATTTATACACTTTCAAAAATTAAATGTTCATTAATTTAATCAGTACATTCGGATAAAATTTATTTAGACATTTTCATACTTTAAATCAACCATAAAATTTTTTTTTCGCGTAAAGTTAATATAAAAATGATGTAATTATTTTTAATAAAATATAAATAAATTAATTATAAGCGTAAAGAAGATAATTAGATTTTAATATTTTATAAGCTTATTTTCATCACTGTTAATATCTGTCATAATAGTACTTGAAATATAAATCCGTATATTGCTTTTTGATCAATGGCATTTTTAGTCAAAGATAATTAATTAATATCTTTTAATATGTCTATTTTCAGACACAACAATTAATAATACAATTTCTTTCTCTATTTCAAACTTTCACGCATATACCAAATTTAACTGTTATATTAGCATTAATATGCTTTAATGTTTAAACATTATTTAATGATTAATTAAAAGAATAAAAAGCCAAATTATTAAATTAAAATTTTTTTATCACTAGTATTTTAATATATGAAATTATTACAAGTACACCTAAACATTGTAACTAGTTTTAACATTACTTAACATAAGTAATTATTTAATACAAGATGCTTTGTTAATTTTGTATCATACATGAAAAATTAATATAATTTTTAATATAGAGAAAAAATAACAAATCAAATTTGTTTTACACAAGGCAGGTATAATTATAGTTCTTATACAGGGATTGTTATAGAACCTTATCGTATACTTATCAAATTATTGTATATTATCTACTAAATTCTTATCAAACTATGTTTTTATTATCAAAACAAACATTTTTTTTACGATTAAGTATCATATGCCATTAAAGTTAAATTCATAATGTATCTTAATAGGAATTTTGTGTAAAATTCCCAATAAAAGAATGAATACTAGAGTATTAATGTACTAAGTTTTACATCTAATAGAAAATTAAATTATGTTCACGCTAAACGTTATTTATAACTTTTATCATTATTCTTTTCTTTTTATACTGTATAAGTATGATACTGTAATTTTGTCGTTATTACTATTGTTTTAAACAATAACATTTATATATACTTGAAAAATCAAATATTACACATGCATACGTTTACATAAAACTTTATTGTCCACGTGTGTGGATTATTACCATTATACGAGATTAAATTATATATTGATTATAAAACTCTATTAAGAAGAATTTCAACTTTGATTGTAAATTACTTTCATATTTATATAAAGTTTTTTGTTATATTAGAGAAAATAGTTCTTTTAACCAATAAATTAAAAGTATTATAATTTAATAAGGAAAGTATAAACTTATATGTATCATCGTGAAAAATTCAAATTTTTTATTGGTTTGCTAAATCATGTATTATGTTTTATATAGATGTTGATAAGACAGACAGTTATAATAGAATTTATAAATAGCATGTTATTAATTTTAAAATTAATATATATTTATATATATACATATATTACTATTATTAATAATGTAAACAGTAAATTACGTAATTTTCTTACTGGCAATGTTTTGTATTATTTTAAGAGAATATCATTAAATTTTACACTTTGTAAGCATAATACGAATTTTTTTAATCAAAATGGAATATATGAGAATGTTAATATAATTGGTAAAATTTAATAAAATAATAATTATTGTATGCTTTGTAAAATGGATTATTATAAGTCCTAAAACATTAATAACAATTCGTGGGTTGCAATTCGAATATAGTCGCTGGATGCTAAACGGATCTTAGCTTCATGTCCCCTGCAAAATGTTGATTTGATTAAATATTAATGATTTAATTATATTACATGAAGATTCAATGTTCCGAGTAGGAATGCTGTTCACTATACATACCTTGCTTAGTTAATCTACAGCATGAAGGTATGGAGAAACTCGGTCAAGTTCGAATTTCTGACTCTCTCCTGATATTTAATGAAAAGACGAAGACATTTTATAATAATTCCCAATAAATCAGCTACTTTTGCATCTTCCATAAATTTTTTCTTATCGATGAATAATTTTAATAATGAATAATTTTCACACGTGATAATTCTGTTATGAAATTTTGTTTCCTTCATAACCTTAGTAATGTATGTACAAGGCAATAGTTTTAGACATTATCTTGACTTTATACAGGTATTATTTGAAGTATTGTACCAAGAGATAGTTCTTAGATTAATATTATAATTAGCATTGTTTATAATATTAGATTAATATTATAACTAAGGCAAGAAATTATGTTAGAGCCTTATTTTATTTTAAGATTTAGATAAAGTTATTGCGTAAATCTTATTGTGACGTCATCTGGACACCACTTAGGACCATGCTTTTTCTTTGCAAGACAGTTCATATCGGTATGTTCTTTGATTATAATTAAAAATAAATCTTTTTAATGTAGGATTATACTAAATTCATGATGTTTGATCATCATATTAATAATAATAAAATATAGAGAAATCTCAATGCATTAGTTGTTTTAAATATGATTTTTAGTGAAAGTGTACATTAGATATCCTATATTATTACTAATCCAATGAGTTTCAAACGAATGTATGAACTTCAACAAGATTTTAAAAACGAAATTTCAGATGCTTAAATATTTATATTCAAAATCTATAAAATTATTTGTAGCAGTTGATTGATACTAATTTTAATAACATAATGACTTAAACATTATAATGACAATGATAATAAAAATAAATATAAAAAACAATACATATTACATAAATAGATAACGCAATATACAGAAAAACGATATTTAAAATAAACTAATAATTAGAAATCAACAATTATGATTAAGTTTATCTTTATTTTGTTACTAATGAGCCACTGTTAACAAATATCAAATGCAGTATACATTTATATTTACTATTGCGTATGTGATTCTATACTTGTCGCGTACGCGATTCCGAGAGACAGAGTCACGTGGAATATGGGTTTAGCATAAAGACTACACCGTGAATTAAGTGATTAAAGTGAAGATGTTCTTCTTGGAGCGTCCTGAAAGTCATTAGCGCGGGAGAGCCCCGATTCTCCTATGCTCTATTTATGCACTTCTCTGTATAAAGCATCATGACGTGTCTCGATGTGACATAATTAATGGTGATGATGATTAATAAGTTCAAAGTAATCATAAACTCGAAATTTATCAAAAAAAATATATTTGCTAGAGAAACACATTAACATTCAATATGTGACAATATATTTTTGAAAAAGAAAATATACACTGAAACAAATATTTCAAAAAAATATATTATGGTAACTATGATACTTAATTCATAATTTGAAAATAATAAAAAAGTGGTAATCTATAAAAAACATTAAAAGAAACAATACAAAACAATAGTATTTTTTTTCTGAAGTGAATGTCTAATTATTTGAAATATTTAGTTAAAGTATTCATATTATATTATAAAATTTAAAAATTATATTATAAAATAGTGTAAAATTACACAGAAATAATCCAATTTTAATACAGAAAATTTTCTGAAAAATTGTGAAAAATTCTAATATAAAACAAAAACATTAAAAAATTAAACTTTATTCATTTTTTATACTTTCTAGAGAATTTTCTTAGACAAAATGATAAAAGATCAATAATCTTAAAAGTAAAATACAAACTAATAAACAATTATTATTTCAATGGGAGATTTTTAGATAATCAATTATGAAATAATGGAATTAATTCAATTCTATTTTAAATATGATAAATACGAAATTGATATATGTCAAAGCGAAATATTATTCTATTAATAGCAGTTATTAAAAAACATTATACGAAAAAGTAATTTATTTATAATGTTAAGTTATTTATTAATGTTTTAATTTCGACAAAAATTATCTGAGACAAAACAGGTATTTGTATCACATTCAAAGTTAATTTATCATTCAGTTGAGTAATATAAATATAAAATTTTCGCAGTAACATTTATATATTACTTTAAAAAAAAATTTTGTTCTGAATGCAGTTATTATTTTAATGTATGGTATACTTATATTAAACTGAAAAAAATATAAAATAAAATTTTAATTGTGAGATCAATACATTAAAATTAAAAAAATTAATTATATTTTTGATACTAGCTTATTTATTGCTAAAATAAATAGCGAATATATAATTATATATAAAATATATAAATATACTTAAAATCTCTACTCTTTACTATAAAATTATAGATACAATTTAATAATTTCATATAGAAAACTATTATTCATTATGGATATCTATGAACACCATTGTTTTAATTATGCATTTGTTTTAATTTAATTTATTTTAATTATTTTATTTAAGGAGTTCATATTATTTAATTTTTTCACTGTAACCTAAATATTATATTTTTCATTTGCCATAATTAAACATTTAAGTAGTTATATAACTAATCCATTGATATAGTTTTGATTACACTTTATGGATAAAACAAGAAGTTATATTCTAACCTTAATATAAGATTAACTACTTGATTTATTTTTTTTTTTAAAAGTTCACTTTACATTTCGATTTTATTTATTTAAATATTCCTTTATTTAAATGAGTTTTTTAACATATGAATTAGAATTAATAATATTACTTTTATGTAATCAATAATATAATAATTAACATACCAAATCATATTAAAATGAAAAGCAAAAGTAAGACAATATCTTACAGATGAACTCTATTTAGTATAAACTTGGAATAATTTAGATTTAAAATGAGTATTATTGTATTATTATTAGTATTGATATTTTTTTTTATCAATAATAACTATCAGTAGATAAAAATATGTATTCACTTCATACTTTACATGAATTTTATTATATCAGGAATAAAATGTGTTTATGTGATAATTACATAGGAATAAATGTAGAAATATTTTTAATATTCATATAATTTGAAGTTTTAATATTCAAGTATTTAAAATAAATTCATTACTATAATAATTTTGGTAAACTTGAAACATATAAAACTTTAAGTTTAATTTTTGAAATTACAAAAATTAATAATAATACTTACTTTTGAAAAAAATTAGATTTTATATGACTTTTATTTTATTGATACGAAAGAAAATTTTAAGTATTAGATACTTAGTTCCACAACATAAAATATTAATTTCATAATTAATTATTTTTATGATTAATTTTTTCGTATTATGAAATGCATTTCTTACAATTAAAATCAGTTGTGTTCATGATATTGTGTAATAAAGTATATAAGAGGTATTCAACAAAATATATTTTAAAATTGCAAAATAAAGAAGACTAAAGTTATTATTTACTAGTTATTAAATTCTGCGTCCGAAATGCAAACAATATTCTTTCTTTGTATCCCATTTTGTTTAATTATATTACATTACATTATATTATATTTTATTTTATTATATTATAGTATGTTATATTATATTATATTAATGATATTAATGAAATCTTATTTTAATACTGAATATTTTGTAAGAATAAAAGACAGCTATATGTGTTAGTAATACTCATGGTATAATATTACCTTTTTTTATAAAATATTCATGTAGGATAATATAAAGAATATAGCTTAATATAAGTTATTAGGAAAAAATTCTCGTTGGATCTATGATTTAGTTTTTTAAGATTAATATATTTTAAATAAAAGTAAAATGATAGCGAGTTGACAAAATTACATAATAAATGTATTCATGTATTTAATGCAATAAAACGGCTTATTCGTATAATTGTACTAAATTTACTTAGCTTTAGAATATTGTATTATATAAATAGAAATTATTTATGTAGTAGATTATTTTTTATTTGTTTAAAAACATATTTATATTTTATGAAGAAAATAGCTTGTTTATTGAGCCATATATATGAGATATAATTAAAAAATACGCTATTTAATAGGTAGATATAAGAAATATAATGATTATATATATAAAAGAAATTATTCGCTCAATACTGAAATTTAACTTTAAAAAAAAAGAAAATATGAATTATTTATGAAAAAAAAGACACATTGTAGATGCAATTTGAATTAAACGATAAAAGTAATAAATTACTTTAAAAACTTAAAAAAAATAAAACAGCCATCAATATAATTATGCAATAAAATAATTAAAAAATCAATTAATTTATACATTTATTAAGTACTGCGTTATTAATTATAATATACACTTTCTTCAATATTAGAACATGGAATTCTTTTTTAATCAATTAATTAAATAAAAATGAACAATAGATTTATAAACGTTGTATATTTTTACAAAATTTATACAATATATATTTTTACAATATTTTTTAAGAATTTTTAATAATTCCAGTACTTAGAGGGTACTTTTTGTGTACCTATAGAATAGATCACCTCATTTAAGTACGTCCTACCATTTATACATATAATAACAGACTATTGTCGTCACGCATAAATTAATTTAAATATACGCACTTTATATAAATAATATTTTAACGTTGAATTAATTATAAACACTTTTTATATTAATTTGTATTTTTTAATAATTTTACGTGATTAAATTTTTAAATTTTATTTTTATATTACACAATATCAAGCAAAAAATGTTCTGATTGAAATATACATAAGAAATTAGATTAAATCTGAATTAAAGAGAAGATAAATATAATTTATATAGATTAAGAGAAATTATAAAGTTAAAAATGCTGTGTTTGCATGTTTTTAAGGTTTTGATTCGATTTTGAAATATTTAATAGTGTTGTAATGTAAAAAAATTAAATTTCTTTTTGATATACCTGAGTTTTAATATGGTGAATATCTTTCATTATAAATAGCTCTTCATACTTACATTGAATGATGAAGAAAAGCGAGTAAATTTAAATTTAAAAATGATTATTTGCAATTGAAGCATTAAAAAAACTTAAATTAAATTGAATAGTTAATAAATTTTGAAACTTGGAACAAATTACGTTGAACAGATTAATATCCAATAAAATAGGAATTAAATTAGTGTCACTCAGTAAAAGCATAGGAATATTTCGTGAATAGTAAGTTGAAACTCAATTAAATAAAATTTTTCCGAAAGCAATAGTATCTATCTAAAAAATCTCAAGGGTTTGTCGGTCAAAATGAATAATGCAAGTTCGAATTGAATTAACAGCTCATATGGCTCGATAAAAGTGTGAATCTTCACGTTTCCACTATTCTTTTACTATAATTCAAAATTTAAGAGTATCTTGTGACGGTGGCATTAAGATTTGCTTATGGTTAAAGTAGTACTTTTTCTGTCGTATAGCTTTACGATTTTGCGGTTACTGCGTGGACTTGGATGCGCGAAGATTAAGTTGACCGAGCACGAAGTGGAAAATTAATTTTGCTTGAGTTTCCGGTAACGGAAATGCCTCGTGATTTTTTTAGATCAGTTTGATAAAAGCCAAGTCGTTGAATTTTTTTAACCATGCTATATGACCAACAACTTGACAAAGAATATTTATTATTGAAGATGCGAGTTATGAAGTAAAAAACATAGTTTTTTTTACTATTATTGCTATTCTTAAATTTGATTGCAGTTTAACTTCATTATTTATTATATAGCATGTTAAAATCAACGAATAACTTTCGTAGATTTTAATTAAGATTCAATCTTTCAACACTTTGTAGGGTGATAGTATTTGTTTACAAATAGACAACAGAACATCGTTTGTAATTAAAATTTTTATTAATTTTTAAAATGTAAGTTTCAATGGAATACGATTGAATAAATATCATAAAATTCTTTGTAGGTTTCCGTATATATAAAATAAAAAAATATTTTAGTTACGCATTAAAGACTACAATTTTTATAAATAGTTTGATGATAATTACATCTAAATATGAGTGACTTATTAACAAATGTAATGTATTAAAATATAATTTATATCCTATTGTTTACAGTTTAGAAAAAATTTTAACATGTGATAATAATTATTCGTTAAAAAGTTTTGTACGTGTGAATAATTTTCAGAAAAGAACATGCTTCCACGAAGTTGAAGTTTACAGATTTTCTATAGAAATTGTAGAGAAAAAAGAAGTAATATGGTATACTGTATCTAATGAAGGGAAAGGTTGCATTGATTTAGGAAGAAGAGATAAGGAGAGAAGTACATAAATATAAAAGTTCTTAAAGGATTAATAGTTTTGAAGTACAAAATAAATACAAAAGTTCCTAAGGATTGATAGTTTTGGAGTACACAAGAAGATATTCCGCTTAATTCTCCCCATCCGTGTTCACCCCGCTACACATAAGAAAGCCGCCGTTGTTCCATTAGCGCACCCTTAGTGTTAAGTTGACACCCCAGGAGTACATAATAATAGCTCTAAAGAACAGGTAGCACCATATGTCAATTTCGTTTACGACAGCCCATTGTCATTCTTTTACGAATAGTGTCAACTAGTGTCAGCCAGTTTGATCGATTCCTCGATCGACGAGAGGATAATTCATCGATGTCGAGATGACCAGCGCCAATAAAAATGCCGATTTATCTTATTTTTAGTAACGCTTATTAATTATCGATATTTATCTAGTATAAATGACCATATATTTAAATTTTGATAATGACGAGCTATTATACATTATTATAACTCGACAACTGATTGCATTTCCAAATGAGAAATTGTTAAGCATATAATAATATATTAAACTGGTATTCACGTTTATATTTACATAGATAAATATTTTATTTATTTGATTTAATTTCAATATTTAATACTATTTCAAAGTGATTTAAAACTAGGTCTTGAAAATCGTAGAGCTATTTATAATTTGAGTTTTGAAGTTTTAAACATCAGCTGCATTAACCATTTATTATAGAATACGTAATCAAGCAAGCATTTACGTGTTACCTAATGTGAAATTTGAAAAGTACAAAAATTGTTAATATTAAATAAACTTGTACGCTACAATACAAAATAACGACGTTAAAGATAACTCACACAAGATTCTGTTTATTATATTAATCACGAAGGAAATAGCTATACCCTATTATAACAAGTTGCGTTTTGTAACCGATTTACAGCCGAACTATTCGTTAGCTAAGTAGCAAGAGCATTTTTTGAAAAACAAGGATTGAGTAAAATGTTTTGAAGATGGTGGATAATACTGACCGACAGTGGATGCAGCACCTACGCTGTTCCTCCCAGGAGTTGCTGTTGGCGTTGGGGGACTGGCTTCTAAACCTTGATGCACCCCGTAGATGCTAAAATCCTGCTCATTTGAGCTTGCGCTGCTGCACTTACGTTTCTCTTGATTGTGATTGTGATTGAGGTGGAAGGCTTCATTTTCCATGAGGTTGACTCCTAGTAAGCCAAGGTTTGGCCTGAGCTCGTCCATAAGTTTGTTTTGTCCGCAATTGGCCGCAGCCGCTGCCGAAAAATTGAGTTGCCGGCTGAAAATGGCCGGGAAGATATTAAACTGTTGGTGGTCGAGGCTAAGAGCAGCCGTGGATAGCGAGGAGACCGAAGGGCCGCCGCCAGCGCTTCCGGTTCCACCGGCTCCACCTCCAGCCGAACCTCCGCCCCCGCCGACGGAGCCACCAACGCCGCCGACCGGGCCCGCGCCTCCCGACAGGTCGTTAGCCAGGGTGAAGCCGTGTGCGCGTCAAGTTCAGAGACGCCTTCGCTTTCAGGCCATGCCAGCCACGCGAGCACCCAACCTTGACCTCTGTGGTCCCCAGATGCAATCAGTTATTTGCGGTAATTGGGGCGGGCCTGCGCGCACTGTTTTCGTCCGTCAGACAACTATATTTGCGTGGGCCTTGCCGCGGAGAATGAGAGGGAGTAACGGCAAGGGTAAAAAAGAAAAATAGAGAGGGTGGTAAGCGCGCGCCGTGTACCGCACGCCACGAGTTCCTGTAAGATTCTGTCCGAGAAATGTAGTTATCTGAACGACCCGTGGTCGTGGCGGGGTATGTGTCGAGTTTACCCGGCTCGATGTCAGCCCATTGGCACCGGAGGCCAAGCGTTGCCAAGGCAACAACCAATGAAATGTCACGGCCCAGATGGGCCGCCATCACGGTGCTCGCCCAATGGAAATTCTGCGGAAAGTAGCTTGCCAGCGCTTTTCCATGTCGCCCCCGCCCTTCTAAAGAACTTTTTATCTTTTTTTACATCCCGCAGCAGATAGCTTTTTTAATTCTTTTTGGGATTTGATTGTAACGTATACGAGCGACGTAGTCCGTGCCCTCGCGTCACGCTCGCTCAAATCTACACCGAGTGCGCCGTGATCTGACAATGCGTTAATATCTTCTCTTCCTTCGCCTCTCTTTGCTCTGTGGATGAATGTACTAATAGTTCGTTGGGATTTTTATAAACATTTGTTAGACTACAAATCGCAATCCTTGATTATATTTAATTCCATTTTGCGAACAAATACCGAATACATAAAGACGCTGTACAAGAATAATGCTTAATTTTACTTTAAGTCATTCTCGAGCATCCGACAAATTTCGATAAAGTTTTAATCTCGTACATATAGATGCTCCGAAAGTTCCATATCAAAATATAATATTCGTCAGTATAATGATGGTCTTTTTTCTATAGCCTTTTAATACTCTTCTTTAACGTTTAATTACAATTCCAAGTTTTAACATCTTTTAAATTTTATGTTTAAATAGTAATCTGACTCAAAATATACAGAGAAATGCTTTTTATTATAGAAACAATAACAAGGATAATATTAAAATAAAAAACTATTAAAATAGGAAAATTACTTTTTGGAAAAGAATTTTTTTTATAGAAAAATTAATACTTCGACATTTAAAATTGAAGAAGTTATTGCGTAGATTTCAATAATTGAAGAAAAGAATAAACTTATTCTGAAAGTATTTTTCTAATAAAATAATTTCGTACCAAAATAGATTCATTCTTAATAGTTGATTTAAAATTATTACTAATGTAAACAAAATGATGTTTCAAAATTTAATAAATTTTTATAATATTTTATTTTTATAATCATAATAAGGATCTTATTCTCTTTTTATAAATTTCTTTTGAAATAATTCCTCCTTTAACCGTACGTTATGAAAGAAAATTCATTTAATTAAAATTTAATAAAATTGAAATAATACAATTAAAATGAATAAATAAATTAAATCAGGTATTAGATTTTATTTTTAAATATTTAACAAAAAATTTTATTATATAGACATATTTTTTTGTGATTTAGCGATTAAAATATAGAACTATTCAAAACAATATTTACAATATTGTGCTATTTCGTATTGCAAATACAAAATATATCTTCAATTACATTTCCAAATTCAAAGCATTTTACATTATTTTTTAGAAAGTAATATGATTCTTATAACAATTTGATATTTATTTAGTATTTATTTAATGTTTATTAATAATCCAATATAAAGATAATTCTGTGCATCGAGTATTTTTCCTTAGGAGTCATTTGTACTGAAATAGTTAAAATTACTTTCAATTTTTTGACGGATTAAATTATGTTTTAAATTAAACTTGAATTAATATTTAATTATTCAATTCAAAAATATTGAAAAAAATATTTATTTTATGTATAATACTGTTGATAAAAACCAATTTTTAATAGTTTAATATTCATAAAATATATAAAAAAATATACATTATATATATATATATATATATATATATATATATATATACAAATTCTTGTATTACAATGCTAGAAGTTTTTCGACAAGAAATAATTATTTATTAATTATAAATTATAATACAATTTCAAATATATATTATTCAAAATTTAACGATATTTTAGTTTATATTATTTTATATATTATCACGTTTATATATTATCAAGTTTATATATTATCACGTTTATTTATTAGTTAGATTAGCCGCTTTACTTTAAATATTGATGATTATGTATAAGCTATATGACTATAATTATACATAAAATTTTAATTTGAAGAAAATTAAGCATATTAATTTATGCAAAGGACTTTGTAATTGGAAAATAAATAAATACGAAAGTTAGTTGTTATAAACTGTATAACTAATGACTTGAAATAATATAATGAAAAATTGAAAACGTCTAATTATGTTTTTGCAGTATGTAATTTTGAACATATTAATAAATAGAATTTGCATTGGACTTAAAGTTGAGAAAGACTTCTTGAGATGAAAAATTATTAAAAAAGAAAATTTTAGATTAAATTAAGTTTGCTGTTTTGTTTTAAAATAAGGATGGACAAAAATCGTACAATAACTCAGCAAAGACTTTTTGGGTTTTAATTCTTTATAAAATAAAACACCCACTACTTATATGAACACGTGCTGACGGATGCTAGAGTAGTTATTTACTGGGACAAAGCGAACATACTAGACGTTAAAAGCCAGCCAATTCAAAACCAAAACAGTTCTATTCGGGTTTTGTACGTATTTTAGAGTGATAATTCTTTATATCAATAATTCCTTTTATTTTCTAATATGAGGCGTTACAAGTTCTGAATTACATTTATTTAAATATGATGCTACACTACATTTTATCTATTAACAAGTTTAATATATTAATATATTTATTAAAAAATTAAGTTATTTATTTATTAATTTTAATCAAGATATTTTAGAAACATTATCCATAAATTGATAAGAACATTATTCTGAGAGCTTAAAAAAATTTTTTATCTTCCAAAGGTATTATATTAAATTATACTTATTATTCCGGCAATTACTAAATAAAGCCTTAGTTTACAATTATGCAATAAAACTATTATTTTAATGAGAATAAAACAATATAATATTATAATAAAATAATATAATTCAATTGAATACATTTTCATTGTATGAACTTACAATTATATATTGTACCAGTGAATGAAAAATAGTATATGAAATTATTATATATAGATTTAAATATATAATTCATTTGCTTATTCATTAAATTGTTGAAAAAAATAAAGTTATTATAAAAATTAAATACTTTACAGTATTTAAATGATTTATACATCTGTCAAATGGAAATAAGTTTCATATAATTATTTATATATTTTTTCAAAAATATATGTATGTACTATACCATAACATGTTTCATGAATTATAATTCATTAATTTTTAATTAATTTCATTCATTTTACCTGCTTATACGTAAATCTGTACCAAATATTGTACTGTTTATAACTAGTTCTAATTTTTTTACAATAAAATTATTAAATCTTAAAACTATTAGTATTTTTGAATTGTTCTTTTGAAGTGTTCGCGTTTTTCTCCAACAATAATATTTGTTAAACATTTTCATTTTACTTTTGCTATTTATTAAAATAAAATTATATCTTATTTTGAATAAAATTCGGATATTTCATGAATAAATAATACATACAATAATTCATTTCATGAATAAATAAAAATACATTTGATATAAAAATATCAAATGTTTAGATTGTAATTAGTTAAGATTTATTAGAGACTTTAAGATTAATAGATTAATAGATCCAATATCTATTTAATTCATGTCAACTTAAATATTCACATTTTGAACAAAAATGAAGATTTAATATAAAAAAATAAAATATTAAATTGCGACTGATGGCTATTATTTTTTTTAAATAAAACTATGAACTATGAGTTTTGCGAGATGATTCGTCCAAAAAGCAATATCTAATTTAATACTGAAATATAGAACTAATTTACTAAGGGTAGATAAATAAATGCGATAAGATTCTTCAGGATAAAACGGCAAGCCCACTCAACGCAACAGTCTCCGCAGACCATATGTAATTTTCTGAATGATTCAAAGCAAAGTGCACTTATGTATTCGATTTGAGAGAGTGCGATATAGAACCACTTAATATTTCATTACAATGTCAAAAACTAGTCTTAAATTAGTTATTACAACATGAGCTAGGACAATGTTTATTATAATGGCTTAAACAAGACTTATTATAATATTTCTAATATTAATCTATTAATATCAACTAGAAATTCACATTATATCATTTGGTCAACGTGTTAATTAATGTTTGAAATGTTTTATATATGTTCACATTTAATGTATGTTCTTAACTTATATTTAATTTAAACAATCTATAAGAAATGGTATAATAGTTAATAATATGATTAGTACTTGTAACACTTAAACGCAGAAAATTATTTCTATGATTTACTTAAGTATTGATGTACTTAAGATTAAATAAGTAAATCAATCAAAAAATAATATAAACTTTCATATAAATAAAATTAAGTTTTTAAATCAATTTTATTATTTTAATTATTTTTATTTCATACAAACAAATATTGGATTTTTTAGGACCTTTATTAGGTTATTATTCGTAATTTTATCGTTATAAAATGTCATATTGTCACAAATAATCAATATGATTTGATTAATTTATAACAAGAAATAATATAATTGAAAGAGCACTTTATATATAAAGTAATATTTAATACAATTTAAATTTAATTGTATAAGTATAATAAAGCAAAATTGATTAAGTATTCAAATTTTGTACTTTAAAAATTTACGTTAAGTAATAAAATATATAATAAATTAAAAAAACATCTTTTAATGAAAAGTATAATTTTTATTTATAAATATAAAGATTTTATTTATAATATACAGCAATTTCTCTTCTTCAAATAGATTTATTTTCTAATTATTACGTATAGTTCGTACATCAATGTGTATAGATAGATAAAATATGAAGATGTGCTAAAATTAGGTTACATGAATATCATAAAACGATTGCATTTGATGTCCAAAACTTCGAATTCTGTTTTTAAAATTATATAATATCATGATTTCTTTTAATTTTAGTTTTTTTTTAATTGATAATTTTATATTTCGTAATAGTTAAAATTTTTAAAATATTTTTGATATCAAATAAATCATCTTTATATTTAAAATAATAATTTTAATCAAATTTCAAAGTTTACTAATGCATTAGTTGATATGTAGAGTAAAGAATTCACATTCTTTGTACTTATCTTTTTTCAAGTTTCAAGCTGGTATATAAATGAAAGCATAGATAAAATTTGATGAACAAATGTATTAGTATGATGTATAATAAAACGCATTTAATTAAAAATGTGTTTATAATTATTAGTTTATAATTATATAAGTATAATGAATTTGTTATTAAAAATGCCTTACACTATAGTGGTTTAAATAATATAAGCCATATCTACACTAGTAATAAATAAATGATACACAAGATTAATTAATTTGTTATATAATTAATAAACATATTATAAAACAAATATGATTTCATTTTCTTTTAACCTTTCGTGAAAGTATAAAATTGTCTAATAGTTCGTTTGTGAATTTAAAGAAAAAGCAAAAAGGACGACAAGCAAAGAAATTAAAAAAAAAGATAGTATGGAGGTATACTTATATTGTATATTAACAAAAATTCTATCACGGAAATGGAAATAATATTTTCACCGTGTACAATTTCAGGCGATATAACTAGGGTGCAAATATATCCGGAATCCGGAAGTACATTGTGTAGAGTCGATGAAACAAGGATAGGACGCAACGCAACAACTTTATACGGATAGATACATAAGAGGGAGCACCAGGGACCAGGGAAGAGAAAGTCTATTCAGGGCTTGTATGACAGATTTCGACCACGCCTCACCGATATGGTGTATGGGCTCTTTCTCTCTTTCTTTCTGAATTCGCGCTTTCCTTGTACACCCTCAGAATCGCAACATACACTAATATCTGTGCGAGACTTTGATCTAACTGTGTCTTGAGCATACTCTGTTCCAGACTTTATCCACGTTCATTCATTTACTGACGTGCCCTCACATAATAGAAACAGTGGCGCATTCACCTGCATCTACCATCACTTTATATCTCTTTCATAAAAACGTCATCATTTCTTTCGAAGAGTATTAGACCATATCTACGTTACATGGTCACTTCATTATTATTATTATTCAGCAGTAAATCGAATTTTCAAGCTTACATTTAAGCTTACATGCGAAAAACTTTTATTTAAATCTATTTACAGCAAACATGTTTTTCACGTTTTGAAATTTTAAATCTTATTGACATATATACTCATAAGTTTAAATTAAGAGAGTTTAATTGCCATATTTATTGGTATTTTATTTAATCTTTGTTAGTTATGTAACATCTTACGGCCACACATTTTGTAATTAATAATATTTATAGTTCATAACTAGTATTAACATACTTAGTTTATGAGTCTTATTATTCTTAAAAGATCAAAATATTATCTAGTAAAAATAATTTATATAGATGAAAAATATTAATAAGTATTTTATTGTACATTTTAAAATTTAAAATAATATTTTTTCATTAATTATTTTAGAATAAAGGTATCACGGATGTCTATTGTGTTACTTTTTTATGAATTTTACAATGCAGTATATAATTGAATTAGAATATTACAAAAAGTTTTCATAATCTAGTAGAATATAATAAATGTTTATAAATTAAAACAATGTATTATAAAAATAGTATATATTGGAAACTATTGTTTTCATTATAAAATGTCCATATAAAAATATCGGTTGTATAAAACCTTTAAAATATATCAAACATATTTTTAATTTAAATATAAAGGGTAAGTACTACATGAAAACAATGATTAAAAATAATTGTAAAAAAATTTATTCAGAGATTTAAAAAATAGTATCGTCATACTAAATAAAAAATATTTAATTAAGTTTTAATATACATATTTATAACTATAAAATAATAATTCTATTAAGTATTCTATTTATATAAACCTTAAGAATAGTGTAACCATTTAGAGTTCATTATAAGTAATGAAGGTGCCCAATAAAATACTATCATTATTCCTATAAGGAGGATTATTCATTTTTACGTATAAGAAATATTATTTTGAGTTAAATAAATTTCCAATAAAAAGTTGTAAATATTAACTTTTACTAAATATTAAAATAAAAATAATTTAATCTTTTATGAAAATAGATTATAAGAAGATTTATTCTAAATTCAAAAAAATGTAAACATGTACGGATATATTTTTACCAAAATTTCATATATTATTTAGAATGTATTTATACTACATTGTTTTGTGGAATAAAAATTTGCATATTAAAAATGATTTTAGTAATATTTAAAACTATAATTACATTATTAAATTAATATTTTATGCTTTATTATTTTTATATCATTAATAATAGTAAAAGGTAATAAAAAATTTTTAATGATTTCTAATGTTTTTTAATAATTTAATTTAAAATAATTATGATATAAAAATTATTACATATATTAGCAAGTATAAAAGTTTTGGTTTAAAAACAAAACGTCATTAATAAGTGTAAAAAAAAATTTATATTTTAAAATTAACAATGACAAGATAAAAATAAAAATAAGAGATAATAAATGAATAAAATAATAAATAAAAATGATAATAAATTTTAAAGTGCAATAATAATACAAGAATTAAATGTACATGAATAAATTTTTATATTTATTAAGTTCCAATAAAGTTCTCGATGAATTTATGATAATATTTAATCGCAAATGTGTTTCTAGTTAAGTAATAAAAAACTAATGCTCTATGGCTTAATAAGAAGATACGAAGAATAGAAAAAACCTTATAATTCTAAAATTTTTTATAATGTTGAGGTTAAAAGATATTATAATTCATACTAAAATTTTAAACACAGATTATTTTTGAGAGATTAATATCGAATCTTTAAAGCATTCCTTAAATGCTAAAATGATTAATTTTACTATATACTAAGATATTAATACATATTTATGAAGTTTGTGATATTATTAAACAATTCATCATCCACATTTCATTGAATTATTACTTAATCATCTGAGCTTTCAAGCAAATATTAATTATATGTATTAGTATTTTGTATATTATAGCTTTATAACATACACAATTAAGTCTCAGAATTTAAATTAATTTTTAAAAATACCTTATCTTCGTAAAAAAATAGACATCTTCATAATTTATTTTTAAAACTCTGATTTATTAAACATAAATAATTGCATTATTCATAAATAAATAATATATAAAATGCATTTGGATATTTGCATTTATTAATAAATGTTTATTTATTTTTAAATTTAAAAATGAAATTAAGAGAAAAAAATAAGAAATGAAGAAATTTTATTTTTCAAGAAATCGCATTTTATTAACTAAATATTTTACATGATTTTTGGAACCTATTACATATTTTTTAGTTTCTTTGATTCAAACCGTATTTGATCTTAAAAAAACATTTAAATATTCTTTTTTAATAATTTTCTAAAAGTTTTTAGAAACATATTTTTTATGTGAATAATAAAAATGGAATGAATTTTTTTACATTTTAATACGTCTAACTTTATGCAATTTTTAAATTATTTCTAAAGTGCACACAAGTATGTACATATATTGACTGAAATTTATATAATTTATTATTGTGATAAATTATTATTTTTAATTTTTGTTAAAATGTTCATAAGAACGTAGTAAATGTACTGTTAGATTTTCATTAATAATTTTGTCAATTGTAGAAATAAAAAACGTATTAATATATATATGACAATAGATATTCTTTTTAAATTAAACTTATTCAAATTTTATTTTTTAATAAGAATTTATGTAATAAAATTTATTTATGAAATAAATTTACGATATAAGTATAAGAGTATTGCTTGATTAGAGGTAGATACACCTGCTACTAATTTTACATAAATTTACAATACATTCAAATGCCAATTTTAATGTTAATATTTTTCATTAAAAATGGTAATAATTCATACAAAGATTTTTAAATTAAGGATTATTTTAAATTGTAATATTTTCATGTAGTACATAGATGGTGAGTTCGAAAAAATCTTACATATAAAATGTTCGAAAGAAAACTAATGTCTTTTATGTTCATTTTATGCATATTAATCACAATTGAATTAATTTCTAAAATAAATTATCTTATTTATAAGTCTAACTAAATTTATCCATTGCAAAGGAGAACAAAATATTTTGACGCGATTTTCTTGCCAATTCGTACATGAACCCTATTCAACTCTTTTTATTGATTTGATATTTTTTTCTATTGAATTTCTACTTTTTATTTTTTGCTAACTTAAATGAACCAAGAATAAGCTGCAATATTCGCTTTAACTTGAGTATTAAGTCGTTGAATAAGCCAAAACCTTTTGGTTTCTCAGAGCCCATTTATTTATTTTTGTCTTTTCCTCAATCCTTTAGCTTTTTCCTTTAGTTCTAGAATCTTTCTCATTTTCTCTCCCTGTCCAGCACATCTTTGTTTTGCCTCTCTTTGTCAATTTTTCCTATGAACTTGTAAGTTACTCCTTCTCTCTCATGTACTAGCCAATTTGCTTTTTTCTCACTTACTCCATTTCGTTTCATTTTTTTTCTTCATTAGATCCCATCTTTCTTCTATCTTCCTCTCGTTTTTTCACTTTTCTCTCGCTTTTTCATACTTTAGCGCAGAATATTTCATGCGTTTATACGGAGCAGAAAAGAGAAGCAAAGCCTTCACGACGGTGTTGGTGGAAGCGTCACGTACTGTTCTGAAACAAAAACGTAGCGACGTCAAATGCAATTACCAGAGCTGTAAGAGCTCCAGAACGCGGATGCTGTGCTAGGTTAGATTGGGCAGAAGCCGGGTGAAGGGGGTGAAAATAGTCCATAGTGGGGGTGCGGAGAGGCAGGTGGATATTTCGGGCTTCAGAGTTGGAGGGTTCTAGCAAGGGGATTCCATACGAGATCTATACGAGCAAGAGCATACGACGAAGACGAAAAGAGTATGAAAGAGAAAATAAGCGGGGAAAACGTCTACGGTACTGTGTACGTCAACACCCTATACCTCTACCATTACTTTGCCTCTTTTACTTCCTTTGCCTTATCTCTCTGTATCGTCCTTTAACTATCCCTCCTTGTCCTTTTGCTTTTGCTTTTCCTCACTATGTTCAGACTGAATGTATGAGTGAAAAATCGATCACTGTTTAACAAACGTACAATTTTTAGGGCGTAAGATATACGCCAAATATTATCACAAGTATTTTTTGTTGTTTATTAAGTCATTCTTTTCTTAAACTCTTCGCTAAAATATGTACAATTATAAATATCGATATCTTTTTTCGAAAGAAAAATAAAGTATTACTTGTTTTCGTCTATATCTATCTACATTCATAATCTATATTCGTAAAACTTCGTACATAGAGCGATTTACAATCTTACTAGATTTTGATACTCAAATCCCAAAAATTGCAATACTAGAAATAAATTTGCTCTCTCTAATAAGAAAGATATTTTTAAAAAATCCATAATGTCTGGACAAATGTAGTACTTAAAGCAGAGTATTATAGATTATTTCAAAATTTATGTGGTAATTAATTAAATAAACGATGTTTGAGGGTTTATTTATCTATAGGGCTGAGATACCATTCTGAATTAGTGTTTATGCATTTTCGGATATACTCATTTGAATGTAAAACATTTTACGTTTTGAATAAAATACTTATAATTCTAAGAAAATAATCTTTCTAATTCAAAATAAATTAAAATATAATTTAAAAGATAATCATTTTTAATTAATTGTTTCGAATTAGGCAAACTATCATACCCCTACTTTAATGTGTATAGTAAATTGAATCAAGAAATCTAGCTACCACGTTATATTTTATTATATAAAAAGAATAAATAATAATAAATTGTAATTAATTATTTCTTATTTAGTATTTCTTTCCAATAACAATCTTCCAATAACAACAGTAAAAATGAAAAAACTAGATAATAACTCTATTCAATATAAGAAAATATTGATAGGTATTTTTAATTGCATTATTTAAAAATATGATGTTTGGAGATATCTACATGGAATTATCTCCTATAAAAAATATTTTTAAGCAAAATTTCTAGTTTTGTATCGTTAATATACGTAACAATGTAAATGCACGCTACTATAAAATATTTTGGTGTATGTGTTGACATATGTATAACATATACATTTCGAATAAAACTTAGAAATAATACAGAAAAAATTCAAATACTCACAAGTATTATATGATGCAAATTCACATTTTAATATGATTTCCTCTGCAAATAACAAATGAGATATAAATATTTAAAAATAATTTCTTAAAAACGATCATATTATAAAAGACAATTTCTCTCAAAATTGAATTTTAGAAGATATTTTTATTAGGCTAAAATAAAAAAAAAGTTTTCATACATATTATTGAATGATTATTGTTGAATCATTAATAAGAATTCATTATATATATTGAAACAATTAATAAATATAGATTATTAAATATTTTAACATTTAATAAAGTTTTTACAAAAAATGAAGATTATGTATTTTTTTTAATTGTCATAAATATTGATGACAAATAATGAAAATAATGTATTAGTTTTTTCAAAATTAACACTAAAAATTTTTATTTCATATTTATTAAATTGATGAAATTCGTATATTTTATTTCAATGTAGATACAATTAAAGGAAATTTAGTATTATAATTTAATGTACTAAATGTTTACATTAATAAATTTGTAATAATTAATGATTACGTCAAAATTTAGGCGTTTCATCATAAATAATTAAATTTTGCATGGAAATTATTCAGAAATTTTTTTATTTAACAATCAAGTAAATTAAAAAATTTGTTAGTCTGTACTGAGATCTGTATAAGTATATAAATGTCAGGATTAATTTGAAAATTATTAATTTAAGATGTATATAAACTAATAAACACTATTATTGCATTGCAATAAACAGTGTAATAAAGTTTTAATTTAACCTAAATCCAATATATCTATTTTCATCATTTCTTAATAGTAATCATAAATTTTAATTAAACGATGTCGTGTTTACTTAAATTCTAAAATAAATATCTATATAAATACATTTTATATAAATATATAAGTATATAAAATTTATAATATATTATTATAAACATTATTATTTTCTTTTTATATTTTCATAGATAAACATGATTTTTCTATTTAAAAATGCCTAATAAACTTATAAATTATATAAATTAGTTTATTTAAAGCTAAAATTTTTCAGCATTTTAAAATTGAATATTTACTAAATGCTTTAGAAACGTAAGTATGTATGAATCCATATGTAGGTTTAACAGATTGTTTTAAATAAAAATAAATGTACTATAAATTAAATGAACAGTATTGCTTTATATAAATTAAATTCTTCCTTCTTGTTCTAAAAAAAGTACTTTAATAAAAGAATAATTAGTAACCGATACGACCTTCAATTTTATATTAGGATCTTAGGATTAATTTTTGTTTGTCTATCTACATATCAATCATGCATTAAATTTTTCTAACATTTCTAAATTAATTATTGAGCTTAAGTTTAGATAGTTAATATTTTTCCATGTTTTAATAACTTGTTAAAAGAATAGATTGAATAAATATTGTAGTTACTATTCTTTATGATAAACTTTTATTAAAGGAGTGAAATATATTTTCTCAAGTAACAATTAAAATATAAACGTAAAATTATTTTAATTTTTTCTTACGTAACTTCTATTACATACTTATGGAGCATACTTTTTCTGTACTATAATGTGTATAAAATTAAGTTATACATCTTTCACCATTTAGCCAACATTATTGAATTATTGTTTATTTATTACTATTATTTTTTATTATTAATTACTATTTATTTATTATAAATACTATTTATATTGAATAGTTCAATATTTATATTTAAATTATATCAAAGTACTAATAAGAAAATTTAAGTATATAATTTATTTTAACTTCAAGGCTATTATAATATTTAAAATTTTTACAAAAAAACAAACAGTGAAGTTGATTGCTTTGATTTTCAATGACAAATATTTTAATATTGTATATAATTTTATTATTATTACAGAGTATAGTAAAAATAATCTTCACAAGAATGCTAAGAATTTCTAGAAAATGAAGAAAACTAAGGTAATTTTACGTTTATATTTTAATTATTACTTGAGAAAATATATTTCGGCTATTTTATATAAACTTACGACAAAGTATAATAAACATAAGTACATAATTAAATGAATTTGTTGTGTAACCCTGTAATTAGAATCGATCTTGATATTGAAATAAAATGTACGCTGACTTTAAAAGTGATTATTAAGAAAACGTTTGATATATACAAAATGAATAATTTTAGGCGATTCTAGAAATGAAACTATACATTAAAATAAAGCAGCTTGACAATCTTTGTTTTTATTAAAAAATTTTCTTTATCCAAGTTTTTAAATAGTTAAGAAGGTTCCTTATTTTTATAATTATAACTATTAACTTTTTATTTGAACTAGCAAATGAATTTGACTTCTGTCTAAAATTTCGAGTTCGTTTTAAATGAAATTTTTTAAACCGAACTAGTACCTACCTTAAAATTAGATTGTAAGTCTACAAATTATTTCATTAGAAGGTATATATTAAAAGATAGTAAGAAAAGAACCGATAAAATTGTTAGGTATATTAGATTTGATTTGCTGTACCAATATAATTATTTTGCTAAAAGTTATAGAAATTCTTTCAAAATAGTAGTTCATTTTATATTATCATTGATTGTGTTTAATTGTGTTAACTTGTATAAATTCTTTGAAAAATACTCGAGTAGTAAATTTAAATAAAAAATGAAAATATGTCGAAGATTGTTTAAAAATCAGATCTCTAAAGCCGTTTTAAATTAAAGACAAGGTAAATTTAAAAATTTTTACATTTCATTTAAAAATCTATAATCTATGACTCAAGAGTAATATTTCTTTTTAGAATATAGGTAATGTTTGTTATTTGTATGTAGTTAAAAATGAATAATTATTGATATCATTAAGTTTATTGGTATTAATTGGTAAAGTATTAACATTTTTGTTCAAGTATAATTGTATTAATTGTATGGAAGAAAACTATTAAAAATAATTGTCATTTTTCAATATTTCACTCTTCGGAATTTTTAATACTTAAAACATTGTTCATTAGATGTGTAGAGAATCTTTATGATAAGAGGACAGAAAAATATGAGGGAGAATAATTAAAGAAACTGTAAAGAAATCATGATGAAAAAGGTAGAAAGAAGGTATACCTTTAAATTTTTGATAAACGTTTAAAGTACGCGGGAAAAAAGCGAAGATGAAAGATAAGGGTTTTGGGAACAGGAACAAAGTGAGATCAGGAATAGAAATGGGAACGGAAATGAAAAAAAGGAAGCGTATAATTTGTCCGTGTAAAACAAGAGTGGAAATTCGCCTCGGCAAGTGTCTAATCCACGGCGTGAATTTCTTGAGCGCAAGCTGTAGGCGGACTCGAACTTTTGATCGCGGACGGCGATCTCGTTTATTTGCTCACTCTCTTGCTCAGTCGCTCACTCAGCGCGTTGCCATGGAGACTTTCAGTGTAGCCTAAAGCTATGCTTTTATTGATTCCAAGCCGCAAACAATGTACAGCATGGATGTTCTGCACTGTTCTATCTCAGCCTCTGCGAAAGCACTCTTAAAATATTAGCGCACATCGTCTTGAACTCGTCAAATACCTCAGCAGTTCAACTTCGCCACGTGCATCTTCTCAACTCACCATGTAATGCCACTCTTATCCTTCAATCAAACTCTTTATTTCCATATTCCTCAATTTCACTTATCCCTTTTTTTCTAGACTTAATCCACTTTTTCGCAAATTTCCACAACGAGTGCATTTTCTTCAAGAGAACCGCTCAATGCATTTCTTCACTCACTTATTACTTTTTTGATATTTAAATCGGTATTTTCCTTTACTAATCAACTCTAACCAGTTATATCGGTTTTCCATGCTATTTCTTAAAATATTATGACACTTCTGAAAACTATCATGTTACCTTTATAACTTATATTATCGATGAAAATAATTATCTGTGATGAAAATAATCACTTTCATGACAATGTATAATTGATAAAATAGAAATTTCATCACCTATATTTTGAACAAATAAGTAGATGTATTATCTGCTGCAGCACTTACTATTTTTATCTTATTTTGAATATCTAATGTTTTCTTTCTTATTTTAAAAATTTTAATTATTCTTTCTTATATGAAACATAAACTTTCTAGGTAACTATATAATATACAATTTTATTAATTATATTTCTTATAATAAAACTCTATATCGTTTTTGACATTTTTTATTTATTTATTGTACAGAGCCATTTAATAAGTTTATCATTTAGCGTATGCTTTATTTATTTCTAAATTTATTGCTAAATTAATTTTTTTATCAATATAGAAATACTATTGGGTATTTAAATACAAACGCTCTCCAAAAACTCGAGGTAGCAATTCTTACTCATAAACTTGCGTTCATTATTAATTAGCGTATAAGTAATTATAATTGTTCTTTACAGCGATTTGTTTAGGTTCTAATAATATGCGTGATATTTACTATTAAACAATAAAAGGATCGTGTAGTTTTTTCCGATCCGTCGGATCTTCTCGTGTATATATATACATGTACGCGGATAACTTAATTGTCTACATCATAAAACAATATCGCAAAATTAGAAATATATACGCAAAACAATGTATAATGAATTAAATTGGAGAAATAGACTACGATACAAAATCAATATTAATGCTGGACCTCGGGAAAAACTCCCAAAGACCATTTTTAGGTATTATATATAGAGAGTAATTAGAGTTAAGAATATCACAGTAAATCGTATTAAGATTTAAGATTAGAGCTTTGTTACGATTCTATTTTATACAATACTAAAGACATCCGTATATTTAAGCATCTTATTTATATGACAGCATACCAGCCACTTTAAACTATCAAGTTCAACAATATTGACACACTAAAAAGCGTACAAGTACAATATATAAATTTAAAATTAGCTATTAGTAAATAATAGTGAAATATTTTTAAGACATTTCTTATATTTTCCAGAAGCTGCTTTTACTATTATCGTATCGAATTTGATATCATGATGATCATTTTGTAGCCTATACTATTCTGAAATCACGATCAGGCATGCTCGGTAAGGATTTTCCAATTAGGAAGTAATCCGGAATTAAGACCGTTAAATGATTTGGATCAGAGGCTAGAGGACGAGAATTCAAAGTAGCTTCTATTTGTGTAATATATATTAACATTGATACATAACTTAATAATGGCATTTTAAATATTTTATGGAATCTTTCCACAATCCTCCAAATTATGGCGACCTCGAAGAAATGAAAATCCATTTAGTATTTCGAGTAACTGATTCGTTAGTTATTTGTTCTACGTTACTATCACTGTGATTCATTTTTGAAATTCATTTATCTGACTCTTCGTTTCTAAAAAATTAGAAATATTATTAGAGTAGACATCAAACATTTTACGCTTGCGAGCAAAGAAATATTTCAAAACTGCTAAAGAGGCTTCGGTACTCAAATCCTCTACGAGTTTTATATGAATTACCTTCGTTGAAAAACAAACAAATACTGTTTGTATTTATTTTAAATACATTCATTTTCAATTCGCGAATGACAAGAATTTTCAAGCTTTAGTACCTTTGAAATCTTGGCCAATTAATTTCACCAAATATCTAAGAAGAACCATGTTTCCATAAATCGTTAGTTACAAATATGGTAGGTGAAAAACCTCGTGACATTAAATCAGTTGAATTGTTTATAAAGCGTATGATTTTGAATTTTGACAAAATTATATTAATTAAACACAAAGTCTGAAACATATTCTGTAAAAATTTTACCCAATGGAGCGCAATCATCGCGTTTGATCAGAACATAATTTTTTAAATTTCAGACCTTTTAGGGCAGATTAGTCTTTATAACAACAAAGCCGAACATAATTCTAAACGTGACAGTAACAAAATTTTAATGGTATAATCTTAGATTTAGCATATAACAATGGGATCGATATAGTTGCTATTGCATTAACGATTTTAATATAAATACACGTGACGTACGTTTTCTCTATCACGTGATAGACTCTATGTAATTAGATGTCGCGATAATTATCTGTAATAAAATTAAGGTCAATATTTATATTATTTAATAGTGATAAATTTCTTTTGTAATCTTTCCAGGTTGCGCGCATATTGTTTGACAACGATTCATTCTAATGAAGTTTTCATGGCCACAATAACTGTATTAAATCCTTAGCATGAATGATAATTAGATCTAGTAGAGCCGACGGGTCAAAGAGTTTAGCAATTTGCAACATAGTGCATTTAATTATTTGTTCATCGCAATCCAAATTACCCATTCTGTAAATAATTTTATTTTCCTTTGTATTACATACAAAACCAAGAATTTTTATAGATGCATCTATATTTAAACTTACATATGAATTGTCTACATTATTTGTAATCATTAATTAAACTAAAATTATTTTATGCATGTTCTTGCAAAGAAAATTTGCCCCTTTTCGTAATTTTGTAAGTTTGTGCATTAACTTTGCTTCAGTAACAGAATATGTCCCTATTAATAAATCGTCAATATAAAAATTTTTCAGAATGCGAGCTGCTTTATGGAACAACAAACTTTAATCTTTAGCTAATGTACATAATGTGCGCGTAATTAGAAATGACACTACTGACGGACTGTAAGTGATTATGTTCAGCTAATCAACCTTTACAAATATATTTTGTTCTGACGCAATAAAATAATTTGATGTTTTCGATCTGGACATATCAGGATTTGTTGATATATTTTTTCAATATTCACCGATAATGCGAAAGTCTGAAACTGAAAAAATAAGATAGTAATTAATAAGGCATGTTCGATCTTTTTGTGGAGGTGTCGAACACTACTTGTACTTTATTATTAAGCTGTTTTGTTTATAAACAGCGTTATATTTCCTAATAATACGTATTCGCATAACAATTTCGAATATTGTGTTTTTAATTTATTCAGTGATCTTTCAAATATGTAAAATTGTTTAAGCATGATGTAAGGCTCCAAGCTCATTCTTAAAATTATTAAGGGTAGTCTAACAATGTATTTTTCAAAATTGTAATGGCGCTAATGATTTTTTCTGTTTTATATAAAATCCTTTTGACAGGAATTTTTTCAATTTTCCAAAACTTTAACAATTGATAATTTAAAATTTCCATAAATAAATTACAATCAATGGAGAAGTTAATGGTACATAAAAACTTCACCTTCATTCACCAATTCGAAATGAGTTTCCGCAATACGGTAAAATTGTAATTTAGTAATATTTGTTTAGTGAATAATAATTTGTACAATATTTTTGTACAAAACATATATTTTACCTATTAGATAAAAATCAGAATTCTTTAGCGCAACATTTGCAGGTATTTTTGACTCGATTTGTTAGATATTAACAGACGATACGCTTTCATGAATTTTATCTTGTATGAGAAAGGGTAATTTGACAGTATAAACATTTGTTTACGATTTATTAAAATATTTACTTTTAGAGTACCAGAAATAACTGAATTATTAATATCAGTTACTGAAATATTAATAGTTTTTTGCGAGAACTTAAGTTTTTTAAATAGATTTTGCTTAATATATCCTTATCTATAAAATTGACTAAGGTTGTAGATAACAAAATTTAACTTGGTAGGTTACAAAATAAACAAATAACGTTTGTTTGTGAATTAATTGTAGGATTCAATTTGTGCAATAAAGTATAGTTTTTCGATGCACATTTTGAAATAGGTTTCGCGATAATTGTTTGTAATGTAATTTTCACATAAGGAAAACAAAGCTTTAATCTTTGCATAAAATTTATATGATATTCAAATTTTTTTCGTGCATTTCTGCAAAAGTGCTTTTCTTTACACATATAGCGAAAGCCGCGAAAGTTATTGCTGCATTACGAAGTTAATTATCATAAAAATGATTATTACTATATATTTTAAAATTGTTTGGAGTTTTTTTTCTAATTATTGTTGATACACGCTCTTTTGCAATTTTTTTCTTTGCTGATTCTAAAGGAGAGTTAATTGTCTAATGAAGGTGTTTCCGCCTTTACAATTAAGTCTTTCTACTTCACCACATTTATTCATATAATTTAAACGTGACTGAATAATTGAGAAATACTTTAAGAAAGTTAAGTATAATACTTTAAGTTAAGTTAAAGAAATACTTTAATTCTTGAGATGCGTGTTAATCTCTTTTAGTAGTATCTAAAATTTCGCCGATTGCGTCTGCGGATTCTCTTGTACAGGTAGATCAAAGAAGGTTTTTATGAGCTTTATTATCGATGCAATTGTACGATTTTTCAAGCATTCCCAAGCTATCAATGATTAATGTTTATTGTTTGGAACGATTCAATTTTATTAGCTGCTTTTATAATTAATCATTATTTTAAGTAAATTAGTTTTTGCACATCATAAATTCGAGTATTGTTTTGTATAGGTCTGAAATAAGTCCGAAAAACTGCGCCATATAAAGATTGATGTAATATAAAGTGATGTTCCGAACTCATGAATTGATTCCTCAAAGAATTTAGCTTAATTCGTTTGCAATATTTTCTTTATCTTAATTACACATCTCACATTATTTTCTTCAAATTCTATATATTTCGTTGATTGGATTTAAAAATTCTCAGATTAACGTTGGATTTCAGCTTGTACTTTCTCGAATTTAATGATTTTTCGCAAGAATTTATCATACTACATTTTTAATAAAAAAGAGTCTGAATCGTTATCGTGGTTGTTAACTATAGTACCAATAAATCTTTTAAAAATAGTTAATTTAGCTTTTATTGCATTTCGTGACCTAAATAAGTCTTTTAAAATCTTTTCAAACAATTTGAATTTTCTTTGGAAATAGTATTAGACGGAATATAACACAGTGAATAACAAATAATGGACAAAGATGATCTATAGCACTTTTAGAACTTGTTACAAAGCCTCTTGGCAACACGTACAAATCGTTTGCTTGGTTTCGTGATCTTTGATGTACTGTACTGTTTATTTGTCCAGTTAAGAAAAGCGGGCCTGTACTTCGTGAAAATCATTGATACGGCTTGCTTCAATTAGGCTGACTGCAGTGCATCTCTTGGTTTGCTAGGCCCATTTATTAAAGTGTGAAGACTATGATATTTCTATCAATCATTAATCTGGTTATCAGCTTATTTTCAGACTGCGAAACTCATGTCAGTCGCTGTCCAGCTTAAGGGATCAAATTTTGAAGAATTAAATAAAAGCTTGCTGAAAGAACTTAAGGTATCCATTCTTACTCTCAATCTCCTATTTATTATAAATTAATATATAAAATAATAATTACAACTTTTCTTTAAAACGATTTGTTGAGATTCTAACAATATGCATGCTATTAACTATTAGTTCAGGTAAAAGGTTAGTGTAGATCTCTCCGCCGTTCGATGTCTCGTATATTAGTGTGTACACGCGCGCGCGCGTGTGTAGGTGTGTGTGTGTATGTCCGCGCGCGCGCGTATGTACATATTACGCAAGACGTTAATCTAACCGCCTACCCCTCAAGACAATATCGCATAAAACGTAAGCACAAACTTTTGTATAAGGGATTAAAACGACGTAGCAGACTATAATATAAAATCAAAATTAAAAAATGCTTAACCCAGGGGGAAAATTCCACAGACCGTTTTCAGGTATTATTTACAGAGGGTAACTAAAGTTAAGTATAGTTCAATGCATCATGTACTTAAATTAATTTGAGCCACGTTTTGTTTTTATCTTGAATAATATCAATTTTATTGTACTTTATATTTTATAATTAAGTATTTTATTTACATGTTAACAAATACTACTTCATCTATGATGCACTACATTAATTTTGGATTTGCTTCAAGATCCCGTTTTTGTTGATTTCTAAACAATAAGTATGTGTAATAAATTAAATATTCACTGAGAATATTATTTAATAGATGACATGAATTTTATTTCTGGATAGGTTAGTCAATGTATTTGCACTTAATAAAAATCTTATTTCATGATTTTTAAATTTATCTTACGTATGATAAACAAATTTTAAAAACATTAAATACGTTTAAATAATATTTTTATTGCACATTGATTGTATTAAATATAAATATTAACATTACAATTCTAAGCAATAACATTTAATTATAACTATAAATATTAGAAATAAGACTAAATATTATAATTAAGAAATTTAAATAATTTATTTAAAGGTTTCAAGATTTTAATTAAATTATTATTGTTTGTTTCGCACTATAGACTATTTTCCAAAATTTATTTGTACTGAGCAGCAAACATGAAATTATTTGAAATATTATGAATTATTTTATGAAAGAAATATTATTAACTACTATAATGCAACTTAAAATTCTCTTCCATGATGATAAAATGAAAAAGAAAAAAGAATGAATTCATTTTCAAGAATTACACAAATAGATAAGTTTATAAACATAAAGAAACAAGCTATAAATGCTTATATTTATAGTTGCATTTTATTTATAAACAGAAAAGTAATGAATAATACTTAAATAGAAGTAAATATATTTAGATATTTAAATCTGATTGAAATACTGTTGAAACAAGGTTTATAGAAAAGGGTTTAAAGGGCTGTCATATAATTTTTTTTATAGACTGTAGACACTTATAAAATGTATATACTAAAACAATAAGGCATAATAGTTAGAATTTCTAATCTTTATTCAAAATATGATGAAAATATATAAATATTTACAAGGTTAAAGCATAGAAAATTCAAGAATTATATAACAATACTACCGTCTTACAATAGTAAATATTATGCAGCGCATAGTTTTCTATATTTGATAATAAAATTCAGTAATTGAAAATATATTAATATACCAAGAAAGAATATTTAATTTAAAGATGCCATGTACCTCCACTTATAGTACTCTAATGAACAATAAAACGTTGTAATATTTGAATGTTGTAATTTAATCAAATACTTGTTTAAATGAAACGCTATTCTCAGTATAAAATTATGCACCATATTCACATTTTATAAAGCATGATAATTCATAGAAGTAGGTTAGAAAGCAAAGCATAGATAGATAAATAGATAGACATAATGATAGATATGATTGCAATATGCAAAGATTTGAAGAATGCATCGACAAAAAAAGCTAAATAGTTATTTTATATGCAAAGTAATCATGGAGTCTGTAACAGTATCGCTACTCGATTATACAGCGGAAAATATGGCACAGAAAACTGCCGCATGAAAAGCGCCTAAAGGGATGCGCCAAGTGATCAATGTTTCGACCGATCAGATCAGAAATATATACATGTATTCATAACTTCCGAGTATCCTCTTGCAATGTGTAAGGCGCGAATGGTTCGGTGACGACTGCTCTAACTCAGAAAACCAAGTGAACCCAAATAAATATCTTCCCAATTACTCCCTTCCTCGCAACTACCAACAAAATTCTCAAACCTGTGATACACGAGATGAATATAAAAAATTCATGGTCGATTGCATGCGTACAATCTGTGCACTAGTGCCCATATTGGAACTAGCTCTTACTTATTCGCCGAATACAACTACGCGTGCGTACCATTTCATTCTATCTTTTTATTCTTTCTGTGACAGATTGAGAAATAGAAAACGAAGCCCATTCGATCCTTTTACCTTCAAAAAGCGACTTTCAATAATGTTGTTAATTAATAATTAACTTTTACGGTATAAATGTTATAAAATATATATTAGTACTTATCAAATGTCGTTAACCATTGATAAATAAAAATAAATTTGTGTTAATCTAGTATACATATGATATAAAATAAAAGCTTACTTATAATTGTAAACGTATTAAAATAAACATTTATATAAATAGCAATACTTTCTGGGAAGTGCATATTTTTCGAGTACATTTTAATAATCAAATAATAAAATTTACAGGTATGTAAGACAATGAAATTGTTTAGCTAACAGACAGATGCTTTTGATAAATATAATGTTATATTAATAGATGAATCTTTGTGTATTTAACATATCTATACGTTAAAATAATTAGATTCAGAAAAATAAATCATCTAATAGCTATCTATCACGCTAAAGACAATTAAAAAAAGAAAAATGTATCTAAATGTGTAATCTTGATTATCTGAAATGTAATAGGAAATAAGAAAATGTTACAATTTAATTTTTTTTTTATTTTTTTTTTACATTACATTATTTAAGTTGTAACCGAACATATGATCAACTTGTGTTCATCGATCTAGAAGCTGGTCAAAATGAAAAATGAAAATTACAAAGTAACTTCAAAAAGTATTTGTGCAAAGTGTATATCATCTTTTTAACCTTAATAGAAAATTAACAACTTTATCATAAAAAATATAATTACGATTGAATAAGTCTAGTTTGATAAGAGTGATTGATCGATGTATTGATCGATATTGATATATTACGTATAATATACAATGTTCTGTAATAGAAATTTAATATAAGAACAAATCAAACAATTAAAATTAGTAATTTACTTTCACTTAATTGAAATGCAAAAATTGTAAACATATTACATAAAATAATATGAGATTCCAATGAATCCATTATTAATGTTTTATTGTAAGTTAAATAACTTAATTCACTATATATTTCTAAATAAAAATTAAAATATTTTTAACTGTAACAATTTCCCATCATTATAAATCTTCATTTTTACTCGATAGTTAAGTATTATAAATAATTAAATATTTCAGACAAGAAAGAATTTTAGTCGAAGTGAAATTCCAAAACATGTAAAAATACTATATAATTAGAAACCTGAATATAAATGCCAATTGAATGTAATTTATCCACTGATCCTTTTACACTTTTCGTGACATAAAAAGAGAAATCCATAAATTTATCTGCCAAGTAGCAAATATCAAACGTAAAGAGTTAGATTATTTTAAAAAATTTAGATCTTAGCTGTAATACAGTCAAAATTTATTTTAAATCACTTTTAAATAATATTAAAAAATGTATTAATGAGTGAATCAGCATGATCAATAATTTTTATTAAAATTTAACATTGTGAAGATGAATGATTTCAATATTCAGATTTTCCATCGAATTGATTAATAGTTTGAACTAATTAATGATTTAAATATTATTTGTGTTAAGACATGTATTTTAAAAAGTTTTATCTATGACCACAAAGTAATAAATTATTTATGATAAATAAATAAATGTTTCATATTTCCTTTTTAAAAACTTTTAAAGTTTAACTATATTATATATATTTAGTTACAATATTCCGTGGCAGTTATATATAAATATGTAATTTTTAGAAAATCTGTAAATAAAAGTTTTGATTTACTGTAAATTTATATATAAAGATAGACTGACAGATAGAGAAAGAGAGAGAAAGATATATATGAAAACAAATCTAAACAAATAAAATTACTAATGATATTATGAGATAACAAAAATACAGAAATCTTTTCAAGGTAAAAGAGTATTTTTTCGTCTTTTTCAGTTCTTTCAATAGGTTTCAAGTCGTTATAGAACCATCGAGGAAAATGTATATAAATATAAAAAAAGCAATAAAATCAAGACTATTATATTTTAGTATTAGAAAAATAATTTTGGATGAATTAAATTGGGTGTATAAATAGTTTTACTTTTGATCTAGCTATTTATTTGTTACCTTTGATTAATAACTTTTTACGTGAATATTCCTAAATGATTTATTTTCCTGAAGTTTTTATATAGTGTATTAAATATTTGTTTCTAACATTTTAATTTTATAAATAATCTACAAAATATATTTACAACTAATTTAAATTAAGTATATATTTATAATAATTTGTCAAAAAATTTATTTTAATTGTATTTAAAAAACTAAATAAATCGTATTTTAATCAACTGATACCAATAGATCTTGTTTATTATAGCACAATTGAATATTCTGAATCCTGATTTTACTAAATCTTTTGTAATTACCAAAATATACCTCTGCCAGCTTTGTTCAAATTTTGTTTGTATTTCATTTCTTTGTCTATATTAAGAATGAAAAAATTATAATTAACAATTTGTTTAATCTCCTATGTGACATTATCTTATTAATATATGTACTTGAAATTTGAGTTGGAAGTTTTAAACATTTTTTATATATCGAGCTACTCAAGTTTTTCATGAGAATAATAACTTTAAAGCTTCAGTGTTAAGTGTGCAGAAAAAAATAATTTATTTAATTTTAATACATGCTTTCTTTAACAATAGTAATAAATGTAAAAAAATTTTTTACTCACAACAAGTACGTTTTGCTACCCGAGCGCGAAGAAAAACGCAAAATATATGACATTTTTACGAATTTTTTTGCACACCTAGGAAAATATTTATTGAAAAAATATTGCATTATTTTTCATAAATGTCGAAATATTTATTGCGTTTACGTTCGGATGCTTGAAAAACCGAAGAGTAGTCTACAAACGCATTTATTATTTTGGGATTAAAGATATTTCCAGGTCTGCCGCACAGTAACTTATTAGATTTAGATGTTAAATCATAGAAAACTTCTTGCAAGAAAATCAAATATTTCTATACAGTAATATCCAAGAAATCACAAAAAACAAATATAGAAGAATTTATAATATTTAATCTAAATTAATCTAAATAAAAATCAAATATGAATTTAAAAAATTTATTCCAAATACGAATTCCTATAAATAGTTGTAAAGACTGCTCTTAACATTTTGAAGTAAAGAGAAAATGAAAACAAATAAAATTATGAATAATATAAATGAATAAATATTTTCATATTTTTTTAAATACCTTAATGAAAATTTTTTATTATTTATAGTGTTTTATTTTTGTTGTTAATAATGTAACAAGAACTTTGATTTAGACAAATGATAAAATTCATTACTTGTTATATTGCGTTTTGTGAGATCAATTGTTTATCAAAGTATTTGCAGATTTTTTTGAATTTAGTAAAGCATTGACTAGTAAAATTATAAACAAACTATAACTTTAATTAAATAACAAGATAAAGAATTTAATGCAAAATTACTCTAATACGTGTTCCTCTTTGAATTAGACGAAGTGTATTCATCAAAATTTTAATTAATTGCAGTACAGTAAGAGAATGTACGCAAAAATTATTAAATTAATTCGATATCAAAAACTATACATAATTATACATAGGCTTTTAATGATAGAAATATGCGATAGATATTTTTTGATTATTTGAGAAATAATAATTTGTGTGAAGAATAGCAGTATAGATAGACAGTAAAAAAGGCACGAGTGAGAGCGCATGTTGAGTAAAAGGAAAGATTTACACGAAAGATTAAAAGAGTGATAAGATGGCTTACTCGTAATAACTTTAATAGAGTTGATAATTATAGAGTGTAACTGGAATAAGCCGACTAATTTGTTATTCCTTTTCATGCTTACGTCTGTTTACTGTCTCGGTCTCTGTGCTTTTCTACCACCTTTGTCATCCTCAACAAGCCTCGCGGAAAGGGATCGCGTTAACTTATCGCAAAGTTTGCTGGGTGAAAAAAAGAGGTGAGGTCAACTTTCAGGGTAACGTGGTTAAGAAAATATTTTAAAAATAATTTCTCACTTAGCCCTGCCTGAGAGCCTTGATAAAAAAGTGAAGGTACGCATTAGTGAGCTTTTTATCTTTGGCCACACATTCATTTAGATATCGGGGATGAGTCGTTTAAATGGCAAATGAAAAACCAGTGTCTCTACATATATAAAACGGAACTTGCGCCTCGTTGCAATTTACGAGGAATAGACGTGGACGAGACTCTTGAGGGACTAAAAGAGCGGAACTCAATGAGGGAATTTATTTGAGCCTGAACATCCTCATCGAGCCGCAAGAGGGGATAATGTCTTTAAATGCTTCATTGTTCACCGTTTTGTGATGCAGAGAATATGCCACACTTGCGGGAAGAGAATTCGACCCTTCTTACAGAATGACTTTAATGTTAATAATAACTCGCCAAATTCTCTTCGTTAATAAATAAGTTTTACCTTTTATTTTTTCGATACTAAAGTTTGATGAAATGAAGAAAATCTCGATCTTTATTTGAAAGTTCATTCATTTTGTATTTGATAATTTATAAAAAAGCCTATTCATTAGAGTCTAGAAAAATTGAGAAAAATATTTGGTGAATTTATAAATTATCAGTGAATAGTCTTCATTGTTTTTAATAAAGAATGGTACTTTAAACAAATAATCCTTTTTATTCATAGAATAACGTAATCTTAAAAATTGCATGTAATAAGATTTTTTATATAGTGCTAAGCTCTAAATAAATCTTGTTATTGTAAGATCATACTATTTTTATATAGTATTCTCGTCATAATTTTCTAAGCTTAATTTATGTATTTATGTTTTATTTGAGAGAAACTATACTACCTAAAAGTGTACACTTCACGGAATCAAAATAATTTAATACAATATAAATTACAAAATTATATAAGTTAATGTATTTATTTATTCTATTTCAAAATTAAGAAATTACAATAACTATAACTTAAATTTAAGTATTGTATTTAATGTTTTCTATAAACTTGAATTTTGAGTAACTTTAGAATAATTAACTTCTTTAAAAATTAAAAATTAAACTCTCTAAAAATTAAATTAATTTTTATTGTTTAATATACTAATAGCTAAGGTACTATTCATTTTCTTTTTGAAAGAAAAAATTCTCGTTATTTTGAAGGTATATACTATTTTACACTTTAATTAAAATTTCAATCAATTCTTTGTTAACATAGTTATGTAAGCTTTTATATAGCTAATTATTAAAGTTCTTGTTTATGTCAATACTTGATTAATTTTTGTTTTATTATTATTATACAGCAGGTCATGTAGTTTTCTTGAAATATTAAAATCTAATATTATTCAAATATAAGAAGTGTAACAGTCGGACAACAACCTTGAGCACAGTAACAGTGTTATTTGATTGTTACATTTAAATAATTATTACACCGTTATTTAGTCGGTTTGTCTATGTTAATAGACTAATATATCTATGATATATTTTTAATTGTGTTTCTTTTTTCTTATGTTTCAAAATAATTTATATGAATAATAGATCAGAACAATTCCTATGTACTAGTGCATTTAATTAACGAAGTATGAAAACGTAACGAACATGTTAAAAAAATCTGTAAATATTGAATCAAATTTTCTCGTTTTGGATGACAAGGAAGCCGTAGACTTTACAAAAATTGACTGATCAAATTATCTTCTGAGTAAATTATAATTAGAGTTTTTTTTACAAGCAAAAGAATTTACAGGTTTTGTAAATGGAACTAAAGAAGAGTCTGATAAAGCAATAAAACTCAATGATTGGAAACTTGGGATAAACAAGTCATCACAAACAACTGAATACTTCCTTCTTCAGTTGACAAAAACTTACATTTAGATTGAATAAATTACAAAACTCTAGAACAAATTTCGAATAAAATACGTAATTTGTATAGAACTATAAGCGTCAGTGCAAGACAAAGTAAATGGAAACAGATTATAGTTTTCGCGTAAATAAAAGTATATCAATTTCTCTTCAAATAGATAAACTTGAAAGTATATGCAAGAAGTATATATAAGCTTGAAGATGCAAGAAAATAACCAACGGAAAGTGCTATTATTTCAAAACCATTGAGTATCCTGCCCACTAGTTTTTCAATTTTTCATATAGCATAGGATTGCACTCTTGAATTAGAACAGAAAAAAGAAAAATTAATTGTGAAATTAATAAAGAAGATTAAACGCTCTTGCTGAACGAAGAAAACGATACTACCTTCGTGCTGCAAGTACAAAAAACAGTGCTATAAAGTGCAAAAAAGAACGAATAAGTACAACAAAATATAGAGTAATTAAAAGAATGAACAAAAAGCGCGATTATCTTAAAAATATAGAAATAAAGATGCAATTAATAAAGACCAAAACAGCAAAATACCTTTAGAATTAGCATGTCTTACTGATTTTCAGCTTTTTAGTTAAACATCACTGACGAAGAAACCATTGTTATTGAAGAAAAAATAATAAAAGAAAAAAATTACCAGAAAGAAAAAAAATATTAACAAATATTCTCGTACTTGAATCAAAGCGCAATCTTTTTTCAATTAGAGTGATTAGTAAAAAGAACTTTTTTCGTGCATTTTAAGAAAAATGTGAAATAAAAGATAGTGAAGGAAAATTGTGATTAAAAGTTATTTTTTGTATGTTGTTTAAAATTAAAATACTATTTTATTGTAATATTACTCATGACAAGCAAAATAACAGAATGATAAATTAAAGCTCTGAAATTAACTCTGAAATCACTAAAATATACAGTTTTTTTGTATAATTGATCATTAGAAAAAGAAAATTAACTATGAACTTTTTCAAAACAATTTTGTAAAAGTCTGTAATAACTAACCTAAAAGATATGTATATTTATATATAGTAACTTAAAATTTTATTCAAAGAAATTTTATTCTGATCAGTAAAATAAAATTAAGATTTACAATATTATCTGAGCTGTTTTATCTAAGGTATATAAACAGTAAAAACTTCATATTATATAAAAAATAGTTTTTAAGCAAGTCTTCATGTCGTAAAAATTGAATAATACTTGAAATTTCTAATTTATGAAAAAACTATAAACATATAAAATTTCTATAAAATTTGTTTTATGATAATTTTTAGAATTATATCACAGATATATATTAAACTTTAAAGTTTTATAAATTCATTATAATGTTTCAGAATTGCCTAGCATTAAAACCTGCAAGAAAAAAATAAAATTTTTTTTATTTAGTTTTCTATTATTTTAAAATTACAGATAGAAGAATAGAATACAATTTTAGAATCTTTTAAAACTTTTTAAAGTACCTTAGTTTTATTATAAATTAAATCAATTCATAATCAGATATGACTATGCAGGGTCAGCCACAAAATGGACATTTCACTAATTACAATGTATCACATATTAATTCATCTGTTTATTGATATAGGATATTTAATAATCCACAAACATAAGTATACAGCATTATATACTCTTCTGTCTTTGAGTCTTGTGAAAATTTGTAAATATTTTTCAATGAGTATTCAAAAAACAAAAGTCAATATTTAAGTCAATATCTTAATTTATTTATGATAAAAATGAACATACATAATAATAATTAATTATTATTAGCATAGAATATCGTGAATTTGAGAAAACTACTAATATATAAAAATTTAAGAACTTATATCTTTAATTGTGATTACACGTGAAAACTAGTAACATTAACGTTATCATATTTAGATAAATAATATAATAGAAACAGTTATTAATGCGAATACGTTAATATATAAAATATAATAATCAGTCTGAATAAATATTAAAAGATTGTTAAGCAAATTTATATAAGTATTTATTTGATAATATGTATATTTAATAATATGTATATATACATGTATATTTACTTAAATATATCGATTAATGATAATATTAGTTTAATTGGTGAGTAAATAATTCATAATTCAAATTCAGACAATTATATGACATTAAATTTCTTGAAATATATAAATAAATAAATTTTTTATTTACAGGATACAGAATTCGAATCTAAACTCTATTTCTTCTTATTGAATTTCAGCTTCCAAATTATTTTATTTCTTCATATTCAAAATAATTACTCAATTTTATACTTAGGAATTGTTTTTTTTTAATTATAGTTATATAAATTTCAAAAACAATATTTACATCATTTAAAAGTTTTAAAAATATTTATTTAATATATATAATGAATTCTTATTCAGTATATTTTATTATGCCAAATTTTTTGATTAACCAAAATTAAATATTATTATCTTAAATGATAATTTTCATTCTTTAAAAAAATTGTGTTATATCAATTTATTTCAAATTAGAAACTTTTATTTCATCATTTTGTTTTTAATATTTTTATTTTTTGTGATGATGAATCATAGCGTTTTTAGAATTTTTTTCAAAAAAATATATAAGAGAAAGTATAATAACAAAATAATTTTATTTTAGCGTATTTATATAGTCATTTTATAATTTAAAAATTGATTTAAAAATAAATTAAAAATAAATTAAGTATCAAAATACAATTTTTTCAATTATCTAATTTTGTAATATTAACATATATAATTACCTAATGTAATATTACGATGTAGGCTTCACCGTGTGTGACAATAATAATTTGAATGAACTTACCGTAACTTCATCAACTTCCTCTGATATTCTATTTTTCAGCTTTCCAATCACGCTTTTTATGCTCCTTGGCTCTTTATTTGCAAGATTTCCATAGAGGAAGAGAGAAAAACAATAGCAAATTATGTTATGAAATTTTATTCTTATATTTAATAAGCCCGCGATAGTCAATTACGCGTCAAAAACAAGAGTGATGCCAAAGATTCTCTTCTCAGCCAAAAGTATCAGCACGTCACAAATACCGTGCATCGATTGGTCGGAGTGTTTCGGCCAAGCGACGTGGCGCGTAGATTGATTATCGCTTATACCTTTTATTACCTATTGCTTAATATTACAACATATATATAAATAATTGTTTTTAAATATGATAAATTTAGTAGTTGATATGTTTGTTTAAATAATTAATATAAATATAATTCTTATTATTCTTATACGCGGTAACGATACATCTAGACGGCTTACCGACAAGGTGCATCTTTATTGCAGCGGCAAAGCAGCTTCTGCTGCAACTACCGATGCCATCAATATCGTCTGCTTCGACGGCCATGCTTGAAATAAGCTCAGTTCGTTACAATGACAAAAATAAATTTTATAATTTGTTGCTTTATTGAAAATTAATTTAAACAAAATGTGTACTTTATAACAATACTAATTTTAAAGCGTAGAAAAATTTGGAATAGCAATAAAGCTGCCTAAACGATAATAAAGGGTACGAGTAAGAAATTTAGGAAATATTGTAATCAAAAGGGTAAAATATAGTTGCGTTTTTCTTTTTGTCTTCGAGCGCAACACACTAAGAACGAAATCTCGCTTTTTCATAAAAAAGTCGATAAACGGCATGTTTCGTTGATTTATTCTATGCCCAACTGTCAGATCGATATGATGGATTTCAAGCGTTAACATTTCTCCTGAGGTCTTTGCAAAGTCGACTTCAGCTTCACCTCTTTAAATAGGTAAGTGCAAACAATTTTAATAACGAATCTTGGATCCAAATACTACTAGACTTAACATAATAATTAATAACTTTTGCGATAACCAAAAGGGTATGACAAGTATAATAAGTAGTTTCATTTCATTTGCATTGGGAATATTGATAACTAACCTTAATAAGAATGAAACATTGCAGTAATCATGGTTTATGACAGCCAAGGGATTCCCGTACTTTCGCTCTCGAAAGGTCTGCAAATAGCATTAGATTTAAAATTGTTAAAAATTTTGTTAAGTTCGTATTGAAAAGTAATAAAAACAAAATGAAAGATTCGCAGTTGTTATGACATGAGTTATGATTTATGTCAAGGATCAGCAGCTTGTTGATCAAGTCATAGGTGTGAATAATAATTTTCAGAACATCCACCTACTAAAAATCAAATAAATTTCTTGTAGCTGAAGAAACGGTTATTACTGAATATTATATGTTGTATCTTTTTTTAAAATTATATTCCATTTTTTATTTTTTAAAACTCAAAAATATGACCAAGAACATTTTTGTACTGTGAATAGACAGATTATATATTCTTTTTATTTAAAAATAGTTATAAATATAGCACTATTCTAAAAAAAATCTAATTTAATGTTAGTACTCTTTTAATCTGTTTAAGTACATTTTTCACATAAATATATTTTATTTTATTTCACACACACAGTAATATTTTTATTGTTTTGTTTTGTTTTGATGTTTCCTTAGCCCAGTTTTTTGAGACACATACACACACAAACATATATATAAAAACAGAGCATATCTTGTCAAGAAAATAAGCTCATAATTTACTTTAGATCAATAATTTATTATTATAATATAAAAAATGCTACATTTTGATATTAATGTATATAAAAATCATTTTTATTGTTAAATTAGTTTTAAATTAGTTCAAGTTTAAATATTAAAGTGTGTTCATTTACACATATATTGGAAAACTTAATATTATTTAGTGTATAAAAGATTATATTTTTTTCTTGAAGCTAACAGATTTTTAACAAATATTTCATAAACTTAATTATAAATGCTTAATGAATTTTCATTTGCTTTATTACATAATTAAAATTAAAATATGAATCCAGAACAAAGTATCAATAAACCAAAAATCTCTTTTCTATGTTACATTGATTAATTATATATTTCTTTTAACCAACTTTTGCTCTAATAAAATTAAACCAAATTTTGCAAATTATTCTTTCACAGTAAACAAGCCAAAACGAACATAAAATAATAAATATATATTTTCACTTTAATTATAAATCTATTAATTTTGCAAGCTAGCCTGTTTATTATAATTTGATATTTATTATTATTAAAAATTAAATAAATTTCTTTTATGTGTATGTATATGGATGCATGCGTACGCACAGATATGCTTAAATTTGATACGTATATAGACATTCCTATTGTAATTAAAATGTAACTAAACCAATATTTTATACCAATATTAATGTTTCAAATATATGAAATTAATAAAATATCAAAAGTATAATATTTAATAATCATGTGCAAATCAGATAAATTTAATTTGATTGCCATAGTAAGAGTTCAAAGTAATAAGTATTCAAAGTTTTCAAGACAAATGAGTTCAAATATTGATAAGTTAATGAAATATATTCAGGCTTTATATAGTTAAAAATACTTTAACTTTTGACAGATATACAGTTTCAAGCAAAAATTATTAAATTAATTTATACGCAATAAAACACTGTAGAAATCTAAAATAAATTTTATGGGAATATAATGAAATCTTTTTATTAAAAAATCAGCAATAACCTATTATTTTTAATCTATAAAAAAGTTTATGAAATTAATTTAAATGCATTTAAATAAAAATTCAAGATTTTATTTAAATTTTTTACATCCAGAAAATATTTATTGATCTTGATATGTTTTAGTAAAGTGAAAGTTGAGATTAGATCACAAAGACCGTATGAAATGTATGTAATCAAAATAAATTATAGAAACAGATTAAAATATAGTATAATACAAAAAAATAAAGTAAAAGAAAGTAAAGTGGAGTAAGGTACAGTCAAGGCAACTGTAGAGGGTGTAGTTTGGCGTGTAAAACGACACAGGTACATATGGGCTGTCGCTGCTGGCTGAATGGGTCAAATGATATAAATTATTTATAGATTTCGACACCCGAGTAGGGCGAGTTGGCGCGGACAACGACACACCGAGAAAGTATTACCCCATCGTGTGCGCGGGGACACAGGGGTCCACTTGCATCAAGAAACCCCTTAGGGTTTCCTCCGACATATGTATTCTCGATACTCACGCGTCGACGAATTGACTGGTGCTCTTCCCCTTCCTATTTTTCTCTATGGATTCGTCGCGTCTAAAGTACCAATCTTGATCTCTCTTTATTTTTATCTTCATCTTTGTAATACAAAATAAATATGCTGTTCACATTCCCCGACTCCTTACAACTTAATTTATCCAAAATAACAAATTTGTAACGACGACCTCAAATTTACTCTTAGTACTTTTTAGCTTCTTATTGACAAATAATAGAAAAAGCATGGAAATCTATCTATATACTTATTTTTTTAACGATTTAAATAAGCGAACATTTTTGTATTCTTTAAATATTTTTTTCAAAACAAAAAAAATAGAAGACTTTTTCTATGAAAAAGTCTGTAAGAGATAACAAAAATTAAAAAAATTATAACCTACAGTTTTTACTTCCATATTGCTCATTTAGATGAAAGTGATTCATTGAATATAATGAATGAAAAAATTTATATTATTTTAGATCGCAGGATTTTCTAATTACTTATTTTATAAAATCTAAGAAAAAGATTAATAATTAAATAATAATAATAATTTAGTTTATGTAGGCGTAAAGTAACAACTTGTCTAATCAAATGCTTAACTAATATTTAAATTATATTATAAAACTTATTTAACAATTTTAATTAAATGTAAAAAATGTGTGGCATCTTAACAATTTCGCTTCTAATACTTTTTTAAAATTTTGTTTATATTATTTATTATGAGAAGTAAGTAATAGACTTATAAAGTGCTCTTCATTGAAATGGTCTTTAGGGAAAAATAGAAAATAATATATCGACAATCGGTGATCGATCTAAATGCTGGTAAAGTAATGTGTAAGATCTAGTATAAATAAATATATATATATATATATATATATATATATATATATATATATAGAGAGAGAGAGAGAGAGAGAGAGAGAGAGAGAGAGAGAGAGAGAGAGGGAGATTTTGAAAGCGACTGCTGTAGACCAATCTAAATCAATGGGCTTGTGGGTAATCGTATAATAATTACTGTGACCCCCCTCACTGTCCATCTGTCGTCAAAGCAAGCACCAAAGAAAGGGAGAAAGTGAGAGAGAAATTCCTCTTTCCCACTTTTTTCTCTATTTCTCTCTTTCTTGCTCTCTCTCCTTTTCTCTCTCACACTCTCTCTCTCTTTCTATTTCTCTTTCTCCTTCTTTTACGCTTTTAAGCCAAAACGTACTTGAAACGCAGCAGGTTCCATTGTCGGTGTGCATTGCTTAAAATATTCCAATTGCTTCCTTCTTTTCACTCTACTTACTGCATATACACGAGTTAGAATTGAAAATCTTTAGCATTACTGGTTTCTAGCATTTTTGAATAATAATAATTCAAAGCCAGAGTAGAATTAAAGTATAATTATTTATTTTTATAAAAATTGCTAAAAAACTTTTGAATTTTTTCTAATGACGAAAAAAAGAAGGATATTGTTAATTGAAAGAGAATATAAAAACTAGATTTAATGAAATATAGTTAAAAAATACAATTAAAACTAAATTGAGGTTTCATATATCCGTACAAATATAGCGAAGTGAATATAGCGAATGATATATATTGATAACTATTTAAATTATTTAGCATTATGAATTTTTCTTGTTTCTAGATAAATGAATTCTCGATAAATTTCTATTTGTATCGTGTTAATAAATTTGAATGACGTGTAAGATAATAACATTTATAATTTAACAATTAGACAAAGTATTAGATTCAAACTTTATTTTTACTTAGTACATTCAAGTATAAAAATACTTATAAAATTCTTCCCAGTTTTCTAAAAAATTGATTTTCTCAATGAAATCGTTTATATAATTTCAATGCTTATATGTGTGCTTAATATGATAAGAAATATAATTAGAAACTGAAATTTAAACAAATTCATGTTGATCTTCCAACAATTGTCTCATATTTATTGCTTGAGAAAACATTTATACACTAAGTAAAGTTAGAAAAAGCCTTTAATAATTAAAGTTTAGTTATTTTCTTAATTAGTATTACATTACTGTAGAGGAATACTCAGTCCCTATCCAATTAATTAATCAAATTTTATGCCGTTTGTACAGTTTACATTGATTTTTAAAGTTTACTAAGTACTTAGTATTTTATTTAGAACTTTAGTTTTTGTAAAAAAATATCTAAACATTTTTTTTCTAAAACTATTTTTTTGTAAGGATATTCAGAAACATTATAATTAAGTAGCTTATATGTAAGAGATTAACAGAGCTGATTCAATAATGATTAGTTAGGTTGCCCTTTTAATACTTACTATATATTTATTTTTTATCATTAGCATTGACTATAATGATAACGGTGCAACTATGATAAAATAATACAAAAAGTATGCAAAAATTGTCATTGAAGGTATAAGCTTAAGTTTTCACAAATGTAATATCCAACTAGGTATCGAGCATTTTTTCATAAAAAATGTTATTGTTTAAGTCTACGATACTTTATTATATCTACAATAAAAACTTACGTAACTTAATACATATACACATAAACTAATTTGGATAAATAATAATATGTTTTAAATATTATTTTGGTTATAGTAATAAGATGATACACATTGTATTGTTTATTATACTTTTAAACGTCGTATCAAGTTTTCGTGGACCTCATCATCCAAGAAGCAGTATTTCGCATCACCATTATACTCCTCAGAGTTATGTGAAACTTACGCAGGATGACGAACTCCTTCATGACACAACGTAAATATAGTAATATTTTAAAAAATTCATAGTAATATTTTAAATAATTTAATATTCATTTAATATTCATAATATAGTAATATTTTAAAAATGTATAATCACTAGTTTCATTATTTACAAACAAATAATAAATCATATTAAAGGGTTAATAAAATTATGGAATTTATTAAGATACCATTTTATGTCATTGAAATGATCGAAACATTTTTTATAGAGATTTGTTTTTAATTAAATGATTGAATTGATAAATATATTGAAACAAGACAATTAATTTTTTTCTTATTTATCCAGATAGTATCTGACGTATATTTTAAAATAATCAGAATAGCGTTTCGAATGTAATAATATTTTTATTATAATACTTGAACGATAGAATTATTTTCATATTTAAAATTATCAAGAATTGGTCTTTTTTGTCATTTGAAAATTATTATGAACACGTGATCTTAATTTTTATTACATTGTAGTAATATTATATTATATAAGTTTATAATAAAGTTATTTATTTGGTTAATAGGTGCATTGTTTTACAGTATAAATAGTCTAAATTTATTATAAGCAACTAATACCTAGGATTATGTTAGTGATTTGTTTCTAAACATGATGTTGTAGTATTATCTACATTTTGTACTTTTTTTAACTTATATAATGAATTATTAATTAGTTTTCTTCGAAGTAATAATACTAAATAAGTAGTAGATTATAACATTCTTATCAAATATGTATAGTAGTATCACGATCACACAGTTATTTTCAGTTTTCATTTCAGACAGTAAGCGATATATGTAAACTATCAAGTTAAAATATAAGAATAAAAGACAATTTTCCAGAAAAATTACGAAAATTAAAGCTACAAATACTTTTTTTGGTAAAAATACCCATCTTTTTCACTAAGTACTTCAAATGATGTTGATTTTCTGTGTAAGATAAAAATTGAAAATGTATAATATTTCCAAATGATCGTTTTACTTTTTTCTAAATAGTCATTCAAGATTTCGACCGAGTTTTATGAAATTTCACTTTTCTATGAAATAGTTATTCGACTAGTTTGCAATAGATTCTTAGCTTGAAAATGTTGTATTTAAATATTATTACTCCTTTTAAAATAGTTTTAAAATGTATTTGTTTCAAAATGTACTTCAAAGATTATTTTTCATGCATTTAAACAATAGAAACAAAAGTAGTACAAATTTTTTAAAATATTTTTAAATTATTGTGTTACAGTTATTTGAGATAATTTAAGTAGATTAACAAACTCATGTACTTTCAGCTCCTTTTTTGAATTCCAACACTAAAATTATTTGTTTATTTGTTTATTTGAACACGAAAAATGATTTTCGTGTTCAATAATTGTAAAGAATAATGTTGCTTGCAATTATAAAATCAGTATAAACAATATTAAAGCAGTTTTTAACATTTTATACTCTATTTTTTGTTATGCTAATCAATTTTGATTTTGTTTAGCTTTCCTTATTTTTCTTTAAAAAATGAAATATTTGGATATTAGATGTTTAATACATCAGTTTTATACAAATTATTGATCTACATTTTATAAATTATACTTCTTTTTTGCGGAATAACATTTTTTCCAATAAATAATCTACACTTAAATCTTTGACAAATAGAATTATTTTTAGTATTTAGAACTTATATAGTTCGAAAGCTTCAAAATACAGTATAATAGCGAGTAAGATAAATTTGTAGAATATTAGAACTTTTAATTACATTTAGATTTAACTCTGAACTATTAAACTAAAATGTCATTATAAAAATGATAGAATCATTTAAAGTGAATTTTTTAAATTATTCTCTAAAAAGGAGATTATTAATGGTTACCAAAGTACATAGGTAACTATTTCTAATCTTTTTCATTATATACTATAAAATTCTTTTTTTAATACTTAGTGACTATTTACTTTAAATTATTACTTTATTATTTTTAAACAGTTTATTTGCTAATTCTAGTTGAAAATACTGTTGTACAAGTTGGAATTCTTCTTTATACAATATAAACTTCAATGATACTACATTTTTAAATATTTCAAGCATATTTTACTTTTTAATTAAAATATTTGAGTATTTTATTTTCATGTAACTAAATCACATTCAATTAATAATGAACGATTTTTCATTACTTTCATACCTAAAATGTTTTATAAAAACTACAATAATAATTTCTTAAAAATATGAATTACACGTGTTTTAGTCATTTAAAAGAAGATTTAGGACCATTGGCTGATCAACTAGATATTTCAAACATGTCCAAACAAGAACTTGAATTTCATTATTTCAAGTAATTAAAACTTTTAATTGAAACTTCTCTATTCAATATGATTTATTGTGATATTGATAATATATTATTTTATATAATAGGCTTCATGATATTGATAATAATACGAAATTAGATGGTTTGGAGATCTTACACGCTATTCAGCACACGCTTCATGATCACGTTGAAGAAAATGCTATAAATGAGTTAATCAATAAGCAAGAGTTCAAAGATAATTTATTTTGGATAGTAGGTAAGTTAATTGAAAGGAAATAATAATTTTTATAAAGAACTGCATAGATTTTATTTCTTTTTTAGAACATATTGATAAAGTACTAGAAGAAGATGATTTGGATAATGATGGCTTCTTAGAATACATTGAATTTGTACATAGTAGACAAAGGGATAAACATGATCAGAATAAAAATATTTTGTAATATAAATATACATTTATATAAAGTGTAATTTATAATAAATATGATTAAACTATTGAAATTCTTTAGAAAAATTAAATACATTTTAATAAAAAATATTTCGTTAGTATTTTATTGAACAATTTTCAAGAAAAAAAGCCAGTGTGATGGAAAGTTATAAGATTAATTTAAAGTCCAAAAATAATAAATTAGATTAAATATTATTTTATTTGATAATTAATACGTTAAATAATAATATAAATATTGGAAAAAATATAGAGAACAACAATAAAATAAATTATCGCTTTATAAGCCTTTTCATAATTAATATTGTATAGTTCTTATAGTTTTTCGGCTTAACAATTTGCGATTCATTTCTCCACTACATTCTCTATTCTTTTACCGATTTAAAAGCTTTAGTCCAGTCATGTAGTCCGCCATTTATATGATTTTTTAAAATGCGCACATTACTGATTTTTAAATCTTCAGTATCTTACTCTGATAATAATTCATCTCAACTTTTGATAAAGCCCACATATTTACATTCCTTCCAGAAAACGTTTCGTTTTTCCTAGTCAATTTAAAATGATTAAGAACTTACGATTATTATTATATTATCATATAATTATATATTATCTTATTATATATTATTATATAACTTGTAAGGTTTGAAGCCATAAAAGTTTCTGACAAATTGAATTTGGACTCCAAATTCTTTTTGAACATTATAATTTTTATTCATAAATTATTAATAATTTATTAATATTGTCGATTTTTTTTACCATAAATAATTAGTTTTTTTTGCTCTTTAGAATATTTTGAATAATTATTCGTCTAGTAAGTTAATAAGAAAAAATACTTTAAAATTTTTTATTTTATAAATCCTATAAACCATCATCGCTTTAAATATTCGTTTCGAATGAACACTCACGTATATTTTTCGAAAGATTTTTAAACTTTATATTTTAAATTTAATATATGTTACATTGCGCACGTTTTAAGAAGAATTTATATTTTGAATTTAATATACGTTACATTTTTGCTAAATAATCCAGCCGATTTTATTTCATCGTGAAACAAAGACGTCGATGTTCGACAGCTATAGGTTAAATTTTGATTCTAAGTAACTCATGTAACGAAATAATAACATCCATGTAGAAAGCGGGAGAATATTTAAGGACCCCAGATCGTGGAGGGATAAGTCTCCTTGTAACTGTTATCGAGAGCACATTACTCTGTTCTTTTAATTTTTTTTCAGTAAAGTAATTTTCATTTTTGCATATTTTATTTTTTAAATATTCCTTTGTACCGGATTAATTTTCGATACAAGGCACCTTCAAATTGGTGCATTAAAGTTTGGTTTCCCGAGCCGAATTTACAGTCCGTAGTCAATTCAATCAAATTAGTTATAAATCTACAACCCGTACAATTAATTCATTCAATTGTACACGGATTTACAACTCATACAATTAATATATTCAATTGATTTACGGATTTACAACCCGTAAAATCAATTTATCTATTTGCAAAATTTCATTTAAAACACAAAGTTCAAGTGAAGTGTCATCAGACGGTGCGTTGTAGTTCAAGATTTAAAAGAAGATCTGTAATATATGATAGATCTAAACACAAATTAATCGATCGAATTATTGATACAAACAAATTTATATCAATTTTCAAGCATGCATAATTAAAATCACCATTTTATTGGTGATTATACAAAGTCAACACAAAGGTTGTCTTCGTCAACAAGATGTCAAAAAGCAAGTTTCTAATCATTGTCGGTAACTTTTTCTAGAAGCACTCAATACACAAAAACACATTTCAATTTATAATCAGTATTTTCTTCTGGAAGCGCACACATCAACCTGCCAACTTCACTGCACATTAAAGCGACATCTGCACAGCTTCAAAAGGATTCATCTTCATTATCTGCGTAACAATAAGTGCTTTTTTATTTGAATCACCTAAATTTTTAATTTCGAAAATAAAGTTGTTTCTACTTCAAAATGGACGACGAGGCAAAGCTTAGAAAATTAACGTTACGACGAGAAACGATTAACAGGGAAACATCCCGAGGTGTACCTCACCGATTTTCTTGAAATTGTGATATGTTGTAGCATATTAAAAAATATTAGACGGATGTTTTTTTACGTGCTAACTCGGCGATAAAGACTGAAAAACATCCTTAAAGTGCCATCGAAAATAGTTTTTTAATATCTCAAAAACATATTAAAATTTTGGAATAAAACTAACGCCAATTTATTTCTTTTGAAAAAAACGCTTATGCAAAAATTGCTTTTACTCCAAAGGGTTGCATCTCTTATTTTTTATAAGAGTAAAATGACTTTTTTCTTTTTTTTCTCTATAAATTTTTAAATTAAGTGAATCTCATGAAAAATTATTCTAAGATTAACAATATTGAAATGTAAAATTGAAGTGTCTTGAGGTTTTAGAAAAAAAAATATATTCAAAGAGTAAATAACTAGAGTTTTCTGATAGGTATCTTAATATAAAAATACACAAGAAAAATTTATTTAAAAAATCTAAGAAATATATTTGTACTTAATTATACGACTACTTAATGGATAGAAAACACCCTTATAGTTCATCCCTAAAAAATTATTTTTTTAATTAAAAAAACGATTTTCGAGGGTAGGCTTTAAGGGTGCTTTTCATCTCTTAAATCACCGATTTAGCACGTAAAAAACATCCGTCTAATATTTTTTTATATGCTACAACATATTACAATATCAAGAAAATCAGTCAGATACATCTCAGGATGTTTCCTTGTAAGTGTCATAGGAGAGAATTTTAATTTTTTCTAAATACTTATAACAAAGATATTAACCTGCATCAATTACTAATACGATTATAAAGATTAAATTCATTATTTGAAAATGTTGACTCGTGATGCAAAGAAATAGATTTATTAAACGACTCGTTAAATAGCAAAAACGAAAGATATGCAATTTTAAATTATTTTTATAAGGTAGTAAGTGTAATTCAGAAACATATAGCTGATAGTTATACAGGGCGAGCAGATCCGCTTAATTTAATAAAAACTTTGACACATTCAGTGATGATATATAACGTACAAATGCATCTAAGTACAAAATTAAACTCCCACAAGCGTCTATACCAACTTTTATGGATCAGCTTAAACAATGGCTCTCTTATAAAAATTCATTCATGTCGATGATTAATATTTGCAGATTTATATAACGAAGCTTTAAAGAAAATAGAAGTGTTTACAATTACGTAGGATAATTATGCTAAAGCTTGAGATGATTAGTAAAAACATATGAAAATAAGCGTTTGTTGATCACATTTATCCCTGTTGTTACATTTACCTAATCAAGATAAGGATGGCTACTGTAGTATTGAAAGATGAGCGGACGAAACACGTGCATGAATTAATCAGTTTAAATATAATAAAGAGTATCATTCTTTATTTAAATTCAAAAGGTATCTAAATCTATCAGTCAAAGATTTTAAATTACAAAGAAAGCAAATTTCCGTAAAATTGTTTTAAAAATCACGGAAATGTAGATACGGAAATTTTAAGACAGGTGGTAAAAAACATAATATTTTGCTTCATTTAGGAAATTTAAGAAAGCCATTAAAAAGGGAAGCTAAGGTTGATGAAATCGAGAAGAAATATGAATTTAATATAATTCTGAGATTTAAGCATATTTCTTCATGTTTCTGTTTCTTTTTTTATTAATTGAGAATTAATTTTAATTAAATTGAATAATATCTAATGTCTGATACAATTTAAAAATGGTAATTTTTTATATGTTAAATGTACGTGTACAAAACGTAAGAAGATAATGTAAAATAGTACTAGTAATAGATGATTCAAATAATTTAATAATTAAAATATTAATTAATTTCAAGACTTATGAATATAATCTTAGTTATATAATTTAATGAAAAAATATAGTATACGTCTTAAATTGCTGAATTTGGACTAGCGCTTCCTTCTCTTGGAAGAAACTGCCCTCTTTCTTTTGAAGGAGTTATATTACTTTCTGCTAGAAGTAATACTGAATTTCTGAGTATTTCACACCATCAAGAATAAGAGATTTTATTGTAAAAAAATTTTTTTTAATGGAAAAACTTAAAATAAGCTAATTAGTGCCGAAATATGAAAAACTGCAACATTAAATGTAGATTCCACGAAAATTTACGTTTTTCATGACACAAATTAAATTCATCAATAACTTGTATTGATATAATGTAAAAAAAGTAATGTAGTAAGAAATTGATAATAAAATCAATTGATGAATAAAAAGTTGAACAGCGCTTATATTTAGAATCATTATGTAAATGGTTATTCAAATAACATTAATTAAAGCTTCAATGGATTAGCTTAGTCTATCGCTTTAAAGATAATTGCCAAAATTCTAATAGCTTATCAAGTATAAATTATCATAAAAGTTTTAATAAGGCCGAATAGTTTTAATAATTACGTAGAGATCTGCGCAAACCACATAGAATTTTTGGAACGATCCCTCACAAGTATCCAACGAAAACCGCGATTGCCAATTAAATCAGTCAAAATGCAAAAGAAAAAGAAAAAGTAATTTAGAACTTTAACTTTATTGTATAATTATTGCTGATTAAAGGTAAATTTAAATTTTTTCTCTCAAAACATTATTTAAATTAATGCTTTCAAAAAGCGTTTTTGCGTTTTTATTTTAATATCGCTTTTTTAACATGATGCACAAATACCTCGAATTTTTCAATTAATTGAAAACTTCATTTTATAAATTTTAATATTTAATTCGAAAATAATTTGTTTTATAATTTCTATGCAGGAGTATCTTTCGCGCGGTGTACTTCTTTTTTACAAAGCTGTACCAGTATTATTGTAAATGAATCATTTTTTTTAATTATGTAATATCGTTTAAAATGAATGAATAAAAATCAATAAAATGTTTTTTTATTGTATTTATTATATTGCTGATTAAAATAAATATTTTCATAAATTTTTTAAAATATAAATAAAAATTAAGAATTAGCAACATGTATCTTTTTACAATATATTTGCAATATTAAAATATATTTATAATGCTATGCTTATTTATTTAGAGTAATAATATTTCCAACATATTTATGAACGTTTACATGTCCTGACAATGAAATAAAACGAAAGCTTTTTATTGAATTAGCTTTTATTAATAAAGAAACATAATAGTGTTTCAATTCTAGTTCGAAATAAAGGCGTATAATATCTTTACTTCGAGTAATGTAAAATTTATTATTAATATTTTATTATAATAAAAACTATATATACAAAATAATTCTAACGGAATTTATGAGTATAAATTAAAGATGTTAATTAAGATGTACTATTAAAATGTAATTAGGGTAGTGAGTATGTAAAGGAGAACGTAAACAAGTTATAAACACCAATACTCTTATTTTTTGGTAAATATAATTTGAAGGTGATTATATTATATAATATTTTATGCATTAAAGGTATTAATGTAAATATTAAATATTAAAAATCATGCAGTAATGAAACAAAAAACATGTTTTAGTGTAACAAGAATAATATTTTTCATGAAGGATGACTTGTATGAAGTCGTTATGTAATTCCACCAAATTTAGCAGATTCATAGTAGATAAAAATAAATGGTTGAGCATTTACTACGATTAATCATTTCATAAATAAATGATTATTATATAATAATACAACTTTTATCAGACACATTTGGCATAAATTAAACGAATAGAATTTGTAAGGTTCATGAACGTGTCTTATATACCTATATAAAAAAAATTTTATAATACGCTTATTAAAATATAGATACAAAATGCTATTTCATGGTTAATAATAAGTACGAATTTCTGTATTAAATGCTTTTTTTAACAAGAAATATAATAAAGAGAAGCTTAAAATTATTATTAATATTATATTAAAAGTGTCTGCCTGTCTAGTACAATAAATTTTCATTCTATGGAGCAAATTATCTAAATCTAATAATTCGAATTTCATCAAGGCATCGATTTTTGTGGTGAGGTGTATGCGTAGGTACTTATTATATCGAACTTAACTATCTCACCAAGTTTTTGAATAATAATACGATGATCAGAAAATTTGCACGAATAAGATAATATCGAAAAAGGGTAGGAATTGCAAATGATTCCTTTACTCCTGACCGAAGATATTCTTTTCCTTTAATGAACTTAAAGTATATACTTCTCAAATTTACATAAATGCTTTGTCTTATTTTAAACAACACTCTTTCTGAGGAAGACAAGTTAGTTTGTATATCTTATATCTAAGCTCAAATAAATAGATTTTTAATAAAGTTTGAAATATTGAAATTTAAGATATTTTAATCGAAATATTGTAAAATCAAAATAAATGGTTAAAGATAAAAGATATAAACAAAAACAAAATTCAAAAGATAGCAGTGATACAGTGTTAAATAATTTTTACAAAAAATTCATTCAAAAAATGAAAAAAAATTCCTAAAAGATTCCTTCTTTGACTTAATACAAATGTTATAAGAAAATAACTAACAAAACTGTATGATTATCTGAACATGAGTGGGAATTTATTTATAACTTAAGAGATTATGTGACTTAAAGATTATTAATAAGCGCACAGCTATTAAATAACAAATGCTAGTAAATGTAATTGTTAATTATAAGTATATGGCTCAAAAAGCAATTAGAGTTAGTTTAAAAAAACTGTAGTGATTAGAATACGAATACTGTACAAAAGAAAAAATAGAGCTAAACATTTCTGAAAAATATAAACGTTAACTTTTATGCAAAATTTTACTCGATGTTATAAAAAATGTTTATACAAAGATTTAAAACTCTTACTTAAAATTTATACTAAGAGTTAAAACTCAACTAGGATCAATTTCTTTTTTTAAATGAACCAAATAACTGAGGTTTAACTCAATTTATCATTTATAGGCTATACATTGAAAATGTATCATTGTGATTGCCTTTAACATAGAATTAGACCCTGTATCCTTTCTGTATCTAATATAAATGCTCATTAGTATTCACAGATTCTAGTAAATATTAAAATTAGCGAATACATGAAAGAAATGCGTTACTTATATCTAAAAGTAAAAATTTTATTGAGCTATAGTAGATGCTTACACTTATTTATAACAACACAATCAACTTCATGTAATTTTGAACTTTCTATTGATATAAAAATATGCATGCACCTGCCATATGTGAAGCAGTGAGTGTAAAAGATGGAAGTAAGGAAAGTGTAAAGTGCAAACCAAGATCATTCAGAATTTTAGAAAGAAGTCATAATAGCTAACAGATGTTTAAGCAATAAGTAGGAATGATGAAAATTAAATATACATAAAAAGTATGCACTACTAGACTTTAAGCGAGAAGAAGAAGTAAAATAAAATTATTTAGACTAGTATAAATTAAATTTACTTTAAAATGAGATAAATTTCGCTGAAGATCTTCAGTATTTCAAAAGTTTCGATCAATTGTTTTGAAAAATTAGATATTTCTTCGCTTCAAGAAGTTTATTATTAAATATAAAAATACTATCTTAACTTTCGTGTATACTTTTATAAATTAATTATAATATTTATATATAATACACACCCACACAACACACAAATATTATTAAATGTTTTATTTATAATAATCATAATTAAGATAATGATATAATTTAATAATTAATAAATGTAATATAATTTAATTAATAATAAATATAATAATATAAATATGATCACATTACAATATTTTGAAAATTCTACTTCATACAATTGCGAAGCATCGTACATGACGGCTTAAAAGTTGACAGCTGATCATCGAAGAAAATTTCAATAAAACTTGACAAATCTGTAAAAACGGGAAATTCCTAATGGAAATTTGGATTAATTAATTAATATAAGAAAAATAAGATAATAAATAAGATAAATTTTGAGCTTAATAATATTTATTTATTATAGCAATATGTTGTCATTATAGTAAAATAGACTTGTGTTTTATGGTTTAAAATAATCGTAGGATATATAATTGATTACTGTTACGCAGATGTAAATTGGGTTGAAGGTGATCGGAAGTGAAACATAATGAAATTAATGAATGCTACAATTAATACCAACGCGCGTCGCTTTTACATATATATATATATATATATTTGGTACATGTTCACGTACGACTCCAAGCGATAGTCACTGGGAGTCTAGGCCAAACAGTAAGATAACACTGATTAAATGACTAAAACTGTTTATTAATCAAACGTTATAAGTCGATTGCAAAACGCGTGAAGATTGAGAGAAGGACCTTATCAGGAGTATCTGTACTTGTGTGTTGCCGAAGTCTATTAACAGAAAGATCGGTGCTGAAGGAATGACGACTCCACTTTTACTTTCCGTGTTGTTTCGATTAGTGCATACTTATAAACTCTGTTTCACCTCTCTTTTGCGGAAATATAAATGTCGTCATACGTGACAATACGCATAAGGAAAAAATTATATTTATTTATCTTTTTTTTTTAATTTGAAAAAAACTGTATAAATAAAAATGTGACCACGAATTTTTTTTATTAAGGAAGCATAAAAGGAACTTATTTAATTATTTAATTATTAATAATTAAATAAATAATTTGATTACTTGTTAGTACTGCATGTAGCTGTTTGCTAAAATAAATAATACTTTGATATAATTATTATTTTTGAAAGCAAAGAATGAGCTTCCCAGCTTTCTTTGTTTTACTTTTCTCGAAAGATTCCTTTCAATAATAAACCAGTAAGTTTAGTATATATTTTTATTTTTATAGCTTTCTAATCCTTACTTTTCAATTACGTCGTGTAAATCGAGATTTCAATAAAATTTTAATAAAACATGAGCATATATTTCTTGGGTATAATCTTCTCTTAATTTTCTCTTTAGCATACATTTAATACTTATTATAATATTCAAAGTGTAAGGTGTATAATATTTATCTCCTATTATCAAATGGTAGTATCGCAGTGATAAAATTCAATATAATCTTACAGGATGCTATGTATATTGCTTATATGCAAGATTATTAAGGAAAATATGAAAGAAATATGTCCTGAAAGATTTTATTAATATGATTTTATAATCATTCCTACCAGATTTAAGTTATTATTAAATTGAATTGGGATTTTTAAGAACTTAGTTACATTTTGATACTAGGAACCAAGATAATCAATAGATAAATTAGAAGTTAGGAGCTAAAAATAACATTTTTAATATATATATATGTATAATAAATATTTTTATTTAATTAATTATGATATAAAAACATATAAAACTATAGAATACAATAAAATAGATGATTCATTAAAATAAAAACTTTTCGATAAGACACTTCCAAAAGTCAATGAAAACTTTCAACAATAAGAATTTTATTCAAATAAATATTATTTATTTAAATTTATTTTATTTTATTTTATGCAATTAAATACAATAAATATTCTTTTCCAGTGAAATCAAGATGTATATTTGTACAAAAATATTTAATGGGCTTTGCAACTAATTTTTAATTAGTTTCTTTTATAATACTTTTGTGAAGAAGAGTTTGAATCTATCTACATCTGATTGACACAAAATGCATCTTATGAAGAATTTTACTAGTCCAAAATACTTAGAGTATAACATTTCTATTGTACATAAGAAACTTTGAGTTGAAAACTCAATGAATAGTGAAAAAAAGAATATTTATTTTTTAGAAAATTTCTTTATTTGTTATGAAATACCACATGAAATTTTCTAAATAGATTACGTTAATGTTAATAACATTTATATATATAATTTGTCATTTTAGAAAATCTAAATAATGATGACAGTTCTTGGATGAAAAAACGACAGGATTTATATTTGAAAATATACAATAAATAATGACTAAAAAGTAGTTAGAGTTAAAATAAAGATTAGTATACCTCTTTTGGTACAAGAATTAGCTGAAAGGTTTCAGTTCAAATGAGTTCACTTATATTGCAAAAAAGCTTCGCTATTATGTTTATGTATATATATTTAGATAAAATTATATTAATTCTATCGCAGCTTGATTTTGGTTAATCGATATCATTACATTTTGAAAAATATGTATAAAAGTTAGTTTGCCTATAAGAATACTAAATATAATAAAATGTAATAGTAGTTTTTGATCATGTATTAATCAATTATTGTCTAGTAATATTTGTTTTTAATTGTTAGAATATTGTAAGTTATCTTTTTAAAAAGTACAAAGATTGCACTCCAATAACTCTAAAATTTAGTGTTATTTCAAGATACTTATAAGAAATAAAAAATTATATATCTTTCATATAACTCCATTCAATACATAAAATTAAATAGTTATTATTTTCTTAAATACATTATAAATATGTGAATTCCAAATTATAAGTTTTATTAAAATACTTTAAAATATTTAATACTGATGTATTTTAATAATAAAATAAACTTAATCAAATTCAATCTTCAATAGTAGATAGTGGTTTATCAGCTACAATAATGGCTTTCTCCCACAGATCTTGAATAATTTGGATCTAAAAAATAAATTAAAAAACCTTATGTAATAAATGGAATACAAATATAGCTCTTAAACTAAAATTTATTTATTACCTTTTTATCTAATTCATTAATAGGAAGCTTTTCTACTTTAATAAATTTTGGAAACTCAAGAATAAGTTTTTGTATTGCAGGCACAAATTCTGAATTAACTTCAAAAAATTGAATTTCATATTCATGATATTCTTTTGAATTTTCACATGAATAATATAATCGATATGAGTCATTTTCTTCAACCAACCTTTTTAAACACAAAATTATTATAAATATAATATATATTTTGAAAAAAGCAGAAAATAATAATTTTTTTCACCTTACGCAATGACCTCTTGATAACCTTACAAAAGTATCTGGTTCAATTTCAACTCGATTGATAATTACCCCATCTTCAATCATCCTTTCTGCTCCTTCATAAATTGAACATAAACTTTCATCTTCATTTAATACTGGTGGTAGAAAATCGTGAATAAAATTTTTTGCCATTTCATCAGCAGCTTCATCAATATTTATATATTTCATAATTAAAATACTAAGAAGAGATTTTGTTTGATCTAAAAATTCTTGACGAAAAGTATCATTTAAATTATTAGAATATACACTACCAATGTGTCTCAAATAATTAAGTGGTAAACCCTTTCTAAAGCGTATATCATTTTGAATAGCACTTTTTAAAGTTAGAGGTACAAGTTTCTCCAAAAAATCACCCCAACTATTTTTCTGATAAACACTTAAAGTTATGTGTAAACTGTGACTTTCAAAACCTATAGTATCTCCTTCATGAATGGTACCTCGAGGAAAATACAATAAATCTCCTGCATTAACAATAGTTTCTAATATTGGTTTTCCTATATTTTTTTGTGAAAAATTTGGGGATGAGAATCTTGGTAAAAATTCTTTATCATTTCTTGGTTTGTACAGTTTCCATCTTTTTTTCCCTTCAATTTGTAATATGAAAGCTTCTATATCATCATAGTGAGGAGCAAAACCTTGACTATTTGGAGGAGTTAAATAAGAATTAGCTCCAACAAAACTACCAAAAAATTCTTGAAGTATAGCTGAAGAGATATCAATAAAATTATTATAATAAATAAAGTTTGATTAGAATTTGAAATAAAAATATAATTACAGTTTAAAGTATACAATTTTGCTATATACATATGAGGATTTAGCATTCGTACTGAACATCCATTAGCAAAATAATCCCAAACTATACTTGGTAAGGCTCTTCCAACTGGATTGTGAGTTTCTCTTACATCATTTGTGAAAGATGTAATATCCACATTTTTTGAAAATAAAACATAATTATCTCTCAAAATTTTATCAAGCATTGCTGTAGATATCAAACTCTTATAATATTTTGATTTATTTCTAGTAATGTGCAAGGGTCTTTTTTCCCAATTCTTCCTAGATAATTATAAGATTAAAAAAATTTAAAAATCTTCATTCATGAACATTGCTTAAAATAAAATAATTTGAATATCTTTACCACAAATAGTTACAATTTTTGCTAAATTTTTTGTATATTAATTAATCTATTAAGAAAATAAAATCTATTTTTCATATGTCATGAAAAATTAGAATCACAAATAAATACATTAAAATAATTTCATTACTGGTTTGACTATAAAGGAAATTATAGAAATACACCTTAACAATATATGTAATGAAATTATAATGATTCATTTTTTCTTAAAACTTTTTTAATAATAAATTTATAAATATTCATAAAATTATTATGATATAAATAAACTCACTTGAAAAATTCATCTTTTTTTAAAGGGTATATCATCCACTCAAATAATTTTTCAGTTTCTTTTATAGGATCAGAAGATAACTTGTCTACTGTATTAAAAACTCTTACTGATACATTGTCAAATTCTTGTTTTTCATTTGTCAAAGCAACTTTTGCTATTTTTTTATTTGCATACGTTGTTTGGATGGATTGTTTACTCTTTGTATTATATATCTTATTATTGTTAGATTTATAAAATATAGATTGATTGGCACAAAATTTTTTTATGTTTATCAAACATGTTTTTTTAAACGATTTATTACTCTTTAAACGCATATTTTGAGTTTGTAACTTTAATTTTCTAATTTTTGTTTTTTCAATTTTATTATTTTCTGCACATTTATTGTCAAATTTTGATTTAATATTTTTAAGTCTTTTAACATATACTTCAAAAGCTGATAACTCTTTTGCTACATTCATTTTTAAAAATTAATTGTTTAAAATACAAATATAATTTAAAATATACTTGAAATATAATCAGAGATGAAAAGGAAGATCGTTGATTCAATGTTAAAAAAATTGGCCAATTTCGATTGCTACGAACCTAGCGGATTTTTCCACAAACCTTTCTTACTGTTACTAAGCGGTGCAGAGGAAGTATAAAATTAGCAAGGACGAATGAAAAGAAGATAGGGTAACATAGCAGTGCAAATGCATATTTTATTGATATGTGAAGTGCGATATAAATAATTAGAGTTTTTTCACTTATTAAATTGACTAAAATAGTTTATTAAATTATTATATTATATTTTATAAATAACACCAAATAATTCTTTTTATTAACATTATTATTCTTAATTTCCGTATCAATCATTATCATATTATCAAATATATTTTAGAATACTGCTACATAAAGAAAGAAAGAAATTGAGTATAAATACAAATTTTTTTTATAAAGATTTTGTAAGGTATTATAATTACGGATGCAAAAATATCATATACGTGAAAAATCTTATCCATATATACATTTAAAAGATTATCCAACGATTCTGTAATTTATTATATAGGTTATTTTTTGTAAACAGAATACATTATACGTTTTCATTACGATTACTAAAAAAAACTCATTCTTATTAAATATATTATAAAATGATAAAAGAAAAGAAATAATATATTGTTATAAGAAATATAATAAACATAATAAGTATTATAATAATGATAATAAAATAATAATTTTCATAATAAATTATAAATTTTTTAATAAAATTTATACTTTATAAAGCTTTTTTAATATTATTATGATTTCGTGTTAAACATAAATTTAAAATAACAAATTTTAGGAAAATTTATTACTATATTCTATTAGTTTAGTCAAAATCATTAAAAATTTCTTTTCATGATAATCATGTTCACTATAGCTGTTAAAATTACAACGTAATATAATGTTTTAACACAATATTTTATTTTCTTTAAAAATCGATTTGTGAAAACATTTTGTTTTGTGTACGAATAGATCACAATTATTAAAATACTGTTTCAATCTTTCATTATTCAAGAATTATTAAAAGAAAATTCATATTTTGCAATTATAATTATTAATTTAATTTAGTAATCTACAAATTTGCGGAATTGAGTATAAGTGAAGAGAGGAGAATCGCGCCATGGTTTGAAAAGAGATATTGATAGCAAGCCCTTGTTATTAGTCATTTGATCCTCCAATATTAAAACGAAACGAAAGGAAAAAATTTGACAATAAATTATATTTTTTCCGGAGAGATTGCAGTTGTATATAATGCACTTATTTAAAAATGTGAGTTCAAGAAAATCAAGGAAAAATTTAGTATCTTGGATTAGAAAATTATCTGAGGAAAGAACTTGACGCATGTAATAGAGAAAAAGCATTCCGAACTATTTCAAATCAATATGTGGATTAGATCCTCGAGTTATAGATATGTAATACAACGATACATGACTAAGCATTGTAATAATTATATAGCAAAGTTGACTTTATTGCACGTAATCAGATAATTTTAGTTTCAAATTATTGTGTATATACTTGTTAGGAGTATTTATATGAATCGCTAATGTTTATTTGAATAAATTAATCTTAAAATGATTTAGTTCAGATTGAATTAATTTTACGATCCAATTATTATTTTCTTTTTTCGCAATGTTTAGAATCATAAAATTTGTTTTTCTACGAATATCACCACTTTGGCGGGTACAATATAATATAGTATTTCGCTCCATAAAAGGTAATCTATGTCCTGTTACGTCTTATGCCTTTAGCTGTTTTTTCAGCATTTAGCAAAATACAGCAGATTGTAACAGCATGTATTGTATGGGATGAAATTCCCATTGAAAAATATAAAAGCGCTATTAAGCAGTTAAATGGTCACGATGATAAGAATCGAAGTAAAAAGTTCACTTAGCTTCTCCTTGTAAAATTATAATCGTTTACGCACAACCACACGAGACAAACTTCTATTTATCTTATTTTGAATTTATTACGTGTGGAACAGAATGAGCACGAATTATTAGAAACATCTGGTTACTTTATAATTTCATTTATTCTTTACAAATATACGTTTCATAAACAATTAATTTATATATTATTTGCTGCTATTCCGTCGTAAACTATAAAATCAAGTCATTTAAATGTAAAAAAATGAGATTATCTACAGTATTTATTTTTATTTCAGCATCGGTCTGACAGTATTTCATAATTTTATATTTACGCCTGATCACACCTCGTGCCTTAATAAACTGTCAAATACATATTTATCGCGCTGGTATTGGGTCGCGTTGAGATTTCTGATTTACAAGATAAACTGTTCTGCTTATACTACATATCTTATATTTATAATAAAACAGTCAAACCTCTTCTATATTTACCATTATTTATTAACCAATCTTTATCGCTTACAAAAAATTAAGTTTATAATAATTTCAACATTTTGTGCCTAAAAAACAAATCTGCATTTTCATGATCATTATTCGCATTACTTATGATTACGTCATTTTGTTGAATGAATATCAGTTAATCTACGTTGTACTTTCAATGTATTTTCAAATGTGCACATATTATTGGCATTAAAAAAAAACTACATTTTTATGCTACTCGTACAAAAAAATGTTCTTACATTGTTTTGTTTTTCATAAGCTACATTATCAAGTATCGTGATTGAGTTAGGAAGAACATAATATTTAGATACTATAATGTCACGGTTTTTCAAGTGAAAGTATCGTATACCATCCACAAAATTTAATAATTTCACAAAATATTTATATTTTTACTGGTTTAACAACTTTAAGTAAATGCTCACATTTTCAAATCTCAGTTCATTAAGATGTATTATGAATGCTATTAGTTTAACTACAATTAGATAGTTCAAATGCTATCCAGAAGTAGTTCATGAATATTTTATTTGTTTCACTTGTTCTATAAAAGGGTAAAAATTCTTAATATTAAATTTGATTGGTTGCTTTTTGAAATCCATGTTCATTGTGCAGCCATTAAAGTATAACTGATGAAAAATATAAACATAAAGTACCTATATATTTGAGCGTTAGTTGCAGTTTGAACTTCAAATCATAATGATTATAATCTCACGAAAATCCGGTAATGGTATTGTTAGTAAATTCATCAATAAGCTACCTATTAAATCACATATATCAAGATACTAATACTGTAGACCTGGCACGAAATTAGTTAAACTTTTTGTGGGTAGTGATTCAGAAAATAATCCTCTTGATACAGCTTGCAAAGAGCGTGATGTAGAACACGCAATAAATTTTAATGACAGTGAAGTTAAAACTACTGCAGAGATAATTGTAACTAATAAAGCATGGCAATGTAATAAGAGCAAAATTTATTGCCTTTAGAATAAATTGCTTTTTCTTTCAGCCTTATTGATGTGCTTAAAAAAAGGCTTGTAGAATCCAAGTGGGGCGCTTCTCCTTCTTGAAGAAGTTTCGTACTTAAATTTTCGGTTCGTGTAACATTCGTCTTCTTTACATTCTTGCATGTTGCGTCAATGATTCCTTGAAAATAAGTCACTCAGAAATTCGAATTTTCTATTCTTCCACACTTATAATTATAACATATTTTCTTTTAAAATTTTTATACCTTCGAAATAGAATTTAAGATTTTTTACATAATTTTTATTAATCGCTTAAAATTTTTGTTACTGTTGTGTCGCTATTATATATATTTTATTTGTTGCTATATAACTTGTGACGGAAAAACTATTATTTAAAAAGAAAAGATTTGTTTTATGACAACTTTGGAAAATTTTATAATTTATAAAAGTAGTAATAAAAAATAAATTTTTGGCTATTTTATAACAATTATAACTGTTTTTTACAATTATAAAATTGTTAAACTATTAAGTAAACTTACCTAGTTAAAATGCAATCAATTATATGAAGAGCTTGATTCGAAAAGATTACATAAATATTTTCCATTTTAAGTTGCTATTCGCCACAATATTTAATTCAATGTTATATAAAATTATCTACTTATTAACACTATGAATCGATTTTTTATCCAATCTCATTAAATTTTAGAGCAAGTTTAAAATTGCATATATATAATAAAAAATTTAATCAACCTTTCTATTCAGTGAATATTTTCGTTTAATATTAGTTATTAAACGGTGCTCTTGAGATTACGTATAAAGATGTTTAGAGATTACAGTTTTTACTTTAGAATGTAGGGTTAGATATCATGCCTTTTGATAGGAAGTAAGCAACAATACCAGAAGTAGCAGCTTTATTTTCCGCGACTTTTTTTTTTGTTTTTTCAGATCACACCCAAAAAGAATGATTATGTAAAAGTACGCCAGTTCTCATCAATAATTATTGTCGACTACATTTAATGCATCATTGATGTCACCTTTTCTCGTGACAAAAATAATATCTATAAATCTTCATGTGTACTGCTGTACACAGATCATGTATTGATACACTTGACAAACAAAGATGCTTATTTAAGAATTTCTGCATGAAAAATTCTGAGTACGTGTGCTAACTGGCTTACACTTACGATTGTCCACCTTCATCGTCATATAAATGCAGTAGTTTCTGCATTTTTTTTCCATGATGCGTTATTATAACCTTTCATATGAATGATTTAAATTTATGTAGTAAATATTACGAAAAATCATTTTTTTACAATATTTGTTATAATTTTATAATTAGTATTACATACAGTTTGCAGGTGAAATTATTTTAAAGAACTATAAAAACTAAGGATATGCGACTTTATTATTTCAGAATTAGAATATTAGGCTTTCAGTTTCACTTTGAACTTCTAGTTTTAATCGAATTATCAATGCTAATCCATTCCTTTTTTTTAATCATTTTAATCATCAAAAAATGGAAAAATTAAATTATTTACAGCAGTATATTATTGGTTATTTTTAGTATTAAAATTTTTTTTATATTTCTTCTAAATATTTTTTCATAGCAGAGATAGTACAAGATTCTTAAAATATTCAAAATATAAGTAATATGAAATATGTTAATTTTTATCTGGACTTGGAGTTTCGTTTAGATTTGATATTTTATCTCTATTATAGTTGATTAATAATATTTAATATTTGCACTGTAATGAACAGTACTTAAAGCTAAATATGTCGAATCAAATTTTATCTGTTAATTAAGACAATAGTAATTTGTTTAATGAACAATTAACAAACAAATGAAAAACAGGCACTTTGAACAATCAGACAGTAGAAATTAATCCCATCTAAAATATTGTTTTAGTTTAGTTAGCTTTCCTTTAAAGAGCCTTTTTTAAAAATCTAATTATATTGAATCTTCTCTTATTTTATCATAAAAAATATTATATTCTATATTTATTCGAGTAGAGTACTTCACGAGAAAAAATTTTCTTAAAATATATAGCAATCGGTAAAACTAATTTTCTTTCTTTGGTTTTAAAGTATCTTTATGAATTTTTTTACAGAAACTTATTCTTCATTTTAACACAATTATATAATAACATAATTAATATAAAATATTATTTATTTATAGATGACGGCAAAATTCAAGCATATCTAATACATTTTGCAACACACTAAATTATTTTTAATTAGATAATAAAAGTTTAAAATCCAATCTCAAAATGTTTTGTTACAAATAATTATGTAAATAAAGGACACCAAGGTCGTTTCGACAATTTAATACAATTCAAGTACTGTTTACTTTATCATTTATTATTTTTAATAGTATTCATTCTCAAAAGTTATTTAATAATAATGCGGTTATTTTTTATCAGAGAACCGTGACAACATTATTCGACATTTTTTAAAATTTCATAACAAATATATCTCAATCAAAGATTCCAAACTTTTTAATGATCTATATAAAAAATGTATGAATAAGATAAAAGAAAACGTATTTTTCGCACCCAGGTAACTCATTATACTTTAAGTATCTGATATTTCTTGTCTTCACGACTCATTGTATTTAGACAAGGTATAACTATATTATCTATTTCTTAATGGATATGACAATTTTATTCACTAATTATTTCAAAGCTATCTTATAGTTAATGTAATAGCTTATCCAAATAATTGAAATCTTTCAAATCTTTTCTGGCTTCACAGTCTGCATTTGAATCATCAGAAAACATTATATGTTTAAATTACAATAAACATTTCTTTTAAAAATGCAGACAAATTTTTCTAGATTAGTGTACCTTCAAGTTAGACTCGTCCATAAGTGTACCTTATGGACGAGTAGTCCTCAACATTTCATTGTGATTATTTTTAATAAAAGATATAATTTTTCCTTTTTTTAAATTGTATACATTGACGTATACATTAATAAAGAAAACGCTACAATTAATTTCCAAGTAAATGAGCAAAATTATTATTCTTACTTGGATATCTACTTGGATAATATTTGATTATACTGCGTAAAGAAGTTTCAAGTACACATGTTGAGTACATACGTACACGTTATTAGGATTACATAAGTTTTTTAAAATTTTGTTACTTATTTAAGAACATACAGTTCAATACATTTTCAACAAAATATTATTATAGCTAAATCGTTAAGTTGAACAAAAAATGAGTTTCGTCTAATATTTAAATATTTATTTAAACGAAACTATGAACATACACTTATACTTTTATACGACGTTTACCTTATTGTTTATATATATTAATTATATATATATTTATATATATTATATATATTAATTCTACAATTTTTAATTAATAAATTTGTTTATTAATTTAAAAACATACAAATGAACGACTTTTCAATAAAAAATTAATTTCTTGTCATATTTAAAGCTTATGTATTTACACAAGTCTCTCCAATACATAAAAATATACTTATATATGTATATTTATATATGTTCAATTGTTTAAAATAAATTTGGAATATTAAATGTTAAGTATTATATCTTTACAATTCATTTTTGTTGAATAAAATAAGAAGTATTATATTTCAATAGTTATGATTTATAATTTACGAATATGGTAAATACGAGTATATTTAAGGAAATATTTAGATGACTTATGAGTGGGTTAATGGCGATAAAGTAAAAATGATAGCTTTAATTCTAACATTTGTTGATCATTGTATATGTTGTGTAAAATTTGTAAAGTTTTCTAATTTTATGAGTCTGAATATTAAAGAGTATAGACAATAATATTGATATGCATACTGTTGATTCTAATGCTACATTTTTTCTGTAGTAGTGGACTTTAAGTAAATTTGAGTTATTTGTTTACATTATAAAAAGCGATGTTACTCAATCCCAAAATCAGAGAGTTATACTAATTACTTAAAAATTGCCTACGTTACTCGTAAGGTTTTGGATGCGTAATATGTATGAAATATATGCTTGCAACTAGGCATTTGAAATAGTGTCAGGCCGAAAACTTAAAGGCTTGCGGAGGCAAATACGAATTTAAAATGCTGATTTTATCTATAAAAGTGCAATTCAGTTCTCACATTTAATTAATAATAAATAATCCTTACTATTTATAGACAATTTATCGTTGTACAATAATCTCAGCTCGATACGTAAGGAAGTATTCTCACATGATTTCCTTCCACCTTTTCCACAAACACCTATTTCCTCACCGTCCACACACACACGCTTATTCACTCTCTCTCTCTCTCTCACTCGTATATGTATATATTCTTACATTCCACAATTCTAATGAACTTTCAGACTACATACACAGCGGTGAAATTAATTTACACACACACATACTCACACATATATACTAGCGTAACAGGCACGTTACACTATCATTTATTGACTCTTCTATTCATCCATTGCTTCGTGTAATATTTACACATTATCTCATTCGTATTCCTCTAAATGCGCCCGCCCTTCTTTGTCCTGCTCACTTTTTTTGGACAACTGATATTAGTCCTTAGTATCTTTTTCCATGTTGTTCTACATTCCTTTTCGCGGCTTCACATGGATCAAGGATATTGTTTTTATAAGTCCTTTGTTCATACTCAGCTTTCGCACAGCATATCGATCATTCTTGTCTTACTAGAAAACTTTATACTGGCCAAGAATTTATAACAAGCTAGAATCTGGGGTCATGCAGCATTGGTCGCCACAAGGTCTCCCTTTTTGAACCTTGCAGCTGCATTACATCTTGTACTTTCTTTTATTACCACGTTGTATAAACAAATCAGGATTTTCTTTTTTCTGAAGACTTTTCCGTACGTGACGTTTCGCGTGAACATGGCCGGTAATATTGATAGTTGTTTCTAGTTAGATTATCTATAGATAGTATTTATAGATGTTTCTGTTATTAATCAAATTAATAGATATATTATTTAAATGGGATATTAGAATGAAAGTAAGAAAACACAGTTTAATTTATAAGGTTGTTTTTTAGTGTTTTTTAAAAATAACTTTAATCTGCAGACAAAGCGAAAGCAAGAGAATGAATGTTCAAACTATAACTTGCGTTTTTAAAGTCTCATCGTTCTATCCTATCACGTTCAATTATTCGGAGAACATTCACTATTTGAGATCTTATATTTATATTATACTTCCCATTTGCATTTTAGTATATCCATACAGTACCAATGGATAAATAAAAAGTGTTCTACGATTAACGTATTTTTGCATGTAAGAAAATTCTTTAATTACAAATTGTTTATCTTTATTCTAACTTCCAGAATGGCAAATGATGACAATTTTATAAATCACAATGTTCTTTGCATCAAGGCGTCCTCGTGAGCGAAACCCCTTGTTTTTACCATAAAACAGAACATTTTTACTTTATTTTAGATTATTATTATGTTACTAATACTATATATTTATTGAATCTCACTGAAACTATTGAAAATAAGAGAGAAAGGCAAAAAGTTTTTCCGTAGAGAAAAATTTTCTTCTTTCTCTCTTTCTCCAATAAGGAAAATTTTAAAGGATCCAAAATTGACATCTAGGTTTGGAATGTCAGTGTAAGAGATCATAACCTTAACATGTTTATGACTGCGCTTGGATTTTTGAGCAGTCAGAGGCCTACTCACACTCATGTGTACATCAATACCTTCTATTGCGCCTGCACTCGTAAGCAGCCGGACGCCATACACATACACATACAACTACACCTTCAATTGCGTGCTTGTACTTTCAAACAGCTGAACTCCCACATATGCATCCATACATACAGCTACATCTTCAACTGCGCAATTGCGTTTAACAAAAAAAATTATAAATAAATAATAAAAAAAAATATATGTAATAAATTACTAAAACATAAGTATAAACAAATCTAATATTAATAGTAATAACATTAATACACTAAGACAAAATACGAATATTTCTAATTATTATCAAGCGATTATAAGCAATATTATAAGTCTGAATGGAACGCTGCCATCATTATCATTATTTTGACTGATTGTTTTTCTTATATTTATATAAAGTTATAACAAAAGCGAAATCAATAAGAAAAAAAAGAGAAAAAAAAGAAAAAATAAGTAAATAAATAAATATTAACAAAAAAGCAAATATTAATAACGCTTTGATACGATTAAAGGAAACTAATAATAATAATAATAATAATAATAATAATAGTAATACTAACTTATAAAATAATAATAATCATTATAACTAAATAATAGCTACTACAAAACCTGGAAAAAAAATTAATTGTAACCACGAATTATTATTAATTTATCTAATATTATTAAAAACAGGCTAAATATTAATAAATTTATAAAACAAAAACTGTACAACTACGAAAAAGAAAATTGCGTATCAAATTTTATAAACAGTTAAGCAATTAATTACTTACTTCCTCTTCTGGCAGCAGCGACTCAGTCTCTTGCGTTCCCTGGCTGTCCCGACCCCAATGGCTCGACATCGAACTGGGTTCGTGACGGGAGGAGGAGGCGTGATGAGACAAGGGCGAAATAAGAACAGCAGGTTTTTTTTATTATAATTAAGTTAGCTAATTTAAAAATTTATTAAATATACATGCATATACAAACATTTTCTGTCACTTTCACACTGATACACTTGTTGAATGTTGGGTACTGTCTTTTTCCTGCTTCCTTTCGGGGTTTTCATCCGCGATGTCGCCGAAATCTTTTGTTGCAAGAGATAGAAATATTTTATGGTATTCTATTTTGATTTACAAGTATCTTCTGAGATCAAAAGGCCGTCGTACGTATTCTTTTTGTATATAAACCATATACAAATGCTTATTAGAAACACATCCGTAAAGACAATATCAAATTTGTACCTTAATAAAAATGATTCGCTATTTTTTCATTTTAATTATATAAATAATATTTTAACTTCAATTAAAGGTAAGATTAATTAAATATGTTTTCTAAAAACATACATATGCTAATACATTATTATGACCAAAATTTGATTTACTTTTATATTCCTTTTGTACGTTATAAATGATAAAGATATCTGAAAAATTTGCTATTTTTAATATCAATCTATTATTTATAATATTAATTATCAAATGAAAAAAATTTAATATTTTATATGATAATAAAATGAATAAAAATCTTTTTTATAGTAAACATAAAAAAGCATTTTTAATACCATGCTAAATAATAATGTTTAAAAAAAAAAATAAATACATAACACTTGAATGCAAAATATTCTCAAATACAAATACAGTTCTCTCTCTCGCTCTGGGTTAACGAATGCAACGTAATACTTCTTTTTGATTACTTATAAATTACTTATAAATATAATATAATATAATATTACTTATAAAACGCATTATTTATTTAAATAAATCAAGGCTTATTATTAGCAAGCACAATTTTTACAATTTAAAATTTTTTTTATAATTTTGTCATATTAAGTGCTGTAACTAGAGAAAATATGTACAAATTTTACATGTGTATCTTCAAAAGAAATTTCAGTTTTCAAAAAATATTAGTTTAAAATTTAATTATTCCTAATTTATATAATCCAACGACATCATTTAGAGAAGCTTTTTTTATTTTTAATTATACATTTTGTTCAAAAACACTAGCAAATCTACTATTAGTTTTATAATTAGCAAAATCTTGTAGGAGAATGTAATTTTATATTTTAGAATGCAGAATTGAATGCAGAATTATTTCTTTACTCATTTGTCAATTGTTCTTTTAATTTGTTTTTTTTTATATTGAAAGGTTCATGAAACAAATTTTTTGTTTCTACCTTTTTATTAAAATTTTAAGCTTTTTGATAACTTGTTAAAAACCTTTCTTATTTTTTGTAATAAAAATTATTACTAGAAGTAAAATAGCATATCTAATAAGTTTTTTAAAGATAAGCCATTTGATCGATACTATCAAGCTGTTATACTTCATCATTCTTTTAGACTAAATTAGTTGTAAATTGATTAATGTTATATTTTTAATATCTTAATTATAAAATGATTTTAGTTTTATAGCATCTTCTATTATATAAATATTTATGTTTAAACATTTCGAACATAAACACTATAATTTTTGGTTATAGTACTATAAAAGTTTTTAAAGTTTCGACTATTTTTTTTCTTATTTATTATATTCTCCTTCCTCAATTGCATTTCCGGAGATTTTTTAACGCCGGTGTCTCAGCGGTATTTTACGGGAACTCAAACTCCTTTCGATCACCTCTATTTCTCGTCCTGGAAAGCTCGAGGTCGGATCGGTTTCGATTCGGTTGGAGAACCGAGAAGAGACAGGAACGAATTAAAGAGGCGGAGTGTTAAACAGAAAACTATTTAATTTGCATATTAATTTCGTAATTGATACAGAACTTAAAGCTAATTTATACCGCGAGCTGGTATGTCAAGCACAAGATTGTCTTTGGTTAGTTTGAGGGTTCTTACATATTACGGGTGCAGATTATACTAGATGTCAGATTACATCGATTATTTCGTAATATACATACGGAGCGCAGTTTATACTTGGATGATCTATTTACGGGACCTGTGCGTCATGGACAGTCCATGAGGGTCACAAATATTAAATAATTAAATAAAATAATAATAATAATAATAATAATAATAATAATAATAATAAAATTAAATAAAAATTAAAAAAAAATATTAAAAGGTTGAATAGTTGGGAGTGCGCCGAAAGGCTGCATTTTGCGATTACGAAGGAAAACCAACTTTCCGCTATGAAGGACTTCTCCTGAACTCCCTGATACATACAAATTCCCTCTTATATATCCTTTCACAGGTATACCCCATTCGCTCTCTTACTCGCGGGCCTGATTGAGGGATAGCTTTGCTTGGCCTTTGCCCTTAGAAACTTTGCACGAACACGTCTCACTCAGTTGCATTCGTGCTACTCTCTGAGCCCGAACGTAGCGCAGTGCTAGGTTTCCCTCCATAGCCTCCTCTCTCACTCACTCACTCCCACCTCCGCTCGTACTGATCTTCGTTCTCTCGCACACTGCGCTCATTCCCTCTTGCTCGCTACACTCACTCCTCAACGTTCGCAGGTTCTGCCTTCACATTCCCTCTCACACAACACAGTTCACTGTGTGAAGTAGCCCGCAGAGCCATTTCTGTATTACTTCTGCGTTACAGATACTCGGCTCGTATCCGGAGTCATGAGAAACCGCACACTGAATACGGTATAAGGGGCGGCCATTTTCCGCTTCTTTCTTTTAACCCATGACCCGCGATGTTGATGGGCATTCGCGTCAGTATTTCTAATTTTCTTTTTAAAAGCTTCATATATTACTAAAATATTACTGATAGTTTCATAGTTCAGTTAAAATGTTGCAAAAACTATAGATATATACGAAAAAATACAAAACAATCTCAAATTTAATTTACTAATAACAAAACGTAATATATTTAAGTTGTGAAGAGTACGTATCTTACAAATAATAATATGAGCACTCAGAAACTTGATAATAACGTAAATTTAATTTTACAAAGTAAAAACTACCAAATATTTAAATAAAATTTAAGATATGTAAATTATTCTTACTGAATGAATTTTAAGGAACTTTGTAACAACAAATATTTTCTTTATAAAATTATGTTAAAGCTTTAATAGAGCTTAATCAAAGTGTTACTTTTTTTTGTTAATGTTGTATATACATAAAAAATGATTTATTATAACTGTAGAATATATATTATAGCTGTAAATAACCAACTTACAGCATCTTTCAAAACTTAAAATGATAAGTATTATTCTTTCAACATAACGAATGGTGTTATAATAATAATAATAATACGTTTTATGTTATTTTGCTTCTAAAAAATGAAATATTATTTATTAAATTTAAGTAAATTTAGAATAACCAAACAGCAATATTTGAATTTTTTTATATAACTAGTTTTATTAATATATTTTGTAATATAATATTCAAAATTAACGTAAGTTTATATACTATTATGAGACTCGAGTTGAAATATTTACATAAAATTATACCTTAAATATATGTAAATGTTAAAGGTACATAGGTAAAAAATATCAGTAATAAATGAATCAAATATTTATTTGACTTTTTTAGTTATATATAAACTATCGATAATTAATCTTGTAGTTCTTTGTATTATGAAAATATTATCTTATTTGTTAGCTAAAAAAATATGTATTACGTTCATTAATATGATTAAAGTTATATAGAATCTTTGCCTATCGCTTGGCAATTGCTCAAATTATATTTCATAAGCGCAACAAAACTAAAGATTAAATAATAATTATGAATTAAAAGAAACACTACTCTTGAACATAAAGTATTTTCATTTAATAATATATTAAAATTATACCTATCTTGTGTATAGACATTATCATGGCAATGAATAATATTTAGTTAAAGGGTAGTTTAAATAACACCTTGAAATTATAAAACATTGACGATTGTTCTTAATCTCAAATCTGTAAAACATTTAATTTATGAGTAAGTCTAAAAGTTCTCTCTGAAACTCAATTATTAGCTTTCTTACAACAAATAATGTTCAAAGTAAGATTACTGGTATATTGGATAATGAATGGTAATGTTAATAGTGATTTCATATTTCACTTAGAAAAATAAAGATTCTAAAGAATCAAGATATACATCTCTAGAAGATTATAAAATATTTTAGAAAAAAAGACATTAAATGAATGAAGAAGTTAGAACGATTTTTGCGCTAATTTATTGGACTGTGGATATTACTGACCTAAATGTTGCAGGAATTTGTAGTTAAGAAGAGTTAAGGTTTTAAAAATTGTCGGTGGGTAGCGTTATTTATTTGTAGCAACATTTATATGTTAACTAGCGTGGAATTACAAATACATCATTTAATTATGTACCTATAGGAGAAAACTGTTGAAAAATTATCCGGGAAGATAGCGCTATTTACTAAGAGCAACTTAAATAACTGTCGTACTAGTATTTTTAGTTGGTGTAAAATTGCGAGTACACAATTTAATGATGTATCTAAGTCGTCATGATCTGCTAGATTCAATAAGTATATGCAATTAAATATTGACGTAGATCATACAGCTTGTTTTACAATAAAATAATTTATAAAATATTTTCATAATCCATTCATTCTTAGATTATAAAAGATACAAACACAAGTTACAAAATTCCTTCCGAATATCTGAGTTAAAAACTTTTGTTCTTTGTTTATCGATTTATATTGTTTCCTTCTTCTCATTTCTTCTGTTTCCTCTTCACAATCAGTAGTTAAGTATTTAATTAACTGTTTCAATATTTTTTGGTCATCTGTTAGTTATGTAAGTCTAATGTATACATAATTTAAAGATATTGTGATTGTGTAAAATCTTTATACGTGATTAATGCTTATATAAAAATAATGTTTTTATCTATTATAAAAGTTTCATTTTATCCTTGCACCTTTCCGTTATGTAATAACATTATTACTTCCACAGTTTTTTCGTTATCCATATATTCTAATATTAAAATTACATCTTATTAACGCAAAAAGTTTACAGTCTAGATCCTTCAGAAATACAAAACATGTTAATTATAACTTATAAGTTTTAACAATAATTATTTATAGCCATGATAATAGTTATAAATAATATAGGTAAGGTATTTAGATATTAAAAAATAAAAGAATAATTCATAAAATTGAAAATGGGTAATTTTTTTCTACATTATAAATGAAAATAGAGAAGACCAATAAAGTTTTCATTCATATAATTATAACCCGTATTCCGAATGATAATCTTACTTGTTACACAATCTCATTCAATGCTTCTATGAATTTCTATCAAGTTTTGATATCAGCATATTTTATTAGCCTTACAAAAGCATTCTATTTTTTTATTTTTTCAATTAATATTTGGCTCTGCGAAAGAAGTTTACATCGATTCAGTAATTCTATTCGAGTTTAATAATGTACAGAATATATTTGTCTTCCTTGTCACTTATTTACAGTAGTGTAAATAACTAATACGTTATTTGTTGTTATTAATGCATCAGATTTTCAAATATTTCACACTATGTCATATGAATTTCAGTACCATCAACTATGTACATTAAAAAATTTTTTAGTTATAGTTTTGTAATAAGAAGTTTGTTATTTATTTAAATGCATAAAAGTAATTTTGTTCGTGTCAAAAATCAATAAATCAAAATTGAATTACAATAAAAACTAATTATATAACCTAATAAAATGTTTATATATTATTACCATTTAAATATTCATAATAACAATATTGACAGAATTTATGTTACGTTAACAACAGTAAGTCTCTAAAATAAAAGAGGAAGTAAAATTCCAATGAATTATGTTTTTTTTAAACAGGTATTTGGTTTTAACCCAACAATCTTTTGAGAAAATTTATAATAATTATTATATATAGTAAGTTAATGTGTAGACACTTCTATTGTAATCTATACATATATTTATATATATCTTACATTAAATTAATAAAATTTCTCCAGTTTTAAAATCTCAACAGTTATCTTAAATTATAATATATTTGTAGCATGCATTTACATTAAAATGTATACAATATGATTAATGAACATGGTATAAAAAAAATACCATAAGCAATAAGTCAATTCAGAAAAAAACTTAAATGAAAGTTTTTTTAAATATGTTAAATTATGATTGCACGCAATGTTGAATAATAAATACTTTATTAGGATGAGTCTCCAAACATTTTGCAACAATAATATGTAAAATTTATTATATTTTCTCAATATTTTTAATTTTAAAAAGATTGTAAGAGCTTAATCTTAAATGAACAAAAATTTTTCGATAAAAAGAATTTATGTTTGATTACATGCAAATATATTTATTTTAATGTTAAATATTTATTAATTATTGAAAAATATTTTCATAGCTATAGAAAATTCTTTTACATTTATTTGTAATTAATAATATTAGAACATTTAGAAAGTTTATTTTAGAAAATTTAAACGGGATTAATTATATTAATTATTATTTAATGTACTTGTTATCAATGTTAAAATATAATTAAAATATATTTATCAGAATAGTTTTAATTATAATTAATTTTGTTTATTTTATAATTCAAATTAATAAAAATAAATAAATAAATAAATAAAACAAGTAAAAATTCCAATTTTGTTTCATGTAATTTTTGTTTGATCTGAAATCAGCTCAGAGTACATTCGAATACTTAAGTACATTTTATAAAACTAGAATACAGATTCAATTGAATTAATTTTCTGCATTAACTTTTAAATAAAATATTAATTCAGATTAAAAATGGTTGTGCAGATTTTTTTACAAATACGCTATCAAATTTTAAAATTATCAAAGAAAATGAAGATATTTATAATGTAATTGGAGACCCACCATAAATATTCTTAACAAAATTTAATTTCCTTTTTGTAACAGAGAAGACAAAAGATGCATAATTTGTACCTTATTTGCTCAAATTTGATCCATATTGTTGTATTAAATGGATTTTAATAAATCATGTATTTCTTTTTGAAACATTGAATATATTTATAATTTAAAAAATATAGTACCTCTACGAGTCCCACGTTTTTGCTGTTTAATAGCTAGGCACTTGTAGTATGGTTTTAAAATTGAATTTTTATATTAGTTTATATATTTATTTTTTAATTTGCATACACAGCAGTAAGTTCTTTATTCTTTATTTATACCAATGGTAAAATATTTTTATTGTCTTTTAATTTATGAAATATACCAAGAAAATAAAAATAAAATGAACAAATTTAACATTATAAGAAATTACAATTTGAAGATTAAGAGCAAATATGTGGGTATATAATAAAAGTCACTAATAAACTTAATATTTTAGTGATAGAACGTTCAAAATGAAATTTTGCCGAAAAAAGATAGCGCATTAAAACAAACATGCATTATATAAATGTGAATTTTGTATCTACATAGAATAAAACAGTATTCTACAAATGTCTCGTTTACAAATGAATAACAGAAAACTTAATACTTCATGGAATAATATTTTAGTAATTACTACATACTACGACAATTTATTAGTGTATTTAACAATTTTGCTTTGAATTTTTTCTCCGTCATGTTAAGATATATATACACATAAGTATATGACACTTATAAGTAAATTTATACATAAATATGTTCTTAAATATAAGTAGAAAAAATTTATTTTAATTAATACCTAAAATGCACTAACAAAATATTTTGCGCTTGTCTGTTTAATCACCTTTTAAAGGCAGTAATAATAATCAAAATAGAGTAATTAGGTAAAAATTGTTTCAATTAAAATTTATAGAACTCTGAAAAGATTCTTATTCGCGTGAAAATTTATAATATTTAAAACCTTTACACTATTGGGATAGTACTCAACGTATAAGTAACAACTATACTTCAAGTTTAAAATTATATTTTTAATTAAGTTTGGACATATAGTCTAAAGATTGTAATACATACAATAAAGTAAAACGACGATGAAGAATATTTGTTTTAACAAACGAATATTTTAAATGATCAAAATACATGCTCAAGTTTCTAGTTTAATATATTCAATTGATGAGGGTAAATATATTTCCTTCTAATTTTTTTATTTTACTGATTGTACTGAATAACTGACTGTGATTAGAAATTTCACGATTTAATTTATATTAAATTCAATTTGTAAGACTTATATAACATTCTTATTTGCTAAGTAAAAAAATTTCAAGTTAAAGCATTGAAGATATTCAGAAACATAATTAATTAAATTGAAACATCTGTTTGGAAACTTACAATAAAATGGATATAGCATTTTTAATTTTTATATTAATAATAAAAATATTTACTGGGAATAAATATAAATTTATTTTCTTAAACAGTAATTGTAGAAATTAAATTAAAAGACCTACAGCTATAAAAGTAAAGGATTGCTAAAAATTTTTGAGATGCATTTCAAAAGATATTACTATAGCATAATGAACATGAACACTTTAGTCGATATATTTTGTCCAATTTTGTAAATATTACAAGTAATTGAAATTTAAAAAATATAATAAAAATATTATATGAATGATCTATTAAAACAGGTTATTAAACAAAAATAAGAAACATTGTCTTTGTTATTCGATAAGTAAAATAGCGCGATAGTAATGTCAAATTTAGCAGTATTTGTATAAACAAAATAATGATTTTATATAATTTAATAAAATTTTGTATATAATAGTATAGAATAGAAAATTAATATTTTAATTTATATTTTATATTTAAGTAAAAAAAAGTATTTATTTAATTAAAAAAAAAGTTGTTCAAGTTAACATACTTTAAAAAAATTGTAACCAAATTAAAATTTTTCTGAAGAGTATTAACTTTTTATCGGTATTAATAACCTATATAAAAAATGAACAAGTTTAAATTATAGACATCATTACGAAAGATTCTTGAATTATTTTTAAGCTAGTACAATTACTTTATGAACAATTTCTGATATTTTTAATATTAATCAAAAATTAATAGAAATAAACCATTATTTATTTCTAATAATTTGTTTTCTCTACTTAATTTGATGAATTTAATTAGAGTGGAGATTTTCTCGTTTTTGCTAAATTTAAATTAGCACTTTAATACACTAAAAACCAATATCACTCGCATAAAGTTATTTATAATGCTTATAATTTTACATTATCTTATGAGATATTATTTTGGCTCCGTTTTACTTCGCATTCATGTCACTGATCAGCATGAATGATGTAATTTCTTGTCAATACATACATGATTTTAATTGTTTCACGCACACATTAGCATTATTACTACTGCTGCTGATAATGCTCTATAGAGCTTTTTTATAGTACTGATAAAACTGTCAAGTATATATAAAGATAAAAGAGGCAAACATCTCTTTACGATACATTTTCAGTTTCCTTTACAATCATACCTAACAAATAGTTCTAATTTAGTAAAATTAGATTCAACGTAGGTACCATAAAAAACTATAATAAATATGTTATTAATAAGTTAAGGTCCTTTCCATACTTTCCTTGATTATGTTTCTTAACTGTACAATGATACATTACAATTTACTTTCATTCAAATATTTAATATATTCATTACTATTTTTAAATATTATTAAAACAAATAGTACTGCTATCTTATACAATTAAAATACTAGCTTATACAAGTACAAAAAGAAATGGGCGAAAAAGAGTTCATATAAAAGCAGAACAAAATGTTTTGAAAGGACCTTAAAATCAGGATTGAGTTTCTGAAGTAGACTATACTTATCTTAACCTAGAAATTTGCTTCGTACTGTTTACATTATTAAATCCTTGAACCAGTCTTGCTACCACTGTATTAATGTTGTATAATATTTTAATTCTTGATTATGATGTGCATTGGCCTTTGCAATAATACAACTCATCACATTTAATCATATTTATACTTTATGTTTAGAATTTTGCATGTTGTTTGTATGTAGCTCTTATTCACACCTTAAGGTTTATTTTGCGATGGCCAATTTTTTTATATATTCAATAAAGTGTATATGCCAATTATACTATTAAAGGCACACAGGTAGCTTACAAGAGATCAAGGTGTGCAATTGAGTTTGTCTACCATAAAATTATGTCCACTATAGATTTTATGTTAAATTATCTACTTACACATTATTGATTTGCCTGACTGTTACACTTCATTGTACAAATGCTAGACATAACAGCTTGTATTTACGAGAAATAAGCGTATTTATTTGTGCGTATGCAATGTATGCATGACGCTCAATAATCTAATCTAAAATAATAATCAACTAAAAGCACCCTTTTGGTAATTAAAACCTACTTTCTATGAAAATTTATTGTTAAAAAAAAAACCAATTATTTCAAAAGTTAATAAATTCTTTCGAATAAAATTCATGATTATGCCATTCCTAAGCTTAAGTTGCATTGAAACTGCAAATCGATAATTACGATTTGTAAAAAATCTTTCCTAGAAAGAAAAAAGTGTAAAAAAATTGGCCATCCATTCATCAATTTAAGATATGCCGAAACATTACTTGGTTTAAAATCACCAGGTTTTTAACTTTTTTCTTCCTTTCTTTGGCCTGATGAGAGCTTCAATAATATAGCCAAACATTTATGCAAAATACATAACCCTTTTGGTGTCTGCATGGACTGTTATTGCTCTTGCCATTGCACCAGGTGTCCTATCTTCACTACATCCTGACTGATGTGATCCTTCTCCACTATTAAAATGTAAATAAAGTAATATCAAATTAAAAATTTGTAAATAATTTTAATAAAAATATCAAAATAAAATTAACCTGTCATGTTCTTTTTCAACAAGATGGTATCTAGCTCGAAATGCAACCAAATGTGCATAATAAGCAGGTGCTGGTATACTAACAGACCTAGTGCACCTTACATACGTATGACATAATTGGTATGTAAGACACTGCAGTTCATCACTTTCAAAGTGATTATCATCCCAAAGAACATGATAATGGGACGGTCTAGACGTTCCCTAACATATCATTTAAATATTAAAAAAAATTACGTTTTATTTAATTAAACAGAAATGTCATGTTAAAATAATACATTTACCTGAATTCCTTGATGACTGCAAAGATAGAAATCAAACTCTGTTGGATGTGTAATGCAAACATCAACCGTCGTTCCAGCTGGAATATTGCCGCTTTTACCACTTTGTTCTTTTTTATCTGCACAAAATAGTCGTGTATGATGGCGTTTCTGGACAACAATAAAAGTTATACCAGGCCTGTAATCTGCTTCAAGCTTAATACAAGCTTCACGAATGGCAGTAAGCTCATGTTGAAGGACATGTAAGAACTGACCTTCGGATACAGCATCGCGATATAAAATGATTCTGTGTGGTTTGTAACCACCAGTACTTTTGTAAAACATGACAAGAAGTTCTCTATCCAAAAGTAAATACAGCAAAATTTAAAAACTTTAGTTACAAAAACTTTTAGATACATTTTTAATGTATAAAAACACTTCACCTACCTCACCATAGAACTTAGTTCTTGAATTATTTCTTGTCTATGCTGTTGAACTCTTACAGTAGCTGCATATCGAGATGGATGAGCATCCATGCTACCAACAACTGCAGCTATACTAGGTTTCTTATTATCTCCAGCAGGAGGATGTGTGACATCAGCACCAAGAAATATGACAGGTTCATTGAATACCTTTGGTCTAATGCTTGGTACTAAAATACTGTTAATGCCACCTAGTTTAACGTTAATTTTCAAACACAAATTTGATAAAGTTTGCGGTGATGTTTTATTAACATTTTTAGCTTGCACGCATTGAGTTGCCATTCCTAATAATGTATCTCCAACTCTTTTTACTTCAGCTAAATTTAATAAATAATATTACATACGTAAAAAATTTAGTTGATTACAAAAAAGAAGCTTACCATATACTGGAGTTTTCCCTGGTAAAACTACACACACAAGTTGCAAAGCTTGAAAAGTGGATTTTAAATATCTAAACATAGGTTCAACTTGATCAGGTCCAGTAGCATATTTACAGAAACAAGGTTGACCTATGATTGGCATTCCTGCATCGTTACTAATTTTTTGGAGTTGTGACGTAAACGCGCGTAATGCATCTTCTCGCACTGTTCGCTGAGGAGCAAAGCAAGCTATGGCCCATACTCTTATTTCAACTCCAGTAAAGAATTGTTTTCCACGCATATCCCAAACACCTTGATTTGGCAATGCCTGTTGCTTTGTCTTTAAAAAAAAAAAAAAAAAAAACAAATATATATATATATATATATATGATAAAATTTATAATTGATAAAAATAAAAAATAAAAAATATAATTGATATAATGAATGCATTCTATGTATATATAAGAATTGATTATAAAACATTGTTACACTTTTGATGAATATGAATAAGTTACCAGGACACATTAGCTATTAAATGAACTGCATTTTTATTTAGTAACATTTAACACTATTGAATATTTAGCACAATAACACTAATAATTAATTTTCTTAGCATAAAATTTCTTCTTTATATAATGAAATATACAAAAAACCTAATATTTTTCTACACATTGCAAAAAAGCATTAATAAAAACTGAAACTGTAATTTGTATATAATAAATTAACATTGTATTTATTTATATTATCAAACCATAAAAGAACATAAGGTCAGTTAAATATATTGATAAGTTTCTTACCTGACCAGTGATGGAACTTACACGTCCTCCATATTGAAGTTTAGGTGGAGGTAAAATCCGTCCTCTAACTTCCATCATATTATTTGAAATAGTAAGACCAAATTCTTGAACATACGAATCATTATTGAAATCTGCTCGCCTTACAAGATTATTTATTTCTCTTTCACGATCAGGAGCTGAACGGGCTGTAGCCTTAATCATTGTTGATGTTTGCATGTCTGTTAATTTTTTTATACACCGCTGCCCAGCTACAATATTACAAACCTATGCAAAAAAAATTAGTGAATTCATGCAATTATAGTATTCACGAATGAATATGTGCTTAATTTTGATTACGACAGTACCTAACTGCAAAAAAATGTAACATACCTCTAAAGGTAAATATGTGTGTTTATGTTCTTGACCAACTTGAAGGCACGGAAGATGGGGGTAACGCAATTTCATTTTGTATTTATCTAAAAAGTATTTGGAAACTGTACATTCAACTGTTTGTCCATTCTCTAATTGCAAGGGAAATCTATAAAATATTTATATTTCAAAAATTAAAGAATATATAAACGTTAAAATATGCTTTGAAGAAAAAGTATTTACGATTGCATTTGAGCTGGTTTTCGAGTGACATTACAAACTCTATATTTTCTTCTCATTGTACCACAATGCGTAATTTCAATTTTGAGTCCCTTAATTTCTTTAGTAAATTTGACTCTCTGTGAATCAGTTAATGGTTTTCTTTGTTCATTTATGTCACGTATATCAAGAACTTCACACATAAACTCTATCACTGGTTGAGCCTTATAGAAAGCAGTGGCTGATACTAAGAAATATAAAAGTAAGTATCACTTTAATTCTATAATTTTACTTTTTTCAAAGAAAATGTACAACATAAATTTGAAAAACAGAGTTTACCATCAATATTCAGCATCATTTTCCATTGAGATGGTCTTACAGATTGATGGAAACCAAACCATACTTCTCTACCACCACCTAGAGGATGATAATAGCCATCTGGACTGCTGAAAAAGGATCTTCCAACAGGTGTGTAAGTCATGGAAGGAAGATGCCTCATCACTACATCCAAAGCAAGAATTGCATCATAAGGAATTTGCCTAGTTCGACCCTCTAAAGCTTCTTCAAGAGCAAATAAAGAGACTTGAGCTACCCATTTAATTACCACTCTGAATACTCTATCTTTACCTTCTCCAGGTAGTATTACCTATAGGAAATAGTTAACATTTATTTACAAGTTATCAGCAGCATTAGGATATTCGTTAAAACATAGATATCTTTACCTCTAATTCTAATTTATCAGTACCAATTGGCAAGGGATCCCGAGTATATAAATTATTTCTTCCATCAAACACAGGTTTTAGAGTTCCAAATATTTTGCTATATGCATGTACCATAGTTTCAATGATTTCTCGATTAACTTTGCGTGGACACTTATCAGGTTGAATATTTATGTCATAATGATGGACAAAGCCACGAGGCATGGTAATTTGAAAATGATTAGCCCTTAGACCGATTACTCGACCTTCTCGACCGATATTTGGTCTTCGTGGACATGCAAACACTGTAAAAAAATAGATAAGAATTAATTTATGACAATGTTGTATAATTATTTCCATAAAGTTTCAGAGAAACTCACTAGGCAGATCAGGAGGCTGAGGGGGAGTATGCGTTTGCTGAGTGGGTACCAGGCCCAATGTACTAGGAGCTACAACACTGCTTCCAGTGTTTCCAGCAGCTCCCACAGCTGTACTTGTTGTGGGTCCTGATGGAGGAGCTGTAAAGATAAAAATTTAGGTTATTATGAATAAAGTAGAATACAAACAATGTGTACGGATACTCGATCTTCCATGTTGGAAACGAACAAGTATCGTATACACAAAACCACTGTAACCCCATTGCACAGATATTACTAGTATTAGCTCATGTCTCTGCGTACGTTCGAAAATTCACTGTTGACACAAATGTCAATTAAACAAGTTTATTTGGGGTCACTCAGGGCAGCATTACATTCAACGAAGGTAAGCTAGTGTGCGAGTCAGCAAGAAACAGATACGCGTGTGTGGTAAGGAGAGAGAAAGCATAAACGAGCGCGTCATCGAGAGGGAGTGTAGCACGCCAGAGCGTCTAGGCTCTGTTTGTGCTAAAAAACCGAAACAAAGGACCATGCTAACGAGAATGCGATCCCGTGTGTTCAGGGTCAAAATAGTAGGTACGGGTTTCCATGGCCTTCACACTTGGTATGTTTGTCTTTTATGTTCGACCAACTCAAACATTTTCATTTACTTTATTAGCTTATGCGAAGATGCTTAAAAATACTTACGCGGTGCTACGGGATACATGGTCGGCAAGATGATGGTTTGATCACCCCTATCCACTAATAAGTAAAAAAAACTTCAATCAAGGACCCACTTCTCGCACAGCACACTTTCATACACACGCAACGACACTACCCCTACCCCTTCACACCCAGAAACAGAAATACAAGCTACTGCTTCAGCCAACACTATGCAGGTGCTCGACGCACTGCTGCCAACATTCATCTCTTTAAGTTCTGAAACATCGACAGTTTGAGCATGCACGTGTTTTATTGGTCCGCTCTATTGCATTCTTCTTTTTTGCAGGCATTGATAGAACTGTATAAATCGCTAGCACAAATTAAAAAACCAATAAAGCTTAGCATGCAAAAACTTCTTTTTTAACTTTCAAGATAATTCAAAGATTTTTAAAAGTACTCTTTCGTAAACTTTTTAATATGTACGCTTAACTCACTTTATCACCCCGATTGTTAATTTATCGTGGAATTAAGAATTTCCGAATAGCGCCTCTTACGACTACTATTGTCAAAATTTCTAAGTACCAGAAGGTAAATATGTATTCTGTGTTTTTAGCATTTTTCTTCGTTTTTTGTTATTTTCAATTATCAACGAAGTAATTATATTTCATAATAATGCTGATTTTTTATTATTTTAATATATCAAAAATAATAATATAATTTTATTAAATTCTAAAATATATCAATTTTATAAATATCATTATTTGTTTCTAATTTTATTTGCACAAAAACTTATGAAAATATAAGATCAATAAAGATCTATTTCCGGTAATATTTAGGAGAATACTTTCCAGAAACTATTTACGAGATTTCACAAATTATACCTACAAAATATAAGAACGCGTTTCAAACGTGGAAAAAATGTACATGCATATGTACATTTATGTTTACGTTGATTATTAAATGTTTTTATCGTGTATTATTCCATATAAAATCAAAGTTCATTTGAATATAAAAATATAACTACTATAAATGGAATTTCAGATATATAAATCAAATTTTACGTTTTTAGTACATATGTAGAATAAATTAAATAAACTAAAAGCATTAAGAATAATGTTGGAAAGGGCAACAAAAGATAAGAATGTAATATTCGAACGGAAGGATGGCAACGTCGCGAAAGCGTTTGTATCTGGTAGTTGTACGCTCTCAATAGTCTGCAGTTTGCGAACTGTTTGTTAAATGCTTTGACCTAGTGATGGCAAATAGAGCATACTGTGTAACATGAAAGAAAAATAGAGTAAGTCTTTCTAATAACGTTACCACTGATTCCATATTATGATGAATTTGTAATTTCTCTAAAAGCTCAAACTGAATTTAGCTGATTATCCGAAGTTATTTGTGAAGTATGGTTATTGAGTACTAATTTGAGAACAGCTTGATACGCACGGAAAATAATCGTAAAAGCCGTGGAAGATGTCCATACCATTTAGTGGATGCCGGTCAAGGCTGGGTGGATTGATCGGTGCTATCGCAAAACAAGTTAACCTCGTTAAGCTACAACCATTAACAAAAATCACCGTGCAATTTGATCCTTTCCACGAGAAAGTTACAGAAACGAGGTTAGTTTTCTCAACTTGATTTTGGAAAAAATGGGCACGCATGATTTTACTTAAATAATTGCATCATGAGTGGATGATAGCTAAGATCATTAAATAAGTACATTGCATTAAAGCATATAATTATTCTTGAATTTATTATATTTTATTGATAGTTTTTCAATATGCTAATAAGAGCCACGATTTCTTTTTTTGGACCATTAAAAGTTATGTTAATAAAAAAGATTTGTAAAAAGTAGTAGGGCTGAAAAAGATGCGTGACGCTATACATTTTCTGTTTTAATTCGAAAGGCTAAGGTTGGTGAATCGGTGTGTAGAACATGACGTCAATAATTTGTGAATCGCGCACGCGCAAGCGTACAAGAAACTCAAATACGGCGCCTGCTTTGTGCTTTTTCTTTCGAAAGTCGAGACTCGAGCCATGTTCATTAGCCTTCCAGTCATTATTATGATAATCTAGCAAACGACGTTTAAAGGCAAAGTATTTTTAACAAAGACTTTTTTATTTTTAACCAAACGAGAGTTTTAAAGCGTATAACAAACAAAAATGTTCAAGACTAAAGACTAGCAGAGAGCGAAGCTTTTCCGCTGTTCGCAAATTCATACCAGGTATATGTCTAAAACGGCTCGTAATGCGTAGTTGTCGGATAAATCTATTTTTTTATCAAAAGTTTTTAATTTACTCAGTACTTTGAGATAGGCATCACGTATAATTACTATAACAATCGAATCTCCAGAAATTCACTAGATACTGAATTCACTGTTGACTTTTAGATCAATGTGGTATAAACCAAATATTATGCGGAATAAAAAATTTTTAGGTCACTGCAGTTTTTATCTATTATTGTATGAGCACGGATGCGCGCGCGCGCGCACACACACACACACACACACACACACACACCTTCATTCGAATAACACTATTAAATACAATTTATATTTTTTCATTTGAAACATTTCTTTTATATATAATAAAATTCCGAGATATTTAAATAATAAAAATACATTTTTTGAGTTGTAATCCATGTCTAACGAATTAATTAGAAATGTATCAAAAATCTATAGTAAAATGGACTTATTTAAAATTATCTTTAAAATGAAATATTTCTTTATGATTTTGGTTATACATCAATTAGAAAGTTATTCAATATTATAACATAGTTTTTAATATTTTTAAATACTTAAAACAGTTGTATGATTTTTAAAAATAAAATACTTGAATTATTGAAAACTGTTTGCTATGTTTTATATTCCGTAGAATCTACCAGTTTTTAATAGAAATTAAATATCTTAATAATATTAAGATTTTTGTATACATTATTTTATTAGATTAAAAAATAAACTATTAATATTGTTATGATTAATCTGATATAATAAAATCAATTGAATTGTTTTAAACTATTACTTTTGAAAATATAAAAAAGACTCAAGTAGTTACATTTATTTATAGGTTTTTTCAAAAGCATTAGTGTGTAAGTAAAAATTAAAATATAATCTTATATAAATAATATTTTACTATAATGATAAAAAAACAGTTTGGTGGAAAATTTATATCTAATATTTAATGAATAATAAAAGGTTATGCATTTTTTATTTTAATTCAAAATTGATTTTACAATAAAAAATGTAAAGCTAAAAATTCAGCTTAAAAATTATTATAATATTGTAATAATCACATTTTTCTTTTGGAAAAATATCTTCAGTATTAATAAACATAAGGTTAGGAGAAAGAAACTATTATCAAATAAATATAGTACTGAAATAGAATTACATTTTGAAAAGTATAATTTATATCAAATAGTGTAGAATTGTTAATATCACTTTTTTAATAAAATTCTGCTCTGCAATAGAATAATATTCTATTTTCATTATTTGGAATTTTATATTAATTCAGTTCATAAAACATTTCAAATTAGAAACAATTTATAAATTACAGAAATAAGATCTTTCATATTATTTTACTATCTTTATATCTTATTACATTCATGCATTAATTCCAATAAATCATTTTGTTTTTTATATATAAATAAATCAAATTTTGAATTTTATAAAGTTAATCAGCTAATTATTTTAGATATAAAAAAGCAATAATTATTGAATTATTTATTGAATCAAATACAATACAGAACATTACTTTTTAAGAAGAAAAGCTTTAGTTATAAACATGTATTTCTTATTCAACTTAATTTATTACATAATAATTATTACTATTATTAATATTCATTTTCTTTACTATTATTATTTATTACATATTACTAATTTCAAAATAATATTTTAACATCTTGTTCAAAACAAAAGAAATACACAAATATTGTATTTTATAATACTGATTTTTTAAAGAAATTAATTAAATTATATAAGTATTGATTTGATCAATTACTTAGATTATTTTAAAAACAATTGCCTACATTTTTTTAAAAGTAAAAGTGATTATTTTAACGTTAAAAATTAAAACTACTAAAATTTTTGTACATAAAGTTTAAAGATTGCAAAAAAAAAAAAAATAATTTCTAAACAATATGTGTATCATTTATAAAATTTAGTATTCTAATAATCAAATATTCGCTATCAAGTATGTTAATAATACTAATTTTGGCAATTGGACTAAAATGGTACGTTTTTATTTATAAAATACTAATCTTTCTTAAGTGTATCATCTATAATTTTTTATTTTGTTACAATAATCAAATACTATTAATTATAGTTGAATAACTACATCTAATACTATATCTAATACTATTTTACCTTTGTGCCATATCAAAATGATGATTAATTCTATTAAAAAATAATAACTATATTGATTAACTATAATTAATAGTCTTTTGTTTTTGGCATCATTAATAATAAATATATTCCATTTTTTTAAACAGAATTAATTATTATTTTAATATGACACAAAGATAAAACGTAATCGTGAGTGAGTGTGTGTGTGTGTGTAATCACAAAATACCTGTACATTGTCCACATCCGTATGCTTTACCAAGCATAGATACTGCAGTAGTTATCCTTAACGTACTTAAATCCGGTACTGGAATAGGTAATTGTTGTTCCATTTGAGCCATGATTACTGAAATAAAATTATTTATATTACTTAATAATTACAAATTTACAAATTTAAAAACATTTATAACAGTTATATTTTATAAATTATCCCTATAAAAATCTGAGCTTTTGCATTGAAAGCCTGATAGATTGTATTACTACTATATTTTGAATAGGTTCAAAAATATTCCTATTTAATTATTTACAGAATAAAGCAACAATGGACGTACAGCACTATAAATTATATCTGTATATATGTCTAACTTCTTATATTCTTTTATTTTTTAAATTATTTAAAATGATTAATGCTAGAAAGATAAATAAAATGTCTAACAAAAATATTTGTAATTAATCTAAACATATTTGTTAAATAGTGCTAATTTTGTTTAAAAATGCATATAAAAATTGACTGTTTTACTTAAAAATCGTTATTTATCAGTTTTTTTTTAATCAACTGATAATTTGTAAGTCTATAAAGAAACAGTAAAAATATATTTTTAATTTTTAATGTATTTTAAAATTTATTTTTCAGAGAGTTCCTATTTTATTTATCGTCACCAAAAGTATTGTCCACTAACCCATCATGCCATCTAAAAACTGATATTGTTTGCGATCGTTCAGATCCACTCATTATATGTAATTTTGGTGAGATTATATGCTAATGAATTGTATATTTATAAATATATGTTTGTTGAAAAAATTGCTTATATAGTACTAGAGATATGTACGAAAATTTTTGCAGTAATTTTTAAAAACATTATAAAGTTTAATGAAAAACTAAATTTTATCTTATTGGCATTCAAATACTGATTAAATTTTTTATATCTCTGATAACATGAACCAAGGATTAATTATACAAAAGTGAAATATGTTTATATTTATTAAATTTAAAATTTTAAAAAGAATAATTAGAAAAATGAAATAAAAGTATTAAATTAATTTATTTTTAAAATATTGTATTATACCTATTGCAATTTTATAAAATTACATAATAAAGTTTTAATGAATGTAATACTTATCTTCAATTTACTTGTGAAAATTATTCAGAAAAATAATTGCCAATAAAATATGTAATTATATGTCTCAAATTATAAATGCATTTATATTCATTTGTAAGATTTGTTGTATTATTCATTACATTAAAAAAAATCTTTTTTAACCTGTTGAGAAAAAAACTAGTATATCTTGATATAAATTACTTAAGCAACTAATAATTAATAAATATATATAAAGCAAACTTAAATTTAAATAATTTGTGCTTAAATTTTTTTTCTGAAACAATTTAAATAGTTTTATTATATATATTATGTATTAAAAATATTATATTAATAAGATAATGAAACTTTCTATTCTATTTCACTATTAAGATTTTGTTATACAATCTTATCAATCATTATCCGATACTGTAAAGAAAAAATAATAACCTATTTTAAATAATTTTATTTATAAATATAGCAAAATTTTGTGGAAATAGGAATAATTTAAAATACTATATTTTGTAAATGTTGTGGAAAAAAACATGTATTAAATTAAAGTATTATAATGCATTTATAATTCATAAAACTATTACATAATCTCTATTACATTATATCAAGAAAATTGAAAATACATCTAATATCATAAAATTATAATAGCTAGATAATGTAGAAGTTTGACTTTATATTTGAAATACAATATCAAAATTAAAAATTGTGTTATACAGTGTTAATGTATGATTATAAGATTCATCTTTTTGTATCTGAATACACAAATATCGTAATTTATAATTCTAATTTTTTACACAAATTAATTAACTTATATAAGTATGAATTTGCTCAGTTACTTAGATTATTTTAAAAACAGTTGCCTACTTTTTTTAAAAAGTAAAAGTGATTATTTTAATGTTAAAAATTTAAAATTGACTTAAAAATGCTTTAGAACTAATATTCACTTCACTAATAAATTTCTGGAACTAATTTAAATATTTATAAAAATTTTGAGAACACAGTTTGAGGCAAAAATCATTTATTCAAAATTAAATATACGTTTATTCTATTTTTGTACACCTATTCAAATATACATGTATCTCTAATCTAATTTTCTACCTTTCCTTATAACTTTAGGGTATTATTCGAAAAATATTACAAAATCAAATTGTCATCAACAACTTTAAGATGTATCTTCAAATATCTTATCTTTTAATTAAATTGTTTGAAACCTATATTAAATATGGCTTATATAAATTAATAAAATATGTAGTAATTATGACTTCATCAGTAATAGATATTGACTCTTTTGTTACAGAAAATCAAGAAAGGTTGATCTTCAGACCTCTTAATTTAACTGCTCTTGAACTTTTGACAATTTTTAACAAAAACATTAGTGCTCGTGTCCAATCCAAAAGAAAAGAGGCAGAAACTGTTAAAAAAGGAACAAAAAAAACCTAAAACATGAATGAATTTCTATATTAAAAATAATTTAATAACATAAAAATAGTAATAATCTTATGATGTTGGGGTTAAAAATCTAAAATATTTATGAATATTGAAACAATCTACTTTTTACTTATTCTAATCGCAAAATTTGCGTATCCTACACTGTCAATTCACGAGAAAAAATGAGTGGAACATATAAATTAAAAAAACTGCTTTAAATACTAATAAAGAAATATTAAAAAAAATTTTTATTCTTGAATTGAAGAAAAATCAGTGACTCCATTTTACTTTGCATAAGCACCAGTTTCATAAAAAATTCTAAGATGTCGAAGTACGTGAGCCCAGAAAAAGGCTACAGTATGAAATTGATTAATACGCTTTATAGTCATGTTCCAGCATTTACAGACGTCTTTGATGAAGAGACTTGGTATATATTCGTTACTTGTTTTGTAGCAGTCACTATCCTAATAGTTTTTATTCTATCTAGATTCATAACGATTAAGCCTGTCGAGTGAGTCTTCCAGGATTCTAAATTTATTAACTTTCATCATTATAATAAATCAGTTATTAACCTTAACAGAATACTGAGCCTCTAATGTTACAATGCATATATATAAGTAATAGTCTTATTAAATATTTAATATAGTCGTCATACCCGACGTAGAAAATTTAAAAATGTAATCTCAAACAGTATCATATCATTATTTACATCTGTATATTATGAATACATACATAAATAAACGCAAAAAATGTCTTTTAAATATTCTTATGTTTTTTTTTAATCTATCATAGCTTTGATTAACATTTTTAAAGAAAAAGTATGTATACCTGATTATGGGCTATAATCGACATAAACAAGGGCTCTTATTAAAGCAATGTATAATTAATTTACGTTTTAACAGTTTGATTTTTTGTGTGTAATAACAGAGTACAGCAAGTTAGTGAAAGAAAGAGAAACCCTAAAGGAAACGGGTGAAAATATAGTACAAAAAATGCCATATGTGAATTCTTATTTTCTTTCCTTTTTACTACTACATTTTGTTGAGTTTGCGTTTTCACGTAACCCGGTTTCTCGCTCAAAACGTTTGTCCATTTTGATGGATGTCCTATTCCCTCATTTTTCTCTTTTGATTTCTTCTGTTATTATTTAAAAATAAGGATTTTTTTATCACATTTTATTTCGTTCGCTCTTCTCTCTTTCTGATAAGTAGTTTTTATGACATTATATGCTTACCTTCCAATTTATAGTTGAGGAATGCTAAAAACAATTCCAAAATGTATAATCAAGGAAAATCCAATCACCTCGCACACCGCCTTTGTTTTTCTATATTATTTATTTATCTCAAGAATTTGGTAATGTTATTGCCAGGTTGATGTATTTAAGAAAATTCTTAAAAATAATGTAACTATTAGTGCTTAAACAATGCGAATCATTATTAGATGACCAGTGTCGTTGTACTGCATTGTTGTAGTGGTATCGCTGAAATGGAAAATAGAAATATTTTTTTTCTTCATTCCCAAATAGTTATTTTAAAATGTTTGTAAAAATCTGTAAATGCAATAACCATATAATATATACATACGCACATTTACAATGACGTCTTGTTTCTTTTTGCAATTTTTAAAAATTTTCGTTAAAAAAAAACAGCTTAAAATTCAATTTTTTAAAAATTTTTTATGAAATAATATAATTTAATATTTTAATTTAAAAATACAAAATTATAGCACATTGTTCAAGTTATTTAAAAAAACCAATTACTTGTTCAACACCTGAAAAATATTTTTTACTCAATTAATTTTAGTTATTAATACTTGATAAAAAAATTTTTTTTATACATAAAGTCAAAGTAAATTATGCATACATCGAAATTTAAATTAGTATTTTTTTCGTAACTTAAAAAGTTAAATAATGTATCGATTTATTTTTACTTAATCTAAATAATTATTCAATAAGTATTATAGTTATTGAAGTTCAATGGTTTGTTTGAATTATTATATAAGTATTATATATTGATAAGAAAATTTAACAAAACTATTTTTTTTAAAAAATGACTGTACTTATATAATTTTTTTCAAAACCAAATAAATAATATTTCATGAAATACTTTATAACATTCATTTTTAAAAAATGGAATACTTTAAACGAACTTTTGAAAAAGATTTATTGCTAAGCATTTTAAAATTAATATATATAAAAATAAAAATGAAATAAATGTCATTTATGTTATTATAGAAATAAATATTTAATGAGAAGGGGTGCCCTAAACACAAATGTTTATGGCACCATTTGTATTTTCAACTCGCTCTGAGAGGACAAAGTTAAAATGCTTTAATAACAGAATAAGATCGTGCACGCATTATCTATTTATTTAAATAAAAAAAAAAAAAACTTATAAGTATATTTTACGGCTAAATTTTTTTACTAATATTAAAAATTATGCATAAATAAAGTTGGTAAATATTAATCATTTTTTTAACAAATTTAATGGAAAATTTCAATCGAAATAAGTATATAAAACACAAAGTAAAGGGTTAATTTTACTTGATTTTATAATTATAAGTGAGCTTATCACACGTCATTTATTTGAGAAAAGCAGATTGAATTTATTGTTTTCTTTATACATAAGAATAAAGCACTTGCAAAATTAAAAAGGATGAAGTGAAAAACTAAAGTCAGCAGGCTAATGTAAGGTTAAAATGCCATTTTATCCATGGAAGTGCTGCGGAAGCGTTTTGTATGTCATTCTCTTAATTTTTTTAAACGCGCGCGCGCGTGCATGTGTGAATGCGAATGTATATATGAATGCTTTCTTTTACACAGGTAAGCATACACATTTCTCTTTGTTTCATTAATTTTTACTCGGTTGTGCTTACATATGTCCTGACATGCTTATACGCATTTGCATCATGCAAACCATGTACGCATATATACATATATATATTACAGTAAGCTTGAGATCGTTTCATATACTTTCGCAGGAAATAACCGCACAAGTAGGAGGTAAATAAAAAACCATTGTTTAACTGAATTTTAAATTTGCAATCACTCTTGCGCAGTTGGTAAAGAGCAGCTTATCTCGCCTCGAAAACTTTCAGAGCATCGGTATCCTTAAAAAATCTTTCTGGCGTTCTCAATTGTCCTACCTGTCTCCGATCGCTGTCACAATAAATCAGAACAGCGCCCATGCACGTTGTTGTGATGTTTTTTAATTCTCCTTGAACTTTATCTGTACACAAACGCTATTTTGGTATTCCGAATGCGCTCAACATTATTATCTAGTGACCGGGTATGATTAATGCATGTTTTATTTCTTCAACGAATAACTTTAAATTCTATGCCAAAATTAGACGCGTAGTTTTACCACTTTCTGAGCTCGTGATTACAATTCGTTCTTCATTGCAATGCGTCAACCGTACATCGTGCGTTGTACAGTCGAAACTCGAATACAGATCTCTTCAGCACTAATCTGTACGTTTTCACTTGTTACGCATTCAGAAATGTTTACAACGATACTATTTATGAATTAATGACGAAGATTTGGTTTCCAACTCCGGTACCTTGATAAGTGTTCAAGGTTGGACTATACTATGTACAAAGAGAGAGAGAGAGAGAGAGAGAGAGAGAGAGAGAGAGAGAGAGAAGGGTGAAAGAAAGAAGGCTGCGTTCCCCTACTTTACTCTCTTTTTTTCTGAACATTCGATGACATATTTTAACGCGCATGCTCTGTGCACAAAAATCATGTTAAAAAAATAGCGAAATCTTATAGGATACCACTAACTAATATAACGTACGATACAATTCTATCCAGTATGTATTTACATTCATTCGAAATACATATAAAAGTAATCTTTTTAGCTCATTTTACAACTCTGTAAATATTTTACTGAAATTTTATCCCTACAACATTTTATCGATTCACAATACAGGAATATCCTTGTCGCCATGATAGCTCTTATCAATTTCCGGTTGTTGGTTAAATATCAAATTAAACAAATATTCACGTTAAATACCATAAAAAGGTCTTGTTTTTTTAATTGCTTAGTCAAGTAATTTCTTGTGTTTTACAAAAGTTAGGTTAGCTTAAAGTTACCTGTTTCTTTTTGCATTTTCCTCTGCTTTTATCTCTGTCAATTTCTTTTTCTACCGCTTGAATCTTGGTATACAATGCGACTGATTAAAGTAATTCAATTTTTTTGCAATATATTGTATCTATTCGTAACTTGAAATAATGTACCTAGCAATATACTTCAATTTAAATATCGCACTTTTATTCGATTAAGTTTTTACTGATCAGTCTCACAGTTGTTAACATACGATATAAATTTGCAAAGAAATGCACTGTTATTGTACATAGTTTTACAAACTTTATTAAATTTATTTTCATTTCTAAAAAAAAAAAAGAATTTAATTGCCACTTGAAATTTGTATTAAAAGTAGACACTCGCCTCTAGTATTGTTTATAAAGTGAAAGTCCAATCTTCAAATAATACAGCTAGGAGACATCTACTTTTGTGCTGCATATGTGGAAGCGTAGCTAGTGTAAAATCAAGGTCACAGATACCTTAAATGCCATGTTACAGAACTGACATTACATTCATAGCAACATAGCGCACGCGCATTCATACATTTTTGTACCGTTCAGATTTTTTTTGCATTCAGAATATGCTGAGCGATTTTTATTTATTTAACAAATGACCCTTATTCAAAGATGCTTTTCATTTCTTCATATTCGTATTTTATGTTTCGCGCAATCATAGATTACTTAGCAATATCGAATTACCTAGAAGTAATGATTTATAGGGGTACTAATAAACACTGGGAACGTACTTTACTTATGTATTAAATTAAATTTTCGACTTGTCAAATATACAAACTACTCCATACGTGCGGTATCAGATAACGATTAACCACTATTTTAATAAATAGAAAACAAGAACAGGAATAAGAGATTGGAAATTTTTTTTCTGTCCGTTCTATGTCACTTTTAGGCTGAATAAGAAGTTTGATTATTCGTTCTGAATTATATTATATTCTAAATTCTTCAAAAACAGCTTAATTTTTAAATATTATTTTATAAGAAAAATTATGACTATATCAAAATCTTAGATATTGATATAATTTAAAATTAAATATTGATTTGATTCAACTTATACGATGAAATTATCGATTCGAATACTATTTAAATCCAAAATTGTGGGATAAAAATTAAAATTAAGAGTTAGAGGTGTTTATTTTGTAGAAGAGAAGAGAAAAGTTAACACATCTAAAATAAATAATTCTTGGTTAAATATTTACTACAGTATGGAAAAGAAATAAAAATTATTTATATGATTACAAGTTATAAATGATTAGTGAGAGATTTGCAATTGTACTTTTTAAGTCTTTTTATTTATCTTAGCATGTTATACTTACATACATTTAAAAACATTTTAAAATTTCATATATTTCAATAATAAAAAATAAGGTACATACGAAATAGGATTGCTTAGTTTGTAGTAAGAATTGTTTATTTGAGTACTGTTTGAGTTCATAGCAAACGAATTCAAAGTATTACTACTTTTGAGATACTTGGGTAATTTTAAGACTATTGATTAAAATAATTATCACCTGAGTCATACTGTATTAAATTAAAACTTCGAATATAGTAGAAATAATGTTTCAAACGATTATTGAAGCATATAATTTTTGTACATTTTGGATTTTTCAAACAATAATTAACTTAATACATATATGATTACATAATAGGCAAATACTTGTAACTGATGAATTTATATGATCAATAAGTGATCTAATGAAGGAACTGATATTACGCACTATTACTAGAAAAGATACTAATTAGAGAATTATTTCATTTTTTTATTAATACTTTACCTGCGAGGCAAGTAGCTACGAAATTTCACTTAAATTTTACAATTTTTTGTAAAATGTTATTAAGAAAGTGAGAAATAAATCTAAATGTAACTTTACTACACACGTTTCTCCTAAGATATTACGATTTACACAAAGCTATCTAAAATTATGAAAAAATTTATATAAGGTCAATTTATGGAACTTGTATCATGATTATGTTTTAGCTTAAACTTCAATTCTTTTTTAAAATAATTTGGTGAAAAATAATATCATAATAATAAAACTATTCTATTTCTATATTCTTAAAGTAATATTATTTTTTATTATAAATTAAAAAGAAAATATCAAATAAAAATTAATTCTAGAGTTACATTATATAATTACTTTGAAAATCAGAAGGAATGTTAGTATACATAGATAACAAAGATAAATTTTGAAAATATATATCAACGATTAAATTCACCTTAATATACAAAAATTATTTGAATTTTTAAAACAAATTTTGTTTATTCTAAATGCTTACGTTTATATTAGATAAAAATAGATAATTATTAAATTGAATTTGAAGAAAAATATTTTGATTAAAACAGAATTAGAAAAAGCAATGAATATAATCAAGAATACACAATCAAGAAATATAAGTTTTCGACATTTACATAATATATTAATAATTAAATCATATGTATTAAGTTAAAATAAAAATCAGCAAAAATTTCAAATAAAATAGGTTTATAAATATTAAAGAGAACATACTGTAAACTTCAAGGACTTGAAGGTAGATTAATATATGAAGATAAAATATGAGCATTATTTAAAAATATCAAACTAAATAAAATTGAAAATAAAGAATAAATTATTATATTGCTGAGATGATGAATATTAATATTTTAAGATAATAGTATATAATAATTCAAACTTTTAATTGTACTAATTGACCATTATGAAACTAAGTTACTGAAAATGTATGCCGAGTTTGAAAAGTAATACTTTTAATCTAGTGTTGTAATATGTGAATAAGTATGTTATTTTTTTATTTGTCTTTTTTCAATATTCTGACACCTAATTTTGGGATAATTTTTAAATTCTCAGTTTATATTATAATTTTCAATTTTCAAATAAAACAATTAAAAAATTTTAATGAAAATATTTGATCATGTAATTATACAAGTTTTATTAGATTATTTACATTCGTTTTTGGTTATAAGGAATTAAAAATTTCCAATAATTATATGAATTATTTTCATTTATAATAAAAAACAATTTTGTTAATTTTAATTTATAGTAAATTATTCATAAAATAATCAATGAATAGAACATTACTTATAAAACATAAAAATAGAAAAGCAATAATAGAAAATATAACCTTTTTCAATTTACACATTCTTTTATAAAAATATCATATAATTTTAAACGGTATGAATAATGAATAAGTATATAAAGGATACAGATTTTATATGCAAACTTAAATATTAACAAAAAAAGTTCTCTGCAAGGGTAACTGTACATAATTACTATTTTATTTTATTAAAAACTACTCATTGTTATAAGACAGTTGGTTTAAAATTGTGATTTTGAGAATTGAATAATGTAAAGCATACAGCTAATATGTAAGGTAGACAAGGAAAAATAAAGAAAGTTTAATTTACAAATGTATTTATTAATGAAAAATTAAGTTTGATAAATATTGGGAAAGCTTTATTTATTTATAAAAAAAAGGGTTAGAGTCACGAGTTTTAATCGAGAGCCATACCCTCATCGTCGTCGTCTTTCTTGTTGGACTTATGCTGGGGTTTGCTTTGTTCAATCTCTTTCTCTTGGCTAAGCTGAGATGGTGAAGAATCGCTGTTGGTCTCGATTGTACTTGCAGTCGACAGATTTTTGGCCTCCATCTCTAGGGCACTGACAAAATCCTGGATATTGCCATTGGCGGCGGCGTTTACGGCTTCGGTACACAGGCCGAATTGCTGGACGACCGGGGCCACCTGACCCGACTGCAAAGCAGACCAGAACATTGATAGCGCCTGTGAGAATTGGGGAGATGAGAGCGTCGTGGAGAGGCTGTCCCCGGCTGGCAAATGTGTGCCCACTGCGCCCTCCAGACTCTCGATCGCGCAGATCGCTGCTGGGATGGCCGCGCTCAGCTCACTTGCTACGCCTCTCTGCCGGACAAGAAGCTATTCTGTAGCTCGTTGAAAACAAGAATAAAGCCGCTGGCAGCTCCTGCCACCCCAGCCGCGAGGCAGAGCCTGAGCCCTTCTTCAGAAACCGTTTACCGCTTTTTTTTTAAATTGTCCTATGAACAACGTAGACAATATTGCTTTCTTTTTTCTAACACGAAGAAACGAACTTTAAAAAATCCATCAACAAACAATCGATAACACTTACGAAAGCCTGTAACTGTTTAAAAATATTGCAAATATTGCTAACGTTTACTGTTACTTACAGCACACACTCGCAAATATATAAATACAAAAATAAAAAATGGATATTAATTTTTATTAAAATCAGTATTTTTCTTATGAGATTACTTTCAGCAAAAATACCCCTTAACATTCTATTATCTTGTAAGTATACTGTTAATGGAAAGGAGTTCTTAATTGAAATATAAATATAAGTTACATGCATTTACAAGTGACAAGCATACATTATAACAATAATAATAATGATATTAATTATAATAATAGCAATTTACTATTAATTCTTAAATAAAAAGAATAACTGATTTAATTTTCAAGATATTATTGTAATACTACAAAAAAATAATAAACCAAAACTTAAATTTCGTTATATAATCATAAAAAAATAATAAATTTTTTAATACATTACAGTACCTGAACTGCTAGTTCGGTGCCAGGTGGTGTTGGAATTCCTGACAAAAAATTCTGTAGATCACTAAGGCGTATTCGATTATTTTCAGCTGACGATGGTGCAGAAGGCTCTGCTGTTTTTGCAGGTTGAGAAGATTTGTTGTTTTTGGAATCTAATGAATAATAATTTTAATAAAAATTTGTAAAAATTGTAATTTTAACTATTTCATAACTTTCAATAACAACCTATAAATATATATAAATATAAATAAATATTTATGATATTAATTAGAATAATTAAAATTTAGTACTAAATAACAAATTTGAAGTTAATTTGAGTATAAATATATATTTATTTCATGTTTCATTTATTTAAAACATAAAATAAATCATAACTTAACTCAAAATATGGTTTTAAATAAATTTTAGGAACAGTAATTATAAATACTTCATTAAATTATACAAACAAAATATTAACAACATTAAAAATAACGTTCATTCTCATATTACTTTCTTTTATTTTAGCAAATTTTTAGCCATAAACAAGAAATATTACTATTTTTTATGAATTACCAGTTGGTTTAGGTGTTTCTGAAACTGCAGCAACAGTAGGACCAGGTGTAAGAGATGCAGGTGGTCTAGGGGCTGTGGTTGTAACTGGAGTCAATGAAGATGTTGTAGAGATTCTACTTCCACTGAAAGGTCGATTCATAGTTCCCAATAAACTACCAAGTCCTCCAATCTGTCCCACACCACCAAATAATTGCATTAATTGTTGTTGCGACATATTATTCAGTAAATTTTGTAAATCTCCTTCAGGATTTGTACTACCACTTCTTTGTGAACCAAGAGCTGGAGGATTATTGAGAAATTCATTTATTTTTCTGCAATGTTCATCATCTTTTTCTGTTTTCAGATCCTATTAAAGATAAGAAAAAGAATTTAGCAACAAATGAATTTATACAGAATAGGAAAAATTAATTTATATAATTATCATTTATTCATATTTAAATAAAATTTAACACAGATTACACTAGTTTATGCTCTGAGTAAAAGCTAAATCTTTTTTCAAATATTTCAAATACAAAGAAGTCTTATCAAATTTATATAGTACTTTATTAACTATAATAAAGTGTTATATATATATTATTAATTATCAAGACTGTAAAATTTCTGAATGAAAACCAATGAAGCAATCACAGTTGTTAACCTTTTGTTTTTATTTTTAATTATAAGCTATATATTAAATAATAGAAATATTAAATTGAATCTGAAATAGCAATTGAAACTAATTTAATATTTGTTTTGGATTATTTTATAGATCACTTGCCATCTTTATTGTAACTTGTATTTACATACATTTTAAAAATTAAAATATTTTAATGATTATAAAGTGTGACAGTTCACTAATCTATAACATTAAATTTGAACTTCACTAAAAACTTTCATTAAGTCATCTTTTAAAAAAAATATAATTAAAATTTAGATTGACTATTTTTTTTAGATATAAGTACCTTGTAATGAATAAAATTTAAACTTTTAATTGAAGATTTATGATCATTAATTAATGTGACATAATTTATTTAATTATAAAAATATCTTGTATATCCAATGATTTATTTTATTTTGACTACAGAAATAAAATAAGCATTTTAATTAAGCTTAAGTTTGAGAACAATACACATAAATAGAATATTAATATTAGATATTTATTTTATATTTTTATGTATATATTAATAATAAAAATGTTTGGAAATCGTATTTAAAAATTTATAATATGTTTATGATTATTTAAGTTTAACTATAGCTAACCTTTAGGTCAGCAAATCTTATAAAATTCATTAGGCAAGATAAAAAAAATTAAAAATAGTAGTATATACATTAAATTATTTTTATTACTGTAATACTTAGATTAACTAAATATTACTTAAAAATATTTGAATTCAGTAGATAAAAAATTAGTTTAATAAAATTTAAAAAAGTACAATAATTATATAATAGTATATCTATAAGAAACTTCAAATAAATTTATAATAAAAATAATTACATTAGAAATAACTTGGTAAAATTTAGTAAAAAGGTCTATTAATATTATTAATATTACCTGTAACCAGAAGAAAAATTTTCTACTGGATGATTTAAATTTTAAAAGATAAACTCTCCCAGATTTACAAAGTGACACATGTTTGAATTCACAATCATCAGGAAATATAATTAAATCCTACAAATACAGAAAATAAAGTGATTACAAAATTTATGATTATTATTTAATATAATCCGATATTAGAATTATAAATTTTTTTAAAAATATTTGTTAACTTTTTGATGATAGTTTTAAAAAATAATTATGTGATTAAACGTGTTCATACATCTTCTACAACACCAGTAGTACGATCTTTCCAACAAAGATGCATCAAAGAATCATCTGCTTGATAAACGTAAAGTTGACCCTTTCTACTGTCTGGGTAAACCATTTTTCCTTTCATTGTCATTTTTCCAGCTTTGAACTCGACGAGATTCTTGCTTGCACCTCGAGCAGAATTATTTCCAAATAAAGCGCCACTCGACATTTTTTATTTTTTCTTAATAAATATATTTACGAAAAGTACATATAATAACGCTTTTTGCACTTGTTTCTGTTTGATATTATATTCTATCCACAACTGTTCATTCTCAGTCATGACACTGCAATAGTGAATTCTATGAATAAAGCTATAGATAAGTGCTGCCATCAAAAGGTATTTAAAAGAACTATAGACTAGTTAGAGAACTATAGACAAGTCACCTAATATAAACACTTGCATTATTTATTATGATAATAGTAAATCTATAAATGTAATATAATTAAATTATTTGATAATAATAAATCTTTAATAATTATTAATAAATAATGATAATACTTATTAAAAACGAGTAACAGTAATAACAATAATAACAATAAGAATAATAACATCGATAACTTCTTCAATTTCTCATTATCATTCTTCGTAGTCATCATCGTTATTTCTAGAAGTCATATCTAATATTTATAAATTTTTAAAATAACGCAATATATTATGATAAAAATAATACATAATACATAAAAGTGGTACATTTTCTTATTTTCATTTGTTATTTATAATTTCGTCATCTAATTTCGATAATTAATTCAATTTATAGCTTGCTAATTCTAAGTTTTCTAGACTTATGTTAGATAATTTAATAAAGATAAATGAGATATGTTTCAGTTTTAGTAACATAATAATTATCGTATATGATGTGTAATCTTAGAATGCATGTGGTATAATTATTTTACATGTATTTTTTATAATTAAAATTGTAGATGAGATATACGTTTTATAGGTTTTATCTATTTTATTCTAATATATCTAATTTTTATAATTTTACATCATTTAAGATTTATTTGCACACGTAACTGTTACGTCAGTTATTTTAGGTAAGAAATAAATCCATTTCTTTTATTTAATGTATTTAAAATATCTTGCTCTAATTTTATATCGAAACTCTCAGGGGTTCTTAAAGTCGGAAATAATAATTGAATTTTGCAAAAGTTTTGTATATACAAAACTTTTACAAATCTTTGTACTCACATGCGTTTCAAACTATCAAACGAATGATTTTTGAGTGTTCATTTTACAGTTAATTAATGCACTTAATTAAGTATTAACTTCGTAACATAAAAAGTTAAAAATGCTAAATGTTTACGAATCTTTTCTTATATATGAGCAGTAAATTCTATTGAAAATAAATTATTAGTATAATTTTTAATTTCGAAAATATTTTTTTATTTTTTTATATTTTATAAATTGATTATTGTTTTGTTAAAATTTGATATTGCAGTTTGTACTATTTGAATTTGTAATTTTAAGAATCATATTTTTTTTAATCTAGTGCGATCTTATTAATTACATTGTTGAAATTTTGGGCATTGTTATTGTCTTAATTTCTTGACATTGATTATATTGCTTAAAACATTTATTTAGCCATTTTTAATAGAATGATTGTTCTCTACCAAATATTTTAAATACATTTCCTCTAACTTAATTTTTAGAATTAAAAGTAAGAAAAATTGCATAAAAAAAGTCGAGATGTATATAATTTTTTTATTGCAATAATATTTGATTTTATCATGAATTATTAACCAGCTTTTACTTATTAACTTTTTTTAAATTAAGGCATGTAATAATTTTCCATGTACCATCGTAGAATTGGAGATTTTTAATATAATCATTATATATTTTTACAAGTACATTTAAAGGTTGTTAATTTATAATTTAAAAAAAAAAGCCATTGGAAATAACCTGTAAAAAATTGATAAAAGGGTAATTAACATTAATTTTATGAGCATAAATGTTTGATTTTATCTACATAAATTATTACTTGTTTACGATTTTGTTTAATAGCAATATTTGGTGGTAAAATTTTTTTAGTTCTTAAAGACCTTTACAATATGATCTTAATTTTTTTGATTTTGAAAATTGTTTTATTTTTAGATGTACGTTATCAATTTTATATTTATTGATTTTTGTTTTTCAATCGTAATAATTTTTAGATGTAATATAGTTTTTCTTTTATTTTCTCAGCTTTTCTTTAATTTATGTGTTATATTTACAACGAATGAATCCATTGTAAGTTCGCGGTGATACCACGGGTTAAAAGCTGGGAAGAGAAATAAGAAGAGAACGACCCCCTATACCCAGCGGAAGAAGTAAGGCGCGAGTCTCGTGAGGACAAGCATAGTGAGTATGCGCGCGAGCATAGGAAAAAAAGGCGCTTACACGACGTACATAAAAGTGAATGTGTGCACAAGCATATACGATGAACGCTATATGTCATTTAGTATTTGAAAGAGTCAACGAACGAATGCGTAAGTGACGCGTGCGCTGCAGCAGACGACGAACAACAGGGAGGAAACAAAACCTGCATATAACTGTAAGCTTGATGTATGCTGGGTAGCGCGTGAGTGAGAGAGCGCAAGTATGTTCCGTAGTCGGAGGACGCTGCGTAGTGTGTGTGCGAAGTAGAATGCGAAATGAATGAGAGAAAGGATTTGGCTATGGAGAGGACCCTTCGCTAAGCATTAAATCTGGGCTATGCGTTTAGCTTTTGCCGGCACAATGTTAGGTCCAACGCGAGCAAGCGCGATGCGCTTGTGCCACTGCAACTACTGTTTCCTAACTGCTAGCCTTTGCCCACGGATTGTGAGCGCAAAGGCTAAGTGAGGCTGCTTCTCCGCGAGATCCAACGAGCGTAAAAGCATGCTTCATCCATTAGATGGCTTATAAAAAGCGAAGAAAGGAAAGCCTTTAATTTATAAAAGAGGCGAACTTGCATAGAAAGAGCAAATTGGTTAGAAGTCGGAGGTCTCCCAAGACAGAGGAGTCTCCCAACTCTACGGTTGTGCAGCTTTTGGCGCTTGACCTTCGGCGTGCTGGGAACTCCAAAAAGTGCAGAGTGTAGTCATTCGACGCACCCCGAAGATAAAACCACGTGGCTCGATTCTCACCACTGTGATTCGCTCGTAGAGTCGTTTATCGCCGTAACTTGCCCGAAGAACTCACTACTGCGAATCATTGTAAATCGCAGTATAATCTATGTGAATCGCTGTCGATAAAAGTTGCGATAAAACTATACGTTAACACATCATTATCATACGTAAACCGCCACTATAACTCGTAAGAAGCACCGTAAAATAAAGATATATTTGTAATATAATAATCCAATATATATTCTTGCCACATTTTGAATAAATTAGCTTAGTTTTCTATAAAACACTTCGTCTTTTTCGCCTCGTCTCCTCACGCCTCCTCCTCCCAATACGAACCCGGCCCAACGTCGAGCCATCCGGACCGGGACAGCCACGAAGTGCAAGGGACCAAGCTACCAACACCGCCATTGAGGAATAAGGAAAAGATAAAGCAGTCACATGGCGTCCGCGTGAGGGATGCAGGTATACATGATGGATAAATCAAGATCAAGTTAAATCATTGCATATTAATTAAATAATTGTCATAAGCTTAATAAAAATTAAATGTTTTAGCAGTAAATGAAAGTAAAGTAGCATTTATTCTGAATATTAATTCAAAGAGAGTAAATTTGTCGAGCTAGAGCTATATATTGCTTTATAAAAAAATAAAAGAAATATAGATAGTCGTCCCAATCCGTCTGATTTTGTAATTTGATGTCAACTAATGTTTTATAAGTACGTTCTAAATCACTCTTTCTTTACGGATGATAAGGAGTAATTTGAATTAATTTTGCAATATCATTCAAAAGTGTTTAAGTGAATTTTCTGCCCTGACCAGTTGATATTTTTCCTAGTATATTGAACAATCAAATTTATTTATTGGTAAATGTATAACTTTAATTTTTGTTTTAATATTCGGAATAGTATAAGTTTGGAAAAATGTATAAAAATCGTCTATACAGTTACATAAACGTTTTTACAATATTTAATGATACTTGTTTTAAGGATTTAGTTGAAATTATAATTATTTCTATTCATTTTTTGCTTTTATTCTCAATTAATTTCTTTAGTTGTCCAGATTCGTAGTTTAAATAAAATTGTAAATCAGCGTGAATATATAACCATTTCCATACCGACTTATTGCAATTTTCTTTTGCACTTATTGCAATTTTGTTTTATATGTTTTGTGAAATTTTGAGTGTCCGTCACTAGTTAAACAATCATTTTTTTCAGTATTATTTGAATTGTATTTGGTTTTGGTTTATACGTATAATTTAGATAAATAATACAAATTATTTTTGTATCTTTAAAGATATATCGGAGTATAACTGTAACAGTATCATATTGAAATTTATTAAAATTGTGAAAATTTGTAGTAAGTTCAAAAAATTTTGTTTTTTTAAATTAGTAACAGTTTAAAATAAATCTACAATATCATATTTATCAAATGAAAATTTTTATTTACTAAGTAGATTACTAAACAGTTTTTTACTTACAAATATTTTAAAGTTATTATTTTGTATGTACACAACGTTATATAAATTAAGATTTTGAGTTTCAAGATATTCTTTATCGTTAATTTTTAAGTTGAATTTCTTAATAAATCTTTTAGAAAAATCCAAATATTTTGATATACATATAGCATAAGTATCTTTTACTAACAATATTAATTCTTTAAATAAATAAGCATTATCGTTTGTTATTATCCTGACATTTGAGTTTTCTCTAAAATTTTTATAAAATATATTTATGCACATAATATTTAATAGTTTAGACAATTGATTTATAACAATTGATTGTAGAAATTATTTTTTTCATCTAAACATGATCTTTTATCTCTTAAATGTTGAGAGTAATTGCATTTGCCTCAGTTTTTGTTTGTCTGGACTCGATAATAAGGTTATAATCTTTATCGGAAAAGTTTAAAGTTGGAGTCTTTAAAATTAAATAACAATCGTAAAAGCCTATGATCAGCTATACTTTTAAATTTTCTGCCAAATAAATAAAGTATAAAGTGTTTTAATTTCCCAAAAATAAACAAAATTTTTTTTCTATAGTTGAATAATTTGATTCCATATTATTTAATGTTTTACTTTCAAAGATGATCAGTAAATAATGTGAATTATTAATATGTTATAACATGATTTCCTTAGTATAAAATATATATTATAAAAATGGATAAATAATTAAACAATTTTTTAAGTTTTCAAAAACTTTTTGTTGCAAATTAATATTCAATTAAAATTAATGTTTTTTAATAAAGAAAGGGTTTTGCTAATTTAACTATAATTTTAAACAATTTTTTAATAATAATTCGATAATTGATAAAGACATCGAAAAGGTCCCCGTTGGGTATTTACGAACGCCCTTGATCGTTTATGGTGGGAAGGAAAGATACTTCCTCAGAATCGGTGTAAAAGAAACAGATTTCGGCTTTATTATGAGTCAGTCAGCTACGGTACCTCCTATGCGGTTTTTGCTGTACGCGCGAATGACCTCGGAGCCTCCGTGGTACTCCCTCAAGTTCACAAAGCTCCAATCATCGCCGCACCAATCATCGTGCGGCGGTTTCTCCTCCTCTACTTCTTCGGCCCGCGCCAATGCATAGGAAACTGATTTTTCCGCCACTCTACCTCAAATGACACCATTTAGTCAATGTGGGGGCGCTTACAGCTATATCGGCTCCAAGCGCCGCCACGCAAATTGTCGAAGAAATGTTTCCCGTCGATGCCGCACAGCTCCAATCACCGCGGCGGCATCTTCGCGAGAAGTTTCGAGCCCTTCCTTGGCACGTGTTGCCTCACCTCACTTGTTTACGTGATTCACGATGGGTCACGTTCTCCGGTCCGGAGCCGCACGACGTAGTTATTACGGGTCGTGATAATATCGGCGCGCATCATAATCCTTTGAAAAGTTCATTGTTTTCTGATATTTTATGGCCTAAATTACACAACTTTATGATTAAGAAACTTGAATTTATTCGATTGACATTTAAGATTATGTTCGCCTAATATTTCGAGAATTTATTTAAATCTTTTATTGTGCGTCTAGTATGTAATACATAATATGTTATATCCATATTCATTAAATGTTGAAAAATGCCAGGGTAATTTTTTTAATCAATTGGTATAAAATATATTGATACCACCCTATATCTGTAAAAAAGCAATCTATTGTTTATAATTTTTGAGCATTTTTATTTGATGAAATTCAAAAGCTAAGTTGAATAGTAATTGATCGAATATATCAGTAATATTAGGTATTGAAAATAAATCTTCTACTGCAACTTTATTTAATTTTCTTAAATTAAATAACTTTTTTAAATTAACATTAAGCAAAAATTCACAGGAAATATGAATTTTCTATTATGCCTTTCTTTAATATTTTGTCTATTTATTTTTTTATTCTGTGCTTATGCGCTTCTCCACATCTATAAATCTTGTCAGGTACAGTAGTTGAATCTATTTGATAAGTTTTATTTCAGAGATATTTTTTCCAATAACAATGTTGAAATTTCTAAATGAACTGAATCGTCAAAATTTGTCTTAATTAAAATATTTCCATTTTAAAAATATATGTTCGTAGATAAGCTCTGTCGATTTTGCAATCTCCACCTTAAGACTTTGTATATTAATCCGCATAGATCCTTTCATATGGAGCTAGAATACGCATAGAGCTTTGATCGTAGAGTTAAAATCAACATAGCTTTGATTGGACGAAATTGAGAAAGTTTACGAGTGTAGAGTCTCCGACCCCGCAACCCGCATCAAGCAAGCAAGTTCGTCTTTTATTATCTGATGTCACAGAATTGATGACTCCTACAGGCTCTTTTACTGAAATTGTCGTTGGTGGCTAGATATAGATTTTAAAATTATATAAAATTATGCAACTATAGCACCTGTCATGTATAATACTTTGCAATTGTCAAGTACAAAATTTTTGAAAATTTGAAAATATAATTGTTTTTAGAATTTTATAATAATTATATTATTATAATTTACATTATACTATTATTTTCATAATTATAATGTTTATAAAATTGAAACATTAAAATTTGTGTATATATATAAAAATTAAGATAAGAATTTTTTAAATTAATGTGAAAAAATAATTGTTAAATTATTATTTTTAATATTTATTGCAAACATATATTCATATACATGTGCAAGCATACGTAACACATATGTATATACACATACATACACAACCGGATTCAGTTTCTTATGAATATAAGAAAGATAATATCTGAGAGATCTTACAATACGAGTAAGGCCTAAAGAAAATAAGAGATATAGAAAAATAGAGAAAAAAAGGTTGTGACTAGTCATGCAATTCGGATTGAGAGAGAGAGAGAGAGAGAAAACGAGTAAAATGACATCTTATGTAGAGAGCGAAGAATTGTTACTCTTCTCTCTTTAACTTTCTTTCATTATCTTACTATGCTATTGCAGATTTTCTAATTCTTACTATTTTTGTACAATCATACTTAATGCGTACAATAATACTGCACGCTTTCTCTACTAATGAACACTGTAACGATGTTGTCATACCCGCTCTCTCACACAAACCCATGTAAGTAATAACATTATTAATAAAGATTTTTCAAATCTTCATTTCAAAATTCAAAATACATTGTAATTTTTTTCAATAAATGATAATTTGTATTATTCAGATGTAAAAAATATTTGGAATAACACATTTTCATTTTATGCCATATATTTATATTTGGTTAAATAATTAAATATCTTAAAATATTACATTATTATATTTTATGAAGCAAAAGCGTTTCTTAATATTTTTTCACTTTTTTGCTTTTCTTCTTTTCCTATTTATAGATAGTCTCAATTGTATATGGAATATAGTTTTTTAGGGTACATAAATCTCTACTTCATCTTTTCCTTCCTATGTTGTCAAAGTAGGTTTTCTACATCGTTGTGATTGATGTTGTAGTTAATTAAGAGCCATAATTTTAATAGATATATATTAACTACAGCACTTCTAATAATTTTACATAAGAAATTATATGAACAATATGTCATATTCTCGACGTGGTTTGCCCTTTTTCGGTCTGAACACTAGGTATACTAACCGGTGATGGACTTCACTACAATTCTAGTTTTAATTAAATTTTAATTACGATAAAAATAAAAGAAATTCGTGTATATGTTGGATAAAATATATATTTGCTTACGAATCCGAATATTAAATTAACACCTCAGCAATTGTTTGATTGGAAGTAAGATGTGAAACCAGACATTGAATTTAACTTTACAATAATTGTCTTGGAGATAGAATAAGATTCAAATATTACAATTATGCAAATTAATGTCTATTTTTCTATTCAAAAATACTACTAACAATTAATACATTTATAAATAACTTATAAACTATAAACGTTTATAAAATATTTTTTTATTAAATATTTTTTACAAATTTCAATTTTCATTTAAAATTACAATTTTACAATTTACATCTTCAATATACTTTTTAAAAAAATTTGGAAAAAATTCCTTCTAACTGCATTCATTTTTTTGCAGTTGTTTTGTGATTGTTTAAATTAATGCCATTTTATAAAACGTTAATTTCGTCGTTATATGAGCATTATCTTTACAAGATATGCATCTTAACTTTAAGTTTTTAGCACTTCCTCTTCATAGAAGCTATTAGTAATAAGTTGATTTTTGTAGTCTTTTAGATAATACATCATAGAGTTTGTTGTTACTCGAACTATTTTGAATATTTCAGTTAACCAAGTTAGTGTATATCCTTTCTCAAATAATTATTTAATTATACGGACTCGTACTTTACCATTAATCTTAAACTTAGATTTTTTCATTATCTAGTTTCATGATTGAATTTTTTTAGTAGATATATAATTATTAGGTTTTATATCAATAGTTCTATGCCTTGTTTTTATATAAAGATTAATTTTATACATAGCCATTTATAATTAGTTTTTAAACTAAATCGAATTCATATTTCATTCTTTTACATTCTATTGAAGTATAGGAATATAGTATTATATTTATAGTATTATATATATATATATATATATATATATGAGTCTTGAATAATTTTCTGCTGTTTCATTAGGTCTGAAAACTTGTATTATAAAATTCTTTACTTCGATCTATTTGCAAATACTTTGGTGAACGTCTTTTATGTAAGATAGACTATATTGCTAATGTAATTTTATGTCTATTTTCAATGAAATTAGTATGACCCATATAAGGTTGAAGAATACATCAACTTCATACTTTAAATTTGTAACCTTTATAAATACGACGAGGTGATTTAGGAAATTCTTCATTCATCCAGATAAATTTCAATTTTTTTTATTTTTTTGAATGTAATTACTACTACATATTTCTTCTTTTAATTACTACTGTTGCAATTTGTTTTATATCGTACTGCTTATTATTATCATTTAAGTATTGTTAACGTCGATTAATATAATTGTATATTTTTTCTTTAAGTTAGAAAATTCATAATGGTTAATTTTTCTTCAGTTTCGTGATTATTTTTTCGTATCATTTCAAATAATTTTAAATTATATTGAGAAAGATAATTTTTTATCTTATCTAAACAAACTGTATTCTACTCACTTCTACACAAAGTATATGATTGAAATGATATAAATTGTGTTTATTTTTAAATTATAAAAATTATGTTTCGTAGGATGCAGTAATATTTTATAGTTACTTAGTTTCTATATCACATTATCCATCGTTCGCTTTTTTGAATCCAAAATCTTGAGGTCCTCAACTATCCATGTTATGATAATATAGATAAGATAATATTATGATATTATAGACTTGACTAGTTGACGACAAAATACAATAACGTTCATTTTGAAACTTATTAAAATTGATATTTGACTTTAGTGTAAAAAAATCATTTTCGCGGAGCTCTTAAAAAATAGAGTAAATTTCATTAAATGACTTTTGTTTCCAGTGGATCTTTCATCTATAAGCAAACGAAGAAGCTCAATTAATTTTTGTTTTGTTTCAGTTTTGATTATCCCAATAAGTCCAATCTATAAAAATATTTCTTCTAGATATATAATATTTACGAAATATTTCTTTTCCAATTTGCAAAAATGTCGGAACCACAATATTTATAAATTTTCAATTTTAATTAATACATATATTTTCATTGCGCTTTTTCTTGGGATCTCTTTTTTAGTCAATATTGTAATAATTACCAAAATTATTCTAAATATTATACTAATAATTAATTTCTTTTCTAAAGTAATTTTAATAAAACTTTAGTTGAAGGATATTTTTTTCTGCTTACATAAAAAATATCATTTTTATAGTTTTTGATACATTTCTAGTAGGTATATAATCAAAGTATTTTTTCCTATTTCAGCACTAACTCAACAGTGTTTAAAATAATTATATTTACGTCCAATTACATCATGTGTTTACAACTGTTCAAGTATATATTTACCACGCTGGTACTGGACTATGTTAAAACTTTTAATTACAAGATAAACTTGTAACGTTTTTTCCTTCCTTCCTTTTATTGTCTAACGTTTCTCTCTTTATTTTACCTATATATTCAATTGATATTGTTTAACTGATATACCTTTGCTTATGGCGATGGCGGCTCGTATTTCACGCTTCCTTGTTGACCCGGCCCGGATGGTTGATGTCGGACCGGGTTCGTATCGCGAGGAAGAGGCTTGATGAGATGGGACGAAATAAGGACGGAGTTTTTTTATATAAAACTAAATTAATTTATTTCATCTAAATCTTACACGTATTAATTATTTTATTCTTTGGAGACATATGGCTTTTTTTCACGTCACGATACTGTCTATTGAATTGTTTTCTTATTAAGCTTACGGTTAAATATCGAGGCGGGTTACAAATTTTAATAAAAATAACGGCGAGTATTTTTATTCAGATAGACCGTAACAAGGCACATTTACGAAGTCTTAATGATTTCACGGCGTCAGATAACTCTCACAAGTGAGTTACGGCGTAGAGAGTCTAGCCTCGTGGCTGTATATTCAGGGTGAGCCCGAATAACTACAACCTGATCAGGGATCACGCGCAAAATGTCAGCATTTCTTGGAAGCGTGCCAAATGTCAGCACCTCTCTGAGGTTCCTGGTGCGTCAAATGACTTACACCAAGGGCCACGCGCGAAATGTAGCATTACCTGGAAGCGCGCCTATGGAAGATATCCGATTCTCGAACTCTAACTCTCGATTCTGCGCGAGTTCGCCTTTTTTATATCGTTTACGAGCGCTTTCCTTCACACTCTCGTATTCGCAAGGCTTCGAGGAAGGATTACTTCGTTTAGCCTTTGTCCTTACAACTCGTGGGCAAAAGCTAGAGGCAGAGAAACAGCGGCGGCAGTGACGCAAGCGCGTTGTGCTTATTAGCATAAAGCCTAGCATCGCGCCAGCTAAGGCCTATGCATAATCAAGGCTGAACGCGAAGCAAAGGCTCCCTTCCATAACCCCTTGCTCTCCCTTATTCATTCCGCACTCGTTCTTCGCAGTGTTCTCCCATTATGCGTGCATTCTCTCACTCACTCACTCACTCTTCGCACACTAGCAGCTCTCGCATAAACGTCTATTTTTACACACTCATACTGTCGCGTAAATGTCTATTCTCGTACATGCATACAATCGCATTGGCGTCTTTCAAATTTACACATACTGACGCATAAGCGTCTATTTTTACACATGCATACTATCGCATTGGCGTCTGTCACATTTACACATACTGTTGCGTAAGCATCTATTTTCACGCACACTATTAAGTCTTTCGCATAAATATTATTATAGAAATACTTATAAGTTTCCGACGAATTTTCCATTGCAAATTGTACTACTTACACTGTGTGTATTATATTTATAATAAAACAGTCAAAATCCATTCTTTATTTATCATTATTTATTGATAGATCTTTATCGATTACAAAAAAAGCGTTCTAACATTGTTTTATTTTTCACAAAATATATCATCAACTAACATGATTGAGTTAGAAAGAATATAATATTAAGATACTATAATGTCATGGTTGCTCATTTGAATATGTATATATATATCATTCACAACATTTAATAGTTTTTTCAGGATTTATAATTTTATTGGTTTAACAACTTAGTAAATGCTTATATTTTAAAATCTGAGTCTGTTAGGATATATTATGAGTGCTATTAGTTTCACTACAATTAGATCGTTCAAATGATATCCAGAAGTAGTTCTTCATGACGAATGATTTGTTTCTCTTGTTCTACAAAAGAGTAAAATTTCTAAATATTCAATGTGATTGGTTGCTCTTTAAAATCCATATTCATTGTGCAGCCTTTAAAGCATAACTAATGGAAAATATAAACAGGAAGTATCTATATATGTAAGTTTTAGTTGCAATTTTAACATAAAATCATAATGATTATACCCTCATGAAAATCCGATAGTAGTATTGTTAGTAAATTCATTAATAAGCTATCGATCTATTACATACTCCAGATTATTAATACTGTAGACTTATCACGAAATTAGTTAAGTTATATAATTCTGTTGATACAACATGCAAAGAGCATGATACAGATTATACAAGAAATCTTAAAGATATTAAAGAATCGTTGCAAAGAGAATTTTATATAACAAAGCGTGATAATGTGCTAGAAGCAAAGTTTCAAGTTTTAGCGAAGAAACTGCAGCTTATGCTGTAACTAATTCAATAATTAAGATAAAATGAGTATGGGATTTAAGAAGATACCCTAGAAAAATCAAAAGGAATATAATTCAACCGTCAATAAAACAATTAAAATTATATATATGTTAGGGCTATCTAAGTAAAAGTTCATGAAAATTTTTATCAGCGTTGTAGGCTTGAAAAAAAGATCTTTTTAAATATATTTTTACCAACAAGAAATGTCTCTTTATCTATAATCTATATGAAGCTTGGACATAATAAAAATATTCATGTGACTTCACTTCATTAATCTTCATTTTAACGGGTATTGTTCAATTAATCAAGATTACTATAATATAAAAAAGTCAAAATATTCAGTTCAAATAATTTTAATTTGTGAAATCAATTAATCTTACTATGTAATATCAAAACTATCTTAGAAACTATATAATTATTTTTATAGGTATTAAAGACAAAAAATTGATTATTTTTAAAATATAAGCTAAACTAAATAGCTGTATAAAATTTTATCTTAATATATTGTGATCGATTGTATGGTGCGCACTCGTTGCAAAAGCTGGTAAGTACGTCAGAGAACTGAAAATAAAAAATTTTACATAATAAAAATTGTCATTTTAACTCAAACCACTCTTTAGATGCTGCAGAAATTTGCTTTCGTTTTTTATTAACAGGTTTCTTCACTCCTTCAGTAGCTGGCGCACCCTCGCACGCAACTTTCGGATAATCTTGAGCGGTTTTTTCCTCCGTTTATTTGTAGTTTATCCGTTCTATTAGTTTTTTCTATGTCGTCCTGGAAGGGAGAAGAATTTTCACTTAGGGAAAACAAAAAAAGACGAAAAGGTGGCCTTGACCTGAACCAGTCAATTGGTGCTTTTTCAGAGGTCCGTCCGCTCTATTCCGTTTATTCTGTACAACTGCCTCTGGGCCTCTATACATGCCTCTGAAATCTTCGAAAGCCAAACATCGTCGCTCCAATCACCGAACATCATTTTTCTACTCTTTGAGCTCGAAGTCACGCCGCGCCAGTCACCGAAAGAAGGCTTTTTTCGTTATACCGCTTCAATCACCGCGGTGGCGACTTGGCGAGAAACTCCAGACCGTCACTCAGTATGCGTTGCTTCAGTTTATTTGTTTATTGACTCCCAATGAATCATCTTCTCCGGTCAGAACCCGTATTTGGTTAACTTTTTACCTATACGAAAAATATCAAAGATTCTTCATTGTTAGTAATTAACTGTAATTTTTCAATATCTATGCATCGAGCATTTTAAATTCATGGTTTCTGCTTTGAAAAAGAGAAATCCAACCATGATAAAAACTAGTCAAAACTGATTTTTACATCTATCTCATATCTTATAAAATCAAACAAATGACAGATGCCGTTATTGCTAATTTCGTAAATGTTAATACTGGATTTGCAGATATTGCATGTCTACTACATACAAACATTGAACTATATAATGGTAGAGACATCTTTATTTTGAATAAACATATGAATTTTATAGCTATGATTAAAGGTAGTTTCAGTATATGTTTGATATGCATTAAATTCTAAATACGTAATGGACTGTTGATTGTCTCCATTTATTTTTTTAAAGTGACAGAAAGATAGACAACTTACTTTCCAACAAGAGCTATTTTTGAACCTAAACTTTTTAGAAATTGTTAGTTTTTAGCTAAATTTATTCTTGTTGACTTCCGACGATTGTATGTCTTTTTCATTTATTGATGACTGCTTTGTCGACTAGCTGTTTAAAGGCACGTTTGACTATTAATATTCTCACGTGAGTTATAAATTATACTTTCATTCATAGAAGATTAATAAAGAATAAAGCAGTAATCGTTATTAACATATTTATATAGGTATAAAATGAACCTTTTTTCACAAAAATTGTAGACATAAATATTTACAATTGTAACTATTAATATCTTAAGATCGTTTATAATTATTTGGGTAAAAATATATAAAAATAATCTTTTTTCAAATCTACCAATGCTGAGGAAAATTTTTTTGAACTTTTATTTAGGTAGCTCTAACATATATACAGTTTTAATTGTTTTATTGATGGTTGAAGTATATTTCTTTAATTTTTTCTAGAGTATCTTCGTTTATCTCATACCTATTTTATCTTAAGATTCAATGAATTAGTTACAACAGAAGCTGCAGCATCTTTTCTAAAACTTGAAACTTTACTTCTAGCATATTATCGCACTTTGTTAGATAAAATTCACTTTGCAGCGATTCTAGCTGCACTGACTTTATGATTTTTTGCATAATCCATATCGTGCTCTTTTCATATTGTTTCAAAAGAATTATATAACTTAACTAATTTTGTGCTAGGTCTACAGTATTTTACTGTACAGAAATTTTCAAATAGACTCTGTCTCATCCAAAATCATGCTACTATGAATTATATTGAGATTTAAATTTGATGTATCTCGGAGTTTTTGAAAAAACAATTCTCTTTGAGATTTTCAAAGGGGTAACTACCTCTAACAAAAGACTTAATACTATACCATAATCCAATTTTTTTTTTTTAAAAGACGATTACACGAAAATCGCTTTTACACGAAAGGTCACATATCTTATTTATTTATTTATTTATTTATTTATATTTTAGTAAATCTGACAAATTTTGAATATAGATAATCATTATATAAATAATATAAAATGTTGATGTAATACATCGTGAAGATTTTGAAAATAGAAAGTTGAAATTTGGAATAGAAATTTGAAAACACTTAAAGTTTAGCCCGTCAGTTTAGTTCGTCAAGTTTCGAAGTTTTTAAAAAAGAGTATAAAGTATAACTGTAAAAGACTGGTAAAAGCCGGAAAAACTTCCCTCTTTGGAAGTTTCGGGGTTTTCTACCAAGACTAAGACCCGGTTGACCTTTCTTCTTTTTGTTTTAGCGTTTAGCGTCGACCCGATGTCTCGGCAGGTATATCTCCACACCCTAAAAAGGGTAGTTTGTTTGTTCCTCTGTCGTCGTTTTTTTTACTTTGTTCCAAGTTCGTCATGAAAAGAATGGATAATATGGTAAGGAAAGGGTACTTCGCAAAAAGGAGAACAAAACCGTCTACGTTTAAAAAATAAGCTAGCCAATCGGTAAACCTTCAGTTGGTCCGTCTTCTCTTCCTCGCTGTTCCTCGGACTTTTTTTCAAATCCGAGCTTCGCCCAATTGCCTTCGAGTACTCCCAATCGCTACACGCCGCGCGTGTTCAATTGGCGAAAATGACGATTCCCGTCGCTATGGACCTCAAGAAACGCTGCTTGGTCGGAGCGGGAGCGCTTCTTGTCTTTACAATCCAAAGCAACGCCGCACCAATCACCGCAGCATCACTTCCTACCGAGACTAAGCCACTACAATCGCCACGGAGGCGCTTACCGCCGAAGTTATGCCGCTACAACCACTGCAGCGGCATTTCTTAGCGGAGAACTCCAGGCCTTCCCACGGTACGCGTCGTTTTGATTTCGTTATTTACTAACTCCGAATGAGTCACCTCTCAAATCCGAACCCGCGCGGCGCGGTTACCGCGAGTCGTAACTATTCCGGCGCGCGTCAAGATTTTACTTTTTAGAGAAAACAAAAATTGTTTTACATAAAATTTTTGTTTGAAAAAAATGTTTCAAACATAATGATTTTCCACACTAATAACATATAGGAATTTGACGCTAGAACAACCTTCTACCTCGCAGTGTGTATTACATTTTGTACTAAAAGCTAAGTTTATTGGATTTTAAAATTTCTCAGGTGCTATATGACTGTATTCATTTTTATAAGACGCGAATTTAAATAAATCGGAATACATTGGTGATAATAGATGATTATATAACAAAGACCTTTACTTGATAATATTTTTCCTTAAATGTATATTTAAATCCTCATTTATTTATATCACAGAGTCAGAAACATGTCTTACATGTCTCTTCTATATTCTAAACTCTAAAGCCATAAACATAAAGAGGTTGTATTATACCCGTGGTTCATGTCGAAATTATTTTATTAGATCACTTCTTTATTCCGGGATGTCACTTCATGTATAACGGTAGGACAATATCCACTCTAAGAGACTATTAATAAAACGCTTTATGAATTCACATTTACACAAAACATTGAATATGATTCTGTCCTTCAATTAATGTACGCCCAGAATGCATTTCTAATTAAAATCCGCATTAATCTGAATTAAATACATTTTTTATACCTTTTTCTTGACTCAGTTTTTTAATTTCAATAAAAAATTTATTAGCTGTTCTTTCTAAATAATTTATTCCTTCAAGCCTTTTTTTGGTTATAAATATATTAATTTTTCTAACAATTCTGTGAGCTTTTCTAATATTATACAATTCATAATTAAATGTTTTAAAATATAAATCTTCCTATCCAATAACTTTTTGAGCTTGTAATGTCCATTTTTGTTAATCCTTATCACGAATAATATAACCAGCATCAACAGCATTTTTAACCAAAAGAACAATTTCTTTTTTTTTTATAGGTTCTTCCTTTATTTAATATTTTTGTCGTTGTAAATCTTCGTAAATTGTCCATATTTAACCATCGTTTTCTATAATTTTCATTTTAGTATTCTTATACGGTTCTTGAGAATATAATGTTTCATATTCAATCATCTCTACATTTTGAAATTTTTTTATAGTATTTAATACAATATTTCCAATATTTTTTTAAAACTAATCTCTTGATATATTTCTGGAGTTTTTGAATATCTGAAACATACATAGGTGGTCTGAAAAATTTGGAATTTATTTAACTATTTAATTAATTAATATACATTAACAATTTTATATTCGTCATAAATAACTATTTATTTTTTATTGATAAAACTATAATAAAAATTTATTTTACTGATCAGTTGCTCACGCAAACTGAAAGAGACACAGAATGTAACTGTTTAAGAAATAATAATCGCATTATGTTTTTGTTGTTAATATGGATACTGAATAAAAATAAACGAACTCGATAACCTACAATATACATACAATACAATGTACATAAAAAAAGAAGATAAAGCTGTCTACCAAAACAGAAAAGATATCAAGCTATTTTCAATGTTCAATATCGTTCATAGTAGAATGATTTTGAATGAGATTGAGTCTATTTGAAAATTTCGGATAAAAAAAAGAAAAAAGTCTTATTTACCCTTATGAAAAATAAAAGATACAATCCCTGGGGATAAAAGCAATTACCATAAAAGCGCATTTTTATAAAACAAATTGGCGTTGATAACATTGAAAAATTTTGATTCGTTTTTGAGATATTAAAAAATGATAATTTAGAGGTGAACTATAAGAGTATTTACCAGTTCTCAAATGATTGTAAAATTACGTACAAATAAATTTCTTACATTTTTTGTCATATTTTACAATATGTTATAAAATTAATAAAATTATTAAGGTACATATCAGGAAACTCTTATTAAGGGTAGTTACACCTTTGAATATATTTTTCTTTCAAAAACCCAATGTCACGTCAACATTGTACTTCAATATTGTTTATCATAGAATGATTTTTCATGAGATTCGTTTAATTTAAAAATTTCTGGAGAAAAAAAAGAAAAAATATCATATTTACCCTTATAAAAAAATAGAGGATGTAAACCTTTCGAGTAAGGCATTTTTTCAAAAGAAATAAATTGGCGTTGGTTTTATTGCAAAATTTTAATTTGTTTTTGAGATATTAAAAAAACCATTTTTGAGGATGAACTTTAAGGGTGCATTTCAATCTTTAAATCGCCAAGTTAGTATGTAAAAAAACATCCGTCTAATATTTTTTGATATGCTAAAATATATCACAATATAATAAAATTCGATGAGAAACACTTTGGGATGTTTACTTATGAGTTATTCAATAAATCTAGCCAAATTGTGATTTAATTATCAAAAAGATTAACGTTAAAACCATTTCTTAATCAAAGTTTTAAAGGATGATTTTCCTATATTTTCAAAAGTAATTATTTCATTAAGGAATTTTTTCACTAAAATAACTGAAAGATAATACTTTTGAAATATACACATCAATGTATATTAAATATAGATATAAATGTACTTGTTATACTAATTTCTATCAGTTTTATTTGTTATAAAAATTAAACCATACTGATATTCTGTTTTTGATAAGCTATTTAAAAAAGTATTAATTCTTTTACAATAAAAGTTACTGAAAAGAACACTAAAATAAAAATGCAATAATTTTAGTGTGATATTTTATTAAAATTTTTCAATTTAATTTTAATTTAATATATATTACTGGATTATAATAATATATATTATTATAATTTTTTTATAAATTATAAATTTATTAACATTATAAACCCCGTCATAGTAAACATGCATAATATTAGCACTATAAATAGTATTATTTTTAGTGTTTAATTAGAAATATATAACACGATATTTATAATTAATGTTATAAAATATTTATTTATTATATTTATATTAGTAAGATTTAATAAAGGTTCTCTGAAAATTTATTATTTATTTTAATTTTATTTTAATACTTGTGAAAAAAGATATAATTTTTTCTATAATATCTATGTTAAAAAAAGTTTTAAGTTTTTATTGCATTAAAAATTTAGATTCGCAAAAAAATATATATTTTTTAAATTATATGCTTTAAATTTAAACAAACTTTTGATAGGTATATTTGAAAAACTTTTATCAACACGACAATAATTTTGTATTAAATTTTTTATCATTAATATTATTACTTTAATATTGAATTTATACGTTAAATTGTTTAAAATGTTAATTTTATTTAACACATTTTAAACATTATTTTGACGATATTTTAAATTATAAAAAACTTTATAAGCTTTGAAATAATGTTTATAATTAATTTTTTTTTCCAAAAAAAATAATTTGGTGTTTGTTTTATTCCCAAAGTTTTATTCGTTTCTGAGATATACATATAAAAAAAACCATTTTGAGGATAAACTTTAAGGATGCTTTTTACTCCTTAAATCGTCGAGTTAGTACGTAAAAAAACCGTTTAATATTTTTTGATATGGTACATCTCACAATATCAAGAAAATCGGTGAGGTACGTCTTGGGATATTTATTTGTCAATGTTTGAAGAAGATTTAAACGGATGTAAGAAATTCAAAAGAATATAAGTTGCTGAAATAAGAAATAAATCTGTAGTTAATATTAGTAATGTCACTGAAAGAAATTAGAAAAATTAATAAATAATTGCGAGTTATTTTTTGAGGTTATACGAAGTTATATTAAAAAAATAAATATTAGAAATGTGATATGATTTTCATAAAAATTTAGAATAAATTTGTCGGTACTAAAGAAAATGTATATTTTATAAAGAATATTTGTAATATAGTCAAATTTCCAATATAATATATTTAACATGGCCATCCGACATATCTTATGAAAATTTTAACTCACAACTTGAGGTTTTGAATACTCTATGGTTTGAAATTTTCGTGACAAAATGTATAAAATAAGATTATTTTGCTTACTAATTGCAATTCTTTAAATTAAAAATAAATTAAATTATAAAAAATATAAAATAATATAATTTAAATTATATTAGCTAAATAATTATATTATTTTCTTACATAAAATATAAATTAATAAAATATATTAATCAAATAATTATATTAAAATATTTTATTAAATAAAAATAAATTTGAAAATATAATTATGATTTTATTCGCTTACTTTTAAAGGTCGATACACAACCCTTTGAATTGGAAATATTTGAAATCATACACAGGTATTTGAAGTTGATTGATTTTAAAGATTTGTAGTGTTATATTGAGTGCAAACTTATACTTTTGTGAAATGTCTTATTAAATTACTACTGATAAGTATGAATGTAAAATTTTAATGAGTTTTCCATAGAAAAATCGGTTTCTTAAATTCTCTTGAGTTTTTGCTTTTCTAAAATTTTCTTACTCTTCCATGCGCATGTTACTTTTCATGTGCCGTTTATCAGTGTAGTGATTCATTTACTTCTTACGATAGTTTATGTTTGTTTAGTTAATAGTTTTATATTTAAACACGAAATGTTGACTTGTTATTAAAATTTATTTAATCAAATTTACAAAATATATAGTGAAATATTTATTTAAGATTCGATAAAAAAATTTTCTCTAAGTAAGTTTTTATTACTTAAAAAAGTGCATGCAACAAGAAAAGTTGTTAAAAATAAATTTTTGTAGTTAAATTAAGTTTTAACCATAAATTAAAACAGTTTTGTGTTGTGTATGAAAAGCATTATTGTGGTTTTGTAATACATTATTTTTTTATTTTGTGGGTTAAGTTTACAAAGTGTTGAAGTTTGTTTTTATGGTTAAATTAATTTTAGGTGTGATTTTGTGTGTAAACAATATTGTTTGTGTACATTACTACATTTATTTACAAATTGTGATTATTCGTATAAACACAATTTATACAAATATAATATAGACATAATTATAATACAATATAAACATAACATAATACAAACATAATATTACATTTAATTGCACTTATTTACATATTGTGTTTATTCATATAAAATATATGTATTATATATAATAAGTTCGTGTCAGTCATTTGTGTCACTAATTTCAATATGTTCTAATATGTTGGACATTTATTCATAATAATATTATTCAAAGTCTTACTTCAATGTTGTGAAGTGATTATTTGTGTAATTGTTATATGTGTTTATAGAAAGTTTTATTACAACTTGTGAATTGGTAATCGTTTAGAGTGTGATATTTGCTTTATAAAGGGATCTTAAGAGGTTATTATAATTTAGTATATTTAATGTATGTGTAAAAATTGTTTACATAAATGAATTTGATTTTTAGTTATAAGGTGTATTGTTTATTGAATGATAATTATTTCTGAAATATGTATATTATATGTAAAAATAAATTTACATGTAAACTTAATTATTGAGGGTCAATAAATTTGTATATGTTTACTTTACTTTATTTATTTTGCATCATCAAATATAATCATATATATGTATATATTCAATAATTAATTCTCATTTATGTTTATTACTTAATTTTTTGTTTGTTAATAAAAATTTATTTTTATTTTAAGCTATTACAAATCATTTAATTATTATGTAATGTTAAATAAAATAATAAATATATATATATTATACTTTTGAAATTTGAAAAAATTTGATGATGGAATTTGATGATAAAATTTTGTGACATACTAGTTATGTTTGGATATTTATAAAAATATACAAATATATTTTTATATTTATAATCTAAAGCATTATCAGTAGAAATCCTCATACCAAATTATTATTCAATAATTAAATATCATGATTTTAATATCTTATTTTAATTACCAAATTACGTTTGTATAAAATTTTACATTTTAATAAGTCTGTAGTTTCCAATATTGGAATTACACCAAAAATTTAAATTTCTTAAAATTTGAAATTTCCTTCAAAAATGTAAATAAATCATAAAACTATGATGTAATATTAACAAAAACATGATGTAACCCTAAAAACGCAGTCAAAAACAACACTTATTAGGGGATAAAAAATTTGAAATTTTCACTAACTATTATAAACAACAATCATCATCAACTAATAAAAAAATTATAGTGTACTGCCTCATACAATACTCTATAAATACAATAATAATTTTTATTTTAAGAATAAAATTACAAGATTCGAATGTCCAAGAACAAAGAAAATGAATAATAAAACAAATAAAAAAAAATATTTAGGAATATTGAAAAAAGCATCCGCAAATAAACATGTCCAATATGATATATCGATAAACATATGTGTCTACCATATAATTGTTTAACAAAATCATGCTATTAGGATCTCAAAACTTTTTATTGATGAATTACGTTAATTATATAATAATCAACAAATAAACAAATTTTCAGGAAAAAATAAGATACTCGTCGTAGTTAAAATATTGTAAAATGACTCCGTAAGTATACGTCCGTTTAGCGCAATTCATTGTTAATAAAAATATGTTCCCGAGACATTCCACATATCAAAATGAACAAATAATCCAAATAGCAAAGAAATCGTGGAATTTCGTCATAGTTATTAACAACGTTGAAATAAGTGTTCAACTTTTTCTTAGGTCATGTGCGTTGAGCGGTGTATACGTATTTGTTTATAATAAATTCTAAATATTTTATTAACAATTATTATATTTTTTAGGATTAATTTTGTCTGCTCTAATTATAACTAGTATATTTCAATACTTATGGTTTAAGCTTTTTATCTATTATTAATATTTTGAATATTTATTTTGATTATCGTTTTCATTATATACTGACATATATTTTAAGTTACAAATTTAAAGCCATATCAAGAGAAAATTTTATTTGAGTAAATATACATAAGAAAGAGAGTGAAAAATATATTGACAGAGTGAAAGGGAGTCCGTGATTAATAAAAACGTTAATTTTGAATTTTTATATTTGTATACTATTTCATATTTTAAAAAATTTATGATGTTTTTTAATTAATTCAGTCAGAATACTAGAGGGATACTAGATGTCAGAATATTAATTCAGTCAGAATACTAGAGGGATACTAGAGGTCAGAATATTAATTCAGTCAGAATACTAGAGGGATACTAAAGGTCAGAATATTAATTCAGTCAGAATACTAGAGGGATACTAGAGGTCAGAAACTATGAATTATATATATGTTTGCATTGCTTATTCTAATCTTTTAAATTTTTCGTAGGATAGATTCTATGTGAATTTGAAACGTGTTTTTGTAAACATAAAGCGGTGTTGCCGCGCAGTGAAGTCGAGTTTCTGTCTCGTCAAAATCACATAGTGATCCTAATCGAATACGGCCGTCATACGTGCAACTCCATATGTGTACGTACGCAGTGTACGAACACATATACATGTGTCTGGCTCGGCTGCATAGTGTTAGACTTTTGGAACGGACGACTAGATATATATATGTATTATTAATTACGTTTTTATCTTAAAATTTTCAGTATCTAGATTAAAAAGATGAATTAGATTGACATTTAATGAATAATTATCAAGAATGAAATATTAATTTTATTAAATGAATGATTCTTAATTGGAATATGAACTTATTTCAGTCATAATTTTGTTCCTTTTTCCTATTAGAAATCTTTAAAAGAAAATAAATAAATTTCATAATGTAACGAAATAATTAAATATGAAAGTAATACACTCAAATTTGAATTAATAAAACTGACACTTAAATTATTAAAATCAGTTACCATTATAGTTTATGCTTAAGCTGCACAACTCATACCTTATCAATTACTAAATAATTATAAATATAAAATTTTTTTTTTATAATTTTATCTTAATAATTTTAAAAATACTTTGAAACTGATTCATAAAAAAATATTAAGATTTAAAATAATAAAAAATTTAAAATATTAAAGTACAAAAATTATACGAAACAATTTCGTAGAAAATCTGTTAGCTAAATACAAAATTTTTTTAAAGCTTTATATGAAATTCTTACGGAAATTAATGCGTTAAGATATTATGAGCATATTTATAAATCTTTTCACAATTGATTTGTTACTAATGAAATTCTCATTGTTGTATTACAAGAATAAGACATATGAGGAAATTCTTAAAATTTGCCAGTGGCCTAATAAGAGTAAAAAAGAATAAAATGACAGAGATTTGTAGAGAGTGAATGAGTGAAAGAATAATACAGTAAAAAAGTAGTTATGATTTTTACATTTGTACATTACAGCTTATTGTAAAAGAATTTGTAAAATTTTCAATTCTTTGAAATATTGTATAGTATAGATAGTTATATTAACATCAGTATTTTAGTTCTACGATTACATTTTTTATGGGGAATGGCTCTATGGACATTTAATATGCGTGTTTTGAAAATAAAAGATAACATTGACGCGCTTTTATTCGTAGAGTAAAGCCTAAATTCGACGGGCTTTGAGAAGTTCGAATGAAGATTGTAAGGTATTTCTAAGTGTGCTTAATACCCGAGAATGCTTATTTAGTAGGCACTTGAAGTAGTGTCGGCCTTATGAAATCTTGGAGGCCGACGAACATATAAACAATTGAAAATTTTGAATTTACCTAATATGACCGAAAGTTATGATATTTTTTTTATAAATCTTATCAACAATTGATAATATACGAATAGAAATTTTTTTAAGCATAAATATAAGTTTTAAATGTTAAACACCCGTAATACAGAATCTTTTAACAAATTTAGATTGTACTACTTTTTTATCTTTCTCTATGAACTTTTATTAATATTGCAGTAATAATATTATTAATATCATATTTTTATTTTTACAAATAAAAATATTTCAAGTTTTTAAAATTAATATATTGAATAAATTGATTAGGAATTCGAATTTTTATATTGAATTTAATTTTGCAAAAAAGTGTCTTTTCAGATTTGAAATTGGCTTTTAAAGTGTTTACCATGAGAAAGTGCACATATGGTTATTGGTTCACGTATATATCCGAAAGGAAAAAATCAGATTCATGTGTTGGACGATTTCGCTCAGTTCACGCAGTTAGTTTGTGACTACAGTTATTCTCAGTTTTAAATGCTACTTGTATAATTGATACTTTTACATTAGTAAACATAATCGAATAAAGCTTTTATAAACATATACACGAATACGTTCTTATTACAAAACTAACTACTTTTAGGTTTCTTATTTACATTTTAAATGATAAAATAAAATCTCAAAATTTATAAAAATCTTATTATTTTTAGTTATATTATATTTATAATTTATTTTATATCTGATAGAACAATTTCTTTCATCATATATTTTAAAATAAAATTTTAACGTTTCAAAATTTTACATTCATTAAAATTGTATAATTTCGAAGCAATTTTTTGTAGAACCTCTAATGCATAAACAAAAATTTCAAATATATTTATATTCAGATTACAGTTACTATAAAATATCATCTGTTAAAATAGAAAATCTTATTCACATCCTGAATTTATTATTTTTAATTTTGCTTTAAATAAATTTTTTCGGTATAAAATAAATAATAAATACGTGTTACAAGCCGCTAATAACATGATTTTGTTAAACAATTATGTAGGAGATCTATGTGTGTATCGGTATCATATTGAAAATGTTTTATGCAGATACTTTATCCATTATTCCTAAATGCTTTTTTATTTGTTATTGTTATTCCTATTTTTTGTTTTGAACACTAGAATTTTGTAATTTCATTTACAAAATATTAATAATTATTGTATTTATAGAGTATTGTATGAGGCGGTCTACTACATGTACTGATACGCGCCACAACTTCTATTAGTTTATAATAAGTTTCTATGTGCAATATTTAAAAATTTTTTTTAATTAGTTAATAATGATTGTTGTTTATAATAGTTAGTGAAAATTTTTAGTGAAATTTAGTGAAAAAAAAATTGTTAGTGAAAACTTGAAATTTTTCAATTTTTCATCCTCTATTAAGTGTTGTTTTTGGCTGTGTTTTTAGGGTTATATAATTTTCTGTTAATATTACACCATAGTTATGTGATTTTTGTAATTTTTTAAAAGAAACTTTAAGTTTTAAAAAATTTTATTTTTTGTATGAGTTTCAAAGAAAATTGAGTTGTATCTTTTAGGTAAATAAAGAGCATATACAATCATCAGAATAGAGTGATGAAATTTTGTTTATTTTTTCCTTTTTTTTTCTTTCTTTTTGATTTGTGTTTCTTATTAGTCTCGAAGATAATAAAATTTTATTTTTGTTCTCGTCAGACCATAATGAAATAAAGGCATTGCGTACCTGTTATAATACCAAACATATGGTGTTGGGGAAAATATGAGAGGTGCAAGCAGCTGTATGTAACATAAAGTTATCTAAATATAAAAAATTACATAAAACATTATCTCTCCCGAAGTCAAATTTATAAATTTGGTATAAACAGAATCATAAAATTGAAAAGATATATAAAGTATCTGTGTATGAAAAGAAGATATTTCGTTTTTACCTTTGCTTTGGAGACTTGCGTATTAATTGTAAACTGTTAATCATATTGTAAATAATAAAATAACTTTATTTATGCACTTTTTATCATACTTTTTATAACTTATTACCTAATTATTCACAACGAGAGACTCGTGAATGAAGCATTTTTATCAAAATAATATAGACTTCAAGATGAATTAAGGAATTGCGATTTAGTTTTTAATTAAATATGGTCCTCCGAGTCAAATATTTGGATTGTTCAGCAAAAAAATCGTGAGTGATAATTTAGAGAACAAAATATAATTAATAAGGTGCAAAATTAAATATCAATACGGAGACCAAATAAAGAAATCTGTACAGATCAAGCAACTAAGAAGACTAAGGACATCGTCTTAGAAGCAGTCACCAGAAAATTGTAACAGCATGTGTTCATCTATTTGGACTATACAAATATTTTATTAAAAACAGCCTTATATATAAGCGTATTGATCTAATCTGTCGATATCCCGTTTTTTAAAGAACAAGTAGTGAGAGAAAAAATTTTACCGCAATTTAAAACAAAATATTAACATATTCAGTATATATGAACTGAGAATATCCAATAATTATATGCTATTATTCTACCATTATTAACCTGTTAATTCTATTTTATAATTTTAAAAATATCCTTTTAAAATGTGTGAAAACGTAAGAAATGTTTTTATAAAACAGCGAGCTAAGGTAAAGTAAAGGTAAAGTAAAGGTACTTAACGTAATTAAAATATGTACGGAAAATAAATTTAAGGTTTTATTAGAATAATATTGGACGATTTTTTCGAAATGCTATTTAAATTTTATTAATTAAAATCTTTTCTTTGAGGCTATATTGCATCAATTTTAGACTCGCTAGATGGTTCCGAAGAAGATTACCGAGTAAATGAACCAAAGAACGGTGTAGAAAACTGTGCATAATTATTAACTTACACGTACAAACGTTATTTGATATTCCGACATTGATAAAGAAATTCAATAAAGTTATTAAACGAATTTGTAGTAACTTAATATTCTTTTCTTATATTTTTTAATATAAAAGTGAGACAAAAGTATATAGTGCGCTTAAGATAGAACTTTAGAAGATAATAACAAACTGACCTTTAGTGACTTAATACAATTCATTTAAAAATATAAGCGTGGAGATGAGAAAGAACTCGCAAATAATTCTAAAAATACACTAGAAAAAAATAGTATCATAAGAATTACACATTATCTCGCTCAATCTTACGTCAGTAGGAATGAAAATCGAATAAATGCAGTAAAAACAATATTTGTAAGAGAAATATAGTATTTCAGCGAGTAAGAAGTTTTTAAGAATAAAATCCAAATTAATGTTTGAGAATTGTGTGTCTTTGAATGATAATCATTCAGAAAAAACAACAAAAGTGTCGCACTTTTTGTTATAAAAAATGTATTAAAAATCATAATACTTTTTTATATTTTGTAAACGTGATGAAAATTCAAGATAATAAAAAGCAGCAAAATGATGATACGGATGACTTTAACCTGAATCAGAGCAAAATGATTGAGCAGTAATGAAGTTATAATAAATAGAAAAATATAACGTGTTCAGGTAATTATAATTCGAAGGTACTTTTAGACACCAGAAAACTAAAAATATTTGATAAAATTGTCGTACAGTAAATGGTGTTACTAAATGTGTAATGTTATATATTACAATGCTCATTGTAATATATAAAAATTTAATCCACTATAATCACTGGAACCCGTTACAATTATTGCACAAATAATCATATAGAGTTTATGAAATATAATGTTGCATTGAGAGGAATCGAAAAGTAAATTGATGAAAACTGTTTCAAAAAATTTAAGACGAATAATGGCTAGTAGAACAATTTATTGTACAATTGTAATGTAACAATTAAATGTTAAATTGCAATTATATGATTCTTTTATACAAGTAAAAAGGTCTACGGTGCAAAGATTTATATAAGATCTCAAAACAACAATTATAAGTATTTCATGTCGCTAATATGCGCTGCAAATAGCGTTGCTTCTTCCAAAGTTTTATTTTTACCTTGGCTCGAATTGTACTTGGCTTTATTAATAGCAAATTTAATAAATTCTATTAAAAACTCACTAACATTAAATCAACCAAGCCGTGTCTTTGGTCATACGCAACTATTGCAGTGAATAAAAAAAGTCACACTGCATGCGTTTAAAACATATTTTATACAAATACAATACAAATACAGTAATATTAAAACATATTTTATAAAAATACAATACAAATACAGTAATATTAAAACATATTTTATATAAATACAATACAAATACAGTAATATTAAAACATATTTTATACAAATACAATACAAATACAGTAATATTAAAACATATTTTATACAAATACAATACAAATACAGTAATATTAAAACATATTTTCATATTGCTGACTGCGGGGCTAAAATTCAATTATTAACCAATGAAGGTGATTAATACTATACAATTTTCGTAGAAAATGCTGAAGATTGTCTATTACGAGATTAAAGGTCTGCAGTCTTTAATAAGAATCAATTATGGTAAAAGAAGAAAACAGACTTATTAAAGGTGTCTTATTAATTATAAAATTAAGTGATTCATTATTTTCTGCTTTTAATACTGCATAATCGTAAGTCAAGGATTAAAGGACAGTTACACTACCGATGAATTAAATAATGCACATACTAAAATTATTAAAATAATGCAACAAAAACACTCTAATCAACATAATACTTTTAAAATAACAAAAAACTTTACCACAAGAGCGAGTTACTATGTTAAGACTCTGTTTTAAATGTAGATAATTGTTTACGCGTCTGCAGAAGATTGACAAATTCTAATATTACGTATTTTAATAAACATGCGATCCAGTTTCTGCGACAGGATCATGAAACTAACCTAAAATTTCGCAATATTCGCTTAACAGTGTTAGACGAAATTATTGGTTGATTAACGGGAAAAACCAAACACTGTACATAATAAATAAGTGTATTTAATGTTATAAGTGAATCAGAAAATTTCAAATTATAAATTGCGTAATTTACTTGAGAATTACATAAAACAATCATACTAGTTACAAAATGAAGGTTTAGACTATTGCCATCCGATTTATGTAAAAGAAAAGAAGTTTAGAACACATAAAAAATAAAAGAATAAGTATCAATTAGTAGTTTCCGTGTTTTTAATAAATTCCGCTTTTTAATAATAACATTTAGAATCAATTACAGATTTAAAAAAGAAACTTACTGAGAACCAATAAAACTGTTGTTGACAGTAACATTTTTCTGATAATGCGACCAACTTTGCCGGCAAAAAAATTTTAATTTTAAAGTTACAAGCATTTCATTCTGTAATGAACATAATGATTACATCAATTGACTTAAAATATTAAATGTTAAAGTCGGCACCCTTTCAACATTTAAATAGGACAATATAAGGAAAAGTAATCAATTCCCGCTCTTTATCATAAAATAATGGATTACCAAAAAATCCAAAGAAACATTTGTGAAAGAGCGTTTAGCTAGTTACGCTTATAATTCATCAATTTATATCCAATAATTATAGCAGCATCGTTCTATATTAATGCGCAATTATTTGTATAATACATAATAAGCTATGTAAAAATATTAATTGTAACATTAGTCGCTGTATCGAGTGTGGTTTTGTCACTTGAAGAATTCTTGCTTACTATATTCTATGACATTAGCTATCGTTAGTAGCTATCGTAGAAAGTTAATAATTTAATTTATCCGAAACATCTGCTTTAATTTTTCTATTGTTAAGTCATAATAAGTTGTTTATTCATTGATAATTTTTTTATAAGTTACCTTTTTGCTCGAGTCCGTTTGTACTTTTTTTATTATTTACTTTTTTATATAATATTATTTATTTCTAGTCTTGAAAAAAGGAACATTATTAGTTGAACGAATGAAATTTATGAACAAGTTTAAAAGTGGAAAAATGATATTATTTTTAATGATATTGTTTTTTTTTATTTGAAAAGTATAAAAAGAAAGATAAAAATCAGATTATAATGATTTAATATGAAATATTTCTGCATTTTATTGAACTAAAGTAATTGTACAATACTTTTACTGTGGATCTCCTGTAATTATTATTATATGTTCGTAAAAACATGTTATACGTTGGCACAATGGTATTATTATAATATAACAAAAAAAATTTAGTTTATTTGGATAACTTTTAATTATTTATTACTTAATCACAAGAAGACCAATAGATAAACTATATTTTATAATAAAATAATGAATAATGTAAAAAAAAGATTGAAAACTGTTGTTATCCGTTGTGAAAATCGGGCTATAAGTTCTCAATTTAATATATAATTATAGTTATAATATATTAACAATTTATTACAAATATTTCTTTTCAATTTGTCTTAATTATAAGGTGCAGTATTAATAGAATAATGACATTATGATATACAACTTTTTTTACTGCTGTATTTAATAATAAGATAGTGTAAACAATGGCTTAAATATAATTATTTGTATACAAACTAATGTTTATTTAATTCACTATTAATCATTTAATTAAGAAATTCAATTGGTTTTCTCAAAATGAATTTGAAGTCGATATTATATCTATTTTTAAAACCGTAATAATTTCGTTGAAAATAAAGATAGATTCATTTAGAAATAATTTGTATGTAGTGTGGTGAAATATAATAACATCATAAATTAATCTGTATCATGAACTAAATTATTATTTAATACATTTTAAAGTATTTTAAGAGCGATCTGAAAGAACGACCAACTTCTCGAGAGAAAATTCTCGAGAAGTGGGGTAGAAGCAAGGAGGATGAATTAAAGCGTTGTTGAAAGTAACCTGAGCACCTTATAAACTAGCTGTATGCCGTAAAAGCATGTATACGGCGTTTAAAGCAGGCTAGTAGACAAATAGAGTGACGAGCTGGTGCACTTTCTGTAAGCGAAAATCGCTGAAGACTATAAGAGGCAGTAAGGAAGTGCGATTTCGCCGAAAACTTACCGAGATGCGCTAACAGGGCGTTATAGTACATTGCAAGGTATATAAAACACTTAAACTGTATGGATGCCGTGGAAAAAAGAAGGCAGTTGAGCACTTTTTTAGAAAAACTTGCTATTCTGTCCAGAAAGACCACAGCTTGCTAGTAGGCGCTCATGAGCAACGAGCGCATCACTGCTATCTCTTGTAGCAAGAAAAAAACTCGAACCGCTTGAAATTTCCCTTTTGACTAGGCAGTCATGAAGCTGATATAAGGAGGATACTGGACCGTAGTGCTGCTCCTTCCCTCCAACTCTCGAGTCAGACTGTGCAGCTTTTAAAGACACGTTGTAAACGACTGAGTTATTTTTATTCGTAGTTTGTTAATTAAAAGAGAGAGCAAAGTCAAGAGAATATTGCTTTTGGTTTGTTACACTGCTTGTATGACAACTTTTATTTATTAATTTAACTGGCAACAAAAACAAGCAATGACGATTAACTCCAATTATCACAATTTTCAATGAAGCACCATTCACTGACAATATACACGAGTATTATTTGCCTTATTATTTATTATTTAGCAATTAGCTTAATAATGTGATGATCTGTATAATTAACATTTCTAAATTAATTACAATTTATAAGGCTGTGAAATGCACACAATATTAGAAAAGACTTTTTCGCAAGTACGAATATTAATCTCAAGCGATTTCTTTGACATTCTAAAAATATCAATGTACATCAACTAACTATTCTAAGCCGAATCTAGATCAGTACTGAGAAAATGTTAAAAGTATCTTCTGTTGTAAATAGTTATGTCACCTAAAATAACATGAATTTTTTAATGAATATTTAAAAGAGTAAAGATTTGGGATAAAAGTTTCAAAATTCCAATTACACAAAACAAACTGCTGCTTGTGAAACAAGATAAGTAGTTTGGATGTATGAGTATTTTTTTAAAATCAATGAATATTAATAATTAAAATCAATGAATATTAATAATTAAAATCAATGAATATTAATAATTAAAATCAATGAATATTAATAATTAAAATCAATGAATATTAATAATTAAAATCAATGAATATTAATAATTAAAATCAATGAATATTAATAATTAAAATCAATGAATATTAATAATTAAAATCAATGAATATTAATAATTAAAATCAATGAATATTAATAATTAAAATCAATGAATATTAATAATTAAAATCAATGAATATTAATAATTAAAATCAATGAATATTAATAATTAAAATCAATGAATATTAATAATTAAAATCAATGAATATTAATAATTAAAATCAATGAATATTAATAATTAAAATCAATGAATATTAATAATTAAAATCAATGAATATTAATAATTAAAATCAATGAATATTAATAATTAAAATCAATGAATATTAATAATTAAAATCAATGAATATTAATAATTAAAATCAATGAATATTAATAATATACAATTTAATATTATTATTTTATAAAAAAAACTGAATTTACAATATTTTTGTTAGGTTATATAATGATTTGGTTTATGTCAATAATTGTGATTGTAAATAACATATTCTCACATAAAAAAGAATTTTAAATAATTTTACTTCAAATTGAAGAGTATAACTAAATTTAAATAACTGTTAATAATTAGAGAAATAGAATAATGAATAAAAATAATTTGTTTAGAAGTTCTATCAATTTATTAATAAAGTTTTAAATGACTTTTAATAAAGATATCCAACAATATATAATAGTAATTTTAGTTCTTCTAATTAATAATTTCGTTAATTGAAATCTTCTATATTTTTTTATTGATATTATGATAAACAGTATTTATTCGTATATTTGTATATACATAAATATAAATGGAAATTATATAATAATAACTGAATTATTTTTTTAGACTTTTAGTTATGAACTGATTTTACTAATTGAATTAAAAAAAATTAAATGCTATAAATTATACAAGAATTTATATTTAATTATTCATCAAGTATTTTATAAATTTCAATAACGTACCTCTTATTTTATTTTATTTCATTTTATATTCTACAATTTTGTAATTATTAATATTATTAAATTATTCACAAGCTCAATTTTTAAAGTAAAAGAATAAATGTTGAGATTATACTTATTATAATTTGCATTTGATGAAAACTTAGCACTGCAAATGAGGTTTTATTCAATGAGCATAGCTATTTTTAGTCTTTATTAAACGTTATAAAGAAGATAGTGTATTAAATTCAAGATACATAAAATGAGTAGGAAAAAGGTTTGTTAATCAAGGAATTCAATGTTTAAGTTGTTTACTAGTTGTATTACTTATCGCCCGATTCATTGTAAGCGGAAGAGTCAGGCAAAAAATAATCATAATCAAATCCACATTACTTCAGGCAGTAAATTAGGGGACAAAATGTTCGGTTAGAAATGATGGAAAGCAAAGGCAAGTTTTTAAGTTTGATTCACAGCTTGAGTAGAGAACGGAAGTCCCGCCTTGAAGGCAAATCTAGAAATTAAGCGATTAATTTTCAGTCGACTGCTCGAATGTTGAAGGATGATGAGAGGTAAGAAAAGAAGGGTACAAGAAAAAGCGTTAAGTTTCCTCGGAGTCCTGAGAGCCGCGTCATTGCCTCTCCTGGCTCTCTCGACTCTCTCGAACTTCTTGGGGACTTGTTCGGTCGGCTGTTCTCCCGTTCTGAAGAGAGGTACCAAGCTCTACCGGGTTTCGAGACAAGCGGTCCTGCAGAAAAACAGCGATTTGATGGAAAATCTGTGCCTCAATTACCAGGAGACTATGAGCCTCGTCTGTTAACGCCTCCCAAGGGAGAAAACACTTACCGTAGCTACAGAAACGCGCGCCCGAGTCACAGGAGCATAAGATGCACTTCAGAGCTTCTTCCTTCGGGAGTGCAACTCTGTAAAATAAACTATACTAGGAATCGATCACGGCATTGAAAGAGACCGGCGTTTACGCTCATAGGAAGAAAAATAGTCGGCGACAAGGTAGCAGGAGCACAGATTAGTCAAATGTGACTCAAGGATATCACAAGCTTTGCGCTTGCGCAACGCCCTAAAGCTTGTAAACCCGGTGCTCGATGCATCTTTCAGGTAGTCGCATATCTTTACGGAGAACAAGGTTGCACGGTTCACTTATTCACTGCTCTTCTCTGTTAGACTGGGCTTTTCTTCATTATATCTTTCTTCATATATCAATTTTCGGTATTACTAATCTAAAAATGATGTTTATAATATTATAATTATAATATTATAATTTTTAAAAATATTCGTTTGATGATTTTGAAGTAAATATTTGTTGAATTTCTTCATCTATCCTTTTCTCATTTGATCTTATTTAATATTTATTAGCAAGCACAACATTATTTCACAAATTTTGTCTTTTTTATATCAGAATCTTAGATATTTACAGACTTGAAATTTTTAAATTTCTTCGTTCGAATGCCATTCATATTTTGACAATATGTCCGTGCTTCGTGATATTTATAGACAAATTCATTATGTAGAACTAAATCCTTTTTTTCAATACAGAACGTAATAATACTATCTCTAAAATATAACAATGCTACTATTACAATTTAATCTACACTTACCTTTCATAGTATTAAAATTATTATTATCAGTAATAATAAGATTATAATTTAGCTTATAACTTAGCTAAGTCTTTTATTCTATGCGTTCTTTATATTTTCAGTCGGTTTCTAAAGTAGTTAAATATTGTTAAATTTATTGTTTGATATCTTATTTTTACACTATATAAACCTATCCATTATTCATTTTGATAAAAAATTGTATGTCTTGATTACGGTTGAACTTTATTACAAAAAGGAAAATTTTTTTCAATGATTATCTTAATATTAACGATATTTATGTAAAAGCAAAAAAATGCTTAGGAAACTAATAATAATTAAGATAGTTATATATTATTTATTTATTTATTTATATATTATTTATTTATCTATTATTTATATATTATTCGGTTGATGAAACGTATGGTTCCATTTTTAGCACTAGAAATCATTGCATCGCTAAACCGAAATATTATCTATTTCACATATTGATATATTTTATATTGTTTGAACGAGTATATGAGGGATATATGGAATTATTAAGTTAAAACTGCATTTTAAATTACGCATTATAAGAAGAAATATTCATGCAGGTTCCTGAAGGTTTATGAAGTTTGTAAATTAAATAAAATTTTATGTAGACTAAAACAGCCAGAAATACAGAAATAGTTTAAAATATTTGAAATGGCTTTTACAGAAAAATAATTTCAAAATTCATCAATTTATCGATATATGTTCAATTTAAACTAAGGAAATATTTCTGAAAATACATGTTGCGCTTTATTTTGGTGATCATATGATTATTGCAACTGATATAACAAAACTGAATGATTTTAAAGATTATTTAATGAATAAATTTTGAATGTGCGATTAAACATAAATTAAGATCATTATGGGAATTGAAATTGAAAGAAACAAACATAAAATAATATTAGACCAAAGTGCTATATAAAACTGTTTAAAAAATTTTGACTTGTAGAACTGTAATGTCATTAGTATACCTTTTCTAATTTAGATTATGATAAATTGAATCTCGATAAGAAATGTGAGGAATCTCGTCGTAATTCAATTAAATACATTATTACTTGTGTAAGACTTGATTTCTATAAAGTAATAAATATTTTATACAGGTACTCAAATAAGAATAATAAAGAATTGTGGAGTAATTAAAACAAAAATATTAAGATATCTAAATGACTCATTAGATAAAAAATTAAATTATGAATAAGATGACTATAAATATTTCTCATATATAAGGGTTTTGTAGATTCTAATTGGGAAGATAACGATAAAAGCTTTATAAAAATATTGCAGAATAATCGTGTAAATTATTTGAACGATGAACGATAAATTGAAATTGAAATTCAAAAAATTGAATTGAAAATTTTGAATATATATATTGTAGAGCCAATAATTATTTACGAATATAATAACGATTGTATCGGTATAGTGATCAATCTTACAAACCGTAAAATATCTAAAGACATTGATATAAAATATAATTTCTCTCGAAAGTAGATAAAGGAAAAGGTAACACATCTTAAATATATTTCTAAAAAAATAAGATAGTCTTTTTTATATTAACAAAACAATTGCTGTTATAAAATTTCTAGAAATCAGAAAGGAAATAACTGAAGTGAAGACAATATGTGTGCGTGCGTGTGTGTGTGTGTGTGTATTTATATACATCTAGAAATGTAAAATATATCAAAAGAAAATTTTATTTGTACGTATTATTACTCTAAAATTTTCTGTAATGATCTGTTTGTATTTTTTGAGTTTTTCAAATCCTTCACAGCAAATAATGGACTATATGTAATTCTCAGAAAAAGTTCAAGAAAAGTATGATACTTTTGTAAAATATAAAAATAAAATTAAAAGAAAATAAAGTAAATAAAAGAATATATATATAAACATCTGACTAAGTATTTAATAATACATGATTATTGAATTGTTCAAATAGTCAATAAAGCATCAATAATGCAAATATAAGTCAACATCGATTTCAAGAGCAAATATTTGCATATTAGAAAGCATATTACCCACGTTCTTTTATATTTTAGTGTTAAGGAATTAGCTGGCTTCTTTTTATTGAGAGAGTAATAAACTTACGGAAGAAAAACATTTTTTAAAAGTCATAGATCACAAACTAATAACTGCGTACTAGGCACTTTTCTGTATTTAAGAGTACAATAGTTGAGTTTTTTCTAGCAATAATTCATAAAGAGTAAATGTTATTGTTCTCAGGTTTAAAATAAATTCAGTATATATAAAATATTTGTGTCTAGTTATTTAATAACTTAACTCTATTTTCTAATAAATATATTAAATAAATAAACATTTAAATATATAATATAATAAAAATAAATATTCGTACAAAATCTCAAGTTTATATTATTCATTTTCATTTTTTTAATTAATTTTTGTTCTGTTAATAATATAATATAACAATGGATTTTTTAAACAATTTTTTCTGTTAATAATACTGGTTAATTACTCTTTTAATATGAAAAATTTTATTCCAACTGATAACTATTGTTATAATTTCAATATCGGACGAAAAGGTTTTTAATTTATATATGTAATATGCACCCAGCGTATTTTTCTTTATATTTTTATTTCAAATGCACCATGTAAAAATATTGATTGTTTGTTGATTAATATACAATAGAAAGTCAAAGCAGATTGCATTTATTTGCAGAAAAATAGTTTTATAGCTAACTCAAATTCAGTTTAAAAAATTAATTTTAATTCAGTTTTAATTGATATTACAAGTTTAGATTCTATGTATTTTAGATATTTAGATGTTAAATTTATTTAAAACTTGTTAAAACATACGTGTTTTTCATAAGTTTAGATGTGAACATAATTAATGTATCAAAAAGATGACATTGCCGCGACATATAATCTATTGTACAACTACTTATACAATACAATTTTTTAGTAAAAATTATTATTTAGATTTTATGTTTGCGTCGTTAAGCTCTTCATTCGAAAACTATTTATTTAGATTGTCTTTACAAATCTACAGTGTGTGATAAAAATTTATTATATTTTATAAACACACTATGCTACGATTCATTTTTATGTATTTTTGGAAGCAAAAGCTATCAAGTCTTTTTTCACTGCCTATAACAGGCTTGATAATAAAATTATAATATTTAAAATAAAGATAAAAAATTTGATTTTTGCAGCAGATGGCAGATCAACGATGTCTCTCACAAATAAATAATTAAGATGTCAGTAGTTGGGTTGTGGCTACGTTCTACGTGTATGTTCTCTCTGTTACTGCGTATTTAATTATTGCATTAAATTTGAAACCAGTTACGTATTATAAATGTAGGGGCTTAAAATAGCATTTATACATGAATTCCATTTTATAAATATATGCACATATATACTCTAAGTATATCTAAGATCCAGCATTATTCAGTAAGTTCCATTTAGAGTTTGCAAACTGATATAAGTAACAGAATGATTATGAATTATCAAAGTTTAGTTAAAGTTAGATCTTAACTAACTTAATTTTATCAATTAATCAGTTCTTAAAATTTATTAATATCACGCGTTTGTTTCGTTTGTTCGATTATTGTTCAGAGAATTAATGAAGAGCTTTGAACAAACAGTATTCTCAACGATTTTTATTGTATATTATATAATTATGATAATTGCGAAATGTTTCCTTTTGATTTAATACGGGATTATTAATTATGAATAAATTAACTTAAAGCAAATAATGTTTTAGAATATTTTTTAATAGTTGAAATTTTCAAAACCCAATTACCCTCTTTGAAAGAATAATAATTAATTATTTACAATAAAGCTTCATAGCTTATAAATATACTTACAAACAAAAAATTATAAATAATTAGATACATGTTTGTATTATTTTTTTTATTTAAATTATTTAATTTTGACTTTATATAACTCAATGTTGTTATCGTATAGCATTTAATATAATTTGTGCTACTTTATAATTGTGTTTTGTATAAAAATTATAAATTTGTTATACAATAACTATGAACCAATATTAGTAGGCTAATTTTGTAAAAAGAAATAACAACTCTATATATTCTTGCCACTGCTCCAAATAATGCTATTATTATCTATAAGTTGGTTGATAAAAGCATTCGTTGTTAAGACTTTCTCGTAACAAAGAATTTAACTTTAAGCATAGAAACTTGTGTTCATTTAAGAACTATTTTTCTTATTTTTCATAATTCGACAATTTATAAAGATTTAAAAATTCACAGTACTTTTTCAGAATATTCAAAGAAAAATTATATGACTATATATGTACTGAAAATATAATAAATATAATAAATTATTATATAATATAATAATATAACAAATATATATTATATTTTCATTATATTTCAGATATACTACAGATTTTAATTGCATACTAAAAACAAGGTGTAATGTTTTTTCAAAAATTCTTTTAAATCAAGTAACCATAATTTATTTAAACTTAATATTACTATAATAATGATCCAAATTATTTACAATTGAAGTTTTTTTGTACACTGACTACTTAAACGGCAATGAATTTTTTAATATATTAATAGATGAATTTATGTAACTAAGTGCATAACTTTACAATACTAAAATATTTCATCAATTTTAATATTGCATTTATTATTTGATTGTTTAAGTTGGTAAGTAATTGCATTGCATATAAGTCTAGTTGAAGTATAAATATTATATTTTTAATTGTACCACGCGTAATTGCAACTTTATTAGAAATGTTCTTGCGTTGAAAATTACGAAGTTCAGATGAAAATTAATTGTTCTGTAAATAAATTTGGTCCTAAGAAATCTAGGAGATAAAAAGTTTTTGTTGTGTCGACCAACATTTTTTGTAGTTGATATTTTTACATGAAAGTTTATAATTTTTAGGGCTATAAATTCATCCATTATCGATTTCTATAAGATATCCAACATATTACAATAATTATTATTGTCGAAATCGAAATGGATGTCGAAATTCTCTTTTGTGAGATTAAGGATTTCTGGATAATTGGATGCACTTATACGATTTCATACTATTCATTATTAATATACTTTTTATACAACAATAAATTTAATGGGAATCGATGTTTAATATATTTAATAATTTTGACTCATCAATAAATTTTTGACTTATAGATTGGATTTTAATATTCTAATTACTATCAGCAATTGATAGTTTTCGTCAGAAGTAGAGTAATGTGAGCATCGATAGCTAAATATGTTGCAGAAGCTAAATCAAAAGTCATTATGTTCAATTAACTCCTTATATTCTTTAATTAAAAAATTATTACATTTTTCATATTTTATTTTTTCACGAATAAGAAATTGTTGATATTTTTTTTCTATATCTGCAATAATTATGTTTGGATGATTTTGAAAGATATTAATATTCTATAAAAGTTCTCTTAAATTGCAGGATATTCTATTAAATTATCATTTAATGATATTCCTCAAAAATCACTTGCTATTTTGTTGATTTATAAATTGATACCCCTTAAAGAGGCAAGTAAAAACCTTTCGAATTTATATTTATTTTCTCAATAACAAACATATTTCAATTTTACGTATTTGTCCATAATCTGCGAATAGTTATTTGTACATTCGATTTTATATGTTCATCTTTTTTGAATGTTATTATCATATATATTCCTTCTTAAATGTTTTTAAAAGTGATACATGTTGCTATTTATTATAAAATCATACTATTTTGTTTTTTTTATAAATTAATATTTAAATTAATAACATACACAGAGATCTTTCATTGTTTTTCTTATTATTGTTAAATTTCAATTTCCATCTACTACCTAACTGATTAGTTTTTTATAATTATAATTCCGAATTTCAATCGACAATTATTCAACAATTCTGGTTCAACAAATTTCAAATTCAAGAAAATTTTAAAATTTTTCTCTTTGAAGAACTTCACTTAAAGTTGTATTTGCTATAACTGCTATAATAAAATAGTTCAAATTCTAATAATTTACATTTTTTGAAAGTATTGAGGTATAATATGTTTTCAGTAACGTTCGAATCTTCATTTTAGATTTTCATAATTTCTAAAACAGTTTTACAAACATTTAAATAATACAAAATATCTTCTATTTATTGTAAGAAATGTTAAAGAATATATCTAATAACTTATTTGAGGACAGACTATGATCCGACCCTCAACATTTTCTCATTATTTTTGTTTGATAATATAACTGCTTTTTATTGAGACTTAAAATTCATTTTTATTTTACTTGCACTATTCCCTAAAAATTTCTTTTATTTAAACTCTACAGCAATTGGACATGTTGTTATGGTTCAACAACTTATTTTCTAATAGTTTGGTTACTTTTCATTTTTTATGGTAATTGCAATAACAAAGTTAAATGATGATAAATTAATATTCTTTTTTGTATTATACTGTTATAATACATTCTATAAATAATTTTTTGTCTGTTATCGTGATTTTAAATAAAAAAATACATAACTATTTAACAATAGCTAATAAATAGGAATTTCAAATACCAAATAAATAGGAATTTCAAATACCAAATAAATAGGAATTTCAAATACCAAATAAATAAGAATTTCAAATACCAAATAAATAGGAATTTCAAATACCAAATAAATAGGAATTTCAAATACCAAATAAATAGGAATTTCAAATACCAAATAAATAGGAATTTCAAATACCAAATAAATAGGAATTTCAAATACCAAATAAATAGGAATTTCAAATACCAAATAAATAGGAATATATAATCTTGATGAAATTACAAAAATATTTCTGGTTGCATTTTTTTCAGTTAAGATCTTTTAAACTCTACTTTTAATTTGACAATAATTATAAAAATAATAAATTTTTGTTTGTTTCATTTTTAGAGTTGTTTAAAACATCAAATTTTAATTGTAAAAAAATTTACAAATAGCGTACAATTGTAAAGTTTAAGTAAAATTACCATGTATTCATAACGTAAAATTAAGAAAATCTCTTGGAATAAGTAAAATATTTTACTACAAAAAATATATGTGCAAGATTATAAACATGATAAATTAAAAAAAATTGCTTCTTATTAATGCAGTTGAACATAAACGCTTGTTTCATCAAAGCAGAGGAAGTGAACAGTAGAGTGCACATACTAATTAATGATGTCTTCTATCCCAGAATAACTGTTAAATGTGTACTGAGTCACACAAATATTACTGAGGATGTCCTAAAAAGAATAATTTTTAGGATGGTAAATGTTTCTTCCGATACATTTCAAAGGTATGAAAACGTATAGAGTGCAAAACTATGAGAGGGAGATTTATCGTTTGAAATTTATAACTTGATACATAAACTGCTTTTTAAATTTTTTAATTCCGATATTTATTTTTAATATCTTAGCAAATTTACGAATTTGTGAACTTTTTATTTAAAAATAAATTAAAATTTTTTCTTTTCTGCTGTAATTACAATTAATTATTTGCCTTCAGGAAGATACAAATTAATTTAATATTGTCGCAAATTAATACTAAATTAATAACTTTATAAAACTCGTAAACTATAAACAGAATAAAATATAGCATTAAAAGAAAACATTTCAATCTTTTAGATAAGGAATATCTGAAGAGATAATTTAATTGAAAAGAGTCCGGAGGTACAAACAGTTCAAGGCAAATAATAACATAGAAAAGTCTATATACTTATTGATCTATTCTTTTGTATTTTCAGCCCCATTCTTTAATCTGGAGTTGGTGATAGATTATATGATTATACTTCATTACTTTTAAAATAATATTTTTTACATATTATACATTTTATAATATATACATATGATTACATAATAAAAAGTCAAGAAGGGAGGAAAAATGAATTTATATAGATAATTTTTAAATTTCTAATAGTATAAATTCTATGCATTATCGCAATTTAGTAAATTTTATTTTTATATCTTTATCACATTTTTTAGACTTTGGAAGATATTACGACATATAGTGTACTTCATACAGTATACTTATATTACAACACATTGAAGATCTGTACAGATTCTATTTATTAAATTTTAACAAATTGCGGGACAGCGTATTAGCTCATTGCAAGTGTGTTAAATTCTTTTTGAAGTTTCATAATTCAAAAAATAATATATTTCAAAAATATTCAAAAAATAATATGTTAAGTAACGCAATGGTGTGACAACTCGGTAATAAGTGAAGCTACCACATTATTGAGTACACTCGTTTAATATAATTATTTTTCTTATGAAAACGTTCAATTCAAACGTTTAATTTAGTGTGAATGATCTTCTAAGATTCGAAAGCATATTTTAAATAATTTATAAATTCATCTGTTCATGTACAATTATTGGGTTTGAGAAGATATTCTCCTCTATTTAGATCTAATGGCCTACATAAAAATAAATATTCAATCAATACAATAGAATCATATACGTCGCGACATGTTTTTGAAAAATTCTAAATGAAGTCGTTTTTAGTACTTTAATGTATTATTATTAAAATCGTGATACATTTGTTTTCATATAACTTGATAAATCTGTGTCCGATACATCATCGACTTTAAACAAATTTAAATATATATAAACTAAGCTACGGATTTCAGTTTAATGACAAAGAAAGAAATTTATCTTCGATAAATAAATTTGTTAGTTTTTTTGTATAAAACATTTAAAAATTTATAGTTTTCGTTATAAAAAATTATTTAATATAATTTAAAAATCTTATACAAAAATAAATAAATTTTTCAATCAAAACATTGAAAGTATAAATATGTGTATTATATATTTTGTATATTATGAACAAAGAGTAACAGAAACAGAAAAATATAATTATCAAACTCTTAAACTTTTTTTAATTTTTGTATTATTAAATATTTCCTTCATTTTTTATACTATAACGTATCGATCTCAGCTTTATATAGGCATAGACGATTGCTTTTTTCTAACAAGTAAGAGCTTTACTCAGTAACAAAGAACATACACTCTTTATACTAATATATCAAAAATTAAATAGAAATGTTTTATATATAAATATATTTATATAGCTTATATTTATATAGTTTAAACAATTTAAACAAAAGTAAAAAAAATATAAATTAAACTGATTTTTTATTGATATAAATACTATATCATATTTATAATTAGTAATTAATATTTGTAATTAGAAAGAAGAAGAATATTTTTATTGTATTTCAAGCTATCTATAATGATTGTTTGAAGTGACAGATTAATTCTTACTTACATATTTGGCTAGAATACGAAATGATTTGGAATTATTGTTTTATTATTTATACCATTACAACAATTATTATGTCGATCAAAAAGTACTGATATTAATTTTTTTTATTTTAGACTGTACTTTTTTTTAAGACTAGCTAATTGACAGTAAATGTTGCATGCATAATAATACGCTCTTCTCCGAGTTTATTTTCGCTTTTGAAAAATTGTATTTAAACACAGAGGAAGGGAAGTAATTGTTAATTATGGTAATGGATTGGTGTGATATTTTTGTATATATCGTAAGCAAAATGCAATTTCATATCTTAATCCACTAATGCTTATTAGTGGAAGAATTCTTTTGTATTATCGTTTGTCCTTTATCACCTTACAATTTATTCCTCAAGTAGAACTTTCATACTTTACTTTTTATTTTTTTGTATTTCATTTTATTCTTTATTTTACTTTTATTGTTTTTTGTTATTTTTTAAATTGTTAATATAATAATTTATATTTGTATATAATGAAAGGCAACTTAATTATTATATTATAATATAGATTTCATTACATAAATAAAACTATGTTGAATTAAATTAAAGAGTATATTTACATTTATTAAACAATCTAAAATATGGCTCGTCTCAGTCATCAGTCGCTCATTCAGCAATGAAAATGACTTTTCAATAAATAAAAATTAAGGTTTCTTAACATATTCAATTGGTACTTACTGAAACGGCTTCTGGATTTTGTTGGGAACATATACACATACTTTCTCTAGAATATAATAAGATATTACTAGGTATGCAGTTTATTAAACAAAAGAAACAAACATTGAAATATATACATATAATTTTATGTATTCATAAACACAAGAATTAACATCTAACAATTAAAAATTTTTTTTACAAAGAAAAGATTATAATTCAAATAGACCTAATAGAAATATTTTTACAATATTGTCCTGATACTTTATGGTTTATTTCCCTGAAGTAAATAGTGTGATTTTCTCCGAAGCCAGGTGTGAATTGAAAGGGTAATAAAATAGTGCGTACTTTTTACGATGCATTTTTTAATATTTTAAATAAGTGGTGATTAATTTTTGTTTTGGAATATTTCAAAATATTTCAACAAGTATCAATGAATATTAATAGCGAAAAGTAAAATTTTTAGAAGACGAAAAAATTACAAATTATCAATATATTATTAAAACTGCTATTTCTGATTATACAAAAGTTATTGTCATTTTAAAAATGAGTTCTTATAACTATATGAACACTGAAAACTAATATGACAAAAACCAATTTTTATTAGACTTTTAAAATTTATTTAAATTAATTACGAAAGGATGATTTTGGAACTGTACTTGAAAGAAATTCAGATTTCATAAAATAAATACAAAATTCGAATTCTACTACTTTAAATCTTTAAAAAGATTAGAATAATTTTAAAGGGAATTGTTAAAAAAATCCTTAAAATCATTAAATATATAATAATTAAATAATAGTTTGTAGAGTAAGTCTAGATTGTATTAAAAAAAGATGAATACATGTAAATTGAAATACATTATTCCCTGTTAATATTACATGTTCAAGAAGAAAAAGCGCATTTTTTATCATTGTTTAGTTTAGCTTGCAAATTATAAAAATATTTAATAAGTATTAACACTATTATATTTTGTAGTGAGAACATATTATAAATAATAAATAAATTACTTATGATTTTAAGTAAATTTATTTAGACAAGTACATTAACGTTGTTTAATAACATAATAAGGAATTTTCTAATAAATATTTATTTATATAATGTATTGTAAGAAATAAGTGATTTATTTATTATTTATGTGAGCCAAATTTCAGGCATTATTTATTATCTAGGTCAAGTGTGTATTTTTAAAAACACGAGTGTTCGGTAGTGACTTTCCTGGGATGCAAACGAGTAGGAAAAAGGTGTGAAGGCAGATAAATTCTGATTTGCTCGAGAAAATATGATTTCATGATAAATATATCATAACATACTTGTTTGTAACACAAAGTGTTCATAGAAATAATTATTATTATTATGCCAACCTTTTTTTCTTTTGATAATTATAGTATCTTAATCTTTATCATTGAAGTTAAAGAAATCTTTTTAGTCTATAAATTACTAATACGATGACGTAGCAGGTGCAAAAATAAAAATAATTTGTTTAATATAATTGTTCACTTAATAACATTTTGAATGCAATTTATGTTATATTAAACTACAAAATATAATAGTGGTACATAGTATCTAGTGATAAGTGTGATCAAAATGAAGCATATGTTTGTACTAACTATAAAAATGGGATGTTAATTATTTAAAAGTCAAGTGATTACTTAAGAATTTTCCTCTATATATTTAAATTTAAGTTTATTTAAATTATAAATATAAGTTTCTTTTCTCACGTATTGAAGTATTAGTAATAAATACTGATTTAAGCATTTCAAATTATCAATTTTTCCATTCTTAATTTATTATTTTAAATGAGTTTTACCCGGTTAAAAAATTACGTATTTGCATTCCATCATGTATATAATTTTATATATATTTTATATATCTTCTCCTTTTCTTGGCCAAAATCTATATGTGCAGTTATAAATGTCTTTCTCTCTCTTGTTGGTAGCTTATACATAAGTTCACGCTTTTTTTCTTGAAAGGCATTGATTATATGACAGTAGATGAAAACTTCTCTATTTGTATATTGCATGATTTTAAACTAATATAAAAATTAGAATAATCTAAGATCACATTTAAAAATATGATAATTAATGATTATTAAAAAACGTTTAATACTTTAATTTAATTTTTTTATAAGCAACATGGTTGGTTTTATTCTAACATACATATGAATTTTTAAAAATTATTCTTAATTCTACAACTAGACGCAATAATACACCACCTGCTCAAACGCATGATCGACGCCATATTTAACGACATCAGAGAGCATTTGATGTATGCGTAGTAACTATCTCACGCACTAAAATCTCGCAACGCGTGCAAATTTTATGCATGGGTACAGAAACCGCATGAAATGTCAAGAAAATGATAACACTAAGAAACAAAAGTTTTTTAAAATTTATTGAAGTTTATTATACTATAAAGTACAACGATTAATATCTATATAAGTATACTTTTAATAAAAAGTATACTTATATAATATAAGAATAAAATTTATTAAAACTATAATTTCTTTTAAATAGCTTAGAGACAAATCTGAATAAGGTACATTAAATTCACCTTGATTTAACGAATTTTAATAATTAATATATATATTTAAAAATATATGAATTCAAAATGCTGAAAATGTATTTTAATATTATTTTAAACCCGCTTTCACCTGCAGATGAATAAGTAATATATATTTCATAAATAATAAAATTAGTTTTTTAAATAATATAGTATAATTTGAAATTTCAACGAAAAAAATTAAAATAATATAATTGTTTACATATTTATATATATATTATCAGAAATTTATCAATATATAACGATCGTATGTAGATTAGATTTGTATGGAATTATTGTTATTATTATTATTATTATTATTATTATTAAAAACAGTCTATTAGAAGAATTAACAATTGTTTAATATAGAAGATATGTTATATGTTCAACTTTATAAAAACACTCCATTAAATAGTTTGTAACTTTGTTTTTCTTTTGCCCGTTTTCCTCCTTGTCTTCGTCAGCTCTGCTTTATTTTATTTTATTTTTCTTTAATTTTAAACAAAAGCAAAACCTTGCTAGGGTTTTCAAAATAGCTCGAAACGGATCTGGATTTTTTGTGGGTATTTTTATTTGACTGAATGAAAACACAGTATTTATTAAGATAAATCCGGTATTTATTTTTACTCGTTAAAACAATGTGCATAAGATATGATTTAAAACTAGACGTCGGTTATATATTCCAACGCGAGCACAAATATCTGGTTATACGACCTGGTTAAACGTTGATTTTTAAAAATTAAACAGTGTTTTATTGACGGTAATATTATTTTGACGTAAACACAATTATCGTTTTTTCCCTTAAATTTGTTGCAGAGCCTTGCCACGGCGGAGGTGGTAACTGGGGTGGTGCGAGTCTTGACACGTCAACTAGCGTTGTCGAGGACGGTGCGTCAAACAACGTCACTGTGGTAAGCAGCAGAACTCGATACGCCATCCAGCATTACTGAGGAGAGGAAGACGAGTCTTTACAATCAATTCAACTCATTCTGGAGGACAAGAAGAATGACTCTCTTTCGCTGCGCGCGGGCCTTTTTCTTGCCTTTCGCAAGGCTTCTGCTCCTTGTGCGGGCTGGAGGCGCCGTGAAGCGAAAGAGAAAGTGTAGAGGGTAATGCGCCGCGAGGAGAGAGAGCGCGAGCCAGACTCTAGTGCGGCGCGTCGATGCGCTAATCCACAACCGCTTACTCTTACAAACTACGTACGTACATATCTTGCCACATAGTTGCATAAATGTGCATTTATGCACTCAAATATTTATGCACAAGCACTTTGTCTAGGTTTTTTAGCGAAGGATTCTTCCGTCATAAATTTAGAAATAAATTAATAAATACATTCTTTACTGTTAATATGAATATAAAAAAACTTAGGTTCTTATTTTTTCCATGTAATATAAATTTCAAATTATATATTAAATTTAAAAAAATTTAAATAAAAACGCAAAATTTTTTAAATAATTGAAAAGTAAAAGAAAATGATTTCGATTAAATTCCGTATATACATAAAGTTAGTAAATAATACAAAACACATACAAATAAGTGATGTAAAATATAGACTACGATATAAAAAAAGATTTAATAAGTATTTAATTTTTACATTAAGCTGTCTAAAACCAAGTAAAAATAATTAAAAATTTAATTTCGAATAAATTAGAAATATACTTGACATACAAATGGACATTTGAAAATAGTTTTAAATTTTGAATTAATATAAAAGTTTTCTAATAGATCACAAAAGTCCCGCGCAATTAATAATTTTATGCTTATTTTTTGCATATTTAATATTATCAACAACACAGACAATTATTTTAAATTTTGAATTCGAATGTGGAACTACAAAACACTGTCACTAATGACTTTAAAAATGAAAAAAGCATGCTAGTGTCCATGATAGTGTTTCTGTAAAAAATGTTTTTTACAGATTCTTGTTTTATATACTCATTTACTTTATGCCTATAATTTTTAAAGACACAGATTGCCATTCAAGCGACAAAATGTTTTTATTTGATAAAAGGGAAATATTAAACTTGTAACGGTTTTCTTACTTTTTACGGTGGTGTGTAAGGTTGTCTTTCCTTTCCTTATCGCCGACGGCGGGTTTTCCGCGTTTCCTGACTCTCCTAGCCTGGACAGCTCGACCTTCGTGGAAGAAAAGTACTATTCAACTCTGATCATCCAGTCTATCGGTCTTGAGCATCATTCCTCTATTTTCTTGAGGTAAATGATTTTTTACTGTGTTTTGAATATATTCTCCAAAATGAGAACAAGACTTTTGTCATGTTTCTCCGTTCCTTATATCTTTTTGAATCCTCCCATAGAATAACAAATTTAATCTTATTCTGTCATTTTCTTTTCTTAATCTAATTCATTACTATCACAAATCACAGATTTTGCCATGTTCTCTTCGCTCCTTCTGTCTGTTTTAACATATTTTTTTTAAAAAACTCCTAAGCGTAAAATGAATGACAGTACTATCAGAAAATATGGAAGGCTTGAATTATCGTAATTATTATTTTATTAATATTGAAAAGGTGTTGACTCTCGTATTACAATCTACAACAGGTATTTTGGTTGTTAATTTTCTCTTAAAGCATGCGATTGCCTAGGACCTTAGCATGAGTTGTATGTCTCTTGCTTATGATAAAGGTCGGAACAAGGAAAGTATTAAGTTGTAAAGTTTGAGCCATATGAACATAAAGCAGAGTGCAAACTTCCAGTACATGCTTCGTGAATTTTCACGCTCTTAACACTATACAAAATATGCATTGTTCACGCTATTATACATTTATCTTTTTTAAATTAGAGCCATTTGCAAGCCAATACAATGCATAGCTAGAAATATTTGTTCAGGATTCACTAAAACGTGAGTTGTACTATATTTTTTCGAGCAATTTTTTACGATCTTATATCCAATTCTTTTATTTGACCGAAATCTGACCAATTTTTTCATATCTTACGTAATCATTTTGGTTTTTTTACCAATTGCAAGTTACAAGATAAACCGTAATACACCCGCGTGACAGTAGATCAACCGGATTCATTTACCTTGGGATATGTCTCTACTACTTCCGATTAGAGAATTTTTCCATCTCATTCACTCTATTATGTATGAAGGCACTTTATTTATTGCTGAATAATAAACCTTTATAGATTCTAGATCGTAACTATTTAATATTGAATGAGTCAATCTTTCGGTAATCATTGCCGCTAGTAATTTTAATCTCGGTATGCTTTTCTACTGTTAACTTCATGATTCATTGGAGAAACACGACATTTTGCTCGTATGAAGCTTCGTTGTCAAACTTGTCTAATAAATGACACTGTTGCATACGCTGCATTGTTAACACCCCAAAATTAATAGAGGCCAATATTGCTATTTTCGTTTCTATTTCCAGTATACAGCGTGGTAAGCGAATCTTTTTTAAATTTCTTACTTAACCCATGCATTTGTGAAATCTGTAATTTTAAAGCATTTTGTAGCACTAGCTGAAGAGTTCTTTAATATACACCACAATTTGTACATCATTGTGCCCGAAATAATTCTTTAAACTCTTAATCCTATTATCAAAATTTTCAGCTGCAGGTGAATAACTTTTGACTAAATTCACCACTTATTATTCAAACATCGTAACTTATATTTAATATTGTAACTATTTATTTTTATTGAATTTTATATTGAAATGTATTATATTTATTATATTGAATATTGGAATTTATTATCTTTATTGAAGTATTCATTTTCGAGAATTGTTTTTAAAATGTTCATTACTCTTCTTATCATCTTGCTCATTGAGCAGTATCTTTTCGGTAACGGTAGATGAATTAACTATTTGGTTTAGAAGCTCTTCAAAAGTTTCACTTATTTTTGTAAATTTATTAACCAACGCTTCTAATATTATTTGCATTTCTGACACATCTTCCTTATTTTTAATTACCACAATAGTCCATGCTTTCGTGAAAGCAGTGAACTCTATTATTTTCTTTTCTTATTTTCATGTATTATATTTTTTATTGTGATTTCAATTTAGTAACTTAGATATTTTCATTGATCGTTTCATTAGATATTTATGAAATTAAAAAAAAACACTGAAAAAAATTTCGGTACATGTAAAGTACAAGAAATTCAAATTAATGAAATAAAATGGAAAAGTAATACATTAAAAACACGAAATTAAAAGATTCTACATTCTGAATACAATGCAAGTTGCTTGCTGTAAGTTATCTATAATGATTAAAGTTTATATATTTGTTCTTTAAGACGTCCTTACACAGAACTACAAAACATGACTGATAATCTGCTTAGGTGAACGCAACTTAATTTAAAATAAAAATTTAAATAATAAAATTTAACTTAAAATTCACACAAAATTCTTATTAGTTTTTCAGTATAATATAATACTTATTGACGGTACTTTCTTAGACTAGTACTAGACTTAGACTTTTTTGATGAAATGATTACCACTGCTTTTTCAATCCATTTCTACTTTTCATTCCCGAATTCTAAAAAAAGAGTAGATCGGACCAGCATTATATGAAAGTAATTCTGGAATTTTTGTGCATAAGACATAAGTGGGTTTTCAAGCTCATTGACGACATGCAAATTAGTCATCGCCAAATAGCCTTCAAAAACTTGTCGTTTACTTTTTGTAACATCTAGTCCTTAAAGTACATATTAAGATTTAGAATCTATACCTATAAGTATTTTAGACGAGCAGTGACTATCATGCGTTCTCTTTAAGTGTTTAATATATTTAGTTTTGTTCTACAGGCTTGGTTTTATTCCATATATTTGGTTTTTTTGTCAAACACGTGGAGTATAATTTTACTTTCCTTAAATTAAGGTAAATACTTTCTATGTATGTCAGTATAAGACACACGTTTTTCTTTTTTTCTACAAAAACCAAAAGTAGGAATCCCTCTCGTTTTTAAACTGTCTTACTTCTTATGGATGTTGTATGCAAAATATCTATAGAAATCCTTTTTTCAAAAACTTGTTACTGCTGTTCAATATGCGAACATATATTCCCAAGTATTTACACTTTTAGCTCGCATACTTATGTATTCGTATTTCACTTATATATTTATTTACATTTACTAATACTCTCTATAAATAATAATACCACATTAGCAAACATTTCAATGTAAGAACTATATATTTAATATAAAAAAATTGTCAGTGTAATTGAGTGAATTTTACAGCGACACAGTAATTTTTCATAGAATTTGATTATTTACATATGAAATACTGATTTCATTCTATTTCTTAGAAAAATTATGTTAATGGTATTATTTTATATATATATATATATAAAATCAATTATATTTACTCAATAAGGTTTCAAGTAAATTTAATAGAAATATCAGTCTTGTGAAATATAAAAGAAAATAATGAGACGAAGTTTCCGAATAATGCTAACAAATGGTTGTTGATAGATTACCGATTAATTTAAATGTACTATTCAATGTTGTTTAGCATTAATCCAATTATAATTGTCGATTTTATATTTACATTAAATTAAATACAGCGATTTTGTAAGATGTAAGTATGCATTTTATATACTGACAATTAACTATATTAAAGCTTCTTGTTTTCTACATAAATTATTCTTATTTTTTAACTTTTAACTGTGTAAGTTATATTTATAGTAAATCAAAATTTATAATATATCAAAAATTTCTCTATACCTATCATTATTTCTTAGTCGATATTTACTAATTATCATATTATTGTATTCATAATCATTCTGATGACCTGGGCACAAGTATTAAAATTGTGTAAAAACATATCTGTATTTGCATTATTATTGTACGCATGTCTTATATTTAAGTTTTCTTGTTAAAATAATATTTTAGGAATTTATGTATTCGTAATAGGTAAATGAAATAATTACATCATGTCAACTTAAAAGACACTTTATTTAATCAACGGTATAAAAATTCAATTAAAACTAATGATTGTCACTGTGATTCTTGGACGATTCATTTTCTACTAGAGACCATCTTTTGCCATCAATTTTTACTCTCTGACACCACCACATTTTTACTTAATAGCCCTGAGTAAAGGACAAATCTTTCCTCAAAACTATTAAATAGGAATCAAGGCACATTTATGTAAAGATTGTGCTAATTGTACTTCTTAATATTACTCGTAGCGGTATTGCTGCGAATTTAATAGGTTATTACATTCGAGCCCATATCTCAGCTATGTTACATCACCCTCTTACTAGTGATTAGCGTAAAAGAGGGTAAAAACAAAAGGAAAAAAAAATGAATATACATTTATGCAAATTAATTCTTTGATAGACACTGTTGTCACGCAAATTGACTAGGTTATTCGCCTCTCTGAAAATTAATGCCTCGATTACATTATTTACATATAGAAATGTTTTATCTGCAACATTAGTAGTTATAATCAAAAAATTTGCAATGACTCAGGAATATAATAAATATTCAAGCTAGAAACGAGCCATCAATTCAAGATATAGGTAATGCGAGAAGAAGTACGCTGGCAATAGTCACTCAGCGCGCGTTCGTTTTCCTCCTTATTCCGTTTTTACTGGACGATCTGCAACGCCAACGTAACTAGAAGAAAAAGGGATGCGCCACCGTCGTATTTGTAAAAATAGGCGAAAATACTATAGCCAAGTTGTTTGACGTGATAAAAGATGCGATGCATCTCTGAAATAGATTGAGAGAAGAGTAAAACTTCTGCAAATTCACTTAACGTAGTTAAGTCAACGATACTTCTCCAAAATGTATAATAAAGTACGCTTTGCCTTCTATAAACAGAAGAGTTCAGAAGAGCAGTAATACCCGGACTTCGACATCGTCTGACAGTCGCCAAGAAAGAACCGATAATTTGATTCTTTTTCAAAGCGAATAAACTATATTGCAAATTTGAGAAACCGGTGGAAACCTTCATTAACTTCACTCGTCCTTGCTCAAAGTGAATCATCTGACAAATAAAAAAATAGCAAATCATACATCAGTACGGCAAACTAAAAATAAAGGCGTTGCTCTGAGTTGGGATCACAGGGCTGTCGATCACAAAATTAGGATTTTCTAATCTGAATTCATGTGAGCCATAAGGAAACATAAGATGCGTCACATGAGACATACATAACGATTATTTGATTCGTTAGTAGTCTGTACCGTGTAAAAGTAGATGTACCGTGTATCTCGCTCTCTTTCTCTCTCGCGATTTTAATGAAAGTAAAGTCAAGCATTCGATTGGGGTATTATTATTTTAACTGATCTTCACGTATGAGCTAAGGCGACTCTGTCCTTTGAATTGGTGTGGTAGAGGAATACAGCTGAAATTCTACGTAGCCCTACAATGCCATGTTAATGTTACAGCAAAAATATATTCGTCATTGATATCAAATGATTACAATTTATTTCTACCACAGTTTGCAATAATCATGATTACAATTTATTTCTACCACAGTTTGCAATAATCATGATTACAATTTATTTCTACCACAGTTTGCAATAATCATGATTACAATTTATTTCTACCACAGTTTGCAATAATCATGATTACAATTTATTTCTACCACAGTTTGCAATAATCATGATTACAATTTATTTCTACCACAGTTTGCAATAATCATGATTACAATTTATTTCTACCACAGTTTGCAATAATCATGATTACAATTTATTTCTACCACAGTTTGCAATAATCATGATTACAATTTATTTCTACCACAGTTTGCAATAATCATGATTACAATTTATTTCTACCACAGTTTGCAATAATCATGATTACAATTTATTTCTACCACAGTTTGCAATAATCATGATTACAATTTATTTCTACCACAGTTTGCAATAATCATGATTACAATTTATTTCTACCACAGTTTGCAATAATCATGATCGCAACTATAATAGCAATAATACTAATATTTACCGCTATTAATTACGACAGCGATAATATTTGGAATCGTCAATAATGGGTTGTTCATATAATACGCGGTATTAGGTTAAGTCACGCTTCGAGGTAATTGAATTTACCCTGCAGGCAATCAAGGAATCTTTTCTACCTGACCATAGTTTATTTTAAATATATAGTTATTTTTATTAATAAGAAATTCTATGTGAGATGAAAATTCTTTAGAAAATAAACCTTTTATTGTCAATGAGAAATACTTTAAATAATAAACAATAAGATTTAATATTATACACGAATAGTAAAGAATAGAGTAGAAATCAAATTGTAAGCGAATGCGACAAAAGTAATATAGAAAGAGGTTATTTCAAAGAGCAATAAGAAAGTGAAAATCAAAGCAACTGATCTACGTATGAAATGTACTAATTAGGCCTGTAGGAAAGACTTATAGCTATGTAGATACTATAAAAGTCTCTTTTTTAAGTAGGAGGTAGGAAATTTCTTTAAATTCATGATTGCCCTGCGACGTCTATTATTATAGGGAAATGCTATATTCGAAATTAAATAGTTAATAAAACCAGAACAGTTGTAACAGATTTACGTAAAAGCAGCACGGTAGTCGTCAAATTTTAATACAAATGATTAATAAAACCGGACATTCCGATCGTCACCGTCAACTAATGGCAAATTTCTGTCTTGTTTATGTAGCAGGACATTTAATTAAAAAATGAGCTTAGTTAACGCGGAATTATCCATTTAAACCATGTTGAATCTCACAAACTGCTAATGTTTATTAGCAGTTTTTAATGTAAAATAGTTTAAGATTTGAGCGTACGATGTAAATATCATTTACTCATACAATAGTTATTTCTTATATTTTCGGGTGCTACTGTAGCTCCTAAAGATATTTAGTACAATCATTGTTCCCATTTTTTGAGATTGCTGAGCTGCGGCTGTCCAATAGTAATACATAATATCTGTTATGCTGCACTATTTGTCGTAAATTTTATTAATGGCCTCAGAATACACTTATAGTGCGTATTTAGCTATTAATTCTATATTAGTTCATACGTATTAGGTTAAATATTTCTCTTCAAATAATTTCATCTTTATCATGTTCTATATTACTATCTAGCGAGTATGTTATGTTATTTATATTATTGTGTGAGATACCTAAAGTAATAATATTGTTTAAAATTATTTATTGATATTCAAATTATAATATTAAGAAATACTAATATTTATAATAAAAAAGGACTAAAATAGTAACAAGGAATATTAACAATTTAAGAATAATAAAACTGAAAAAAAATATTTTTAAGAATTCATTAACAATTTTAATTGTACTACGATAAATTATAATACTATATTTATCATGATTTGCGTGATTTGTGATTCTAATTATAAGTTTTTCAGAAGATGAAAAAATTAATAGTACAGGGCAGAATGACAAAATCACGGAATGCAGAAAATATATAAATAGAATTACATTTAAACCAGATGTGAAAGATGAAACACATAATTATATAACATTAATTTATTAAGTTTAAATACACAGTTTTTCAATAACAAACATAATTACGTTAGGTTTAGATTGAATTCTTTTTTATCTTTTTACTCGTATGCAATGCATTTAATAGTTATCGATATAGAGACAAATATTTACAAGATTCAATACTCTATGTGTTCTATATGTTAATGATAATACTAATATTTAATTCACGCTTTTACCTTCTAACAGAATTTACAGATTCTCTAAGAGATAAAATGAGATTTCTTGAAATTACAAAAATACGATTTTCAATAAAATTTAAAACATAGAATTTGAGCAAATAAATAATATTAAAATACAAGAAAAAAACTTTAAATTTGTAATAATAATATCATAACATTGATGTTGTTAAAAATTATAATAAGTATTTATAATAATTATAATAATATTGAATATTTAATATTCATTTATAATTTTAATAGTTAAAGAACAATATTAATAGAAAACTATAAAATTATCAAGAAATTATTGTAAACAAAATTATGATTAAACAAGATCTTATAAAATTAACACTAATGTATAATAAATTTTTTGTAGCACAATATTAATAATGCAATGGAAGAATCCGTCGTTAGGAACAAAATATAGACAAAGTGTATCAAAATATAAGTGCGTAAGTGTAGATTTGTAATGCAACAGTGCGGCAAGATACGTAAGTATGTAGTTTGCAAGAGTAAGCGGTGGCGGACTAGCTCATGTAGCCGCCGCATTGAGTGGCGCACCGCACTAGTGTTCGGCTCGTGCTCTCTCCTCCTCTCGACGCGTTACTCTCTCCACTCTCTTTTTCACTCGCTTCGCCTGCGTCTCTAACTCGCACATCTTCCTCCTTGGTACCCTGGCACAAGGATGAAGAGCCCTGCAAATGGCAAGAAAAGGTCCCGCGTGCAGCTAAAGAGGATCATTCTCCTTGACCTCCAGAACGAGTTGGATTGATTGTAAAAACTCATTCACCCCTTGGTAACGCTGTTTGGCATACCGAATCTTGTTTTTTACTCTGGTGACTTTGATTAACGCATTAGGTCGTGTCCTCGGCAACGCTGTTTGGCGTATAGAATCCCGCACCAGCCCAAAACCGCCATCGCCACAGCCAGCTCCGTAATTTTAAAATAAAAGGAGAAATAAACAAATAAGCGGATAATTGTAAGTCACGTTAAAATTTATATATTCTTTTAAATCATTGTTTCGTAAGTATCCTTTCATCTAAATAAAAATAAAACACTGTAAGATAACGTGTAAAATAAACAATTTAAATCTTTGCTTTTTAGACATCTTTTTTTATCTGAATAAAACACATTATAAGATTACACTGAAAATACTGTGTTACATTTATTTAAACGAACAAGGCCCATGCTAAGAATCGTGGTCCAGATAAGGGATTTAGTTTAATTTAAAAGTAAAAGTAAAAGTATATAAAATAGTGTAAGAGCAGAGCTGGCAAGGTCAAAAGCGAAGACAAAGGTAAGACAGACAAAAGAAGCAAGCATGCGAATCAAGTATAAACGTAACAATAATATTAAAAAATAATCGCACAAAGGTCTCACCCTGGAAATGTAAACGAAATCCCAATCCCCATCAAACCTCATCCTTACAAAAAACTTTAGTTTCATATAAGACAACTAGAACTATAAAACTAACGAGGATCTTAAATTCTTCAATAAACTGCCTTTGTAATCAGAATATAAAAGATAATCATAATTAACTCAACTACTGTTTTTATTTTACAACAAAAATTAATGGAATGGGAATTCGGAAAAAATATCGATTTGATTATTAGAATAGATTATAGAAACTAGACGATCATGCAAAAAAATAAACGGTTCTAATACGAGAAAGAGATTTTTTTTCAATGGAAAAGAGATCTTTTTCTATCTTTTTAGCTGCGGCAGTTTCTCTTTTCTATCTCAGCTTAAATGGCTTCAATCAGGCAAGGTTCTTTTCGGGGAGAGAGTAGATAGGGATTTATAATAACATTTATAATAAAACAGATATTTAATATTTAATTTAGAGTGGTTTATTCGCTCTTTTTCCATGTTTTTTATAAGGAAAGCGTGGCTGATGCGGTGTCACATTATATCACCTTCAAACAACCAAACAAAATGATTAAATACAGAACTTATAACTAACAGGGACGCGGAGTGTGGCATGCATCTTGCAATTTTATTTAGCTTAGAACTTCAGTCACGCAGTTTTAAGGTGGTACAATAACGTTATCTAAGAAAATATATGGTATTAAAATTTAGTCTAAGAATCTGATGCACTGATATCAAGACACGCAGATTTGAACTAAAATACGTGGTTTCTTGGGAAAAAAATCATATCTTGATGCAATCTTTGCACCTATGCGCTTAACATCAATGATTTCCCAGTACAGTGACACGATTTCATAAGGAAAAATCCTACTTGGATGTTTCCTGCATCTGGTCGATGGTTTCTTGGAGCGATGGCGTTGTCGGTGGGTGAACCAGATACGGTGCGACCTTTTGACATAAGAGGGACTCAGTGTGGCAAGAAATGTGGTCGGGCAGCGGATACAGTACAGGGAAAATCGTCACCTCACAGTTAATTCGGTACATCAGAAACTGAAGGCAAGGGACGGATGCAATGTGGCGAAAAAGGTCACCAGAGGAGAGGAAAACAGTCGCCTTGAGTAGAGGAAGACCACCTTTAAGAGAAGTACTCACATATTTTTACTAGCATTTGTACTCGAGGGATCGCATATATTTGGAACAGAAATCGAATATGTTTACTCGATTTGTCTCACTCTTTCTTACATTAACGTATACCAATTATTACATAAGTACACGAGATGAAAGTGAAATGAAATTCAAATAAACAACATTAACACACAAATGTGAACAGTATTGTTGCAGAAACGAGTAGCAACCGAATGTATAGTAGAATGGAAAATAATTACTCTATCATAAAAGTGACTGTTGATGAAGTAGAGTATTTGGAAAATACAAGATTACCTGTTAAATTCCTGGTATTAAGAAATGTATAAATTGAATTGTTGAAAAGAACTTGCAAGAATATTCAGAATGTCGGATTGTAAATCAATGACATACTCTAAGCTCGCTTGATTTTAAGAATAATCACGAGAATCCTTTCTGGAATATCTGCCTCTTAGACAGAGAAAGGTCATAAAGAAAGTCTATGGGTCTCCGACAGCTATATATGTATAGATACAAGTAAGAAAATTTTCCTCTTAGCATGGCGATACTTTTAACCAGGGATATTCAGATAACATCCTATTATGTACATCGCTATAAAGAATACAGATTTATAAGAATCAAGACTTCTTCTGGAGAAATGCTTACTCTGCTGTCTCAAAAACAATCAGAAATAATGACCATGAACCTAGTAGGAGTATTTTTACATAAATAGAAAGTAAAACTATAATAGAGAGGAAAGATAAAATAAGTATAAGAAAGGCGGTAATAATTAATTTTGTATTTCTTATCAAGATAACATTTAAAAAAAAATAATAAATAAAACAGAGGGAATAACAAATCCCAGGGAAAAACATCAAACAGTAAAGCAAGGAAAGGTTGAAAATATAAAGAAAAATCTAAAAAAGTAGGGAAAAACAGATTAAAGCACGGAAAGAAAACAAGTTAAAGATAAAATGGAAATAAGGTAAGACAAATGTTATAAAGAAAAGAGAAAAAACTCAACGAAAAAAAGAAGCCAGTGAGATAAAAGAAAGATGGAAACTTTTAGAGACATTTAAGCTAAAAAGATTCCTACTTTTTTCCTCACATTTTTGCTTTCTTTCAAAGAACTATGGCGCGGTAACATTCTAAGTAAAATGGTCTTGCTTTAAAAAATAGTCATATTTTTATAATAAAGTAAATCTACGTTACTCATTTATTATCGATTTTACTTGTGCGAGGTACCTGCAATAAACTGAAAATAATTAGATACTTTTTTTAATTAGCTAATTTATTTACAAAGTATAAATAAATATTAAAAATATAAAAAATAATAAATAAATAAAAATTATATATAGTATAAAAAATAAAAGTAAAAAGTAAATGTATAATATAACTGAAAAATAAATGTAATATAGAAAATAAACAAAGTTAAAGTATGTAAATATTGCTGTTGCAGGCGTCTCAAAATGAGAACGCGTATGCATGCTGTGGATGAGCGTAAAAAATGCGATTAAAGGTGTTCTTCTTTATTAAGTAAAAAAATGAAGGCTGAAGTTAATTTCTGCAGCTAATAAAAGCTTTGTGTATTAAAACGAAAGAAATAAACAATCCTAGTAAAATTGGCGTGAATGTACTGGGCTGTCATATACTAGGAAAATACACTAATTAAATACGATTTTTAATACATATTGTATAATTATTTTATAGAGATAGATAGAGCTCACTTCTACTTATATAGGCGATTCAAAATAGGTTATCTGAAGATTCAAATACCAAGAGTGAGGCAAAGATAATCGATAGGAAAACCGAAAGAAAAATGTGAGCAGACTTTTCATGATAACAAAATTAACTGTGTCCATTACAACTCAATACATTTAATAGACTGTCTGCCTTCTTATGTAGGGTGTCCAAATCACGCGAGACGAAAAGCACCAACTCGTGGAGAGAAATCGTAGACCAAAAGAAAGTAGTGATTACTTTAACTAACAATTCTGGTTAAAGAGAACCAAAGAGAAGTAGTGAGAATTGAGTCCCTATCGTCTAGGCGTTGACCGCACTCACGAACGATATGTCGGCACATATTGACTCCGTACTACTATGCACAACGGCACAAAAAGAACACATAAAAAATATTAAAATACTGTGAAGTACAGTCACATAGACTAAGTTATCTATTTCTATGCGCTATCTAGTATTGAATCTATGTTCTATTTAATCATTGCAATAATAATGTATTATTATTACGCACACTTTACATTGAAGATTTAAATACAAATATTTAAGCAATACTATTTGATTAAAATTATATTGTTTTAAGTTAGTGTTAGTAATTTCTTAAATTTTTAATTTATTATATAAATTGTTTATAAAATTTATAATACAATTCTTACATGGAAAACATTATGAAAATTTTCAAATGCGTCTAATAATTGATTTATAAATATTTATAAATAGTGTTAAATATTAATATTTCTTATTACTTTATTTTTTATTTTAGAGTTAATAAATGAAAAAAAATTTATAATAAATATCATTATTTATAAGGTTTTATGAAGTATGTGAATATAAAGGAATTTTCACAGATGAATTTTTTTACCCTATTAATTATTTAATAGTTTGCAACCCTTACATAATCTCAATTTATTGTATATTTTGCAAATGTCAATACATGCACATTGTATGTATAATGCTTTAAAAAATATTTTTTATGTCAATAATTTATTACTTTTGCATATGTTACTTTTCTTAATATCAATATAATAGAAATACTATTTCTGAGACTGTCTTCTATTAATTATTATCTGAAACTTAAACACGGGAATATGAACACAAGACATGTCTTAGTTGATTAATAAAAATATAATATTGCAGTAATAGTGAATTCTAACAAGATTCATTTTAAATATTTTATTTTGTTGAAATATTTGACATCCTTCGAAAAAAATAAATTAGTGATTGTAATATCGATTAACACTACAAAAAAATTATTATACACGATAAAAATTTGTAGGGAATGTATAATCGTAGCTTTTGATAATTAATAGAATAGTTTTAATTCACAAATTTAATAACTTGATTAATTTACAATAAGTAAGGTTACAAATATATAACGACGATATAATTTTTCAAGTTCGGTTGTTTTATTCAGACTAAAAAAACTAAAATAATTTTCCGATGTTTTCTCGATAAAGATGTAATAAATTGCAAATAGATTTTCTTCATCATGTATACAATAGATTTGTCTTCGAGGATACAAGTGTAGTATACATGCATGTCAGTGTTTAAATGTTCTCTAAAGCTTTTATTCCACTATTTTGCAAAATATTTTCAAAAACTTTTTAAAAAGTGAGTTTTTGAGAAAATCGCACTTAAATAGAACTTACAATGCATTCGTAAGTGTTCTTCTCTATGCAATAACAGTTTAATAGTTATATTTAAAAACACTATGATTTTTATGATGTCACATAAGCCATCATTATAAAAATAAACTCGAAATATTAGTAGCTACGTCGAGTGTTGTTTTGTTCTTTGAAGAGTTCTTTTGTATTTCAATTCATGTTATATTAAAGCTTGCTTTATTATTTTGGGTAAAACCTTTCAAACACAATTAAGCAAATTACTACTCGTTAAATCTTTATAAATAGGTTTAATAGAAGTACAAATTTTAATTGGGGAAAGGCATTTCTATTGATGTACTCCTATCGTCTAATATGAATGAAAGTTCAATATCTAATAATCGTGATAGTGGTTGTAATGAGATGCGCATATTCACGCATTGTAGTATAGCATTCAGAATTCTTACTTCATAACAAAATTTTTTTCACTTAAACTAAATGAAAATACTTTCTAAGGTATCCAAGCAACATTTAAGACAAAGAAAATTTTTAAAATTCTACAGCAGTATAATTATTTAACTTCTTATACTTAATATATTAATTATAATTTTTATTATAAAATTTAAGCAAACTTTTCTTGATAACTCAAATATATGTATATATAGTGTATACAAAAAAAAAGAAATTTATTAACTTTTAACTTAATTAATATGTAAATTTGTAACTAATAATTATCAACTTTTATTGTTATTAAAATATATGATGAAAACTTAAATTCGTTACTAAAAGGCACTTTTAGAAAGATAAAATTTATTATGATTAAGAAAAACAACTAATTATGATAAAAAATAGACATATTAATAAAGTAAATAATTGTTAACTATAAAAGAATTGCTGCTGAAAGTAGTCAGATCGTTGTAATAATTAAATAAGTATTATATCGAAAAGGAATAAACCTCTTAATTAATATTTAAATTTTAATTAATATTAATTCGTAAACAAATGAACAAATGGAACACTTCTCGATGGTATATTGCAATCGTGTTAGGATTCTTCGAGCTTTTTTCGAATTTAGCTTGATTTTATCTTGAAAAAAAATAAATAATAGGTACACCAATGTACAGTGGTAACATGGCTATGCATATAAATTTAAATATATATAGTTTACATGACATCTTATTTTAAATCACTATATATTCTTTGATGAATATATATATATGTACTTAAGGTCCTGTAATGTCTCTTTTTAGGTTACGGTATAATAAGCATTAATACGAATTAAGTTATATTTATAGTTCTATTTGTATTATATTAGCTATGTATTCTGTAATCAGTGTACAATAATATTTCTATTGAAAAAAGGGAACGTACATGCACATGTAATTTGGAGCAACTAGGGTTAAACTCCGAGTTAAGTGTATCTAAAGTACCAGTGAACCAAACCCCGCAGCAAGAGTGAGATGCATTGTGAACATGCTTAAATTCCTCTGCTTAAGCTCGTAGTCCCAAATAGAATTTTCACTATAATTTTTATATGTTATTCGTTTTATATTTGTTTGCACGCGTTTTTTATGCATCCATGATACGTAAGACATGTTACGCGAGGATGGCTGTAGTTTTGACATCTCATTTAGCTAATTGTAATGTTATATTCCGCTTTTACGCCTAAAACCTAAGATCTTTCCATGAGAGACTTAGACGTTGATTATACTTCGTAACTCATGAATAGGTTTTCTTTTGTACAATCCTGCAGCTCGTAGTCAGTTATTCTCGAAATAATTCAAAATGATCCAGCGCCAAATTGTACGCTTTGAAAGAGCTTTCTAAAATGAAAGTAAATTAAAAATTTGTATACCTCTTTATTTGTATTGAAATTAATAATCTCGAACCATTATAAACTCCTTAATATTTCTTTGAAATTTATAGTTTTTCCTAAATTATTTAGATTAAAAATGAAATAATAAGTAAATTTTCCATTACATATATATTTTTTTAATAATAATAGTTCGTTAATTCTCTTGAATAAATTTTGATAATTTTTTAAGAGTCATAAATTAAAACTGTAATGCGGTTCATTGTTTTTGGAGGTCGTTATCGCTGGCTATTCTTACTTCAGTAAACAATGTTTTTGCATGTTATTAGAAAGGCAAGCGGGTGAGGAAACGAAGTGCGGAATTACTTTCGTTTTTTGTCTTCATTCTTGAGTAAATTTTCCGTTGTTATAGCCTCAATAGCTTTCATCAGTTTCGGTTTGGTCACGGTGAGAGAATATGTCGAGTGTTCAAAAAGAAAATCAACCGATAATAAAAATTCTTTATTTTTCAATTTGAGTGGTATCACTGCTCTACATGATAAAATTAGAACGCTGTCAAGGCGTCCGCTTTCAACGAATAAAGAAAGAAACAGTACTTAATAAAGAAATAAAACTTATGATAATGAGGCATATTTAATGATAAATACAAAACAAGTTGTAAATAGTTCCGTATATCTAAAAAAACATAAACTTAAACTACGTATATCCATAACATTAAGGAAAAACTCTAATAATAAATAAAAATACAATATTATAATCAAGAATTCAATACATATCTGCACTATTTTAAATGTTAAATACGAGTATTTATACTCTTAAAATATAAATTGTTAAAATATTTATATGATATTCAAATAAAAGTTGTGTTTATAACAAATTTATATATTAACATTAACAATGTATATTATTAGAACATATTTTTAAAAGCAAACTTGCAAAATTATACACCATATGTGAGTTTTATAGAAAAATGCATTTAAACAATAAATGTTTACAATCATCAATTTCACAGAAAACACTTAATTTATAAAATTCCATAATTTATAGTTTAAATTTAATAAATCTACTCATTATACAAGTAATTTTAATAAAGACAGTAATTTCATAATTTCTAAAAATCTCTAAAGCACTCTCTAATTTATTTATAATTTTGAGTGTTACTGAACGCATATCTTTTACAACACCTATGTTTTGATGTTTTTAATATTTTAACTTCATATTTGTAGTCTAATATAATTAAGAGGTAAATAAGATAACATATTTGAACTATACTTTGTACATATAAATATTAATTCATAGTTATTAAAAACTCTATTAAATATTAAATTAAAAATACATAAAGAATATATATTTAAACAAATGTGTTAACATAATCAGTTCAAATAATCTGTATAAATTTGCACATTTAATTGCATTTATTGAATTATTGGTTTCAAAAATGTAAATTAATTAACAATTGAAGTAAATTTTTTATGTATCAAATCATGTATATATTTGCAATTATAATTTGAATAAATTTAAATTTTACAAATTATTTACTACTGTTTTATAATTTAATTAAAAACTTTTTAGACTTGTACAGTGAACCGTGATGCTCAATATTATTTACTACTGTTTATACTAGCATTTTTTATTCGCAATTCACTGGAATAATTATTTAGATTCTACCTAGAAAGAGTGAGAAAAACAGATACTACTTTATAATATATGTGTAAAAAATTCAACATGTAAAGAACTGAAAATACATAGTTTGTTTATTAACACTTTTTAAAAGCCTATTTAACTAAAAGTAAAAATTGTTATCGCTAATTTTTGATGTATTGAAATATCAAGTATTCAAATGTTTTTCATCACTATTTTTACTTATTTAATTCTTATTTTACTCTATAATATGAGCATATGATTTAGAAAATATTAAAGTAGTCTTTCTATAGAAAATCTTTCAAATTTTACCAAGCTATATATAATATTTAATTTAGTCCTAATATCCGTGAGACAGTCACATATTTGCTAATCTTAATGTGTAATTTCTATAAATACATATCCTGACAAATAAATAATAAATTTCTATTGAAAAGTGTCAATTGCACAATTTTAATACAAGTTTGTATTTATTATACATTTAAATTCTAGGAACTTTTATTTTTGTTATTTAAATATTTATAAATATCGAAATTTTTACTTTTAAATATTTAGAAAAGTTGATTATTATATATTTCAAAATACGTTACTTATAACACTAGAAAAATTGACTCCAATATTATTAAAAAATATTTTAAATCCTATTACTACTGTAAATACTACTATTACTACTATAAATATTGTGTTAACTTATATCGATAAAATTTAGATATTTAAAAGAAAGTCATAATTTTTAATGAAGTTTTTAAGAAATCTTGCTAAATTATCATAAAACTTTAATTTTATAATAATTTCTTAAAAATGATGTAATGATTTAATCTTAATTTCTTAAAATTTTTATTTTTTTATTAACGTGATTGTTTTAAAAATATTAATAACTTGTGAAAAAAATTTTTAAATTATTTGTGGTCTGACGTAATATAAAGTGCTAACACCTTTTAAAAAATATCGTAACATCGAATTAATTTTTCTTAAACTAAAAAATAATGAATTTCTAATAGTTTTGAGTAATTTATTATCAAATATATGTTGCGAAAAAATTATAATCTGTAAAAAAGTATTGACTATTAAAAGATAATATAAAGCGTAAAAAATTAAGTATTATATATATATTATTTTATAAGACTGAAAAAAATATTCATACTTGAAATTTCATTAAATAAATGAATTATTTAAATCAATACATTTAAAAACATTGCAAATGTCGTTATTACACACACACACACACACAATTCATACTAGTAATTTAGCATCATTAAGTCTTCGTATCTAAATAATAGAGTAGTGATTTTCATAATGAATTTTTTTTATTATGATTTAATAACTAAAAAAACTTTTTACAATTTCATGTAACATAATGCATTATTCAATGAGACATTTTCTTCTTCTTTATTATAATATTTGAAAGAATTTTAAAAAATTACGAATAGACTAGGATAGTATTGTCTTTAGAACATATTTTTAATCTTATGGTTTGCTCCAATAGTGTGACAGAGAATATAAACAAGATAAAGTTCCCGAACATGTTTACAATAGAAATCTGATTATAAAGAATATTGCTTTTTCCTAAATTTAATTTTTTATTAATTTGTATTACCGATTACAAAAAACTAACAATGGTATGTTCATTTGAAATAACATATAATAAAAATTAATTTTATTTGATATAATTGATTCAACTTCAATCCTAAATCATTTTGCAGAATATTATAAAATACTTTGAGTTGCTTTAAAATAAAATTCTTGTAGGATGATGATAATGCATCATTTACAAAACTAATATCCAGCTTTTTGATTTCATAAATTTTGTGCAGAATATAACTAAAAAATTGGTATAAATTCATTATTGCTTTTTAAAATGTAGTTGAAAATGATATAACTCATAGTTCATATGTGTATTATGCGAATGATGTAGACTGCATAAAAATTAGAAACGAGATATTAAACAGATTTTTCTAAATCGACAACTTATGATACATATTCCGAGATGTATCTGAGAATAACAGACCGAGCATTGTAAAGTTCTTTATTACATTTGACGTTCTGAATAAATAAGCAAGCTTTTTTAGATGCATTTTAGTATTTTAATGTTTAAATACATTTTTTTGTCGTTATATGGTTTTACAAAGGAGCAAATAGAGTTTACTAAAATTTTTAAAAAATCAGAGATAGGAAGATAAAAGGAGAGAAATGAGGATAGAAGAGATTAGTCTAGTTCGAAAATATTTGTATGGTCTGCTCAGCGTGATCAAGTATTTATCTACAATCGAGAGAAGCAACGAAGAGAAAAGATACATAAAATAGGTAAATACAGAGTAGAATACTTGTGCTGTTTCTTGAGGCAGCTACGGAGCCACCGTAGTATGGCAAGAAGCATGGTGAAGGATAAGTGCGAATGGCAGAGTGGGAAGAAGAGAGATGGAGATGGAGAGGGAAAGGGAGAGAGAGAGAGAGAGAGAGAGAGATAATACAGAGTTGTAGATGAGGCAGTGTTGTTCGACTGGATATTGGGACGTTTTAAGTATTGCCTCATCCCAATCATCAGTAACGACGAATTGAGACTATGCAAGGCCGCGATAATTATTCGAACCGTTCTGCGAATTGGGATCTTTTGTACGTAGCCCATAGCTCTTTACTTGCATCCATTAAAGGTCTTATTCTCCGATAGTACGATTATACTTTGTCTGGCTCTTCCAAAATCTCAATAATTTCTCAACACGTGTTGCTTAACTTTACAAAGTTGCTAGTTAGCTGCCAAATAATTAAATCAGTGTTTCTATCGAGACAGGCAGAAGTTACCGATGAGAGAGTGAAAAATAAGTTCTAGGTTGCTAAAAATCTGGAGGTTCTTTGTATCCGGTAGGAAAAACAGGTAGGATATGATCCTTTTCCCCGAACCGGATTTCATACACTCCATACGTCGGTCAAATCTACGTATGGGCGTCCGCGCTCGATACACGAAATCGCCTCGTGATTCTTAGAAGGCAGTAAACTGTGGTAGCCTTACCAGATGGCGCATCGTGTGTAACACGATTCGAGATTCGAGATTCGAGATTGAAAGAACGGGTGGCGCTTATAACGAGGGGGAAGAACAGTGGTGTAAGCGAAACCTGTGAAAGACTGTTGACTGCCGCTCACGACGATGTTGTAGCAAGCGACAGTTTCGTGTATTGGCGGCGATACTTGTTTATTTGGTTGTTCGTAAAAGGTACGATTAACCCATTGCTCGTTGAGGCAACTTCTGCTTACACAACGATCGTTTTCTAATTTTTACTTATTGAATATTAGACTGACGTTGCATCATCGAGTGATTCAGTGACGTTCTTCAAAATAAACGGCAGTATCAACGACGATGCATGAAAAGTGACTATGTGAGGTAGGTGGCCGAAACTGACAAGGTGATCAAGGTAAACAAAGTGAACGTGACGCCAGTTTATTAGGTGTACGATTTGTTCGCTCGTTTGATAGTATCATTATTTGTAACCGTGTCCGTGTCTAGTTGATTGTTAGCTCCAGTCGCTGTTTATCATTTAATAGAGCATCGCTAGAGTTGCTAACACGGAGGAAGAAAATAGAGTTGTGCAAGTGTCAGTGTGAGTGCCAGCGTGTCAGTGTTGAAAGCCGGTGTTAACGAGTAGTCGCAGTGCTTCCGTTTTCTTATTCTGTTGGAAGAGAGGAGTATGCAATGATTTCAGACGCGCACGAGGTTTATCAAGCTGTTGCTATTGTTGCTGTCGTCACGAGCGCTGGTCGCGCCATGACGATGGAGTAACAAGTGAGCGGCGTTGCTATGACGACAGGTGAATACCCAGCGTACTTCTTTCTTCTTCCGTAGGCCCTTAACTTTGTTGATTATTTTTTTTTCAAAAACTTATGTTACCTATCTAGGTCTATTGATTCTTTTGTGATCGATAAAATAACAGAAATTAGATGAACAGGGATATAAAATCGGAATTAAGTTGGTAATATGTGAAATTGTCCATTTTAAAAAATTCTTGATATTGAATTAAGATGATTTCACATATGGCATTCAACACTCCATAACGAGTGTTGATACCGATTCAGTTTTCATTTAGTATTTTGATTTGTACGTTTTAAACGTTGAAACGCAAGCGATGAAATACGTAAGGAAAACAAGTACAATGCATTTGAATTAAATTACAAATGAACAGAATTTTTTATCATAATAAAATAAAAGAAGTGAGTTATGAACAAACATGCTTAATCAACACATCACATCCAATTGCAGGCTTGTAATATTCCTAGCGTTGTGTCTGATTCAATCTTTTTCACTGTTTTGAATAAGAGTGAGCGAATTAGTTTGTAAAATAGAAAGACAAAGAGTAAAGAGAGGGAGAAAGAATGAGTTTACGAGCTAGTAAGAATGGTGTTAATAATCATAATTCATCTGGTGGGGTAGCGTAAAGAGATCCGGGGATTCAAGTATCGTGCGAGAAAGAAAGAGAGAGAGAGAGAGAAAGACACGTAAGGAATATAAACGAGCATGTCATAAACTACATTAGGTGAGTCACTTGGCTGCCTCTACTGCGGATTTGTAGTACAGCCGAATGAGTCGCAAGAGCTTGAACAATCAGCGGAGGAAATTAAGAAATGTTAGAAGGATGGGAGACAGAGAGCCAAGAACATATTCTCCTAGACGAAAATATCTTTCTCAAGTTATTATTCTATCAGGTTTCTTCGCTTTTTCACTCTCTTATCAGTATGCACGGGCAAATAAGTGTGTTGCAATAGAAAAGGGTGTGTGTGTGTGTGTAAGAGAGAGATAGGTTAGTGAGGAAAGAACATGAAAATAGAAAATGCACTGTTACTGCCATGGCGTGCGCTATATCGTTTGGATAACAAGGTACCGCGTTAGACAATAATCGAATTTGTTGATAGTTTTTCTTTAATTACCTAATATTTGTGTACAAATAAGCATGCCTTTTCAGAGTGTACATTCATGTACTTTTATACTAAGGTTTAAGTACTGTTGTTTTTACATTTTCCTCTTATTTCAAGTCATATTTATCTTAATTGTTGTTTGCTCATAATATTCAATTTAAATCTTAAAAATGTATAATAAAAATTTTCATTCTTATGATAGTTGCATTTATTTTAAAATATTATAAATTTATAGTGTTAGATTTCTAGTGTATCAAAATTAGGTGATCCATATTTGAATATGAACAATGCTTAACATTCGAAAAAATTTAAGTTCATAAATAATAGGATTGTATTTACATAATATTAAAATAATGTTATTTTTACAAAATTATTTAAGTTAATTTTAATACTAATATGTGTTTTTATTTTAAAAAGGTGTATCTAAAATTTAAATAGATCTTAATTTTAATTAAATATGTTTATTATATAACACTTTTATTTTAATTGATTTCAAGTGTTAGATACGTTTAAATACTTAATCATAAACTTCAAAGTATTATTTAGGTGTTGTTATAGTATAAATTTATCCTTAAAACAAATTTAAAGGATATAAGTTTAACTGATTAAATAATTATTATAATTTCAATTCATTCAATTTTATGTGATCAAATAATTAACAAAATAGATGGTTTTCATTATTTTATTAAATGTCTGATTAAAATATCTGTTAAACTTTAATGTTTGTATATTATCACAATAAAAAAAAAATATAAAAAGTTAATTATCTTTGTTTTACAGATTTTGAAAAACCATTTTATTAGTTATTTGTGTTCAAACAGGGAAAAAATATTTTTAATATTTGGAATTAAATTAAGAATAAATTATTTTCTTTTAATTTTCATCATATTTTTATATGTATACCACATATACTTTGTTTTAAAGATTTACAATAATATTGATTTAGATTAATTTTCTGTATTGATTGTGAATCAATGAAGTAAATGAAATAATTAATCAGAAATGTTACACTTAAAATAAAAGTATTTAATTATGTAAGCTTTATTATGAATAATGAAACTTTTACTACCCTATAAATTTGTAACTTGAGTTATGTGATTTATTTATAAAGTTCAATTCTTGATATTACATTTTGGTATAGTTTTGGTTTTTTCTTGTCCTTATGTTTTATAGTGCTTTATTTCATATCCAGGGTTTGAGATATTTAAGATAAAATGCAAACTGTATATTCACATTTTAATCTTTAATCTTGTATTTTATTAAATAAAATTATTGTTTATGAATTCTAAGTGTTTCTTAAATTTTCATTATTTTATCTAAATATATTTATACAGAAATATATTTTTTTTATTCATTTATTTTAAATTATTTATTGATATAACCTAGATTAACTATGTTTGAGACATTTATCAAGTTTTTATTTCTTAAAAATTTTATAAATGAGCCTATTTATAATTTTTTTTTTTTTCTAACATTCTTTTGTATTCTCTTTATAACAAATATAAACTTGAACTGCCTTCCAAATTTGTTTTACTTTATATTCCAGTAGTGGTGTAAATTATTCTGAATTTAGAATAATGAAATAAGTATATTAAATTAATATTCTTTTTTTTGTTTCATAGTTAAAATAATTGAATAAAGTAAAGAAAATATACATTCCTAGTGTAATACAAATATCTAGTACAAATGTTAAACTGTAGAAAAATTCATTTAAAACTGAAAATAATGATAAATATTCTTTTATTTTTAATTATTACATATAACATCAACAAAACTTTGATTAAAGACAATTTAATATAATCTACTTTTTACTATATTAGTTGTAAATTTTTAAATGAATAGTTTTTGTATTTAATAGGAAAAAATATTTTTATTATTTATATTATTCGTGAAAACTTCTATTGGATTTTGTATCAACTTTTTATTTTAAGTCTATTTATTTATAAATGTATATACATTTTACATATACAATATTTATTACATATATTATAGTTGATATTAAAATTGATTATCACAATCCCTCCTTTGTCAAACTTCTATAACTTATATTTTTTATTATGTCATCTAATTAAAATTTTTCTCTGATATCCATATTCTTTGTTACAGTCTCCTTGTGTGTTTACCATATACATTTTCTTTCCAAAATCCTATTCATTTACTCGAATATGTGAACAATTTTAGAACTTCCATCTTTATTCTTGTAGTCTTCTGAATTGTTATTGAGCAAAATCATTGTTTCAGCAACATCGTTTCTTTAATAACATGTTTGACTATTTTGTCTTAGGATATTAATTCTTAACGCAATTCACTCATGGAATAATTTAAAATATTCATCTTTTACATGTAAAATAAACATTTGTTAATATTCAGATTATATTTGTGATATATATGTGTCTGTGAGTGTACACATGCAAATCTTCTTTCAAATCGTCTTTTCTATAAATCTATTGTTCCATTTCTTTGGTTTACTCTTTTCAGATTGCAGATTATTGTGTATTTTTGAACACTGTATCAATTTTTGAGCATTTTAAAAATTTCTATGTATATTTTCTCTACTAAATATTTAAAAACACAATTATTAACGTCTAGTTAACACACATATATTTCATTTATACATTATTGCAATTATTGGTTATACAATTATTAGTATAGAAATTTGTATAATCTAAGTATTTTCAATAATATGTTTCTTTTTAATTGTATATACTTTTATGATTAAAACGTCTGATACTACAAATTTTTTTTATCGTGTGAATGTGTAAGTCTCAATTTTCTTTTTAATCTTTGGGTATATAATATTTTCTTTTTTCATTTGTTACTTTTAGTCTAAAAAAAACATATGTTATTTGCCTTTATGGAATTAAATTCTTCTTTTGTATTTTTTTCACTTTTCTTTACTTTTTTCATTATAAAATAAAATAATTAAGATATAAATTAAAATTTTTATAAATTAAAACGTATTTATGTAATGATACTATAAGACAAAATCTTAATTTTTTTTTCAGTAAATTGTTCACGTTTTCACATTTTCATAAAATGTTTTTTCAGATTATCATTCCTGATATAAATCTAAGTAAAACCACTATAAAATCAAAATTTAATTAAATTTAGAATCTTATCAAATTCGTTGTTAAATAAATAAAAAATTGTATATGTACACATACTCACAGACACACAATTGTTATAAATAAATTATCATTTTAATGTTTAAGTATGTCATATTCACATTTAAATTGTTATGATACTATGGCTGTTATTTGCAATAGTTATTATTTAAAATAGTCATTTATATATTTATATATAGTGTCTTATAATAATGATAAACTTTATTGCTGTTAATAATTTAATTTATGTATTTTATAGTATGTTTTTATATTTACAATATTTATTATGTACTAGCATTTGTTTGATATTAGACAATCACATGTACATATCAGAAAATCATATTATTTAACAGTGGTGCATTGAGATCGAGAGAGAGAGAGAGAGAGAAATACCGTACACAAGAAAGACAGAAAAGAAGTACACGAAGTTTCATTTCGAAAATCGGCGTGAAACTTTGTGCTCTTTGCACTTGATTGCTTATGCACTCTCATACACATGCGTATGTGGAAAGTCTTATATTTATTAATAATAACTCTCACAGATTTATTAATCAAACTGTTTTTCAAGATTCTAGTGCATTTTTATATAAGAAACAAGCACACAAAGTTTCATTTTGAAAATCGGCGCGGAACTGTGTTCGTTGCAATTGAATGAATTTGGCTCTTATACACGTGCGTATATGGAGGTCGTATGTTTATAGTTTTAAGCGTGTACGTGCATAGACGTACAAACATTCCCGTATATTTTAATTAAGTCATAATCTGGTTAACAAGTCTTTCAAATTCCAGATGAGTATGTGAAAGATCAAACTTTTTCAGACCCTCTACTTTGATGGCGTGACATAAATTCTGTTTTCATAACAGCCATCTGAATGTAAGCCGACGTACATTTGAATATAAAAAATAATGTTAAATATTTTAGTTATATATATATAATATAATGTTGAAAATATAATTATACAACTAATGGGTATAGAACTAATATTTTTTTATTTAAGCTTATCCACTTTTTATAGCAAATAATCATAATTCTAGTAATATATAATTCTATAGTTAAGAATCCTAGACAGATATATGGAAATAAATTATTTTACCAAAAAGGAATTAAAAAAATTCTTATATATAGTACTTGATTTGCTTTATCATTCGAATAACAGAAAATTAATTTTGTGTATTTGAAATATAACTTATTGTTTAATTGCAACATGAGAAAAATTTTATGCTTTTAATTTTCGACTGATCCCGCTTCAAACGGCTAGTATGCAAATATTCACGCATGTGTAGCACACAGGTTTACAAGCGACAGTCGATCTCAACAAGATTCGGTGGCTCGAAGATTTTTACAAGCCGATACGTTAATCCTCTACTTTGCGCCTCGGCAACGTCGCTTATTTGCTAAACAAACGTCTCAAATTACCTTCGTGTCCACTACACCACGAAAAAGTTATTCATAGTGTTAGCATATTGATATAAATACTCTAAAATTTCAGAGTCAAAAAAGTCAAAATTTTACGAATTTGTTGTTAAATATTGTACAAATGTAAGAATTTTATGACATTTTTTCTCATTTCTCTCTCTCTCTCTCTCTCTCTCTCTCTCTCTCTCTCTATCTCTCGTTCTGTCTCTCATTAAGCTACTGCCAAATGATCTAAAGATAAACTCATATATTCTTTTATTTGTCATATAAGAAATCAATATCCATACATAATAAATATTGTAATTATAAATAAATATTTAAAATGTACATAAATAGAATTATAATTATATAAAGTTTATATATTATACTGTTTCATTATAAAAAATATAATTTCATTAGAAAGAAATTAATTATAAAAATACGAGTCTAAATATTTATGATGATAATTTATTTAAAACAATTGTGTATAAGCGATAGTTAGCATGTGTATACATGCTTGTTTGATTAAATTATTAATGATCGCGAAAAATTATTTTTTTTCTTGAAAAACTAATTTCTTTTATTTTTTCTTGTGAGAACAACGTAAATCATTAATATAAAAATCCACAATTCCTATTAAACAGTTATTATAAGCAATAAGTATACGTTGTAAAAAGAGCAAATGAGAAAGAGAAAAACGGACAATCAAACGGACGGATGATTTTCTATTACTAGTCACTATTTTTATTACAACGTTTAGTGAAATGTTCACTAATCCAAATGGATGATGCAGTCAAAATTATTGTGTATATTATAAATTGAATAAATTAGATTAAACAAAGAAATTATATAAGTTAATTTTACAAAGCTATTGTAATTAAGAAAACAAGAGATTGAAAATTCCTTCGAGCGTTAAAAAATTTTAAAGATATTTTGTATACATAAACTTAGAGATGAACACATTGATATATCCTAGCGAGAATAGACAAATTTATAGTTGTAAAGGTCTAAAAACATTATTAAAATGTTTAAAAATATTATGATTATAGAAAATATGTAATTTTTTTAAATGTTATATGAATAATTTAAGCTAGTAAATTTTATGCGAATGATCTAATTATAACGTAAATGTACTAAAATTAACGACGTGAAACAAAATAATAAGATTTTCAGTATGTATGCAATATTGACTATTGAATAGAAAATTTAACTATAAATAAATTATAAATTTATTATATGAAAAATTGAAAGTAGCCAAAAATTAAATTCTACAAAAATGTCCTATAAAAAGATACAATCCTTAAATTTTTAATTTATCAAATATATCTCATATGTATGTTTATAAAATATAAGGAAGCTAAAGGTTATTATTACTATTATTGTTAATTAATAGATGTTGCATAAAAATAATACAAAAATGTAATCAAATTAAAGTATTGTAAAAAATTTTTTATTATGGAAAATAGAAGTTCAACTAACTATTTTCATTTAAGTATTCGTAAAAGTCATTCTCAAATATTAATAATAAATCAAAATATGAGAATTGCGTTGCATGCGTATTAGATAAATTTTGTATTTAAATATTTAAGTTTTCGACCGATATTGTTTCAAGTGTCAGTATACATATATTCACACATCTTAAGCACACATTGAAATGCTTTAGCAGGGTGACATTCGAACTCTGCAAAACTCGTAAACTCAAAGATTTTTCAAGAGTCGATCCATAGATTGTATATTTTGCGTCGCGGCAATATCGCTTATTTTTATGAACAAACGTTTAAAATTTACTTTGAGTCAAATAGTTCACGAAAAAGTGCAATCATAGATTTAGAATACTGTTATTATATTATTGTCTATTCGCTCTAATATTATAGAGTACATTAATTAAAAGTGAAACAGAAATGTTAACAATAAGGAATAATGAAAACAATTGTAACTTATCATTCTCGATACAAAGACAAGTAAAAAAACTATAATCTCAATATTAAAATCGACCGGAACATTGACAAATTCGTTGTTAAAAACAAGATTTTCGTGTGATTATATATATATGTATGTATGTATACTGTCGATTATTTTTCTACAAAACACAATTTCTGTTGACAGTTATTATTTTATTGAAATGAGTGTTTATACATATATTCTTGAAAATTTTTGAGCCTACGTGCTCGAATTGAACGGAATTTGAAATGTCCCTTGTGAAGCCTGCCTATGTGTGCTATATATGTGAGAATCTTCGCATATTAGCCGTTTGAAAATAAATGCATAAAATTTTTCATTAAAAAGCAAATTATATTTCTTCAAAAAAATGTTTATAATTATGAATAAGTATTAAAGCTAACCTTTAATTATATTTAAAAATTATTTATTTCCTCTTTAGTAAAACATTAGAGGTCTATACTCATTAGTTGTATAATTATATTTTTAACCTTATTTTGTATTACATATATTTGAATATGTTACTTTGAAATTTAATAACATAAACAATATTCAAGTTTTATATTATATATATATTATTTAGGGTATGTACATAGTGATGAATATGCATGATTTATAAATGTACTAAAGTCAAAGTTCCGTATCATTTTTTTTTTAATTTTTTTGAGTGTCTTTTAATATATTTAATTATTTTCTACAAAAAATTTTGAGCAATATTAATATTTACTCTTTTATGAATTTTTGAAAATTTCAATCCTTACTAAGGGTGGCTTATAAGGGTAGAAATTTGGTGAAACTCATTATTTTATCGTTTTGTGCGATAATTAATAGTTTTTGATAGTTCTTTTAAAGAAATTATTCGATTTTAAAATTTTTCATTTTTTGTTGCCACACAACGTTGCAAACTTCAGACTCCTTAAAAAAGTTTGATCAGACTCAGAGTCAGCCAGAGAACCCAAAAAAATTTGGAGGATCTGTTAACCTGATTATGCCATTATTTAAATATACGTCAACGTTGTAAGCCTATGCACACACATACTTAAAACTATTTATATATGGCCCCTATGTGCACATGAATAGAGTGCATTTGCATTCAAATGCATTGAGTATCAAGTTCAGCGCCGATTTCGAAATGAAATTTTGTTTGTACCATTAGTATATAAAAAGACTCTAGAAACAATGAAATAAAATTGTGGAATCCCAAAATTGTAAATGTATTAAGTTGAAAGTTGAATACACGGGTAAGCGTAGACATAGTACGTGTTTTTGTTTTACAAGTTGAACAACGTTGTTCCAGATCGAATTTAATATTGGAAAAATATAAATCAAATTTGATTTTATATAAGGAACGATATTCCGAAATAATGTTTTGTTGAATGCCATAATTGTGCTTATTATTAACAATAACCCACAGTAAAAACGCGTAAATGAACGATATTTTCTTTATTTAACAACGAATTTGACAATATTCCACAACGATTTTTATATTGAAATTTAATATTGAATTTTAATATTGAAATTATATTGGTTTTACTTGGCTTTATATTGGGAATGATAATCTAAAAAAACATTTCTGGGCTAAGTGAAAATGTTAATGTTATAAATATTTTAGTAAACTCTATGTAAAGTCATTGATTCGCATATGATTTTGATTAATAATGTATAAGACATTGTTGTTCATCGATTTTTGTTATAAAAGTTTGTATATATTTTGTACTTTGTATAAGTCATAATATGTTGTAATGAAAAATTGTGATATTTATTAATTCAATAATTAATTTGTTCTAGATATACTGTTACACGCATAAGAATTGGTGCGCTTACATACTCGTATCGTGGCGTTTGTAATAATGTTGTTAAAAACAATGTTCCAGGTGGATTTTTAATATAAAAATGTTATTACGTATAGTTCTGTAGATACTTAATATTATTCAAACATAAAATTTTTGTGGACTCCTAATAATTTGGGACTTATGATTTTTTAAATTGTTTAACCCTCTTTAAAGGTGATTGTTAAGGGTGGAAATCGTTTTTTAATAATTAGTTAATTTTATGAAATAATTAATTGTTTCCAAATGATTTTGTAAAAAAATATTTATTTTAAAAATACTTAATTTTTTGTTGACATCGAACCGTTTGAAACTTCAGATACGTTTTATGCTTGTGTAGTAAGCACTTAAAGTAGTGTCGGGCCAAAATCTTGAAGATCGACGACGTGTAAACAATTGAAAATTTTGAATTTACCTAATATGAGAAAAACATATATTATATTTTTTTTATTATAAGTATTAGAAATTAATATTTTAATAATTTTAATTTCCAAATGATAATAACTGAACAGAAAGTTTTTAAAACATAAATACAATTTGAAATGTCAGACATCTACATTCATAATACACGATCTTTTAACAAATTTATATTTTACTACTTTTTTATAATTTTTCCATGAGCTTTAATAATATTGTATAATAATATTATTAATATCATATTTTTATTCTTTCATATAGAAATATTTCAAGTTATAAAAATTAATATATTAGATAAATTATTGATTAGGAATTTTTCATATAGTGCTAGGTTTGCTTTATTATTCGTAAATGTGAAATTAATTTTTTGTACAAATATAATTTGCTGTTTAATTGCAACATGAGAAAAATTCTATGCATTTAATTTTTGACGGATTCTGTTTCAAACGGATAGTGTACAAATATTGATTCATGCATAGCACGCATAGACAGGCCTTACAAGGGACATTCGAACTCTGTTTGGTACGTAGAAAGACGTCAGAAAGTGAAACGAGATTTTGTGTAATGTTAATAAATTATTGTTGAATTTTTTATATTTGACTTAATTTTTTCAAAAAAGTGGCTTTTCAGATTTAAAACAGACTTAACTAGTGTTTTCCATGAGTAAGTGCATACATAGAGGCTCAGATTTCGTTCAGTTCATGGAGTTAGTTTGTAGCTAGTCATTCGTAGTTTTAAACACTACTTGTATAATTAATACTTTAGCATTAGTAAACAATCGAATAAGGCTTTAATAATCATATATACGAATACGTTGTTATTACCAATCTTAACTAGTTTTAAGTTTTTTAAATACATTTTAAATGTTAAAATAAAATCTGAAAATTTATAAAATCGTATTATTTTTAGTCATATTATATTTATAATTTATTTTATATCTAATAGAACAAGCTTTTTCATCAGATATTTTAAAATTTTTTGAATTATTATGTCGTAATATTAGTACTGTGATAATACCAAATATGTAGATTAGTCAAAAAAATCTGTTAGTATAGATAATAAAATTTTAACGTTTCAAAATTTTACATTCATTAAAAATGTGAAAAAATTTCGAAGCAGTTTTTGTAGAACCTCTAATGCAAAAACAAAACTGAAATATATTTATATTCAGATTATTGTTACTATAAAATACCATCTGCTAAAATTAAAAATCTTATTCACATCCTGCATTTATTATTTTGGTTTTTGCTTTAAACAAATTTTTTCGGTATAAAATCAATAATAAATACGTGCTACAAGCCGTTTGTTTATAACAATTTACGATTTATATTATTAATTGTTCACTGGAAAAACTCTATTTGATGGTATATTAATAAATGTACGAAAAAATGTGAAATTCAAAGAGACGCCAACAGTGGGAAATTTTAAACAGTACGATTAGCTCGACTTTTCAAAAAATGTGCTGAAGTCGTTAATTAACATTTTCGCGGATTTGTTCTTTCCTTGAGTCTTTCAAACAAAAATATGGTGGCATATCGAGGTGTAATTGACATTGGCAAAAACCGGGCGCAAGAAAAGAACAAATTTCCCTAGAGTTGTATGAATGTGCACTTTCGATCCGATCGGCGAGTTTTGTTGTAAACTACGCAACTCGCGGCTTCAGTTCTAAATTGTCAATTTCAGTTTTATGATATTAAAAAGAACTTGTTATTATATATATAATATGAATCAACAAAAAATTCTTAATTCAATAGCAATATAACAAAAAACATAATTTCCCTATGGTAATTAAAACATAATTGTATTTTCATAGTTCAAAAAACGAAGAGTCCGAAGTTTGCAACGTTGTTGCCGCAAATTAAAAAATTTTAAATTTGAATAATTTCATAAAAAAACTATCAAAAGAATTAATTTAAAACAACAAAATACTGAGTTTAACGAAAATTCTACTCCTATCAGCCACCCTTATTAAGGGTTGAAATTTCTAAAAATTCATCTTCGAATTTCCTAATGAGACTTTGTGGATACATTTGGTATATAATGAGACGCCGGAATCTGAAAACTAATTTTGTGCAATGTTCCTGTGAGAGTTGTTATTAACAAATATACGATTCCCCATATACGCATGTGTATAAGAGTGCATAAAATTCAAGTGCAACGAGTACCAGGTTCCGCGTCAAATTTCAAAGTAAAACTTTGTGTGTTCGTTTGGTATATAAAAAGATACCAGAATGTGAAAAAACACTTTGTGCAATGCTTTTGACAGATGTTATTAACAAATATATACGTATATATACTCTTTGTATAAGACTGCATATGCATATATATGCATTAAAACTCAATTTAATGTTCGAATTTTGAAATGAGGCTTCGTGGATGAATTTAATATATATATGAGACGCCCGGATTTTAAAACTAATAATGTGTACTGATTTTTAAAAAGATTTTATTAAATATTATACACGCCGATACGTGGCTACGTGCATAGGTGTGAATATGCATGACTTAGTGAATATGCACTAAAGTCAAAGTTCCGCGTCGATTTTTTTTTCGAAAAATTTTTGTCGAGTGTCTTTTAATATATTTAGCGATTTTCTAAAAAAAATGTGTACAATATTAATATTTACACTTTTATGAATTTTTGAATATTTGAACCCTTAGTAATGATGGCTTATAAGGGAAGAATTTTTGTGAAATTCATTATTTTGTCATTTTGTGTAACAATGAATACTTTTTGGTAGTTTTTTGAAGATATTATTCGATTTTAAAATTTTTTAATTTTCGTTGCGACGTTTTTTTTAATAACGTTGCAAACTTCAGACTCCTTAGTTTTACTTAATATTAAACGAAAATAAAATTTTTGTGGAATCCTAATAATTTGAGACTTATGTTTTTTTAAATTGGTCAACTCCCTGTAGGCATGACTTTTAAGGGTGGAAATGTTATTTTTATTATAATAAGTTAATTTTATTAAGCGTTTACAATTGCTTTTGTAAAAAAAATATACATTTTTGAAAAACTTCAATTTTTGTTAAGCTCTAACCGATTGAACTTAAGACACGTCTTTTTGTTGATATTTGGGTTATTAGTTCATTTTGATATGATCAACGATATTAATTAATAAGAAGTTATTGAATGCTTCGGAAACGTATTTTTATTAACAATAAACTTCTGCGCAGTGTATTATATATAATATATATGATGTATAATATTACGTATAATATATAACTTCTGTGGTATACATATACGTATGCAATTATATTTAATTATAACGAGAATTTGATTTTTTCTTGAAAATATGTTTATTTGTTGATTATTACAGCAGTAACGTAATTTATCCATAACAAGTTGTGGAAACCTAAAAGCATGATAAACATTTTGTTAAATGTGATAGACGCATATGCTTATCGGTAGCGTATTGAACATATTTATTTGCGGATACTTTTCGCAATATTGTTAAATAATTTTTATAATTTTTTATTGTTTTTCCTGTCCTTGATTCTTGGGCACTAGAATTTTGTGATTTTATTGTATAAAGATTAATTAATATTGTACTTATAGCCTATTGTACGAGGCTGTCTTCTGCTAGTACTCTCACGCGCTGCAACTTCTATTGTTTATAAGTTTCTATGTGCAGTAAAATTTTTTTCTATTTTTGTATAGTTGATAATGACTTTTGTTTATGATAGTGAAAATATAAAATTTTTCAATTTCCTTTTTCAAAATACACTATGTGTATTTGTTTTATAATAAATTTAATATAATATATATAATAATATAAATAAAATGTAATAAAATTTGTATTCAAGATACAAAAAAAACAAAATAAATAATGTTTCAATTTTCCTTGCCCTTGTTTTTCGGGGTTTTTTAGGATTACATAATTTTTTGTTAATATTATACCATAATTATGTCGTTTATTTAGTTTTTTTAATGAAATTTTAAATTTTTAAATATTTGATTTTTTGTTGGAGTTACAACGTTGGAAACTTCAGACTCTATTTTATAACAGTGTTCCAAAGTCCTTCCACAACTTTATTAAAGAATTTGTTACTAATAACAAAACATACAAAGAAACATACAATCAACAAAAAATGATTTCTCTACGAGGTCAAAACTGCATTTATATAAATTTGCTTATGTATTTAAAAACCCATATACTGCGTACATTTTATTGTTAATAACGTAAACATTGTTATAAAGGGATTCTACACTTTTTATTAAGAATTATTGTTATTAAAATAAAAACATACAACTGTACAGTTTTTCAGAAAAAATGAAATTCTCTTCATAGTTAAAATTTTCTTTATTTATGCCTGGGTACATATCAGTTACGTAGATCATACACGCATCTTATAAACAGTTTTCACCTTATTGTTTATAATATAGTGTTATAGAAGCACTCTTCGACATTTAATTACCGAATATTTTTATTTATATTAATCGTGCGATGCAAGCTTCAGCCTTTTTAGCAGATAAGATAGGGGAAATATTAAAATGAACTGATTGAAAAAAATGTTTTATTTCGTGTCCAAGTAATACAACGATTCACTTCATTGACATGTTACCAACCATCGTTCATTTGTTCATATGTGTAATCTCTTCATTCGACGTCGACTTTCTTCCCCAGTAAAATCGTCCAACTTTTTTAAAGACGAGAATGTGTCTCTTAGACGGACGACTAGCGTTTTCTAGAACAAATTTAAAAAAAATTAATTTTTTAATATATATTAATTTATAAATTGTTTTTGCATAAATATACGCGGATAAGCTTGTGCTTAATGTTTCGAATTAGTTAATTTAATATGGTAAAATATTTAAAAATTTTAGAGAATATGCTGCATTTAACAATAAGTTTTCATTTATCCAGATAAAGAATCCCATTTATGTAAGAGTAGAAAGAAGTTCTATTCTTATAAGAAGTTGTCAATAGAAAAAGAGATAAGTTAGTGAGAAAGTTATCTGTTATAGCATTCGCAAATGTTTTGTTTTCGAATGTTACGTAAATAATACTTTTAACAACACTGTTTCTTACGCTATGGTATTATTATTACTTTTCAATTAATATTTTAAAAAGTTTTCATTTATATTATTATTATTATTATTATTATTTATTTTAATATAGATTTTTTTATTAGACTATTAATATTATAAATGGTAAATTGTTATAAATAAGCAGCTAGTATGATATATTTATTTATTTATTTTATAGAAGGAAAATATTTTTTAGTACAACAACAATAATAATTTTGTTCAAGCTGTAGGTAGGATTTTCAATTTTATTAGATATTTTTTAATAGTAACTGTGTAAACTGAATATAAATATATTATAAACATTTTTCTTTGTACATTCGAGGTTTTAAAAAAGGTATCTAAACTATATTTTTTTAATGAATGTAAGAAATTGAAAGGTTAGAATTTGATTATCACTCCTTTAGATTAGATTGAATAATCTAAATATATGTTATAATAACTTTTAATGTACATACTGATATTAAATACTGATATTTTTAAAGAAGGTAAAATATTAATTGTATAAGAATCCGATATAGCTCTTATGGATATGTGCGTAAACAAACGTCTGTACAAAATGAAATCCCATAATGTATATTTATTTTGAAAACTTAAAATATTTCTTTATCTGAATCCTTAAATAAATAAAAAACGTGATTATTTTTTTATTTCAATTCTTTCAAGTATGTCTAACTAAAATAAATAACATTCAATTTTAAAATAGTTTTTCTTTTTTTGTACAGAGACTCATACTGTGGCGATGACCGATCCACAACTGACAAACAGTAATAACCGTAATAGCAACAGCAGTAACAGCGGTGACGGCAGCATCGATATCAGTTCTAGTAACATTAATAGTAGCAACATTAGTAGTAGCAGTAACAATAATATTGTCAATAACAACAGCAACACTTGCAATACCAACAATAACAACAACAATAACAATCATAGTAATCATAATAGTAAAAACAATGATGAAGAACCAAAGTACCTACATAAAAAGTTCAAAAAAATGGCGGCTAGAGAGGTTGTTGGGGCCCTTGTCAATGCATCTGTTTCGCATGTTACTTTGGTCAAGACGAAGGATAATTTGGTCAATTTTGATTCAACAAATACTTGTGAGGCTGGGGAGTCACGCAAGTCTGGTTATGTGTGTCCATATTGTAAGCTTTCTTGTGCCAAGCCCAGCGTCCTGCAGAAGCATATCAGGGCTCATACAAATGAAAGACCTTATCCATGCTTGCCTTGTGGATTTGCATTCAAAACTAAATCTAATCTTTATAAACACTGTAGGTCCAGGGTTCACGCTCTTAAAATGGAAGGTGCCGATGTTACTAAGGTGCATAGATTTTTCGACTCTTCAAAACAAAATATTACAAATATAATTCTTTGCTAGCATAATAATGCTCTAAAACTTATACATCAATAATATAGCTCTTTGTTTGTTTTAGGTGTCGTCGACCACCTTACAGCTCTCGGAAGATTCAGATGTAAGTCTCTCAGATAGTATGAGTAACGGCGCAAGTACACCACCACCTTTACTTCCACCATTACAATCACCTCTTTCAACTCCTTCGTCCTTAATGCGCTCGTCAGAATTTTCCAGTTCATGCTCAAACCAGAAGAGGGCCAAAATCTACAAGCCCAAATTTCATATGGCACTACAGCAATATACACTTGTTGAGGGTACTGATAAAATAAAGGTCGATTTGTTACAAGAGCAAATTGAACGCATTATTACTGATAATCGAACTATTGTTGAAACGTTAGATCCGCACTTTCATAAGCTCATACACTGTCAGCAGAGTTACATAAAATCCGAACATCCGCGTAAGCGTTGCCACGGGTTTGAAACGCAGCAAACCTTTTATCCGGAAATTGAGTCCGAGCTCGAATCTGAGCTCGAATCAGAACCGAGGTCTGAATTTTATACCGGATCTGAGACAGATTATTATATAAATTCACAGCCGCTCGCATCTCCAGGGCCGCTACTTGGCCATACACAACTTGTTGATGTTCGTAAGCGGCCGAGATTAGAGACATTATCACAATATCCTCGACATAGTACATTACATATGTTTGGTGGTGAGGTACGCATTCTTGATCGAAGCGGTGAGAGCAAAACTTTACGCATTGAGCCACGTTCAGGTAGCTCATCAGATGCCGCACGTACTGTTGGTTTGGGTCTAGTGTCTGGTTCCGAAACTGCATCGGTAGTCGTACGTTCAAGTCTCCATTCGGGAGGTATTATATTACAAAAACCAGCAATCGAAACAACTGCATCAGCAGGATCACGGAGATGTGATCGGCTTGGTCTCGCCACTTTAATTCCCAACATCTCGCCACCCAGTCTAGCGCCAAGTCTTAGTATTGTTCATGTATCTGAAACGCGTAGTCCTTTCGATTCAAGCATTTCAGAATCTAACGATGAAGTTGTTCGAGTCACCATAGCTGCACCTTTTACCGGAAATAAGTTTCTACGACCCAACTCACTATCTCTCAAGCCCGGTAGTTTTACACCCAAGCGTCATCATGGTATCACGCCCACAGCAAATACGTTACCGCTCGTAAGTCCGGAAACACCGCGACCCAAGAAATCATACGGACAGCTATATTTGAATGGACACGCTTATACTTACTTGGGTCTTAAGTGTTCGACAAGACTTTTTTATTGCACACTCAACAGACCTCAACCCATGTACGTAACCCAACAGCACGGTCTATCCATGTATTCTAATTGGAAAATTTGCAAGGAGGCGCCACCAGAATTAGAGTTAGCCCACTACGATTCACGACATCGTCCCACTGGATATACACTCGCTAGTAGTCGCTGCGAAGATATATTGACGCACTCTTCACAACGACCACGGACACCTAGCAGTCCTGATAGTGGACTTGAAAGTGATGGTCAAGAGCGGGCTCGGAGACTTCGACTTTTTGATGGTGGATTCGAGAGCAATGAGGACTACACGTATATACGTGGTAGAGGTAAGCTGGAGAGCAATGACGAAGGGCAGCTGTTCAGTCGACCGTTAATGGACGCCTCACCGACGCTTATTGCAGGTCGTGGTCGTTACGTCTGCGAGGAATGTGGAATCCGTTGTAAGAAGCCTTCAATGCTCAAAAAACACATACGCACGCACACAGATCTACGGCCCTACCGTTGCGCTCATTGCGCCTTCAGGTAAGTCCGATTCCACCGGTTTATTATGGTAAAAGCGCACTAATACGCTATTATCTTACAGTTTCAAGACCAAGGGTAATCTTACGAAGCATATGAAATCTAAGACCCATCGTAAGAAATGTGTTGAATTGCGAATGCTACGTGATGAACAGGCTAATACAGTTGAAGATCAGGGTAGTAGTGACTCCGGTTCTTCTTCCGAAGACGAGACCGAGCCCGAAGCCGAACTTGACAGCGGAGAATCAGGTGGTGAAGAGCGTGAGGCGGCTCGAGGACTGCTTAGTTTAGCACGACCAGTCGCACTTCGATTGCCAGGTTTATTGTCCACAGAAAGACCAACTACCTATCCATATGGACATATAGCACTTTCACATGGACCCGAGGAACCAGCAGCTCCCATGGATTTAACAACCCGTCAGCCGAATGAACCTGTAACAGAGTTGGCGAGTTTAGTCTCGGTAGCAGAGCGTGCAAGTCTGGTGGCCGAATTGCCCGGGCGAGGTGCGGGTTCTAGTGCACCACGGCCACCAATAGGTCTGGAGGTTGTACCTCGCAGAGTTGTTGTTGGTGAACCGGGTTTTCGAGTGAAGGTTTCACCAGTCATCGGGAACCCAAATTTTGTTAGGTAAGATGCCAAGGATAAGCTGATATAATGAATATATACCGTTGGTCTTTGTAAAATATTTAGTTTTGATGTTTTTTTAGTATGACTGACGATGCTCGCAGTGTTTGTGGTATTTGCAGTAAAGTATTCAGCAAATCAAGTCAGTTGAGATTGCATATAAATATCCATTATTTTGAGCGACCCTTCAGATGCGAAAGCTGTGGAACTTCTTTTCGCACGAAAGGTCACCTTACCAAGCATGAACGATCAACACTTCATCACAATAAGGTATTGTTTGAAAAAGTGCATTATTGATGGAAGCATTAAAATAAATGAAAATGCCTTAGATTTATTTTCTTTAATTGGCAAATTAATGTTATCGCTTAATTTGAAATATTTTAAATTGTTACATAATAAGTTGTTAATAAATCTTGAACATTTTTGTCACAAGTCCGATAATTAAGTTATGATTCCAGCAAAACTTGATTTTTCATATATTTAATTGAATATGTACTTTTATACCTAATTGTGTATATGGGGTGTCTATGATTGGTAATCATAATTTCTCAAAGGTATTTTACTAAATTTACTCTCTTGTAATTCCAGAAGTAAAAACTCCGCTTCTTTCAATTTTTCACAAATCTTTGAAATTTCAATGTTGTATTATTGCAAAGTTAAAAGAATTTATAGGAAAGTATTTTATTCTACAACTAATATTCCGTAACCTCTACTAAGCATTTTTACACCGTTTATTCTTTTAAGTCTTTTAAGTCTTCTGGACAATACTGAATTTTTGAACATAGGCTTAGAACATAGCTTTGAATATCGATGACCTCCCGATACTGCTCCCGCCAATACGTAGATGGTTAGACTAAGAACGGGTTAAGAACTGTGGGAAAGGTTAAGGCATTTCTGGGTCTTGTTAATTTATTCTTTGAGAAAAGTTTAGTTTAATTTATTTATGTACAAGTAAATCATCAACAGTCTGTTTTTTATTACAACTTATACGAACTTTATAAAGGTATATTAGGCTCTCTAAATTTCCTTTTGCATTGAAATTTATCAGTACCAAGTCGATTTTAATATGAAAATTTTTAGGAATCTAAAGTCTGCATTGTTGGAGTTGCAACAATTTTGAAAATTTTCAAAATCGATTTTTTTTTAAGAAACTGTAAATAGTTATCAATTATGACACAAAACGATAAAAAAATAAGTTTAAAATTAATTGCACATTGAAAAAAAGTCGAAAAATTGTAACAGAGTTAATTTTATTACTTTACTAAATATCATTAATCAGAATAATAGTTTATATAAAAAAAACTACTTTTAAAAGAAATTGGGGTGGAATATTACTTTTCATTCGTTTTCAGTTCAAGCGCAAATGTGCGTAGAAGCATGCACTCTTATATACGTGAGTAAATGGGTACATCTTAGATTGTTAATAATAAATACCCTTAAGTTATTTTCTGAATTTTTTTCAGGAACACCGTGTTAGTTAAGAATACTGATATATATGAAAAAAGTTTTATATCAAAATCCTGCCGGAAATATGGGTACATCTTAGATTGTCAATAATAAATTTCCCTAAGACATTCTACTAAATTTATTTTGGAACATTGTGTAATTTAAGAATACTAGTGCATGCGAGAAGGTTTTTTTATCAATATTGCACCGTAAATTGATGTTACGTTCATTTGAAGGCGCATGTAATCTTATACAAGTGAGCATAAAGGCGGCCAAATTTGTTAATAACGACTTAGCCTAAGACATGAACTAAATTTTTTCTAGAATATGATTTGCTATTGAATTGAAATATTTTACTAAGATTATGTTACCTACAAATTATTTTTGCAATAAATGAAAAATTTTATAGTTTTACCTTTAGACCGAACTGATTCAACGAAAATACACAAGCATGCACACGTATAACGCACACATGGAAAGGCTTCATAAGCTACTTTCAAATTTCATGACGCTTATAGACTCTACGATTTTGAGTCGATCGGTTGCTTCTTGAATTCGTAGTGCGGCAACGTCACTTTTTTCTGAACAAACCTCTATTTTATTTTAAATCCCCTACCACATGAAAAAGTATAATTATAGATTTACAATACTGATAGAAATACAATTATTTACGTTTTCTTATTTTTTAAAATTTAAAGAGTTAAAAATGTTACGTTGTTCTTTAAATACAAATTCATATATATGTGAAATCATTGTCTACTGTCTTTTTTCTGTCTCGCTCATTTATCTGTGTATATTGTTACTCTTTTTTTCTTATTAGGTTACTCACAAATGATGTAAAGATTTGCTGATACGTACTTTGATTTATCACATAACAAATAAATACTGGTACATAATATGTATTATAAATTATAACTAGTGTAGTATATTAACTATAATTTCATTAATAACAAATTAATTTAGAAGTTACTATTCATAAAATGTCATATTATAGTAAACGTATATGTTACACACTTGTTTAAATAAACTATTAATGATTATGAAAAATTATTTTTTGTTGATAAATCATTTTAAAGAGTTGAAAAATCGTTTTATTATTAAATAATTTTTCGATGTTTTTACAATTGATGATAAGTTAGAATGATAACGTATAATGGTTAAGCATAAAATTTTTTAATTTTATCAATGATGTGTAAATGTGAAATGGTAAAATATTTGTTTTTGAAAATATAAACAAAATAAAATAGATTTAAATAAAACTTTGATAATTTTGAAATATAAACTATTTAAAGTGATGCTTGTTACAGTAACCTTTATACAAATGATGTAAAGATTTAAGGTAAAATTATATTGTAATCTGTAAGTTTTCAAAGTATGTTTTTCAAACGTTTTCGCACATTGGAACTAAATGATATTATTTAAATTAACTTTTCTATTTACATATATTTAATTGCTAATAAAACAGTTTTTTAATTGTAAGTGTAAAATATGAATATTTTCTGTCGTTGACAATTAATGTTGGTGGACAATCCAGTACATTCTCAGACGTGTCGCAATTTTGTACAAACAGTAAAGCAACATATATATAGTTTCTGTTTATATAACATTTTTCTATCTAGTAGTGTTAAAACATTATTAATAATAATCGTTTGAGAACGAATGATTTAAAAAATTATAAATTTGTTTATTTTTTCATTCCAAAATTATGATGTTTTAACGGTTCTGTTTTTATTATTTTCATATAATAATTTAAAAGATTTTTGGAAGAAAAATCTCATGTATAAAAACATTTTTTTTTCAATAGAGTTTCAATAGAATGGTAACTTTATATTCAGATATTTATTTGCTTAACAATGTATAATACAATATTTCTTATGGATTTTAAACAGAAAAATTGTTATACATATTGGAATTTCCACGAATCATATTATTTTGTAATAAAATTTTGAAGATTGTATTTAGATAATAATCAAAGCTTGTTAGATATCTTGTTACACGTATTAAAATTTTACGTTTATAGAATCTTAACGTAGCGTTAAAAATTATTTTACTTAGTTTAGAACTTATTTCGTTTTAAATTTTTTATTTTCTAATGTGTAGAGTTTTTATATTACAACATCTATAGCGAATTCCGTTCTTATAAAATTGGTAAAAATGTGTTGTGAATTATATATTTGCTATATTTTATTTGAACAATCAATATAAACATTTTGTAAACTTATGGTAAATATTTAAAAATTGAATATATATGCTGAGTGCTTTTGATATTCTAAAACTTTTATTTTCGTAATAAACGCATATGAATCTTTACAGAAAACTTTAATTTAATTAAAATATATATATTTTATAATGAAAATGTTCTATACTTTTGTAATTTATAAATAAATTATCTTGTATTTACAACGATTATATGAATAAGAAAGTTTCTGTAAGTAAGAAAATAAAATTTTTAAATTCGACTTTAATTTTTTTTTAAAAATCAGTTTTTAAAGTAATTTTAAAATGACTAAAATATAATTACAAAAATTTTTTTTTTTACTTTCATATTATTTTGTAATTTTATAAGACAATGGGGTTATGTAGCATAAGTGGTCAATAATTTAATGTAATGATAATTGCTTTTAATATTTCACATGTCAGTTTCACTAATTCGAATCTGATTGTATTACTGTATATTTTAATCTATTATTTTAAATTTACTTATTTTTTTAGATTTCCAGTAAGATAATTGTAAAATAACATGGATAAGTTAAATTAATATTAAGAATTTCAATTAGGAGACATTAGCTTAATAAAATAACTGTTTTCATTCTTGAGAATTATTTATAAAGCCACAATTTAATTGATCTTTCTAATCTTGAAATTTAAACATTTTACAAACTAAAAATTTATTTAATTAATAATAAAAAAATTCAAAACGAAGTTTTTACATTGGCAGATTAAACTAAAATATTACATTTTTATTAGAGTGGTGATGAACATAGTGATTCCTTAAGAGCCGTGTCTATAAATACCATCGAATTCGAATGTTTTTTTTATTTGCAATTTCAATAATTTTATGTATTATGTCTAATAGAAAGTGTAAAAAAGGTATTTAGACTGCCTCTGTAATTTCGTATAGTAGAAGATCGTGTATTGCATTTTCTAGATATTTATCCAGATAGGTCCGAAAAAATTTATGTTTTAAAATACAATAATTTTCCTAGATAAGATATTAGCGTTTTTAGATATGTTCACAATAATTGTATATTAATAAAAAGATAAGTAAATTATATACTAAGATCTGTATTTTATAAAATTTGAGTTTAAAACTTGTATATATCAGTCAGTGAATCCGAAACAAAAATTTCAAAGTCAAACATTGCTACAAGAAAGTGAGATGTGTATGTGTGTGTGCATTACAGATATCATGCACACATATTATGCCTACATATGCAACTTAATGTGACTGTGGATTCGAAGCTCATCGATTCTAGAATTTTAACGATTCGTCGCCGTAACTCCTACACTTTACAGCAGGTCAACATAGCTCTTTTGTTTTTCCAAACAAACCTCTACATGTATAGTGCAGCTCGTGAGCTTACATACAAATTAATGTTTAATTATTAGCACATAATATACCATATATAAACGGTATTTAATATATGAAGCCGTAAATGCATAAACACACACGCACACTAATGTACATTATAAACTATTTCTTTCATTATTTTCTATATCCCTCTATTTTATTGTACTTACTTAGTGTTTTTATTTCTAAACTATTATTGTCAATAAATTACAATAATTAATGCAGTAGCGTGAGCAATAATAAAAAATAATTCATATTTTAGATAAAAAGAATTTATAAAAAATACAATACTTTAAATTGTTGAGTTTTAGTTTATTTATTTTTCTTCATTATACAATTAAGGAATAATATAAAAAATATATAAAAAAAATATAAAAAACAATATAAAAACTTAAAATCCAATATATTTAAAAAAATAAATTAATAAAAAATTTTGGGCATAACCATTATTCATCCAACTAAATTCTAACCATTTTTTTTGGAAAATTTGTTAATAATTATTATTAGTAGGACCTTAATATATACATTAAGCGCACAGAAGCACATTTGCGATTTGACGGTATGGTCAAACTATTTAGAAATCGATGTGGTTAAAGTTTTAATTAGTTAAATTTCAACAAAAATCGTAGACTTAGTTAAATTCAAATAGCATCGTATATCTAAATATATTCTGACTCATAGAAAAGAGACAAATCAAAAAATTAGTAAGTATAAGAGAATGAGCATATAAAAAATTCTCCAAACCAAGAAGTGTCAGTTTGTCTATATGTACACACAGGCTATATTAATTTCTTAAAAGATCTTTGTAAATCTTTTGATTATTACTTTTATGAAAACAGAATAATATATCAGAAAAAAAGATGAACGTATAAAATATTTGTTTTTAAATAATTACGTGTAAGTATATATGCAGCGTCTGTTAATTGTTTATAAAATATTTACAAAGGAATTTTATAACTTTTAACAATTAAATTTTTATTACTTATTTTCAACAATTAAATTAACCAAATTTCAATAAAAAATTAGATTTTCTGCATATATATTGTTTTAAATAAGATTAGATAATATAAATGTATAATATTTTGTTTATAATTTTTAATAATAAGCTTGTTTTAAAAAATGTTGTTATGTTTAATAATAAGTTTGAATTTGTCAAATAAGATACTAATGTGTACTCATCTTTCCTTTTATACTGCTATTTGTAAAAATGTATTTTTACATACATATAATAATATATACATACATAAAAATACTAATATCTAAAATGCACATAATTGTTATAAATAAATTTTAATGTTTAAGTATTTATAATCATATTTAATTTGTGTTCTGATATTATGGTTGTTATATTGCAATAGTTATTATTCTAAGTAGTAATTTACATATTTATAAATAGTGTCTGATAATAATTGTAAACTTTATTGCTGTTAATAATTTAATTTATGTATATTATAATATGTTTTTATATTTACACTATTTATTATGTACACTCCTACAATAAACTATTAACAATCAACATAAATTGTGTTTTGTAAAAAAAATAATGAATAGTATTTTGATTATTTAAAAAAACATTTCTGGGCTAAGTAAAACTGTTAATATTATAAACATTTTAGTAAACTCCATGTAAAGTCAATGATTTGCATATGATTTTGTTTAACAATGTGTAAGACATTGTTGTTGATGATTTTTTGACGTGAAAATTGGTGTACTTACGGTACTTTATATGAGAAATGGTGATATATATATATTAATTTAATAATTAATATATTGTAGATATATTGTTAAGCGCATAAGAATTGGTCCACCTACAGACTCGTAGCATGGCGTTCGAAATAATGTTGTTAAAAACAATGTTCCGGGTCGATTTTTAATATGAAAATTTTTTTACGTATAATTTTAGGTACTTAATATTAATCGGAAATACAATTTTGTGTAATCCTAATAATTTTTGGACTTATAATTTTTTGATTATTTTAACTCCCTGTAAGGGAAGTTTTTAAGGGTAGAGTATTTTTTTTAGAATTAGTTTAAGTATTTTTTTAGAATTAATTTTATAAAATGATTAAACATTTCTAATTGATTTTGTAACAAAATATTCATTTTTAAATAACTTCAATTTTTGTTGAGACTCAACCGGTTGAAGAAACCCACGTGTTGCAGAGATTGTATCTTGGTTTTGGATTCAAATCTTATTGCTGTGTTAAATGGATTCAGTATACTATTGATGTGTAGATATTTCATAATAAGCAATGGATTCATTGTAGGTGAGAGTGATTAAATATTTATAATGCCTTCCATTTTCTTTAAAGCGACAGAAGCATAAACATTTTTATTTCCATCTAGAGTTATTTTTATGTTTAGTCTTTTTAGGAATTGATAGTTTTGAGCTGAATTCACTTTGTTAGTGCTGAATTCACTGAGTTCACTGAGTTAACTTCCACCGATTGTATGTTTTTTTTTCTTTTACTGATGACTGACTACCTTGACGCAAATTGTCTACTGACTTTTTAAATGCAAGTTTAACTATTAATGTACTCTCGTAAGTTATAAATTATACCTTTGTTAGATTGATTTTTTTATATGTAATCTAATCTTTATAATTTTTTCACTAAAATTAACCGAGACCCTGTCCTATTTAACTATAGGTAATTTAGGATAATTAATGTTCTTTGTAACTTAACACATAATGCTAATTAACGATCAACTATCGTTTGATGGAGGTAAATAACGTTTGATGAAGATTCAATGAAATTATAACCTGGTAATGCAGTTGAAAATAACTCAAGAAACGTATGCACGAGATGTTCATTTATCAATATTAGTATATAATATTTTATAATTATTATCTTTTCGATCCTTCATGTATTTATCATGACATACATACACTATTGTTTTTAATCAATATAAAACACTAAATACAACATAAGTAGGTTTTGGAATATTTATTACAGGGTTTGAAAGCTTCGCAGCGATTAGATTCATATCAATTATTGAGCATATTTGAAAATATGGCTTAGCAATGTAAGTGTCTTAGTAAATGTTAAGTGTCAATTGTGCCAAACTTCCAGTCAGATTTCACAGGTTAAGCAACCATTTTAAGTTGCTGTTTATTCAATTTTAAAATCAGCAAAGAACAACGAGGCATTTGTACTCGGTTACCATATAGTTACGCACAGTCACAGTATTTTTATGGTTGGCGTAGCTCAGAATTGACCATCGTTGATATTTTTTATAAGTACAGCACCTAAGCCATTATCGCGAATATCCATTTTTAATACGAACTGGTTCTTTAACTTAGAATAGAATAGGCTCTGGGTTTCCCCGTCATAAAGGCGCCATGGTAATTAAGACGTCATTATGCGGCGGATACGGCGTGTGGCGAGGGAATGAAGCGGCGGTATTTGAGAAAGAAAAGTATAAGAGAGCGCCGCGAGGCCGAAGTGAGGAAGTTGAGTGGACGGAGTCGAAACGCTAGGACGTGGCTGACCGGCCGTAAGAGAAAACGGATTGTGTCCTTATTTCACCTTTTCATCTTCTGTTCATCATCGTGATTCCTTACTTAGAGAAATTCTATGATAAGAACTGCTTAAATTAAAGATTTATGTGTACAGAACGTTATACAATTATTACAAAATAACATCCGTGTCTAACAGTAGATATTCGCTTACCTTAAGTACGGCGTTTAATTTATAATAATCAATGCGGAACTAATACGATCCGTACTTATTTGTTAACTTTGTTCGTTACTACAAGGTTAGATCACGCATTCGTTGATTTGCAAATCACGTCTCGATTGAGCATACATTTCGATCTCTATCTTCGGTTAATTATTGTTTTATTGCGACGATTAGAGCGTTCTAACGGCCTGTAGTACGCCGACTCCGACATCATCGTTTGTTTCGTAGTCGAACGCACTTCTAATAAATGATAATTGCATTCTACCGCTAAAGTACTCTCTACTTCTTGACCTTTTGAATGCATGCATATTTCGATAAAGTATGTTTAGCTTTCTTCAACACTCTAATTTTATTGAAATTATACCATCAATGAAGCAAATATTAAACTTTCTGAAACTTAAAGATTAGAAATTTTTATTTGTGAATAAAATTATTAATATAAAGATAATTTTTAAATTATAATTTTAATCAAACGCTTTATTTAAAGATACTAAAATTATATAAATATTTTTATATGAAATATGACTTTAAAATAAATAAAGCATAAACGATTAGCGTAATAATTAGACAATAATTATTTATTTAATTAAAAATTTTAGTTGAGTAAAAATATTTTTTTACAAAAATGATAGTCAAATATAGATTTTTAATTATAAAAGATAATTTTAATTTATTTTCTAATTAAGATTTGATGTCTTTATTTATAACTTTTTGTAAAAATGTTAGATTTTAATAATTGATATACATTAATGAATGTTTTATGTATTTATGTATTTATGAGTATTTTTTGACATGATCTCGTTACGACGCACAGAGAGCATTCATCTATAATCTGTGGTATGGACAATTATAATCATTCTTATAAATCAGGTATATGAATTCTTTAATGCGCCTTTTGCATCGAAATTTGACTAGAGTTTCGCTGCTAAACTATTTCACGTCAACTGATAGCAATTGTGCTCGAAGAAAAGACGAGAAAATTGAAAATGCGGATAACAGAAAAGTTAGTGGAGGATATTATGAAATTATTTCTCATAATTTTAAATAAAATATGTTCAAAAATCAAGTGATTGCAATCTCACCATGCGGTTGACGGCAAGAAGATATCTCATTTCCATAGATATTTCATCCACTTACGATTACTCGACGATGGTTCATTGGTACAGAATCTTTGCGAGATCTGGGTTTTCCTGACAAGAAACCAAATTAAGATAGCATTACAAGACAGTATACTTAGTTATCTACAATAGGTGACATGTATCAAACAACTAGCTATTTTTCATTTTTGAACTTCTGTTTCGATGCAATTCTACGTCGTTTGAAGAAAAACATTGTACTCCACGACCACAGTTTGTGTTACCACTATTTTTATAAGACTACTAAGAAATTCATTGTTTTCCGCCAAATTTCAAGACAGTTTTGCCCAGCAAGTAAGGGAAGGTGTAGACAAAAGTGGTATATAAAAAATCGGAATTGTTACATCACTCCTCGAGAGGGAGTACATCACTCGTCGAGAGGGAGGTATTATACATAGTGAATACCGTCGATCTCTACTCGGTTTTGCGGTTAGCCTTGAAGTACACCAACATACCATCCGCAAGTAAATGGAGAGCCACAATCAAGATATTAAGAAGGGCTTTTGTATGCGATAGATATTTGGATCAATATCTACCCATGATAATTTTCAATTCTAGGTATTATCTATTCAATTATTACTATTTGACATACTGAGCGAGTTACTATTCGGCCATAACATCTCCTATTCAGGCAAAATGCCTCCCATGGAACAAACCTGATTTACACTTCGTCGTACACTTTGTCTATTATGTTTCAAGAAGGAAATTCGGTATTCATAAGGAACCACCCCCTGTTCGATGCTTGTGAGCAGTTCAATACTGGATTATCATCTAAGTACACGTGACACTTCGAGATCATCTGCCAACACAGTAAATATCAGTACGCAGATGATCGTTTAGGAATCGAAACCACAAAAATGCACGAAAGCGAACCTAATGTGACACTCATATTCTCCTCCATAGAACTCAAAGACACCTACAGGGCGGCTTTTTTTGAAATCGTCAATGTTTAAACGCCGCCCTAGTAGAGAATCACGAAGCACCAAATTTCATTTAAGCCATGGAAGAATTTGAGAGAGCTGGTCTTCCAGAAAACCTGCCTAGAATAGGGGCTAGATTTTATGTCTGGAGTGTGACCATCTCAGCAAAGGGTTTTTCATTGTGCATGAAGAAGAATTCGAGTTTATCAAGTTTATTTATATATAAATCAATATTATATTTAATACTGTTTTTTATTGTTTCTTTTAATTTTACTTTTATAGTTTTTTTTTTTTTATTATTTACTTTCTACCTTAACTATTTCAAACTTAGATCTAATTGTATTATACTTGGATAATACAGGAATTTAAAAAGCATTAAATACTGTTAATTTAATATATTCATCGTTTAGTTACTAGCATAATTATAAATAAATAAATAAATAAACTAATTTAACGACAAAAATCTATTTCTTTCTGTAAAAATTTCCTTAATATTATGGAATTAAAAAATTCATTAGGATATAATTGATGATTAAACTTTTATGTTACTTGGTATTTGTTTGCTGCAGGTAAGCATGACATCAACATTTGGAACTGCTACAGCGAGCAATCCTCGTCCATTTAAGTGCACAGACTGCAAGTCAGCTTTTCGAATTCATGGACATCTAGCAAAACATCTTCGTAGTAAAATGCACATTATGAAACTTGAATGTCTACGCAAGTTACCATTTGGAACATATGCTGAAATGGAAAGATCTGGCGTGAACTTAAATGACATTGATACGAATGACTGTGATACTAGTCTTACTAGTCTTCGAGTGAGATTTAATTTTAACATAACATTTAAGTTCAAATTAATTTGTATAAATTATTTATAATTCTTTTAATTATCTCATTAGATTATGGCTCAAAAGCTTTTTGAGAAGGATCCTAGCAAACTTGAACAATGGGAAATAGGAATGCTTCCCAATCACGTGGCTAGTGGCGGTGATAGCTCATCTGATGAAGAAGCCCATCTTATTCACACGTCTCAATATACAGAAACTCACTTATCTCGAAACTATTACATGACAATGTGCACTCAATCGAGTGATATGCATTTAGATAACATTGAATTAGATAAGGTGAGAAATAGCCCAATGTATAAGTGTCACTTATGTCCAATTTCATTGCAAAATTTGAACGAATTACATATACATTGTTTTATTGAGCACAATATCAAATCGAGCAATAATTCCGTAATTCATTCATCAACAAACTTTGAGGATGAAATTAAGGAAACAAATAATACTCATAATTTCAAACGAATTGATGTATGTACAGTGAGGAAAGTGGAAGCAGGACAGAGAATCGATGCTACTTAGTGCCAAACAACGCCTCAGCATATATGCTAACATGTTTTTACATTAATTCTAAAATACCGAATTAAATTTTTTGAATTTCATGTGCTTTTAAGCTGTCTAATATATTATTGTAAATCTATTTTATTTTTGCAGCATATTGCATAGAAAGTTAGTTCTGTTCAGTGCATTCTTAATTTAAAAACAAAATCTTTTAAACGCAAAAATTTATGAAATTTTTTATTTCAGTTTTATAATTTTTTTTTAACATTGTTATGGTGTCATACAAGATAATTTAATATTATTACACTTTACAAGAATACAAATAAAAATGCAAATATTACATGGAAACCTCAGAGTATTCTAATATTAATAATTAATATTATATCTGCATTAATTATATATTTATTAAACAATAGTTACGTACACGCACGCACGCACGCACGCACGCACGCACGCACGCACACACACATAGATAAATTTGTACCATGCGTAAACCAAGATATAATCAAAAATATTGCAGCACTCAAGAAATGCGTTTGTATATATTTAGTACCAAGATGTGTTGTAATTTATTTTTAAGAGTTGAATGGCAGTGTTAGTTTATAAAAATATTCATATTTGAGTTTTATAAAAGTAGTGTAGTAACTTTAAATTTAACCTTTTTCTAAATTATGAAAAAATTCATTTCTTTTGAAAAATAAACCTTCAAAAGGAATTTAATTTAATTTGAGCAATAAAACAACCATGCATTTAATTAAATGTAATAAATGAATCAAGATTTATCAGTCTCAAGAACAAGCTAATTTATTCAGCCTTGTATTAATTATACAATATGTTTATTTTTAGAATACTATCTTTTTTTTTTAAATTTCATCTAAATACAGAAATAACATTTTCAGTGATTCATCATACCTTTCGTATATTATTTTTATTTAATGTATTTCATTTTGTCTATGAAACTAAGTTTCAATGATCTCGTAAGTTTTTAGTGAATATTGAAAACTTACCTTTTATTGTCTAAGTATTCTTTGTTTTATCTGTTAGAATACTTATTAGAATAAATAAGTACCTTGTTGGTTTTTACAGTTTGAATATACTCATTATAGTTAACAATGGTTATGTAAAGAGCTAAACTCAATATAGCTTATTATATATTCTGATTAATCAACATCAATATTTAATTATTTAAACAAAATTTAAAAAATTAATACACCTTATTAAAAATCATATTTTTGTAACTAATTAATTTCAATTGTACACCTAATAACTCCAACTACATGAAACTGATAAAGTTTAGTTTTTATATATACTAATAAATCTATAACTTTTAGTAAACCCATATATAGATATATATGATTTCAGTGAATTTGGAGGGAAGTTATACATGAATCAGAAAGAGCATTTTCTTTCTTATCTATAATTTGCTTATTTAATAATTTTCTGGGCTTTGTGTTTCTTTTCTTTTAATGCGTGTAAAAACTCTTCAGTTGTACATGTTGTACATTTTTATAAGTATGTTTTTATATGAGTTAAAATAACTCATATCAGAATCTTGAAAATACTTAATTTACAATTGAGATTGGAAAACTATATTTAATTTTTGTTACGTTAAATTATTAATAGCTGATATTTGCTTCTTAGAAAATGTTTATAGGCATTTTTTACAAATAATGTAATATCTCATGCATGATGGAAAGTTGAAATTTTTCTAAAAATTAATGAAATAATGCCAAAATCATGTATGTACAATATTCATCTACAATTTGATTTTTTAAATATATATTTATGTAATTTCTAACAAGATTAAAGAAAAACATTTATTTTGTTCCTTTGTTTTTGAGATAATCAATTTTTATTCATTTTTTATATTTAAATTTAAATACTCTTTAATAATAGAAACAAATTAAGGTAACTTAACCAAATTATTCATTAAAAATATCGTTTGTAAGGGCAAGATCAAAATAATAATGTATACATTAAAGCTAATTCTAGTTACTTATAATTAGTTGTGTATCATTTATTTTATGTACATTAAGATCAATCTTGTTCAAACCCTGTTGTTTCTTAGAATTTAATTTGTTGAATATAATAATCGAAGTTACCTATATCTTCTTGAACTAAAATTATTGATAGAAACATTGGATGCAAAAATAAATATTAAGTTTGCAGCTCAAATTTGTACAATGAAATCGAAATGTAAAAATTTTTGCTAAACAATATTAACATAGCATATTGCGATCTATAGTTGATGTATAACTATTTTTAAATTTGTGGAATCCATCAATTTTCCTTATATAATCTTCCAACACATGTATGTGTGCGTATATCCAGTAAGCCAAGCCAACAATAAAACGAAATCCATCATGTAGAAATAATTATTTTATAAATATATAAAAGATATATATTTTTAAATTTACATTTTGTAGAGTTAATATTCACATTTGTAACAAAGTAAATATATGAACATATCGAGAATTAATAATTTTATGAACTGATTGATCATATAGCAAGATGAATACTTTTTAAATCTATTTTTACTGTTTAAAGTATTTAAAGTACTGTATAAAGTTAAAACTTTTCAAATTGGCTTGGCTATTTTTAGATCCAGTATTAATATACTAAAAATAAATTTCTTTATAGTTTTTAAAATTCGATTATCAATGATATCCTATAAATTAGAATGTTTATAAAGCGCCTTCAATGTATTTAAATTAAGTCAAGTGTTTGTAGTACTGCATCGTTAGCACTTATAAATTGTTGGTATAATATTTTATAATTTTATAACTGTATTAAAGATCATAGAGCTTTATAAAATGTACATATTGAATCAAATATAATTTAAAAACTAAGATTTTCATAGTCATATTAACCAGTTAAATTCTATGTAAGAATTTTTTATTAGAACTAGAATGGCTTAGCCAATGAATATCAGATGATGGGACCCTAATAAATAATTAAATATAAATAAAATTATGAAAGTAATTTGTTTGAATTTAACCAACATTTTGTCAGTGTTATATATTTTATTATATATTTGTAATAAAAAATTTTATTACAAAATTCAAGGCTCTGTTACATTATCAATAAAAATGTAATTAATTTATTGTAAATATAAAAATTATTGCTTAAATATTTTGTTAATATTTTGTAATGTTGATAATTACATTTTATTAAATAATAAATAAAAAGTAATTTAAATAAATATTGTTTTCTAACAATTTCTCTGTATATTGTAACTCATGTATATTTTAATTTAATTATAATACTATTTGATTTATTGCCAGCTAAATCAAAACTGAATTTGAAAATAGGACATGTTTTGATTCAAAAGAAATTTTCAAATCCAACTTAGCAAGTAATTCTATTTGAGCCCAAAATAATATGCATGAATCAAATTTAACAATTCTAATAATTCAATATATGTTATTATTATATATCATTTTTAATTTTACTTATCCTTGATTCTACAATATATGAGTTAAATTTATTTCAAAATTTTTTATTTTTTAACATTTCTGGATAATTTTATAAATTTTGATTTTTTATTTTTCTTGAATGGATAATGTATTACAAATTTTATCTTCCACAATTTATCTGGCATCAAAGACAACAACTAAAAGAAATGTTAAGGAAACATAATAAAATAAAAATATTAATTTACTTTAGTTTTATAAGTTATTTCATAAAACTCAATATTTCTAATATTTACATTTTGCATAAATAAAATCAAATTTACATATTATTATTTAGTTGTGTTCTTTTAAATTTACTTAAGTTATTTATTAAAATTTGAATATTATTGTTTTCAATTACTGAACTGCGTTAAATATACATAATTGTACTTTAATTAGTTCCTTCAAAGTTGAAAAATATTATTTTGTATAAAATAAAAAAAAAATTACAAAATATTTGTGATAATTAAATATATTCAACCTTAACTTTATCACAAACACATATAATAAATAAGTTTAATCAAAGGATACGGCGTTTGGTACGCTTTTTATACATTATTCTGTAACCACATTCCCTGCAACGTATAGGGTCTCTTGGGCGAATTTCATTGTCATGATGACATTCTATTGAAAAAAATTAATTTTGTTTAAACGTATGTTTTAGATTGTAAATCCTAATTAAAAGTATGGTTATGATATAATGTATATAAAATATATTTTTTTAAATGTTTACAAACCTCCGCAAATATATACCATAGCTTGTTTTGGTGTACTATCAATTTTCGTAGAATCCATTTCGTATAATGATTATGTATCGTGTTACACAAAATGATAATTATGTTGCTTAAAATATACATAGAATTATAAGAATATAAATTTAGGAAGAACATACCTCTTTTACGCATGCGCAATAGTAATTTTATGTTCATTGGCCCTCGTAAATAAGCACGATATGAGTTGTAAGTTCTGTGAAATGTGTCGTTGACAGGACGTGGAATTCGGCGTGAGTAAAAACATTTAAAAATAAGGAAGAGGAACTTTTAAACCATAATAAAAAAAATAATAGATTATTCAACTGAAAATCTTAGTTTATGTTTTATCACAGATACATAAGTAACAAGTCCCTTCTCGTAACTTCGCTGAATCTATCTTGATCTTTTGATTTGAGGTAAAATAGAACTGTTTAATGATTACTGTCATATCATAGAGTAGATTGCTGATTTCGATTAGGTACGTTTTGACAAGTAGAGCAAAGTGTTTTATTACTACCTAGCAGCAGAACATCTACTCAACAACTGTTTTCGAAGAATTGCCAATCTTTGGTGAGTCGGTAGACTTGTTATTATTGTCATATTTCTTTTAATTGTTTCGACATTATATGGCTAACCTATTAGTGAATCATGATATTCAGGCTGATTTTATGCCAAATTCATCCATTGATGTTTTTAGATATTTGAAAGGAAGGTGGATTCATTATTTACAGATTGTATAACCAGATTAAATAAATATCTATTAGAGTTTTTTAATGTTAATACTTGTACTTGTGTGGGTTGTAGGTTATGTAAATCTTGTGATGTTAAGAACAACTATTGAGGGATTATTGATTAATTGCGGAGATAAAATGTATGACAAGCTTACCTTAGATAAAGGAATATTATTATAATTTAAAATTGAATAGCCATAACAAAAAACTGCTCTTTTGTCTTCTTAATATTCTCCAGATGCTCATTTTTTGCATCTTATTCTTATCTGTGTAGTTTTTTTATATGTCTTTACTTTTTTTGTGGTTATTACCACCTATATATGTTAATTAAGGTCTTTCTTCCCATGTAGGTTATTTACTACAAGGTGTTTAAGTTTTTTTAATAAAACATTTGCTTTCTGTCCCAGGATGACCAATAATACTTGGTTCTTAGGATTCCATTGAGTTCTTTGGCTAAGGATATTAATAAATTCTTGCCAGTTTATACAACTCATAATCTTTTTCAAGTATTCTATTCATCATCATTGGTGTTTGTGCATCTTAATGATTATTTTCTTTAATTTGGCTTGTCACATGCTTCTTAGACTAGTCTTTCTTTATTACAGGTTTATGGAGAATGAGAAATAATTAAGCAATAGACGTTTCAAGATGTTCTGTACCCTTTCAAATCTGGTATTTATGTACTAAAAGTTATATTTACTATGTCTTGAAAAATCTTTTGATGTTACATGGAGGTTATACCTGCAATGTTAGTGGTGAACTGGTTTACAGGATTCCTGGATAATGTATCTGTGACATATTACATATTTACATATAATCTTAAACTCTTATTCTCATAGACTTATTTATCAACAAGCAAGTCTTGATAGGAGATACTTCAAGTTCTGTAGCCATACAAGAGGTTTATGATCTGTAGTTAAAATGAAAAGTTTTCCTTAGAGATAATGTATAAATTGCTCCACACTAAAATACATGGCTAGCAATTCTTTTTCCATGGTTGCATAATGTCTTTTTGTAGAACAGAGGGAACAAAAAGCACAAGCAACAAACAAATCTTGACATATAAATCTGAAATATCCATGATGAAAGGAATATTAAAGTTGAGATATTAAATAAGAGGTGAAGTACTTGAAATAGTTGGAAGAGTTTCAAAGGTTTCCTGATAATATGAACTCCAATGAAAAGGTATGTTACCTTTTCAAAATGATATAAGAGTTTAGCAATCCTAGCGAGATCTGAAAATTGTTTGATTTGCTTTCTATTTTTCAGTATTGAAAATTATACAATTACAACTTTATTTAGGTTTGGTTTTCGTCTTTTGTTTGATACTACATATGTATCCTACATATGTTATTTCTTTGCATTCAAATAAAAATTTTTCTGGCATGAGGATTAAGTTTTCACTTTTCAATCTTACCTTTGAAAAAATTTCTTTAATTTTCTACATGTGTTTTTAATGTATTTGAGCATATTATGGAATTATAATAATTTCTAATTACGTAACAATTTTAATTCTTGAAATCCGAAACAAATTATATTTATTAATTTGTGAAATGAAAGGAAGTTGAAGACACTGTTTTGTGCTTAAAGAAGGAGGCAGGGGAATTTGGTAGGACTCTGAGGCTAAATTAAACATGGAAAAATATTTTGCATCTCCAAGCTGGTCTAACATATCTGTTATATTTGATAATTTATGTGAGATTTGACAATTCTTTTGTTTAAGGAACGATATTTTATTACAATTGTAAGAGTAACATAAAATGTAAATTAAAAAGATTGTAAATTCGCCTCTATATTATATTTGTGATCGTCGAATAGTATAACACAGAGATGAAACATTTCATGGAATTGCAGTGTACTTCCTCAATAAATCATATTGATTTTCTTCCCTGTATAAGTATTTTACAAAATAAATTATTGTGTATCAAATCATCGACTTACATCACGTAAGCTAATTCTGATTCTATATTTCATGCAAATCAAGTTTAGAAGAAATGGTCTAACATTTGGAAGTACCTATTTATCTACTCTCAAACACGCGAGAACGAATTTTCGATTGAATCATGTGATCCGTTAAATTTCGATACTACCGTTATTCATTAATCTATCGTTCTCAAGTTAATTTTAAATTGTTGCCTAGAGTACTCGTGGTCACCATTTATGACAAGGTTGCGGTACCGTCTGTAGCGAATATATTAATGCTATTGATCCATAAAATCAATTCAGGAATGTGTGCATGTTGCATAATATATTGTAATTCATAGGAAGTTATATACGTACATTTCGTTCCAAATCGGTAATACTGGAATCTTCAGTGAATAGTAAATAGCTCCAAGAACACACTAGTTAATAATGTAGCAGTATTTCTTGTATAATTCATTGGTTCAAAACTTTTAACATAAACTAGGGTCATCGATATTTTAATAACTATTATAATTTTATGCTTTTATAGTTTTTCTAATTAATCTTATTATATAAGTATTTTTATTCTTGTATTATTGTTTAATACTACCTATTTAAACTAGTACATTTATTTTTAAATGTAGTATATCAATATCTTTGTATTCTTTATTCGCCTTTTTGCTTTAGCATTATCGCTCCTTTCTTTTCGTGGATCTTCCTTCTTCACCTCTAACGACTAACTTTTCACGGAGACCTTGTTTTGTACGCTTTGGAAATTTTGTTTCAAAATATAATATTTTCAATTAAATAACAGATTTTTACCTTTTAAAAGTGGCATGAAAGAATTCTGCCTTTAAATAATGCTGATTATATATAATTTTGTAACTTCTAATTTCTGCTAGAAATAATTATACGGTGAAATTTTTTCTCGCAGTTATGCCGATTTAGTCTTAATACTTTAAGGCTTTAGCGTAGCCCAATAATCTAGGTAATCGTTTAACAAGATAAAATTTCATTGGTCAGCGAATCTCATGATATTCTTCTAACACAAATACGTTTCACGAACAATATATTTTCATATTCAGGGAGTACTCATTTATTAATAGCTGAAGCTTAATCCTGTACAAGTAATTATAAAACTACAAATCTCTTGCAGCACGAGTGTCCCCAAGATAATAAAATATCAATAACACCTTTAATTCTTAATTAAGTAAAACTTCAGAGGAAAAAATTGTTGATAAAATACAATTTTTAAATATGCTATATTTTTCATTGCATATGATTTATTTATGTAGCTTGATACCGCGTGACATGTAAAGAAAGAAATTTATATAATTTAACAGGATAAATCAATAATTAATAGATTGAAGATATAGTTTACAATACAATAAATAAACAAATAAAATTAATTATTCTTATTAATATTATTATCTAACTAAAGAATTTCTTTTACACTACAGTTTTTAATAATGTAAATCAATAGATATACGAAATTTTATGATCTGAAAATTATCTCAAATAATTAATAATATAATATGATTAATATATAATACCAGAAAATAAATTTGTAAATGAAATTATTAATTTACAAATGAAATTCTCAGTTATTAAAAATTATATTCATCAACGCGATTTTATATTCGATTTTGAATGCTAGAGTTCAAAGGAAACATGTAATTTTATTTATCCGTAATGTAAATTCGAAATATGTCATTTATAGTATGTTTAATAAATATTAATTAAATTAGTTTAATTAATTAAAAATTAACAAAGATAATTTTATTATGAATAATAACTATTATATATTGAAAACTTGTAATGAAATAACATTTATTCAACTTAATTAAATGTAATATTTAGATATAATAAAATTTGAAAATTCCAAGGCATAAATAAAATGAACCTTCTTCAAATTCATAATTTAACTTGGCAAAGTTTAATCGATCTTTAATTTAATAATATTAATTAAATAAATTATCGATAATATTAATAATAATTCAATTTAAATTTAATGATAAGCACGAATGTTTCGTCACAATATACTATCTTTATAAATGCGAATATCACTCAAGTTGTAGTTACTACACTTACTTTTATGATGTATTTTTATTTCATTGAGTTGTATTCTTGTTGCAGTAGTGTATCACTTATTAATCCATGATAATATATTTGGACGCACCTGACTCATTCTCCAACACTCGTCCTTCGCTTTTGGAGAAATGTTCAAAATTCAAAGAAGGATTATACATAACTTGATATAAATTAAATCGATAAAATTTACTGCATTGCGATTTCACAAAATTATTCTTTTTAACAGTCGTCAGTGTAACTCTGTTTCAAGTGATGGATCATGAAATTCAGTGCAAGAGTGAATATTATGGGGCAATGAAAAGGGAACTTAAGAAAATCCTTATTTTATTTTAAAATATAAGTTTGTATTATACATTTCCGAAAATATAAGAGTAGATCTTAAATATCTCTTATAATCTCGATCGATCTCTTTGGAATTGATAGTCGTTTATCCAGCGGCGTTGGTTTGACAATGAAGTGAAGGTGCTCCAGGTTACAGAGTAATCAATTTATGCTATTTTAGTAGATAGCTGATGATTAGACGGGCCTAGCGCCATTTCTTTTTGAATAAGCTTTTGATTATCTTTTCCAAAAATTGAATATTGAACCGGCATGTCAATATAATCAAAATCAGGCAAAATTGTGTGTTTAGTGCCTATCAGGAAGTGAGCCGATGTGAGAACTAGGAAGTCGTTGGAATCATTAGAACGTGATGTAATCAAACGAAAATTAAGCATTGTTTTGATCATTGCTGTACATATTTTCAATTCTTCTTAGATAAATAATTTCTCACCGATTGTTTTATAAAATTATTTTTAAAATAGTTAACTACAGCTTCCCGTAATCCTCCACAACGAGATCATTTAGGATGCATAAAATGCTAATTTGTTCCCTTATTCATTAGAAATTTATTTACATTTTCCTTATGCACTTCCGAGTTAAGCAACCATGATAACGTCTTAAATTCAATTTTTACCGCAATAAAGTTTGTTGTATTGTCTGAGTACATGTTCAAAATTAACTCCTGTCTTGTAAAAAAAATCGGCGCAAGCCTTCAATATAAATGTTTCTGTTGTTAGATCTGTAACTAACTTAATATTTACTGCTTTAATAGTGAAACAAACAAAAATTCGATCGAAAGCCTTTCAATGTTTTTTCTCCTTTATGTAGTACGGATTGTAGTAATAAAAGTCTGAATTTAAAATGGTTGTGATTAAATTACTTGGTTATTTGGGAGACTGTTCATTCAGTAGCACCATCACGCAATTTTGCGCGGAAATATATTTATTATTGTTTTCATTGTCGTTTTTCAATTAAACGGATAGTATTTAGTTCTTACTGCATTCAATGTAGCGTGATTTTTACTAGGAAAATTCAAACAACATTGTTCATATTTAATCAATTAGGCTGCATGATGGATTTTAGTAACAAAATCTAGCATTTTTCTTCAAAGAAAAATACCTCATTTTTAATCGTATGCCTACCAGAATGTACGTCATTGTCTAAAAATAGACTCATAGACCAAACTACTCTACTCAATTTAATTTTCTTTAATTTTTGTAAATTATTTAACTCTTTAAAGTCTTCTCATTATGCTAGTTTCATGATAACCTTTAATGCTACCTTCAATTCCTTTGCTTTTCAACGATTCGTGTTTTTTGTTTATACTTGAGTATTTCTGTTGTAATTTATTTTCATTCACATTTAATTAAAAGTATTTAAACGTTTTAATTTATTCAAAGGTATTATGATTATAATACTCCGGGCCGGTTTTCCACGTATATTTTTTTAAGAATTTATTCCATAATTAGCTGCGTAAGAAGATGTCAGTGGCATTGTTTGCTGAACGCACATGCCTTTATCGCGTCGAACTATTATGATTCTTTATTTCAAAAACTCGGTTCGGTACAAATATAATGAGTATATGTAATTCCTTATTAATTCATCAAAGAGTAAAAGATAAATCGGACCACAGAGTTACTTCATCAATTGCCATTTCAATGATCTGTAAAACTACCTTTATGAGACAATAAGAGTGCTGCATAAGATTTAAAGGAGTTATTATTTTTATTATTCTATTTTCCAAATAGAATAGGTTAACAATTAAATATTATAATATAAATAAATAATAGTAATAAATAAATAATAGTCAAAAGCTATTCATTTGCCTCACAGAACCCGTGAATTTTCTTCCGAACCACGTTTTTAATTACTATTCTTTGAAATTTTAGATTGTATTCAACAACGTTGTTCGTGATTTGTTTTCGATATTTATACCTTATGGTAAGGATTCATCAAAATCCTCTTAACATTGCGATTGTTTTTACATGATAATTTTCGCGGATACTACAATAGGAATTATTAGTTTTTTCGGGTCATGCAATTGTGTAATTTCCAATAGAATATATCGTTTTTTTACTTTCGTCTTAAAGATTTTAACAATCTTGTTATTAATTTCGTCGGATTTTCGATTTTATTATGCGTCTAATGCCACTACATCAAAATCATGATTACATCAATATTTGTTATCTTTTCGATATTAAATGACATAAGTTGATTATGTCATTTCTTTTTTAATTCGTCATAAATTTGCAAGGTTTCCTTAAGATTGCTTGTCCCCATAATAATGTCATCCAGGAAAAACTAAAAAAGTAAAAAGGTAAAGCATGATTGGCTACGGAATACCAATTTTTGCCTTCAAGCCGTAACATTAATTGATAATATGCATTGTTATCATCTAGTCTAATTTACTTGTACATTTTCTCAATGTCGGCAAGCATTACGATTTGATGTGGACGATATTATAATACTATATTAACGCTCGTATTTTAAACAATCATTTAAAAGAACGCCAGAGCTCGTTTTAGCAGATGCGTAAAATTCTATTTTTAATTTTCTCGTAGGATTTGATTCATTTATCATCAAATGGTGGGGTAAAAAAATGGTAATTTATAATTTCTTGTTAACTTCTATTACGTAGCATGGTACTACAGCTTTGCGAATGTTATTTACATATTCTTTTTTCAAATTTGAATTATTTTTCAAACGACGCTCTTATGTTAAAAAACGTTTTTTCGCTAAGGATAATGAAACTTCTAATTAAATGGCAAGTATCTCCCTGTGATATTATTGTGCATTGGGTTTTAAAATGTTTTTCAACTTCATGTTGTTTTATAGATAGAAATACCTCGTTTTTAATTTCCTCTTTCAAAATTTAACCATGGTTTTATTTAGTACATTGTTCGTTAGCATGGATATTTTCACTAACAATCAAGCCTAACTTAGTTTTTTGAAGTATTAGTCTAATGTTCGGCGATTGCATTTGACACACAATTTGATTAAACGCTATTTGAGACATAATAAATCAAATAAATCATAAAAAATTTTGATTCCAAGTAACGCATCAATTAAATTAACACTTATGAAATTCCGGATCTCCGAGAATAATATTACGAGAATTATTTAAGCTTTTAACAATAAAATTATTTGATAAATAGTTACATATTCGTGGTATTATCAGGAATTTTAAACTTTCTTTGAAGTTATAAGGTTTTGAAAAATAATTTCGGTTTGAATTGCTTGCTTAATCTGTATTGCAACATTGTATTATATATTCTACCGCATTTTTTGCATCCTTTCCTGTTACAATTATTATTGTGACGACCCGTATTAAAGCAATTAAAACATAATTTCGCCACTTTAACTCCTTTAGCACGTTTTTAACGGTCATATTTTTAAAAGCTTATACATAAATACAACTTGTAAAAATTTTTCATATTATGCAACTACTAAATCTTTATAATGTTTAAATAATATTTAAATGTATAAGGTCTTTTTAATATTCGCGTTAGGGTGTGTATTAAGTTTTGATTTGTGTGACGCGTCAACATTCTGATTATTCGGAATATTCAAATTTGATATCTTTGTTCCAAGAAACCCATAGTCACCCATTTTTTTGTCTGTCGCTATCTCTAATTGATCGTTTAAATTCTTTATGTAAATTTTTGTCGATTTTGGATGATTTTTAAAAATAAGTAACGACCGATTCACCTAATCATTTTGACGTGCCAGAAGTAACGTTTTAGTCAAGATTTCAAATAATGAAGTTATGCACGTTTGAAAGATCCTTATTTCAATAAATTATAGCTATAAAATGATTAAAAAAATCCAACGAGTTTAAAATTTGCAAGTTGTTGTCACAACGAAAATTGAGAAATTTTACATTCGAATAATTTCTTTACAAAAACTATCTAAAACTATTAATTATGACACAAAACGATAAAATAATGAGTTCTTCCAAAATTATACCCTTATAAGCCACCTTTATTAAGGGTTGAAATTTTCAAAACTTCATAAAAGAGTAAATATTAATATTGTACAAAATATTTTTTAGAAAATTATTAAATATATTAAACGACGCTCAAAAAAAATGTTTCAAATCGTTGCGGAACTTTGACTTTAGTACATTTATATATCATTTACTCACAGGGGTGGATAATATTTAATAAAAACTTTTACAAAAATATTTCACAAAATCTGTTTTCAGATCCCGGCGTATCATTAATATACCACATGCACACATAAAGTTTTATTTCGAAATTCGCAGAGAATTTTGAGTTTTAATACATTTACATGCATGTGGACTCTTATACATATTGGTATAGGTAGACGACTATATTTGTTAGTGACAACTCGTACAAAAATGTTTCACAAAATGTTTCTTCATATTCTGGTGTCTTTTCATATACCAAACGTACACACAAAAATTCATTTTGAAAATCCGCGCAGAGCTTGATATTCAGTGCATTTTAATGCATATGAACTCATACGTATAAGCATATGAAACGCGGATAATATTTAATAACAATATTTGACAATAATATTGCACAAAATATTATCCATATTCAGGTGACTTATTATATACTAAATATACATACGAAGTTTCATTTCGAAATTCGGTGCGGAACTTGAGTTTTTATACATATACATGAATATACACTCTTATACATATAGATGTAAGTGAACGTCTGTATTTATTAATAATAACTCTCACAAAAATATTGCACAAAATGTTTTTTCACTTTTTGACGTTTCATTACATAATAAAACACACAAATTTTCATTTTGAAAATCGGCGCGGAACTTGATATTCAATGAATTTAAATGCATTTGCACTTCTTACGAATAAGCTTATGAGTCGGATATAATTTAAATAACAATTTTCACAACAAAATTGCACAAGATTTTTTTACATATTCTAGCTTCTCTTATCATTCTCAATAAATGCACGAAGTTTCATTCAACAGCGAACTTGAACTTTAGCGCATTTACATGCGTGTTAATTCCTGTACATATATGGTTATAGGCGGATGTTCATATTTGTGATAACAATTCCCACAGAAACATCACACAAAATGATTTTTCACTTTCTGACTTTTTCTTACGCACCAAACGTATACACAAAATGTAATTTTGAAAATCGGCGCGGAACTTGGTGCTCGTTGCACTTGAATGCATATGACTCTCATACGCATGCATATATGGGGACCGCATATACATAGTTTTAGGCATGTGTGTGCATAGACGTACAACGTTGACGTATATTTTAATAATGGTATAATCAGGTTAACACTTTCTTCGAATTCACTTGTTAAAAAAGCCAATTAATATTGACTTTTTTATAAATTTTTGTAAAATGATGCTTGAAACGTATACGTTTGAAATTATAAAGAAGTGAGGGATGGATAATAGAAGTAGAATGGAAGGATATACTGGAAATGGAAGTAAAATACATTTACTTTGTATTAAGATGGATTACATTGTAAATCTTCAGTTTATTCCTAAAAATCTATTTAATTTTCGTTTAAAGATTAAAGGCAAAATATTAATGTATTCAAGTTATCACAATAATAGAAAACCAGTTTGAATTTAACTAACATGGTATGTATTGGAGTTCAGATTATACATCATATGAAGAAGTCAATGACACTATTCAAAACATTTTAGGTAATTCCGTTACTACTTTCATGAAAAGATTTTAAGAAACGATATGGTTAAAGGAAATTATAAAAGATATTAATCTTGAAGATCAGAATTGTTGTTCATTAAGAAGATTGTACAAAAATGCGAACACATATTTTTTTATATCATTTATATCATTCCTTATTTATATCATATGTACTGCATTCAATGTGCATATATTAAAGCCGTGGCTCTAATAACAACAAAAATTCAACGATATAGACAACTTACGTTCATATTATTGGATAGAAAACATGAAGTAGATATTTATTAATGTGAAAAACTATGTTGAATATATAATTAACTATGTATAAGCAAGAAAAAGAAGACTAATGATAAGTTTAAAGTTAAGCTTATTCTATGTAAAATATAATTTTTCGTGCAATTCCACTAATTGTGCGATTTAAATCGTGGAGTTGACACAGTGACAAAGTATTTAATATTGATGCGAATATATATTGGAAAGATATTGATGATTCGCATTGCAATTGTATTACAATGCGCATCACGCGGTTCTTTAGATTTTATTGATTTTACAGTGCGTATATCTTCACGTCTTAGTAATATAATCGTGGAGGATAATCCCACCCTTCCCACAAACTGATCCTATATGCGTTTCGGAGGTAGTTCATGAATATATTCATCAGTCATCGCGGTTAGAGCTAGCCGTTAGTTTGTATATACACGGTATAACGAATGATATCCTCCAACGGTGGGCAACCCGCAACTAATAATATATTATTTTAAGATATTTAATTATTTAAATTAATATAAATTATTTAGTGTAATGACATTGTATCTATTACAAATAATTAATAAAAAATTTTCACGAACTAATGTCATTGTTGTACATATAAATACATATATGTATATATAAAAAGAAAGAGAGAGAGAGAGAGAGAGAAGGAACCATTCTCCAAATGAGTTAAAACCAGAATAGCTTATCTACTTACACGAGTAGGAGTTTTTGTTGTTTAATATTTAATCCATATAAATATCAATATTTTATTGAAGCTAAATCATTCAGTTACCTGATTTAAAACTGACAAATATGTTTTATCTTTGTTTGTTTTTTTTTTTCATATTATTTCACATAAAAAGTGTAATTTCATGAAAATTTTGCAAAGTTTCTAAAACATGTAATTTAGTTTTAAATGCATGTAAAATCTAATTAAATTTTTTAGTACTGCATCTAATACTTTAAATTTTCTTAACTTTTATATTATCTAAAAGCATTATATATATAATAAGTTAGTTGCTTATAATACTAAGCAAATGTTACAACCTATAAAAATAATAATTTACATCACTAACATTATGTAGATACTAATCTTGTAACAAATAAATTTTACTTATTACTTAACTGTTTTAGTTTAAAAAGGTGAAGTTCAATGATTAAAAAGATCAGAAACAGATATCGTTATATAAAAAACTGACTTGTGGTTCTTGTATAACGAAACAAAGGTAAACAATAGAGACTATAAAAATATTTATTAGTTAAAAATTTGACTTTATTTTATTTACTCTTTATGTGTCCAGAAGATAATGAGATACGTGTTCATAAACTATAAAAGTTATGACTGTAGCTGGTGTCACTCTCATTAGATTGATACTAAGTCCTTTGTAATAGCCTCTCCAACTTTCATATCTGTAAATAATGGACACAAATACTTTATATTACTTTTCAACTTACATATAATTACAAATCAATGAATTTCTAGTAATATTTGGTAAATAATGATATTAATATATTTTTTAATAACCACGTCTTATGTCAAGATTAAAAAAATTAAAAGATACGAGAACTTCAATAAATAATTGTTTTAATATTGCTTTCAAAACGTTTAACACAATATATTTAATTATAATTAATTTAATGTAAAAATTTAGCAAATTAGAAAATGTTAAATAAAAGTTTCATGTTATTTCTTCAAACAGATACATTAGCATTTAATAAATTTTTAATTCTTTTGTTGATTCATTTAAATTTCAGTAAAAAAAATCATAGTTAATGTACAGTATTTAAAAAAGAATATTGAAAAACAATATTGAAAACGTTTTAAGCTTGAATATATATACAAGCTAATGATTATAATTCATCTTTTTGCCAATCCTAATTTAAAATTGTGGATTGTTGATTAATATAATAAATCTCAATCTAGGAACTAGATTTTATCTAATGAAACTGGTTATTCTACCAATCAGACTAATGGTTAATTAACAAAATATATTTATTAGATAAAAGCAATGTTTTGGATTACACTCATGTAATTATAACTTTCAAACTATAGGTACTCTGTGTACTACTGTTCTCTGTAACTCTTCGAAAATAAATAATTTCTTCATGATCTAGGTTATATATTACAATCATGATGAGCATACTCTAACTGCCATGAAATGGCCTTGTTACACAAGTTTATCTGTAGCATGCTAATAGTAGTGTAAAGAAGTTTTGCCTTTATTTCGAAAAGGTTTAGTGAGTTATGGCATATTGGGGCTACTGCGCTAGATATAATTTAACAATAGAACAGCTTCTTTTAAGACTATGGTCTCTAAAGACTACCATCTGTTTGTAAAAAAATAACATATCCATACACATAATGGAAATAAAAAGTTTTTGTATCCTTTCTTTTGTTATTATATTGAGCCTTTCTAAATAACTTATTTTTCAATCTCTTTTAAGGTCTTAGCTACTTGTATTTAATCTGATATCAATTTTTCATTTTCCTTTTTTACTTCTCTAATCTTATTTATTGGTGTATTCATAAAAAACTAAAATCTTTAGGTTATAACTCAGATTATGTTCAACTTTTACTAGGCAACTTTTATCTCCTCTAGAGTTCATGTTCATCATTCATAGATTTTTACTCAGGGTGAACATGCATTAAATAGAATGAATAAAGTCTGCATGTAAAAAATTTGATCTAGTATTAGAGAAAAAGATATTTTATCACAGTCTACTCTTGACTAATATATGTGCTTTGCTATCATATTAAAAATAATAACTAATAACTTTGTTGCATAGTTAATAACAGATATAAAATAATAGAATATATAATATTTATAAAGATCAAAATTTAGGTATTTCAAATATAAAAGTAAAAGTATTTAAAACATTAATTTATACCACTTTTATAATTGAAGATTGATTTATTAATATTTTGTATATAATTTTTTTATATGTAACTGAAATTACTCAAAATGTATATTAATTATTTGCTTAATTATTAAGCTAAGAGCATAAATTAGAAAAGCAATATACAATTTCTTTATACAAACTATTCTTTTCAAATTTTATAATATATTACAGTTACGATTCGAGTCTAAAACATCCCCTTTTTTCTTTAACTAGAATAGACTTACTGAACATTTTCTCTTTGTATTATATCACCGCAGTCTGCTTCCCATTTTTTAGAATAGCAGAAGTCTAATTCTTTTTTCTTTTTTACTAACGAAAATCCAATATTTTCTTACATATTAGGCCCTTCTCATTTGGGTCAGTACACCACAGCTTCTTATACTAAACAATTCGTTACCTTTTATCTTTTCAAAATAATGTAAGAAGTTCAAAATAATATAATATTTTCCTATTAAGAGATAATTATTGAAGATTTATGTCATATGTCAACCGATACGTGAGATTTCATAGTTTCTTAAATATACTTCAGCAAAAGCACTGAAAAATAATAATGAAACAATATGAAGGTAGGTAGAGATATAATTTTAGTAATATCAGCATTAAAACTTAGTATTTCTAAGATAGATTCTTCAATTTTCATTTTTTTCTTCCCCCGATTTTTCTAAATAATTTTGAAAAGTTGTCGACAAAGTTATAAATGTTACATTACGATTAAATTAAATTTTTCTTTTCTACTTCTAAGATTTCAAATTCTTAAACATTTTGTCCTTAACCTTACAGCATTAATAACTAATAAAGTAATTTAATGGCATTTTTTTCATTTTTTTACTTTCAAAATGTAATTTAAGTTCATACTTCAAAGCCTTTTTGCTTTCATTTATTTGGTCAAAGATGTTTCTTTGCATTAGCGCGAATTAGGACAAAGACCTCTCTGAGGTGGACGTGTTCTAAAGATAATGAGTCATTAAGAAAACTTCTGAAACTTTTATTTATAAATGAAACAAAAGTTTCGTTAGGATGATAATAGGCCGTATAAGACCTATTATCATCAATAATAGTAATTCTCCAATAAACAAGAAATATAAAAATACATTTTAATTTTTTAACTAGCCTTTTTCAGGGCTACAAACATTCAAAATATAGAAACATACACTTAAATAGTTTCTGATAGAGTGGGATTAAATGATATATGTAATGTATTAATGGATATATAAACGTGTATATCTCTCATACTTACACTCTATGTATTTTTGCACAAGTTTTAAATATTGCCCTCTCTATTACTTTCATTTACCTATTTCTTTTACTTATATCATCTAATTTTTCTAGTATATTAAGAATAATTAATATTTTTTCAATAGTATTAAGATATATGTTTCATACAGCCATACCTAGTCAATACGTGTGTGTGTGTGTGCACATACAAGAGAACTTTATTTATCTTTCCAAAATTATATATTACTAATTATTTTGGTTTAATAATAGTTAGCTTGCAAAGATTTTGTTTATTTTTTAATTAAACCAGTTAAAAAATCTTTAAAAATGCAAAATGAAATTTTTTTAATTATTTTAAAACAACAGAATTATAATTAACAAAATTATTAAAGAATTTTTTACTATTTGAAATAGTTCTGTGTCTACTCATAGTCTATCCACCGAAGTATCTAGTTAGTCTTAATAATAAATCCAATAAACTAGTTCAAAATAAAACGGAATTTTATTATTTGGAATGAAATATTATTCCTACATAGTGATATTATATAGTGATATTTTGATTACATAATTTTACTTCAATTATCATAACTTCTGTTTGATATGCTACCGCTAACAGAAATATACATGTGCTACATTAGTACTTTTAGACGTTTAAAAAAAAAGTGCGCTTCAATATCAAGTGGTCTAGCTAAATATAAAGCTTATATGGGTGTATTTTACAGGGAGTCACTTCTGTGTTTATCGGTTCACGCATGTAATGCGTACTCTTCTCGGTTAACATATAGTCTCATATTCTGTTCGGCGACCCACTATGATGAACCAGCAATGAAAGCCTAAATGTTGAAGATACACAGCTACGCAATGCAATGCAATGTAATTTTCTTTGTACATGGAGTCAATTTAATTAATTTCACTTTTTGTTGTTTTGTTCATAACGAACAATTTTTTCTTCTCGCTTCTTGAATATTATAAGAGAAGTATGTGGCGCCTGTCTATCAGGTAGTTACTCCAATGTGCTACTGTGTTGATGTATTTCCTCAAAGTGGCAAAAATACTGTACATTTACGTTTAACAAGCAAGTCCTCTTTTCATTGTTTAAAGTGAGGTCGATCTGTATAGTCTTCATGACGTATTTAGTAGTTCGATCAATTTAGAAACATAATTTATTATATTATTTGATAATGAAATAACGTTCCTTCAATTCTATTAAAGATGGAAAACTAATTGTTTCTTGGCTAGTTTTTGAAAGTTAAATGCTTAAAATTTTAAATATTTAACTTTTAAATACCATAAAATTTTTTAAATTTAATATGTTTAATTTTAATGTTTAATAAATCTATACTTTAATATTAAATAAAATTAATAGATTATAGATCAATATGTTATGATTTGTATAAATAAAAAAATATATACATTATAAAATGAAGATGTTTTTGATATTACCTTAATTTTATTATAATTTTATACTACTTATATTTCCTATTATTTATGATAAAGTAAAATAAAATGTTACTTTTTTCTTTCTGTAAACTTGCCTTTTATAATAATTAAATCATAAAAGAAATTTTAACGTAAAAAGTTTTGAAATGTACTCTACATATTTTATTTTTCAAGATAAAGATTGGTTCCTCTGTTTCTTATATAAGATAAGGTATTAAAATTGTTAAATAAAAAACATTTTTTAATTCTTCTTTAATAAGTGTATACGTAAAAGAAATTTTAAGTTATTACATTTGATCTTACTTAGCTTGAGATATTACACTTGACGTTACTTTACTTGAGATATTGCACCTGACCTTACTTTACATGAGATATTAAATTTTTAAATACACATAATTTAAAATCTTTAAATCTAATTTTTCTCTGGATTTCAAGATTTTAATTTATGAAGTAAAACTAATTTTCTATTAACTATATAATCTGATTCATTAATTATTTTTATTTCAAAGCAAATATTAATATTTATTAAATATTTTACTTAATAGTATTTCAACATTTATTCAAGAAATTAAAAAATAATCTTAATAATGAATTTTTTACCACGATTTATTTTACTTTGATTTATGATTGCAATTATGTTAAGATTTAAAGAAATTAATTTATTAAACCTACCTTTATTTAGATACGGCAATCTAAATATCATAAAAATTGATAGTATTATCAAGCTTAAGTACATATTTTATAGTCACAATCTAATACTTTATTTTTTAAACTTGATTTATTTTGAATATTACAGTTAAATTAAATACTAAAGTATAATAAGTTTTTTTAGTTTCTTATTATTATATTTGTAAAATGTAATTATAGATAAAATCTGATTGTTATTTCTTATAACACTTATTATTAAATTTGTGGAAACTAAATTGAAACTATTAAATACTTTAGAAATGACGACTGCTAAATAAACGAAAGAAATAGTGTACAATAAAATTAAAAAATAAGAATGCTTAGAAAAATTAAAACAATTATTTATAATAATAGTTAATAAATATTTATTTATTTGAAAATATTTATTAACTTAATAATAATTAATTATCTGTAATTTGCATCATAATTTTTACATATTACAAATTCAAATTTGTAAAAATCATTATTAATTGTTATAAAGTTTTTAAAAAACTTTAATAGAAATTTATTTTTATATAATGTTCTATTATAAAAAAAATTGAAGCCTTAAAAAAGAGAATACATAATTGGGAAATGTTTTTAAAAATATACTGTAATTTTAAAATAAACAATTTAATAATTAATTTTATTAAATAATTCACTACTAATATTAAATAATTTATATACAATATGATTATTTTTTACTTTAATCTTTTACTATTTGTACTTTTATGTGTTTACTATTATTTTATACTATTACTATTATTATTTTATATGTTATACTAAATTTCTTTTATAGACAATCTAAAACAATAAATAGTATTTTTAAATACTGAAAAAAAATTATAAAATTTGTAAATTTTAAAATGAAATTTAATTAGTTAATTCAAAATTCCAAATATAAGTCAACATATAAATTTATGGATGAAATATGAAAGCAAGATAATTAGCATAAATTGTAATATTTTAGTAATTCATTATTTAAGTTAGAATGATCTAAATATATATTTTCAATATTTAAGGATTGTAGCAGAAGCATTCAGATGCAATTGCAGTATAAAATTATAAATAATTTTTATATAATTAATTCTAAGTAAGAAAAATATTTTATTTTAATATGTTTTTTCCTAAATATTTTGTATTTATTCAAATAAATAATTATTAAAAAACTTGTCAAACTTTTTTGTACATACAAATTCTTCTGCCACAAAATTTGGCATTCATTTGATGGTAATGATTTGAATTTGCATGATAAATATGTGTTTTTATAATTGCATTCATTATTAAAAGTTTTGTATACGATTGCTGACATATTCATAAACAATGTAGACTAAACAGACATTTGGCATTACGTGCATAAGATATGGCGATAAGCCTTTATAAAAACCCCTAAGTCCTTCTAACCTCCAAATACTTTCAATGCAGTGAAGAGTTCCTCGGTAATTGTGATGATGATCCTGTAATCGAGCCCTTAGCACTTGATATGGATATGTGACTGATGCTGCAATTAATTTCGAAATAGCTGCACAAGTGATATATTCTGCTGTATCCTTAAGATTATTAATAGATTGTGATTAATTATTCATTTTCTTTTATTTGTGTATTTTTGCTTGATAATAATAGAAATATACATACAAGTTTTCCATTAATTGGTTTATTTCTATATATGTTATATTTAAGTTTCATTTCTTCATATGTCATAAATTGTATTGCACCATGAGAAACACCAAATAAACCTGGTACAAATCCCTGTGTAAAATATACAAAACATATGTAATAATATAGAATATAAAAATAAAATAAATTTAAATTTATTTTCATAAGAAATAAATAATAAGAAGAAAGAGACTATCTATAGATGATTCCTATACAAACCTTATACAGTCCTGAAATCCCTTCAGTCGTACTAATTTTTTTTAAAGCATCTATCATCCCAGAATATTTTTTTGATTCAGAAAGATGCACATCTTCAGCATATTGTAAACATAATCTTGTTTTCACTACCCAAATTGGATTAGTTACTAATAATGTAAGAATCCCAGCATCAGCAGCAGCCACCATCTGCATCCAAGGACCTAAAGGTTCACTTGAATTTCCATCTTGTATCCAAGTTTTTATACAATTATAGCTATGTACAAAATATTTAAAAGAAAAATGTATATTATAATTTTATTTAATATTTAAATTATATTTAATGGAAAACAAACTTACATAAGAAAATAAGAGCCCCAAGATGTTCCTGATCCTAAAACATTTGGAATGATTCCTCGATATAACCCTACATATCCTTCTGATTTTACAATTTTACCAAAAGCATTGATTGATCCACTATAATATGGAGTTGATTTAGTAAGACCATCATTAACTGAAAGAAATATCAATGCTTTATTTTTTTAAATAGAAAATATATCTACTTATTTAATGTAAATTCTTCTTCATGTATAAATCAATTTAGTTTTAAGTGAATTTGAACACTAGTTTCACATTTTCTAATAAATTAATTTAATTAATGATATTATAAAAAAATTATCCAAAATGCAGCAAATTATTTAATTTATTTGTATAATATTTCAACTTGCATGTTATATTATTGCAGGTATATTATTAATTTTATATTTAATATTTTATTTTAAAATAATAGATCATTTTAAACCAAATATATATTTTTTATAAATTTGTTATATTACCTGTTAGTAGGCTGACAAATAATTTTAACTAAATTAATATTATAATTTGTATTTTGAACATTTAGAATTCATTTATGGATGTAGAAAATATAAATCTTACATCAGATTTTATAATTTCAGAATTAATTTTCTGATTTCAATGGTACCTTAGTCTATATTTACCTTTATATACAATTACTTTGTTTCAATAATAAATAAATTAATTGCAGCTAAAACTCTTAAAATTTAGTATTAATTATTGTACTAAATATGAATATTAGTTTTAATAAAGAAGCTTATATAATTAGGTAGAATTTATAGTTAAAAATAAACACTCATATTTTATAAAAGGAACAGTTTCCTTTGATTAAAAATACTGTTATAAACTTAAAAACTTATGTAGATTATTCATAAAACAATTTAGTTATGTAAATCATATTAACAATTTCTTGGTAAGTGCTCATTGTAATATAATCTTACAGATGATATAATAACAAATATCAATTTATTTAAAGATAACTTTATAAGTTCTTAAATTAAGTTGAATGTTTACATTTATGTTACCATAATTGTATGAATAATATTGAATATATTGTAGATCAAACTCTTAAGGATATTATTTTCTGACTAAAGTAACATTGACACTTTCAATATGTAATATATCTTAAATTACTTTATAAAGATTGTATATCAAATATGATATAAGATTTGATAAAAAAATAATGAAAAATTTCTCTGAAAGGTATTTGATAGTCTTTAATGTCAATTTTATCTCATTCAAATGTATGATATTTTTATGACAATGTAGCACCCAGTCCAAGAAGTACTTTGTTTTTAATTTTTTTATTTTTATCTCATTTATTGAGAAGTATATTATACTTTCGGTATCCTTATAAGTTTGGAAAATAGTAAAAAGTTATATATCTATTTTTGAAAAATAGGAAAATATCACAGGGAATCATGTTTCAAAAATAGGGTAGTTGAAATAATACAATGATGATGTATTTTGTTAAGAGTGATAATTATATAGTTTTGATTTTATTGAAAATGCAACAAATTTTTGTGTAATGCATTTTGCGTTTAAACATTAATAAAAGTCACTTTCCGTGAGTTGTATGAAATGTTTTTTTTAAGTTACCTTTATTAGTGATTTTGTCATTAGCACATGTAATCTCTTTTACTTTTTCCAGATTTTTATTATTGGTTGATTTATTATAAAAGATTTAGCATCTGTTAACAAATGCTTTTTCTTTTTATTTATAGTAGGTATTATAAATATTAGAAAATTTTTGGATATTGAGTATACAAAATATGAAATTGGTTATTTAGTTATACAAAACAATAAATATGAAAATTATATAATTTTCAATGTTCATTCTTATTTTTTTTATCTTTATTGCAAAATAAATTGCTTTATATTTGATACAGTTTCAAGAAATTAAATTAATTTTATGCTAAAATAGAAAAATAATTAAATAAATCATTAATATAATATTGATATTAATAAAATAAATAATTATATATATTTCTTTAATACTTTAATACTTTCTAAGTAATAAAACTCATGAGACTGAAAAAGTTATATTTTCAAGAAACGTTAAAAATATTTACTCTTATAACAAATATCACAAAAACTCACCAGCGAAACGGACCTTAATTAAATCTAGTGGATGTAGAACTAAGGTTGAAACTATGCCTCCTGCAACACCAGCTACGAGATACTCATACTTTAGGTGACTAAAGACTGGAAAAAGTTTGTTACTTGAGCTTGAAGAATTTATCGCACTCATGTCTTGATGTGTTGAAGTTTTTGTTATGACTTTTTTTATGTGTCTGCTGTTGGTCGCCCTTAACTTTTATTACTATCTGTGTTAACGGCTTTATCCAGAGAGTTTGCGTGGCCATTTTTTCAAAATTTAATTAGTCAGTATCTACTTACTATAAATAATAATGTAATAGTAAATACTGTTATAGGTAATACCTACCATATAAGAGTTATTGCATAAAATAAAAGAATTCTTATTAATATCATTTTTTTAATTACATATCAAACCGTATATTTTGTTTATTAATATTTCAGCATATTCAGTTGATAAAATCAACTTACACTCATTGCCCCGTAAAAAAACTTTAATTTAGCATAAGGAAAAGAATCAAATGAAGGCCTCTTTCTAATAATCGTCTTTAAAGAAAGCTTTCCAAGTTCAAATCCAGCCGTAATAGTTTTAGAATGAATGAATGTTACTTTTGTCGATACGAAAATTTGTTTGCAGGTTTGATTATGTATAAAAGAAGTTAAGAAAAGGAAAAAGAAAGGGAAAAAAATTTATGTACTCTCAAGAGAGGTATAATATATTACATAAATTTTATCATTTCAAAATATTTGAAAATCAATAGTTGCTTAAATTATTATAATAAGGGTAATAAAATGTTACAAACATTCTAAGAATAGTTTATATATATTTTTTAATTTAAAGAGATAGAAATAAATAAATAAAATAATAGAAATTTAATTATAAAATTGTTATTAAGGTTAGCAATTTTTTAATAACTTTTTTATACTTGACTTGCTGAACGAGAAGAATGTAGCTCCTATGACTTAAAAAAAATTATTTTAAGTAAATTTCATGACAAGAATATTGTTGACATTTGATTAGTTTATCGAAGAAAACCTCACCATAATAAGCGGAAGAAAATTCTGAAAAATAATATTTTTTCTTAAAAATTCTTAATGCAGAAAAGTGGAAGGAGACTTGTATAATGAACTATGAACGAAAGAAGTAAGGCAAAAGCAGGTAGATAGTTGCGCATACTATCCATTGTAAGATACGTAAATTCAAAAGTTACATTTTTATCAATTAATAAAAGTTTACATGCATTACTATTTGTTTTTTTATAGTTTTGACAATTATAATAGAGCGCAACATTTTATGCTGCGATATTATGCGTAATAAAAACATAATTGGCTATTAATTGGATTAATTGTGTATTTATTCGTAACAATTTTTATTTTAAAATATTTTGTGCGTTCGTATCTATTTCGTATTAAATCAAATAAATGAGAAAAAATAAGTTTGTTTGAAATTTTAGGAAATTTAAAACAGTGACAGTTAATTTTATTGTTTTTTTTTAATGAATATGCAATTAAAGGAATTAATATGTGCTCAAAATTTGATAGTGCAGGAATAATGGTTAAGTATATTTTACGATTAGAAATTTTTAATACTGATATTTGAAAAAAAGTTGAAAAAGCAATGACAATGGAAGAACAATACAATTTTTTCGTCAACGAGAAATTTGCAATGAAGAGATTAAACTGTTCTCGTATCAATTATTTGTAAGAATAAAAGAACTAGATGGATTGGCGCAATAAGTAAGATTATTGCAAAAAGAAAATTGATTACTGCAGAGGGAAATGGAGCTTGTGTGGCGCGAGCGAGATCAGTGCAGCAACTTCACAGAATTCAGCCAGCCATATCAGCAATAGTTCTTCTGAAAACATTAAAAGAATCTCTTGTAAGTAATCTATGAGTTAAACGAAGAGGATACATTAATTTACAATTAATTTACAAATAATGTATCCTTAATTAAAGAATATTAATTGTAAATTTTGTACTTTTATTGAAAGAAATTAAGTCAATTTTTATCATTGATCAAGTAAATTAGTATCGCGACATAATTCTGAAGAAAAACATAGAAAAGTGATAAAAAGTTCTTAGATTAGTATCATTAGAAGATAATATTGGAGAATTAAGTACCGACCTCAAACAACAATCTAATAAATTACAGTATTGATGGAGTGATTCATCTGAGGCTTCGAGACCAAGTTCGGATAATGTGTATTATAATAAGAATGAATCTTCTCAACACGTTGAAAAAAATAGCATTGGATTTTAAAGATTTAAAGAGAAAAACAAAAATGGAATTACAATCGCAACATATTAATGGAGACTAAGATGAACTCGATGAAATATTATAATTGTCAAAAGACGGTACGTAAATTATCAAAGCATTCAAAATTTGAGTAATATTATGTACTGTCTTTTGTAAGTGGAACAACAAACCATAAGTTACTGGAGTATTGAGAGCAACAACAATATATAATATTCTTTAAATAAATAAAAATATTCTTTAAAAACAGTATTACATTCGAAATCATTCGTTCGTTTGCTATTGATACTCATCGAGTAAACGATGAAATCAAAAGATAAATTATACGATAATAGCTATTGGATAAAGTTCTTGGATAAATGTCTCGAGCGGTACAAAAACTCCCAAGCCGATTATTATTTGTTGATCAAATACGAGAAATAATATGTGCAATAAGAACATTGTTGAAAAATAATAACCGAAACGGAAAGAACTTATTGATTATCCGTGATAAAGCTTCAGAAAATATTTGTTAGTTAAGTAATTAACAAAAAAGATTACAATAGTGAGTAGATAAATGCATTAGAATATAAAATAGATAATTACGTAATGATTAAGAATATTGATACATTAGTAGATAAACTATGTTGGTTCTTACTTAACTGGTAGGAGTAGCTATGTTAAAAATTAGAGTAATTTAAACAGGAGGCGTCTTCACTCAGAAGATTCTATTTCCATGAGGAAATGCTTCTATGTGTCTTCCATGTGATTCTATCTTGTACAGAAGTTAGTGTCTTCCAATGCCCGAGTGGAGAATATTCCAATTCTAAATTATATTTCATTTTACCTTTCCCTTAAATTATACTTGATCACTTCTTACCCCCATATATACTCCATTACCCCTTCTACATATGTATTTTAATTTCACTCTCTTATGCATTTTTAAAATTACACTTAATTTACACAAGCTTGTTAATATAGTTAGTGGATATTAAGTCGATTCTATGATTTAGTGAACTATACGATCATTTAAAATCAAGTATAAGCTGGTTTATTGTGAACTCGCTCGATGTGATAAAGTGATGACGCTTTTTCAAAATTATGTTTAGAGAGAGAAAAATACCACCGTAAATTCGCTTAATACGATTGAAATAACGGTGTCACTTCAAAACATATAAATAGGGTCGTTTTGCACCTCACAACAAACGCAGATGAGATTGAAGCTTAATATTACTAGTATATCGACAACGTCCCGTTCAAATTGAATTTTGAATTGAACAACTTTCAGGACGAATACCTCTATTCTAATATAGTAAGCTTTAATGAGCCTCACACAGCCATCGCTACCATTTCTCAAGGTGACAGACTCTTTTCGCCAGAACGTAGACGACGGAATGAAGACAGTTAATTTAAAAAAACCAAGGGAAACATTCATCAACTTCTCGTAACCTTTCTTATTCTTTATAATCAACTTCACATAGGTATATTGTTGTAAAATGCTATTTTAAAAAATAGCATTCACATTGTTTCTTGATCTTTAAGTACGAATTCATATTATTGCATTAACTCCAGCTTTTTTATAATCCTAAACAAAGTTTAGAATCAAATTAAATGGTATTAATAGATCAGAGTATACATTATTGTTAGTAATAAACTATATTTTAATGAATCTAGAGTTTTACCGGTAATATTTTAGTCGACGCTGTTACGTGAAATATCTAGGAATGAAGCTATAGTCCTATTTTGTAATTGTCAATTTAATATTTATTCATTGATTTAGAGAAGAGAAAAATGGTGTTAATTTACCTGCATGATTCAGATCTAATGTCTACTAGGCTATAGTACGGCAATTATAAAGGAGGAATAAGTGCATTTAATCTACGTGATTTATGGCTGTGCGCTTAAATCTCCTCTAGATTAAAGTACATGATTAAGTATAGATGAAATATAGAATAAGGAAAAAGAGACGTATGCATGGTCTGACTCATTGCATGAATATAATTAAAAACCAATGCTTTATTCAACTTAATTGTGCAGGTTTGATTATTTATAGTGTAACCTTCTTTAGTCTTAGAATAGTGATTTCTTTAAAGGAAAACTGTCAGACTTTTTAACGAGTAAACAGGCTTCTTTTACATTCTAGAGAACTCAAAAATGCATAACTAAAGAAATGATTTTTCCTTCTAAAGATTATTGTTCCTCGAATTCGTTTATGCAGCATATGTATAGTATTTATTTTTGTACTAATAATTTAAATAGAAATATTCTACGTTTTTTAAACTTCTTTTGATCATAATAGCATTTATATTATAATGATTTCTTGATAACTTTAATATCTTATTTCAACTATTTTGAAATAATTATTATTTTACATATTATTATTGTTTGATATTGTTATTATAATATTTCTTCACTCTGTCAATGTAGATTGATTATAAAATATTATTATTGTTAATATTATGATAAATTCGTAATGTTGTAATAATCATTTCCAGTATTAGTACAATAAATTCTCAATAATATTATTAGAATCAATTTATTTATAGTGTTTGAGGTAATAACCCATGTATAATATTTACTTATTTTAGTTTTATAATTATATTTAATATTAATTAAGTATCGTAATTAATATCGTAATTAATTAAGTATTAAGTAATAGTCATATATAATTAAGTCGTACATGTGGTCACTTGATAATGTGCTCAGACAATAAAAGCAGCAATCTTATTAATTATGAACAGAGAAATTAAATATCGTGATGAAAAGCTATCACAATGATGCGATACTCGAAGAACGCTGTTGTGAAAATGGTGACGTTTAGTACGCACTTGTGCGGCCATGCAATATCATATAATAGAAAAATACGAAACTTTATTATTCGCTGTTTTTTATTATTTATATAATTATTTTTTTTACCTTGCAATAATTAATAATATAATTCAATAAACCACAATTACAATTTAGCTAATGAAGGTGTGAGTGTTACGTAAAGGTGTACTAAAAACAAAGATTCACATTTTTTTATTTTACGTAACCATGACTGAGTTTTTTTAATCGAATTTTCTCTTGGCAGTCCATATCTTTGTTATATAGAAGTAAGAGAAAAATTCATTTCTAATGAATTATCCATCTTTTTTCGTTTATTGTCAAGATAATTTTAGATATGTATGAACACACATCTTCAACAAATACACACCATATATACATGTATCTTTATGTCTATATACATTGAATTCAGATAAAGTAATATATTTATGAATTATCGATTATACAATGAATTCGTTGAAGATGGCTGGTGATTGAATGCTAGATACATCTTCCATTTTCTCTTGAAAATTACGAAAAATGGATAACGACTTCAAACCACAATGAATGTTTTGACTTTGTTGACGACTGGTTACTTTGACTGCTATTTCATAACTGAATATTTGTTGATATTCTTATCTATTAATATACCTTTTTAAGTTATACCTTATTTTCAAATTAGGTTTATATTTTAATATGCAATTTACCTACTATAAATTCTTCATACAAATTAACTAAGGTACTATTTTAATCAATCCTGTATAATTAATCAAATAATTAATATTCTTGTTGGCAATATGAGGGTGAACGATATGGAAGGTTTTGTGTTTTTACAACCTAGTGCTAAGCAGGAAAACTCATAAATTTTAATTATTGTGTCCTGCTAAATATATGTATTGAATTAAAAATTACAAGTTTTACTAAATCCAACAAGTAATTGTTTTAATAAAATTTCAATATAAGTACAATAATTGGTTTCAAATATAGATGAAGCAGACAGAAGATCTAATGAATTTTGTTTAGCAAAAATTTTGAACATAGACGTCCACAATTGTAATTATTAAAATCTTGAAAGCTTTAATAATTATATATAATTTCTTAAATTTCATAATTTTGTATTATGTTCAATGAAGGTTTGATATTAACAAAATATTATCAAAATATATATTGAATTATTACCATATTTAGGATATGCAGCTTAATATGTTCCAAGTTTAGTAGTAGAATCGTCAAAATTAATGATGTCTGATTTTCGAGGTTTATTGACTGGTGAAGTACTTCGCATAAATATTTAAAATTATAAAATTTTTAAAATTTTTGTATAAGTTGTAAATAAATATTACACAAAACTTTTTTGAATAAAATTGCGTAAAGATATTCTTTTTTTTCAGAAGTCTTTACTTTTGAATAGTTTCGAAAATACCTAGGCTTTCTTTTCATCTTCGAATAAAGATTCATACCAAGAACAGTATTCTTTGTGATCTTACTAGACCTTTAACTTTCTTTATATTGTTAAAGGGAAATTATGACTTCCAATACTTTAACGGTGATATGTTTCTTTTAGAAGATAAAATTTTATTGATGATTAACATAGTAGCAGCTTTAATTATTTAAAATAAATTTAAAATAATTACATTTCCTTACTTATTCTGATTTTCTTATATTAATTCAAGACTTTTAAATAATCATTTTAATTTTAACTAAATAAAACTGCAAAATTTATAATATACATGGTGATGTACGATAAAAATATGCGTCGAAATGTATTATTAAGAGTAAGATGATTACATGGACCATAAAAGAGAAAAGCACATTACTAAAAAAGATAACGTTGCTGTATAAAATATCTTTTATATAAAGTTCGACAAAGGAATTCATCATATGATAAATGCATATATCATATATCATGTAAAGGAAATGTAAGGAAAAATAAGGATATTATAATATATCATTCCTTCAGTTGTGTCGTTAAAACGACATGATACGTCGAAAACACAAAAGCAGATAAAACTTCAAAGAACACGGTGGCAAATACGGATATATCATTCCAAATATAATGCATTTAAAGTAAAAAACTACGAGTTAAAGATAAATGGGCAGTTGCTTTGAAGAAATGAGTCAATGAAAAGAGGTATAAGGAAAGGAAGATAGCAATCGGCTCCACTACTTTTTTTCATTCACATGGAAAGAGAATTGTAGTATTATTATATATAAAAAAAATTTAAACATCCCCAATCATAAAACATAACACTTCTATTTTCAAATACAGCCAGTCATTTTTTAAATCTTGAAATTTTTTACTTTCTACTGATGCTCTATATATTTTAACACTTTAATTTAACGTTTGTATTTTCTCAATTTTATTTAAATGTCCTCTGCCTATTTTCTACATTTTTTGTAAGTTGAAGTAAAATTATTTTGTATTTTTTTATTAATAATTATAATTTCGAGATAAAAAATTTTTCGGGAATATATTTTGATAAGAAAATATGGGTTATTTTGAAATTATCAAATATATCAACAGTATAAGAAAAAGACCATTACACTACTGTATTCTATAACCTTCTGAACCTTCAGATCACTCCTGAACCTCTTCTGCACTACAACCTTCTGAAATGGCGACAGAAACTATCTAGTTTCATCCTCCATGCTACTAATAAAATTGATGAAATTCTGTTTTTAATACATAAAAAGTAATTAAAAACAAACTTTATGATTTATCATTTTAACAGAGGGATACCTTGCACTGTCTTGTTGGATTTTTCGTACATTTTCCTGAGACGTAACACATGTTCTTTAAACTTTTCATCTTTGTATTCCAGGACTGGATACTCTAATATGAGTCATAGGAATCGAAGATCGGAAGAATATTTTCTTATACTTGGCGACTAGAGTTTTTCAACCAAACCTGCTGGGTAGAGCACGAGCCTCAAGACATTTTGTTACATTCTTTGAAAGAATATAACGATGCATCGCAACGATTTTTTCTGTGGGGACTATTTATTTTATAGTATAGATTACACACAAAAGATCTTTTTTATTTTGCTGCATGCAATATAAGAATTACACATTTACACCCTAAACCACAGCAACAAACAGTAGTTTATTTATCGCGCCAATCCGCTACTATTTTTGGGTGTATTTCTAATTGCAATTATAATAGCTTTAATGAAAGGGAGTACTAGAAAATAATTTTAAATGAGTTATAATATCTTAGCAGTCTTTATTTCGACAACTTTCTTCTTTGCTGTCGATTTTCAAATTTCTGGGGTTTCCTCGGTCAGATAAATCAATCTCCAGTTAATAATCATATAATCGCTTAAAGTTCTGTCTGGTTGCCCAGCACTTATCCGTAAAATTGACTAGCGCTGTCTTATAGAGCTCAACGATAAATTTACGGAGGAATTATAAATCGTCATGTTTCAAATTTAAGGATATTTATCGTGGTACACCAATAGTTCTTACAAAAACTCTAAAATATATAAGGAAGATTGTATATGATATATTATATGCAAAGAATACATCTCTCTTTGTTATTCTAAACTCATACATTCAATTTTTGTAATTACTGTACACTTTTGAAGAATATATGTGTTTTTATTAATTTGAAAAGAATTTTTAAATTCTTTCAACTACAAACTTGTATAAATATCCATTAGCATCTAAAATCACTAAAAGAGTAAGGATATTTTAAATAATTTTTATTTGATTTTATATAGAGAAAGAATGATATTCCAAAAGAACATACCGTGGAATACCAAAATTTCTTTTATTATTTACAATAATTCACAGTATATATACGTATACATACGCTTGTTACTTTATTTAATAAAAAATGCAACAATATTAGGGATCGATTTTATTATTGATATTACGTACTTTTTACTTGACTTTATATAAGAAACGATATTATGAAATAATGTTTTGTGGAATACCAAATCTATCTGTTATATTTTAATGAATTCCATGTAAAGGATTTTAAGTCATTGAATCGTAATGACTTATAGCACATTGTTGCTGATTGATTTCTGACATGACTATTTATATATATATAGTACTTTGCTTGAGTCATAATATTTTGTAATGAGAATTTGAGGCATATATTAAATTAACAATTAAAATGTTGTATATATACTGTTATGTCTATAAGAATAAGTATGTTTATTGACTCGTAACATGGTATTTGGAATGTTATTTTTTTACAAATGTTTATATGCAATTTTGTTCTTCTTTAAGCTTATGCTGTTTTATACATGAACATAAACTTAAAATATAGTCTTATTTCATAATTAGTTATTTTATACATATATTTAGAAAAAAATATTGATGCTTTAGACCTACACAGTTCATATCTAAATATTTAAATTTTCAGTAGATCATAATATGATAATGAAAGGGAAATGTTGGTTTATAGAATGTATAAAAATAGATTTTGGAAAAATACTTTATTTTACTTACTTGAATATAGGTGATTCCATTAAAGAAAAAGAGTCTTAATTAGTTCTGCAGTTTTATTTATTTTTTAGGTAATTGAGTGTTTTTCATCCTGAAAACAGGATATTTTTATATTCTTGGATGACTAGAGAATGTATAAGCAAAGAAAAGATTTATAGCTTTTCTCCGAATTTGCTACGCAATCTTTGTTTAATTTTTATGATTTTTTTATTAATATTATAGTGTATTTCTTTTATTAATGTATAGTGTAATTATTACAAATACTTTATTATAGTTTTATTTATCCTTTTTTTTATTGAACACACGTTAATAAATATATTGTGATAATACCCTGATTTCTTTTCCGCAAGCTACTTACGATAAACTGCCATGATAAACTGCCTTATTATTTCATGAAAACCAATGAATGGAATACCAATAATGCACATCAGAAACGAGTCACAGATAGCGTTTTGAGTGAGTGTTATTCTCTTTTGTCGTTTGTCGACTAAAATAAGCAAGTTGCCTATTTTCTTCTTCCTGTATTAATATACTCTTAATTTTCCAGATTATTGCGATTATATGCAATTTTATTACTTTTTAACTCCTTTATAGTATAAATGAAATCACAATATCAACTCACCTGTATCATCGCTGAAATGCCATTTTCTTTATCACCCCACTTCCATGTATCGTAATTTGGACGAGTGTTGTACAATGACCACAAAATTTCGTATAATAAAAGAAATCAATACTTTCTGTCAAATATCGATACTTATTCTGGCTGAGATAGTTCAAATTATTTCAACCGTTCAAGCATTAGGTGTAACGCGTTTAGACCACCTTTTAATTTCTTCATACTTACTATGTATCAACGATTATTCTATTTCGCAGATTAAATGCATAATCATTTAACGAATGTATTTACGAGTTTGAATGGCTGATATAATAACTCACATTGTCCATGCGGCATCATAAACGCGGTTTTCTCGAAGTTTGTTATGGCAATAGGATTTTGATAATACTTGGAATCCAAATCTAATATCGAGCATTTATATCCCCTTACAGGTTATAGATCCGATTCTCAATTAGAAAATTTTATACTCGACAAATATTTGTGTCTCCCAATAATTATTTTTTATCAATAGGATTAGACTGGCGTATAGGCAGATAAGGAAGATGATTTGTATGATAGGGTTTGTAGTAGACTGGTATCATATCTGTAAAATTAATCTATATTTTTATAAGATTTGCTTTTCTAAGCTCGCTCATATCGACCATAATATAATCATGGAATCATCTAAGAATATCTATCATGCAATATCTTTATAGTGTAGAACCTAACATAATTTTTATGTGCGTACGTGACTTAAATACGCAACAATTTCGAAACTTTTACCAACTAGCAATTCATCCGAGACCATATGTATAAATATTTTATATACATGTCTTTAAGCTATATCGTCTTGTATTTTACTTAGTACCTCAACTATTGGGATTCCTTCGTCCATTTGGCCTGCATAAGCCTTCGTTCCGTAGTCCGTTCATAGCTTTGCCTAACCACCCAACTTTTCTCCGTCTTTCTTATTAGAGTATCAAGAATCTTGCGCAATCTTTAAATCGCAACGATAAATTTACGGGATATATAAATCATCAGGCTTTTCTAGAATAAGAATTTTCTTACGACGAGAGGCCAGCAGTTTTACGTATATTAGTTTATTTTATAATACTGTTCAGTTCTTAATTTATAAGGGATAGTTTATTCAGTAATATTAAAAATTAAATTTAACTTTACTAAAAAATCTAAAATATAATTTTATATGAAAATAAAATTTCATGAACTATTCCTTAAAAAAATTTATATTTTAAGTCATGTTTTAAGAATCTTTATAATGCCGCTTCTTTAAAAATATCAATTATAAAGTAACCATTATAAAAATACTATTAATTTAGAAATTGAAAATAAAAATTCTATTATATACACCAAGTAAGAATCTACAAGCTCCATCTCTCTCTCTCTCTCTCTCTATATATATATATAATATTTTTTTTTCTTTAATTTCATTTATTAGAATTTTATAATGTTGTGTAGTAAAGGAGTGAAACATTGTTTATCTGAAGCTTAAAGAGAAAAATAACAAATAAATAATGTTTAAATAAATATAAAATTATAAGTTATATTGGTGCACTGACATATAGTTTGTAAAGGTAATTTATTAAACTATAAATAGTTAAATTATAACTATTACTTTAAAAATGAATTTTAAAAAATATATATGAGTTAAATAAAATGAGGTAAGTGTAATTCATTTAACGCAGATTTAACGGATTTGCTCAATTTAATTTAATACTTGAACCACTTGCATGCATTTGCAATAAGTGTTTCATGTACAATTACTGAGTTGTTGAAACAAGAAGAGAAAAGCATACATTATTTTCTTTTACATAATAACTTAGCTATCCTCTTACAATCTTAGAATCATGTATCTTGTAGGTAGGTGTATGCTTGTTATCCAAGTCCTAATACATATTTGGGTAAGTTGAATGCAAATCTTGGAATAGCCATTACAACAGACATCCTGTAAACGTTCAAGTAAATGTGCATTAGTTATTTCTATATATTTAAAATTGGTGATCAATTGCTAACGATAGATATATAAATTAGCTGCTTTTATTTTACTATTCCAATACGTAAATTAACCTGATCTTTTAAGCCATAAATTTTAAATAATTATACGATATAATTATTTATTTCATATTCATTAGTATATAAATAAAATAATATAAGTATAAATTGTTTGAATCTTATTTACATTTACAAAATTTGATTTTTTGATAAATGCTATAAATCATGGTAATTGAAATAACATGAAACCGATGTACATATGTATTGAAATATTTTATTAATTTTTATTATAAAAATTAGTTTATACAACATAAAAAAATTGATTTTACACTGAGTTTATGAAAACTAATTAAAGTATAAAGTGGTGAAATATTTACAAAAAATAGAAAATATGTACAGCATATATAATATTTACGTAATTTAATTGATAATTCTTCCAAAATTTGTTTTAAATATGAAATAAAAAATTTAATAAGTAAATAAATATAAGTTTTAGTTCTGCTACTCGCTGAGTTTATCGAACATTTGATATTTATGGCACCGTTTGTAAATCTCTCGTGGTCGAACGGCAGAGGCGACGAGTAAAGAATCAGTGACGCAGGCAGCAGTTTCTCGAGGCAGACTCTGGCGTACCGAGTCATTAACGCATCGGTGGCCTCTATCTCAGAGACGTCGGGATAAACTCAGAAGAGCCGCGAAGGACGGACAGTCTAAACTCCGTGTCGATAAAAAGCGAATATCAAATAAATAGCTACTGTATACGTTTCTTTAGTTATTTCACGATCCTTATCTTAATCTCCCACGGAAGATCACATAAATAAAAGTATATTATAAAAACATGTTGTAAAATATTTTATATTTTATTTAATATTTTAAATTTATTATATTAAATATATATATATATATATATATTCTTATAAAAATAATAAGTTGAAAAAATCCTTGGTATTAATTTTAAAATATTCTTGTAAATTTATATTTCGTAATATTTTTCTATACATGTTTTGTAATTTATATCATACCTATAAATTATGTAAAATATAAAAGTTATACAATTTTAATAATTTTGTCAAAAGGTTTGTAATTATATTACAATTTTCTATTTAGAAAGACAAAATAAATATTTCTTTGTGTTAGTTAAGAAAAGATCTTGTATTATTTATTAATATATATTATATATTTCTTTAATTTTTATTAAAAAAATAAATTTATATATCATAAAAATTCTTTTATATATAATAAAGAATATATTGTGTAGTTTTAACAACTTTATATTTTTAAGTTATAATAAGACGTAAAATTTGTACTATAGGTCACAACTTGCTTCTTAATACGGATGATTAACAATTAAATAAAAAATGTATGTATATAATTTATTATATATTACAGTTTGTAGATATTATAATATGTATTTCGAGATACCTATAATAAATTTATTAAAATATTAATAGTGCATATTACTAGTGCATTTGACAGTACATATACTGTCAAAATAAAGTGTTTATTTTTATTTGTAGGATACATTATTATTATTATTATTGTTGCCCGAAATACACCCAAATCAGTTTTAAATTAAACTGTCAAATGTTGCAAATAAAGTTTTCTAATGTGTATTTAAAATAATTTTATCTTTTTAAAAGTATTTTTAATAATTTCATTTTCATAAGTCAATTAATAAAAACAACGATATGATCTTTAAAAAAGTTTAAATATATTTATGTTTCTTTTCATTTTACTAGACAAATGTAATATTTGCACTATAAAATAAATTATAATAAAAATATTATAGATAGCGTTATACATATAATTTACTTACAAGTGAACTTTGATTCTGATGAGAACAGCATTTATTACTATGAAGTAGCCCAAAGCCCCAGGTAAGAGAACGTAATAAAAATTTAATTAGTAAAATATGTTAGTATCTTAAAATATTAAGCATTGAAGATTCAATACGGATGCAATTTTCTATATATAAAAGGTATTTGAAATATGAATATAACACATGTTAATTAATATTATTGACGTTTAATAATTTTTTCCGTGTTCAATCGTTCACAAACATCTAAAAATTAATAAATTTAATATATTTACAATAAAAAAGTAAATTAAGAAATATTATTTGTTTAGAAAAGTATTTTTATATTTATATTGCAACACAAAATTGTCTGAGTGCAAAACTACATACTACAGGTGTTGAAGGAAATATGTATCAATACTTATATAGTCATCGTTTTGATCTTCCTGTTAAAAAATGAATGCATTTCTTGCTCAATAGTGTGTTATTTCAATGAACATTTATTACAGTGTATTAACTGAATGTTTTTAAATTATGCTTCTGAAACATAGTAAAAAAACAAATACTTTAACCTATCCTAGATGTTGGTAATTTAAAATAATTTTTTACTTCCATTTAATAGTCGGAATACAAAATTAAAATAGCTCAAAGAAAAATGTTGACATCAATTTCTTCCGAAATATTAGTTTATTTTGTAAACATAAATCATTTATAATTATAATAATAATAATTCAATAATTATTCAATTTTTATTTTATTTCAAAAATAGTATAATATAAATTAATTAATAATGAGATTATTCTAATAATAAATTTATTTATACTCATGTTATTTAATAATTAAATTAAATAGTATTGTAGATATTTCTATTTTAATTGTTATGCTCAATCACTAAAGTTATTAAGTGAAAATATTCACTAATTTTGAGAAAGACTATTGAAAAGAAAATGATCATCGTATGTTCCGATGTGTGTGCTTAGAATGATCGAAAAGTTCCTGATATATTTTTTATAACTAGTCGTGACATATTTTGGCGCTAGTTTTCGTAAAGTGTTTGGAGCATTATTCAGTGGATATCCTAGTTACATTAAATGTGATACTAAATCTGGTTTATTTTACCAAGTACCGACTATTACCAATCGTTTCTCTTTGTTTTCAAGCCGTATTTGCTTTTCAAATGACTATGTTATGAGCTAGTTATTATTATCCAGACCACACGTAGTACTTTCACCTTTGCGTGAGAGTAGTCCTCAAGAATTTATTTTAGTTGGGCGACGCTTATGAAATTTTCTTTAATAGACTTTATTAATTAATATAAATACATTAGTATTTCCTGCTACAATAAGTATAGTTTAATTAAATTTTATAAATCAAAAGTACAGTAAAAGCATTATTCGTATATCAGAGGTAAAATGTACCGTTAAACAAAGAAATAAAAAGTGTTACTGAAAATATGAGTTTTTTATTATAAAAAATTATATAGCATAAAATACAATATTACTTGTAAAACATATTTTTTAAGATTAAAATTTCAATAATTAAAGAAGTTAACAAGTGAATAACTCATGAACAATTTTTAACACGGAGAATTTATTTCAAAGTAATATTATACTTTTTATAGTTTATGTAAGTTTTATTTTAAAAACCAAATTTCATCATAAATTATATCTTTAAATTTAGGAGTTAAGCGTTTTTTAAAATGTTTGCTATATTCTTATTTTATTATTTTATTCTTATTATTATTTAACTTATTTTATTGTGAAGAGATGCATATAGAACAGTTTACTGGTTTTTAATATCATTATTCTTTAGGTAATTTTGCAAATATGTATTTACACATCTATTTTTTTAATCTGACCATATTATTTAAATTATCATTTTATATTTCCTAAAAATTCTTTAATAAAATGATTAATTCATTTAGTCTGCGCTACAATATCTTTAGGTTTTCATAAATCAATTTAATTTTGTAAGTAGTTAAAATTTGAAATTAATGAAGTTTTTACATATATTATTTAATAGTTATCATACTACGTATTTATACTTTTACGAGTATATATTTTTACGTTTAGCTTCTTAAATTTCCGTTGCAAATCAGTTCGACAAGATTATATGATTTATCATCTTCATGTTTTAATTCAACGATAACACGTATAATACGTTTCAACTTTTTATTACACTTTTCGACTACTATATTATACTACTATACGTATTATTTATTCTAGAATTTAAATAAGAAAGAATATTTTATATAATACACATATTACTGATCTTGACTTAATCTACCCGTACTGTAATATCGAGATTTTTCTTATTATCCTATGTCTGTCGTCTGTCAAAAGATGAAAACGGTTCAATTTAAAATTGGGTCAAGTTGTAAGTAAATATCAGTATCTGATTGTAAAGAATTAGTCGAAGCAAGTGGCAGTACGTTTACTCAAGTGATACCAATAAAATAGATGATTAATAAATGTTATACGTTAAGTAACGTATCACCGCGGAGAAGAAAAAAGAAGAGGACATCAGGTCAGCGGATGGAGGTGACGAGGCAAGATGGCAAAGCCAACGGTGACGAGATTCGTAGTAATGGTGAATCTCGCATTGGTGAGGACTAAGCTCGGATTCTCTGGCAGCCAGAATTCCCGTGACTACTATTAGGCGAGCAATTGCAACAAATCAACCGTCTCTTAATTCTCATGTGTGCTTACTAAACTTCGAGAACGTTCTCGAAATTTCGAACGCATTTGGCATTTTGAGAGCATTCGGGGTATTTTGTGGGTGCTTAACTTTTCTCGCTTGGTTAGTATCAAATAGCGACATCTCGACTGGGCTTCGTGTTGGGCCCGTTGGCGCTTTATCTGCACTAGGCGCAGTTAACAGGCGTTTATAACCTGACGTTAGTAATGACGCCAAGGCGTCGGCAATGGGCATCAATACCTGATTGCAATATTTAATTGCATTGAATGTCATTTTGTAAAATTGGCAGAAATAACGGTATCATTGCATAACATTTAAAAATAATATATTAAAATATAAGATTTGTGCGATTGATATCAAAGACAAAATTGGTATTTGAAAAGTACAGAGAGATTTTAACTTAAGCTACAATTTTTATACAATCTATTACATTTTCTATTACTAAAATTTTTCTTCAATTTTTTAAAAACTTATATCTTCAAATTTAAAAAAATAAAATGTAGACAGAATCAAAATAAAAAACAACTATTTAATTTTTATATTCAATTTAAATGTAACCAACGTATTTTAGTAGTTTTTCAGAAATCCTAGATCTAGGATTTCTTCACTCTTTTACTTATATTTTTACTGAAACAATTTTTTATAATATCGTATGAACTAATTCGTAATGTGCTTAAATAGAAATTATATTAATAAATGATTATTATAATCAATATTCTTACTTACTAGCGGTCTTTTTGTTATAGAGTGAAAACACATTTCTTACGATTTAGAATGTATTTTTCTTACAATTTAGAATGTATGTTTAATATTGTCGTAAGCTACTTATTGAGTTCAGTTAATTGCTAGACGAGCTACAAAAACCTTGTAAAGGCACTCTGCAGTAAGTAATCAACGTTAGATATATCCGATCACTATAATTTGAAATATTATGGAATATTAACTATGAACAATCGTAAAATGATCAAGATTTCTTTTTTTTTAACTTATTTCACCATCATATACCATATTCGAACAACTATCTCTCAAAAATCATCTCTTTATAATAGCACCAATTTCGAATCAGCCACGCAGATAATTTTTGCAATTCTTTTTTAAATAATAATAATTCATATAATTTTCTTGTTTTTTTAAATAATTTTTAATTATTCTATTTATTAAAAATATTTATATAGACTACAGTTACCAAATTTAATTTAATTTATTTATAATATTTTTTTAATTTTTTATATATTTATATATTACAGAGTTAAAAATCTGTAATACTATATATAAACGATTAATAAAGGATCAATAACAAAGTCAGTCGAATATTGGACTATTATAAAATATTGGTAAATATATTAAACATTAGTATTTGTTGTTTGCTCTTCAAAGGTCTATTTGTCAGTTATTGATAAAGCTTTATCTTCGGTAAATAAAAGAGAGAGAACACGGAGCTCAGAGCAGAGAGCATAGACAATGCACTTTTTTTTAGTAATATTACATACAATTAATTATATTATTATTAATAAATTATTAAAAACTTCTCATAAAACTCTTATTAGGCATATGTCTATGTTTGTTTATAATTTACGATCATAAAGAATATTTAACTTTAATAAAAATAACATACTTTGAAAAATAACTGAATTATTTACTCAGTATGAAAAAAATAAAAAAATATAAATACTTGATATAAATATATGATATGAAATTCGCGATTTTGAAAAGTTTATTTTATCGTTAATTATATAATTGTAGCAGTTTGTAAATAAGGTGTGAATTGATTTATTTGTATTTAATACAATCAAAAAGTTTTTCTGATTACTAATACATATATAATATAATAGTTAAAATTTCAATTTTTTAAGATAATATTTAATTTAAAAATTGTACTCACAAACTATTCAAAAATTGTCTGTTAAAACCTATCTGGTCCTAGGTTACTAGAGAGACAGAAAATATTTAGGGTCACATTTATTTTAAAGAGCATTTAATTTTCTATCTAGGAAGAAGGGATAAATCAAGAACTACCAGTCGCATTTAACAGTTATAAATCTTAAACGCTTTGATTGATATTTTGAAGATAACATCCATGTAACAGACAACTAAGTGGCGACCAGCATACATAGATGACAGGGAACTTAATGAAATCAGATTTACACGAGTTTTTACCCGTAATTAAAAGAGAATAAAAGAGATGGAGATGGTACTTAATGAGTCCATGAAATAGAGTCTAATAGGCAGTGGAGCAAAAACAAGATAATCAGAATACAGAAATGCATTTTAAAGCTAAAGATAGAAACTGTACCGGCAGAAGAGCAGCTAGAATGGATATTAGATATTCATAGATAGGTAAAGTATACCCTTGGATTGAAGTTAAACTATAAAATATATCTAGAGATAATAAAATTCTACAGACGTTGATGTAGAATTATCGTGAGGTAAAAATACGTACTATTGTGATACTATCTTAAAAAGATAGCGTCAGCAGACAGAATAGAAGTGTTGGAAGCTTTTCTGAGATCTGAAGACCCACTTCATTTTACGGGCGAGTATCAGCCTTTGTTTATAACAAAACACAAGAGCTGGGTGTCACCTTGAAGATATTAGAATTACTGGTCGGCTCAGTTGCGCGTTTCGCACACACGGTGAGTCAACTGTTAACGTTAGATTAAGAAAAAGGCAAGGTAAAATGAATTTCATAACTTGAGAGTATAGATTGATTTCGAGGCTTATTATTCATGGATTCGATTAGATTTATTAATTTTCATCATCTAACTATAAACAGATAATACATGCAACATAAATAAAAATATTGAAGTTATCCTTTTAAAATATCTCTAACTGAACATACTTTTGGATTGTTTGCAGACTAGATGAATCTAATTTAAGTTCCATGAATTGAAGCAGAACTCAGAGAGCTCAGAATGATGGTAACATGTCATTTTACCGTGGTACTTATAATAAACTCCATCTAATTAGATACACATGAAATGTGGACCAAATGATAACGTTATCAATTTTTGTACCAGTTTTTACTGATTGAGGTACTTACAACAAAATTATTATTTAAATACAACCGATAGTACACCATGCATCGTTCCTTGGAGACGCAGACCTTGACCTACTAAAAGGAAGTATTAACTTGAAGCAGTTAGTATAAAAGGTTGACATCCTAATATGATAGGGAGCAACAAGATTTTTGTAATAACTAAAAATCCTTCTAAAAGAAACGAGACTATTCAGTAAAAATCTTCTAGATAGCTAAGTGGACTAAAATTCGTTAGAAGGGTTAACTCTATGATGGTTTACTAAGTTTAGACTTTTTAGAATGACTTAAGGATGCTTCAAAATTGACTACTTCCATGGATGATCCTGTTTACAAGTGTTTTCTGCTTTGAATAGATAACAATTGCAAATAATGTTGATATTATAACCAAATACTAGATGCGAATTTAATTTTGATGTAGTATACGATATCATTATAATAAATAGGTAGATCAATAAATTTAAATATGTCTTCATTACTGTGTTGCTTAGTGTATTGAGATGAGTCATATTTCTTTTAGAAGCAGAAGACTAATTTAATAGAAGCTTATTTGGCTCATAAAATTTATGTATCTGTTATCCTATCTCTTGTACATCGCATCTAATGTAATTATAAAATTACTTTATATTAATTGAAGTCTTTATTCGTTCCCACCCTTGATATTTTAGGAGTAGATAGGAAGAACGTAATGCGATTTAAGCAGTTGTTAAATTATTTATTTTACTTAATAACGAATACTATTCTTTGAGGTAGTATTTCACTGTTTGGTAATATAAATCCATTTTAATTTAAATAATAAAACTAATTACTCTGCTATAATAAAGACCGATTCATTAGAATATGGGTTGTATTCCAAATACCTATTAGTAAAAATCTTTAAGAAACCGTAGATCATACATTTATTACGAGAAGTAGGATTGGTCATGAAACATTTATCAAAATGGATAAGTGTACACATACTAGAAGGAATATTTTGCAACACATTGGATATGTTTTGGCAGCAACTTCAAATTAATTTTGTACACGAAGTTGATGATGATGATATGCTAGAAGCGCTCAGAAAACGCTACCACAAGGAGGTAATTTACGAATATATTTTCCAGATAAGACGTCTTTGAATATACTTAATATATTTCTTAGTTGATTAATGTATTAAATTTTTCACCATTTTTTATGTATAAATAGTTATTCCTATATTATTATCACAAGATCATCAAATAATTAAAAAAATTTTTTATGAGTCAAAAACTATTACTAGTTTTAATTTTTTTATAAAAAATGTTTACGCGTTATTGTAAAATTTTTTTAGAATTTAAATTAGAAAAGAACTAAATGAATAAAAAATTTGTATAAATTTTAATTTTCAATTAGCATTATTCGTTAGTTTAGTAATATTTTATTTTAACATGATCTATACATATTTATTTGATATTACGTATTTAATTAAGCATAATTTACAGCAATAAAGCAGATCTAGTAAAAACTAGGAAATATACCTTAAATTTTATGTTTAACTAAGTATAAAATAGTAATATGCAATTAATATTTTCTAATATGTTATGCAATATTACCTACAATTTAATATATAATTAAGCAATGATAAAATTGAAAAAAAAAAAAATAATTTTTTGAGATTTTGTTTCAATAAAATATTAGATATCTTCATTAAAGCAAATTTTATAATAATAATAAAAAATTCTTTATTTATATTTTTGTTATTTTGATATTTTATAAAAAATGATTAGTGATTTATTTTGTAATTATAATGAGATTATGGTTAAATATTTCTAATGTTAGAAAATTGTTTAGATATAGATCTTATAAATATTATACAATAATATACCTGTGTGTTAGTGGAACTATTTTAAAAATTCTATACCACATATTTTGTACGTACGACAAAGATAATCCGTTATAAATCCATGCTCTCCATCCAGTTTTAGTATCACCATTAATTCTTGCTTCTAGACTTTGACAAAGTGTTTTACGATCATGGCTTCTACCGCTGCGCAAATCACACAATAATCTTTTTCGACATTCATCGTTACAAGTTGGTCTCACTGGAGAATTTTTATAATAGTGTCTGTAACAGATTTTCAATGTCAAATGAATGGATTATTTAAAGCATTTGCCTACTTTAAAAATAAAAAAATTTCAACACAATGACTAATCATAATTAAAATACTTGTAGTATATATCAAAAACATTGGGTTCATTGGTCATTTTGTCAATAAGTGAATCCCAATCCTTTGGCAAAAGTGATGGCATTTGATAAACCTGTCGGGCACTATATAACTTATACCAGATTGGATAATCGTAAAGATTCGCCTCTTTGAGATTCATTACCCAACTTTCATGATCAATTACCATCTAAAAAAAGATATACATTATTATAATCAGTTATTAATATATAAGATTATTTAATTTAATTTTTATATTTATACAAAATGTTTTATTCCCGACACTATAATAACTGTTAATAAGTTAATTACAATAGTTATATAGAAATTGTTTTTAGTTGTCTTAAAATTAGACTTTTTGTTTGAGACTTTAAATTTATTAAGATTTTTTAGAACTTTCTCGAAACTTTTCGAGCAGGTGCGATAACATACAGCATAAGGCTAACTAAAAATGCGTTTTACGCTGACCACGTGCACGGCATAAGTTTGTACTTCCTCATGCGTTCCGGATTACCTAACGCCTATCATGTTAACGAAGGTCGGCCGACACTTGTTCTCTTTTCCCATCTAACAACAGAACTGCTTGATTAGATTTGGTAAGGCTACTATTTGTTGATGTAGAATCGGTGTCATAATTTTTCTTCCTTTTGAAAGTTTGATGCTGCAATTCTACTTCGCTGATGACTTCTTGAACATTTAAAGTTTTTTTTTAAAAGTTTGCCTTTCTTTATATGTGTATGACGACTTTGATCTTCCTGAATTCGATATAAATATATTTTCTGATGATTTGGCAGTGATGACCTGGCGTATCTTTGTCCTCTCACGTAAAGATGATAGGTGCTGCCATAATAAATATACAATTTTCAAATAGTATAAACTATTTTTGACATTTGATATTATCATGAGAAAACTGACTGAGAAGTTGATGACACATATTTGACTTATTAGTAATTTGTTCACGTTTATTTAAAATTCTATTTTTTATAATAAGAAAGCATTTTATATGAAATAACTTTTCCTTCCTATTTATAAGATTTTTTCATATTAAAATTGATCCTTATCTATTATATGTTAATTCAAACTGATTGAAATGAAATATTTAGTAAAGTATAAGTAATAATATTGTATAAGATGCTGTATGCTGTTAAAATACAGAAAGTACAGGGGTAAAGAAATATTGTAGAAAGAGTATGATTTGTTATAGATGATGTAGGTGTTCTAAATACTTGATAGTTCTTTAAATCTAATATTATATTTTGACTTTTTGTATATTAATTTTATTTTCTAGAATATAAAATGTTTTTGCATTCCGTAAGAAGTTTCTCTAGATAAAAAAATCTAGAAACAGAGTATCAGAAGATAAAACAATCCATAAAAGGGCAATTTTCTCTTATTTCCTTTTTTCTTATAATTAGAGCTTTGTTTATCCTTCTTATTATCTTAACAAGAGTAGATTGCAGCGTACAAACTCTCTTTAGTTGTTCTAAGAAAATACATTTGTAAAAAGGAATAAATATGATACTGAGAACCTTTTCGAATGTAAAAAAGGATGGCACTATATTCTCTTTTGTTTTAGCAAAGAACGTATATTTCCACTCAAATTTGCTTATAGTTTTTTGTGTGTAAATTTGATTTATTAAAAATGTTGTAGTAAGATCACTTTCAGTTTTGATCAAATCGAACGTTCGTTAAACAATATTATATAAGTTTAATTATTTTGATTTTTAATTATGAAAAGTGCATTTATTAATTTTAATCCTATTTGATAAAAATATAGAACTTCTGCTTTTCTTTTTAGAAAATTAATGGAAAGCCAAAACAGAAATAGTACCTAAAATTAATAATTAAATTATTGGTAAAGTCATAAAATTGTTGTTGTAAATAAATAAAAAAAACAAGTTTTAAATGAAATATATAATATTAATAATAAGAAAAAAAAATACGTATATTCAAGATTTTAATTTTTTTCATTTCAAAAAGTGAACTTTTTATGTATTGAAAAATAAAATTTTAATTTCAAAAATTCACGGCCGATCAAAATAACTGTTATGATTATCCTATATAGTCTTCTCGGTACACGTATATACATACTCATTTGGTACAACAGCCAATAAGAAAATGATGCATATTCAAAAATTGGTATCAATACAACTATTGCATTGAATTTTTTCATTTGCACCATACTGTTTAGACGATATTTTTCATAGTTTATCATATACTTTTAGAATTTCGTTTCTATTGGTAACTAGAAGAATTTTTTTCAAAAAGGTAGGATGAACGCCTGAGATAAGTGATGTTAAGACTATTCATTTGAAGATGAGCTTTACTTGCTCAATAGAATTCGTAGATTTAGAGAATCCTACATACAAACCCTGGGTTTGTAAGTTTGCACAACCGTAAAATTGACAATTGATCTTTTAAGATAGGCCAATGCATAATTCATTAATCATAATCAAATCAATAAAAAGGTCATCAAGCATAATTAAATACAAGCTGACGTGTGCTGGTATGTCTCCAATCCGTGATAACCGCATCGCGCGGGCTCAGACCTTTGAAGTGAACTGGATTCTGACACGTAAACAAGGAAGAAAAGTGAAGCGTTGCGCGCTGGGAAAGCCTGGATTTACCTGCTTGGAACACCGCCATGATTGGTGTGGCATAACTATCGGATAAAATGGTAGGAAGCCGCTTTCCGTTCATTGGAGTGGGGTAGCTCGGACAGCGGTAGGGGATGCTTCGTGTCGATTGAAGCGACGAAGCTTAGGCCTTGGGCATTTTAGAAGCGTGCGCAGATGTCAAGGGACAATTGTGCAGGGAGAGCGAACGAGAGTGGACGGATTCGGTGGAGAATATCTCGTAGAGGCGTTGGCTAGCAAACATAGGGCAACAAACCTTTTTTCTTACTTCACAATGACCCTCTCCTTCTTAACTATAAGTAATTTATTAAATTAATAAGTAGTTTATTAAACATGGTATTAAAGATGATGTAAGTCAATGTTATAATGAGAACTATAAATCTAATAAAAAAAATAATTACCATATGCACTTTAGAGATAGGTAACGATACATTTATTAACTAATACTAAAGTTGAATAGAGTGATATTGATCACTCATTTTTTAATATACCACATAATTATTTTATGATCTAAATTCTTGATATGCTACCATTCTGCATAGAATTTCCACAAAAAGATTCTACAAATATCTACGTAACAGAAGTTGATATAACTTTATATAACAAAAATTGTTCTTTAATGTACTATTCTGTACTTAAGCATGAAATTGTACTGAAGAATAAAAAAAATGTTTGAAAATAATTCATAAAGCGTTATAATTTTTGTAAAGGCTATAGTTGTGACGCGTCGTCCGCCCCAACACGTGTCCTTTCGGACTCGTATGCGACGTTCGACGGGTTTCTTTTTCGTGCCCTTCCGTCCTTGTTCTTTCGTCCCTCTGCTGTTGGTAGTGTCTTGGTCTCCCGTACTCCCTGTCTGTCCCGTCCCGGAAAGCTCGAGGTCGGGCCAGGTTCGTGACGGGAGGAGGGAAGCGCGGAGAGGCCGGGTCGAAATGAACAAGGCTTCCTTTGTTCTTAATCTATACTTATCATTATCTTTATTACCCTAAACTTACACTAGCCTTTTTCTTGCGGTGCGCTCACCGCTCGCAAAGGAGGCTTACATATTCTATTCCCTTATATTCTAAACGCGGTGAAGGCTATATTAACATTACTTTTGCGGTGCGATCACCGCTTACAACGGAACCAGATACATTCTATTTCTCGGTGCGACAATTCCGCACCCTCGCTGCGACGGGACGTTAACGCGACGGAGAAGAGTCCAGCCCGATGGCTGTGACTCCGTGCACGCGACCGTGGCCATAATCCTATACCGGGAGGTACGACACAAGTCGTGCCTCCGGGAGCCCCTAGTACGCCAAAAATCGCTCGACCGGGGAGCCTTTGCCCCCCGATCTCTGCCTCCTGGAGTTCCCCGGTGCGTCAAAAGTCACTCGACCGGGAAGCCTTTGCTTCCCGAACTCCACCTTCTGGAGTTCCCCGGTGCGCCAAAAGTCGCTCGACCGGGAAACCTGCGCTTCCCGAACTCCACCCCCGTCTCCCGATTTCACGTGAGCGCGCCCTTTTTATACCTTTACTCGGGCGCGCTTCCCTTCACGTGTCTAAACTCGCGGCCCTCGCGGTGGGGTCGCGCCGCCTAGCCGCTCTCGTGACGGTCGTGAGCCAGGCTGGTGGGAGGGAAATAGCGGCGGTGTGAGCGCGTCGCGCTTGCTCACGTATCGCCCTGCGTTAGCCTGGCCAGGGCTAGACGCAAGGTTCCCCTCCACGGCCCCATACTATATTCTCTATTCATTCATTCATCCCTCCTTCTCGTGCGTATTTCGGGCCGTCAACTCCCACTACGCTGGCCCTCACTCATCCTTCCATTCTACGCCCGATACTCACGTTTTCTCCTACGGTCACCGCTGTGCCGTACGCCCTCTCGCTCTCACTCGCACGTTCGCGCACTCTCTCTCTCGTGCCCTGCTTTCATGGACACCGCTATGCCGTACGCCCTTTCACACCCCCTTTCATGCCTGCGCACTTTCTCTCTCATACCTCGCTTTCATGGACACCGCTGTGCCGTACGCCCCTTCCACTCCCACTCGCACGCTCTCACACAATTATACGCACACGTTCGCTTGCTCTCTCTTTCACACTCATGTTTTGCCGCACGCACATTTTATCATTTCCATTGTATACATTCGCTCGCTCTTTCTCTCTTACGCTCATGCTTTGCCGCACGCACGTTTTATCATTTCCAATGTATACATTCCTAGCTCTTTCTCTCTCATTCATGCTTTGCCGCACGCACGTTTTATCATTTCCATGTATACATTCGCTTTCTCTCTCTCTCACACGCACGTACCTTAAATCTTCGGGCGTTGAAATCCGGACCTCTTCCTCGCGATCCTTCCAGCCCTGTTCCCACGGCAATGCCTTCCTTTTGCGACGAAGTTATTCGTCGCATAGTTAAAAAATTGCAACGAAAAGTTTCATTGCGAGCTCACGGCAACATCACGGGCAAAGAGCCAGAAAGGGGAAAAAGAAGAAGACAGCCCCGAATAAGCAGAGAGTGCAAACTGTATAGAACAGAATGTGTGTTAGTAAAAAAATGTGTTACTAGCGCGGCGTCTGTCGTGAGAGTGTGTGTATAAGTATAAAAAGTGTGCACGCGATGTGGCGTCTGCCACAACAGTGTATGTATGCGTGAGAGAAAGTGTGTGCGGTCTAACGTCGGCCACAAGACTGCGTAGTGCGTATGAAAGTGAGAAAGAGTGCCGAGTGATTGAGCGAAAAAATGCCTGCGTAGTGGGAGTATGCGGCCTGGTGTACATGCGAGAATGAGTGTCGTGTAAATAAGCGAGAGGATGGCCGCGTACTTCCAGTATACGGCCCAGTGCACAAGCGAGAGAATGCCCGCGTATTGGGAGTATGTGGCCCATAGTACGTGTTAGAGAGAACGAGAATGGGACAGTGGAAGGGAGCCCTGGCTACACGCTGGAATAACCTCGACTATGCGCTTGCGCCACCACTGTCGCTGTTTACCGATCACTAGCCATTGTAAGAGCAGGGATTAAGTGGGGTCGCCCTTCCGCGAGATGAAACAACGAATTTCATCTTCTAGACGGCCGATGAAAACTAAGAAAAGAAAAATCTCTTAAGGCGATAAAAGGAGGCGATCTCTCGTGGAAGAAACACAGTGTGTAGAAGATGGTACATAAGGTGTAGAAGACAGTACACAGTGTGTGGAGGACAACACAACACAATGCAGAACAGTGTAGAAGACAGTGTAATATCGGTAAGAAAACAGTGTACGAACGGGCTACCAAAAAGCGTAAGTCCCAAGTATGGGCAAATGTAAAATATCTAGGTAGAAAACACAGAGAAGAGTGCAGCCTATCGGCGCGCAGCATCCTGGTGCCGTCTATTGATGCACCAGGAATCCCCGGGAGTGCATCTCCAAGGAGTGCAGCCAGTTGACGCGCTCCATGCCGTGCAGCCTATCGGTGCGCAGTATCCTGATATAGTCGGTTGACGCATCAGGAATCCCGTAGGTGTAAAGAAACGAATAAAAACTAGTTTAATTACATAATTGTTTAATATTAAACAATTTAATTAAACTAGTTTAATTAAATAAAAAAAATTCCACCGTTGTCATTTTGCCCAATCCCATTTCGCCTCCTCCTCAGCGCAAAAAGACTAAATCGCCGCCGCTAGAAGGGCAATGTGAGCAAGAAGACAGGTAAAGTGAGCAGATAGGAAGAAAGAAAAAATTAATCTAAAAGCTCCATAATCCTCAGATGAACAGATTTGACAGACTAGAAAGCAAAAATCGAAAATAATACGTATAGTCTAACAATAGTTAGGACACTGTATAGCACGTAATAAAAATTTTGAAAGGAAAATAATATCTTTTTAATTTTTTATCATTTCTCTAAATAATCAGTAAATAATCAAAGCTAATACTATATAAATTACATTATGAGAAAATGAAAATTCGGGAAAAATGGTAAACTATTGGAATGCGCTGCTGATATAATACTGATAGTATGTATTAAATTAGTTACATTGATATGTACAAAATTATGAAAAATGATGATAATTAGTCATCAATATCCTACTAATCAAGTATACTGCCAATAATCAGTTTAGAATGTTTGGAGTTAATAAAATTATTATAGATCTTAAAAAAGATGAAAGTAATAAATATATTCTGATACAGTTTACAGCTATAAGAAAAAATGTATAGCTTATAAATTTGGAACCACAAATTGATGAAGATAATTGAAGTTTGAAAAAATCACTAGTTAATAATATATGTTAGAGAAAAAGAAAGAGAAAGAGAGAGAGAGAGAGAGAAAATTTAACAATAATTTTATGTTACATTGGAAAAGAAAATAATTATTTAACCAATTTAACCATTGATATTTTCAATATATAAAATGTTAAATAACTTCTATTACCATATAGAATAGAACATGTTCAATGTAATATCAATATAAATTTTATTACTAACGAATAAGCTTACTAAGATAGAGAAAGATATCCTATATGTAAAAATAGTACCTAAGAAAGAGATCATTAATATGGGTTTAAAACAGTAATTGAACATAAAGCTGATTTAAAAATCTTTTTATTAAAGCATGAATTAGCCTTTTGAAAACATATGAACTTTTTCGGTGAAAAAGTTACAGCCGCTAATAAATATAAGGTTTTCATTATATATTTAGGCCAAATAATATAAATTTTTTTACTGATTAAATAATTGTATATACACAAATATAAATAGGAAAACATTGTAATGATTATAATACTTATATGAATTTATAATTTTCTGCAATGTATATTGCATAGTAAATATTATTTATTAAAAATAGATTCATTTATAAATATTTCTTATTAAATTTTATATATTCCAATTTACATTTGAAATTACAAATTACAATTTATATTTTTTGTCATGTTTTGAAAATAGCTACTGTAAATATAAGTTAACAAATTCGACATATAACCTTATAGATCATAGATTCGTAACCTTACTTGTATTTTATCGTAAATCTCAATCTTGGGATATTTTGCTGTCTACTTTCTTAAATGAATCTTTTTAGAATTTAAACTTCATTAATTGATGTAATATTTTTTAGCTTCGTTTTTACTTGGGAAGATTATATTTATAAATTAATAATATTCGATAAAATGTCTAGCCATTTGTAAAAATAAGCCTAATTTAATTTAGTTTGTATGTTTAAATATACATCAATAATGTTTGGCATATGTTTACGACATTTTTTTCTTTAGCATAAGATACAATTTCAATAATATCACCATTTTTTATTAAAACCTTTTTTCGAATTAAATTTAGAACTTTTATACTTATAAGGAACTGTAAAACTTTTATAAAACTTTTCAACAACTTGTTTTCTTATTTTTAGTCAAACTCAACATGGTATACTTATGTTAATCTCATAATTTTACTATCGAATTTTTCATTACAATGTTTTTAATAATTAATATTTTTCTTTTACATTTTTGACGTCTAGCAGATAATTTTTTTGTTTATATATTATTATTTCATTTTATTTCTAATAGTTTTTAATCAAAAGTTAAGAAATTGTTTTTCTCCTAACCTAAAAAAGTGTTATTTTATTCAGTCTTATGCAAAGTATATGGTTAAAACTGAAAAAATTTGCTGTATCATTCACTTTGCTGGTTGTTGCAACATTTTTGAGTTATTTATTTTCTAGATCGTATCTAATTTTTAAACGGTATAAAAGACATATTTATATTTAATATATTGTTGTCACCTTGTTAAAATAATATTAATAAATTTATATTATCTTCTACAAAATATTTTGTATTATCAGTATTAATCGATAAAGATAGAAAGAATTTTCATTCTTATGTCTTATGTATAAAAAATATTCTTAAATTGTCTTTTTTCACAATTTGTAACATTGAATATCATGATTGAGTTAACATGAATAATGTTTGGGGATACTACGAGATCATAATTACTAAAGCAAAAATATGGTATACACTTACCAAATTTAAGTGATTCTCAAGATATCTATATTACCTGGTCCATTTTCTTTTAGTAAATATATACTATTTCAAATCTAAGACTATTATAATGATATGGTGGATAGTAGATTATACTTTTATTGTAATTTGATGGTCAGCAGAATCTGTTATCAGATAGCTATCCAAAACAAGATCTGTAACAATTTCTGTAACCAATAAACCAATTTCTGTAACAATTATTGTTCTTTTATTCTTTGAAATGACAAAATTTTCTATTCCCAACATAATAGACTACTCATTAAAATTAATACTGATTATGCAGCACAATTTTAAGATAGCAGACAGTAAATTTAAATAGCAAGTATATATATTCAAGCATAAGTTTTAATTTATTCTTCAACCACAAAGATTGTATAATAAAAATGATATAATAATGATGTTAATCAATTCATTGATAATGTATCTATTGAATTATGCATACCTAGATATTAATACTGTGTACCTATCTAGCTAAACATCTTGCATGCGGTAATTTAGGAATTAAATCTTTTCATACACCCTACATAAAGCAAGATATTGTTTAGTTTATATCCTGATAATAGAAAACCTAAAAACATTGTAGAAAGAATGTTAGTTATTAGAACTTGAAAACAAGCAAAAAAACAAAGTATCAATTATTGTAAGAAGGTTATTTTGTATCTAATATGGTAAGTTTAAATCGTATAGTAAGGTTAAAACATAGTTGGGTTAAAGATTTGTTCAATAAAATATAAACGATGCTTAAAATTAACGTTTATGTGACAAAAAGTGATCAACTAGAAATCGAGAATCATTGGTGAGGTTAATGGTTACTGCTAATAAGACTGGTGATGAGTATAGAAAAGTTAATCTTTCAAATGAAAATAAATCTTTCCAGGATACTTTAAAAAACAATGAAATATAACGTTCTGAAGCATATTTTCCAATAGTCAATCGATAATATAGACTCAAACCTGACTATTATCAAAAAAGGAAAAATCTCCAATTATCAGAGATTAATAAGAGTGACTTTAACTTAGAACATTCGATTCATCAATGGTCTAAGCTTTAAGGCAATTATTGGTGGAAAGTAAGGTACCTATTTTCTGGTATTTTTAAAAGAATGGAAAACATATTCAGTGTTCAATCACTTACCACTCACAATTATTTCATTGCAAATTATAAGACTAAAGTACATTAAATGCATACAATGACTACATTAGACAACGATTAAATTCATGTATTTATTCATAATCAAGAAATATAACTTTTGATATCATGTGGTTCACCGATGCAGTCAACTTTTGATATTTGAACAAAGTTCATAAATTCAAACAAAATTAGTTAAAAATGCTATTTATCATTTGTTTGTCAATATGAGATAAATTCTAGAAACTAATAGGTCTAAAAATATAGCTTTGACTAATCTTATGAAAGGTTGGACTTAACTCAAAAAGCTGTAATTATTGCTAAATATGAGCTCATATATACGTACAATTTAAGAAATTATGTAGTCTATTTTTCTAAGGACAGTGCAAAAGAAATCGCTAATTTAGAGAAACTTGAATATAAACTTATAAAACTTGAGCAGTTACTTTTATTTTTTTAATTTATATAACTTTCTGATGTATCGTCGCTCAATCTTCAAATATTTTCAAAAAGTCAAAGAAGAAAAGAATTAATGCTAATCGTATCAATCAATGTATTAGCGATGTCAACATTTTTGAAATGGAATATAATATATTGCATTCTACAATAACTTTTAAAATACTTAATATGGTAATGATTTTAAGCCATTGTTAACAAGGAATTACTATATTAATAATATGCTATTTATTTGAATTACTTGTTCTAAGCAAAATCAGTTATTAAAAAAAAAAAAAAAAATCCATTGATATTCACTTAGAACTTAAAGCATTATACTAGAGGGATAATTTTTAGTAGATAAATCAGATTATTTTTTGATTTTACTAAATTAAATAGTTTTGTTGTACTCCACTCAATAAAGAGATTTATATAAATAGAATAAAATATAAAATATTCTTTAAAAAGTGGAAATAATGGAGTATTATCAAAGATTAATGAGGGATAAAGTGAAATTTTTTAAATTAGAAAAAGAAGAATCTTAGCTTGGTAAAATTACTATTTTTGAATGCGAGGAATTCCTCCGTTCAACCATAGAAAAATTTAATTTGTGCAGTGCGTAATGTTGTTTTGTTGTGAACCATGAGGAGGAAGGAGGTTAGCATGAAAGAATTTTCTTTTCAAGATGAAAACTTCTTAAGAGAGGGGATTAATCATTTTTTCAAATCAAAGATATTCGGGTTCTAGCTTACTTCGTTTTTCTAATCAAGCTATTAAAATTATTATTATCTAGCTTAATATTAATAGTGCCTATGTGGATTTAATTCACCATCCTCCAAGCCAAAACTAATATAGGATTCATAAGATTGAGTCACAACATACGAAGCTTAACTACTTAGTAGGGTGCCCTTTTTTTGTTAATTAATTCAAGAAGTTTTATTAACCTTATTTATTTTTTCAATATCTTTCTTTATTCTGGTCTATTAAAGAAAGATCCTTTTTAAATTTATCAAGTTAATCAATTAAATGTTTTATAAATTTTTTCATTATTACATTGCAATTATTTTCATTACTTTTAAAATTCTTATCATAAATAACATAAATTTTTACAAAATATACGTTTTCTGAAATTTTATAAATCTAATCTGAAACTGGTCAAATTATATAATTCACAAATAATTAATAATTATGAGGACAGAGAAAAATTTAGCAATAAATAAATTAATAAATATATATATAATGTACATTTTGAGTAATTCTTAGGTTTTCATATGCCCAAGTATACTTGACTTAAAATACTAAAATAATGAATGACAGCTTACATGTTTTTGCATATTGTAAGAAAATATTTAGTTAAGATTTTGGACACTCAGAACTTATCAGGATTTCTCTTGTTTTCCACAGGGGGTACTTTAGACAAAAAACCAAAGGCATTTTTTCTTCAATATTATGTGTATATGTCGCCATAATCACTGTTACTTTGATTTAATTATGTATAGATTGTAGGCACAAATGTTAATTGATTATCGAGGAAATATATTGATGACACACTGTGGACTTTTCCCTTTGTAGTGTGGGTCGGATAGAGATTCCTAACCATTGTAGCTGAAATACCTGATTAATAGGATTTGATATTAATTTTTTAATATCTTTCAACAATAATAGCTGTTTTTTGCCTTAATAATGAACTGGTTGCTAAATTATGTGTATAAAGTAACAACTATAAATCAAATACTCAGTATCTAATCAACTATAGCATCAGAATAATAAATAATAGTATTAAAAAAGCTAGGATCAAAAAGTTGATAATTTCATGTATTTAATCATTATATATTCGATTGTAGATTTTACAAAAATAAACAAGGATAAAAGATCGTATTTTATCTTATAGATACTAATTTTTTAAATTAAATTATATATATAAGATATTAATTATTATGCGATTATATTATTCACAAATGAAAAAAGCTTTTGTGTGCTCTGTAATGTGTACCTGATTGCATGAAAAATCAACAAAAAAGAAGATTAATGCTTATAGACAAAAAGAAATTGAAAAAATAAATAAAAAATAAAAATATAAGAATTATAAAAACAAATTGAAATATTTATTTACAATGTTTTACAAAAGAAATGTGGAATTGGCAGGCGGTTAATCCTTAGAGATACATGCGTAGAGGAACATTTGAGAGGTGATGGTAGTAGGCGCGAACGACAAGAAACGAAACAAGTGCTGATGGCAGATGCAAATAAAGCAATGGAGTGGTCATATGATCTTACTATAAAATCGCAAGAAGTTAGTTGATAAGGTTACATATCCTTTCATCAAATTACGTGCTAGAATGTAAACGCTACGGAACTCACAGAAAATTAGCTTTGAGGTTAGGGAATTCTAGTTAAGATACTTGATGGACTCATCAAAGGAAGTGATGAGTATAAAGCTTACAGATCTCGCTTCATATCACATATTGATAAACGCCTAAAAGTAGAATTTATTCGATATATACAGAATCGGCGTTTAATTTATTTCCTTTTGGCCGTGACAAATGTTATATCACACAATGAAACAGAATACTGGTTGCCCACAAGAATACCTAAAAGAGAAAATCAGAGCCTGTGAATACGAATCGAAGTGAATACGTGTAAATATGATGCCGGGTTATTTTACGAGAAACATTAGAAACTCCAGATTCACGCTTACAGTGTTTCTCGTTTATGATCATTAAGTCGTAGGATAAAGATAAAAATATAAGCAGAAACAGAAAAAAAAATCTCACTATGTGGGTTGAAGGAAGCTAAATATGCCACGAAAAACCGGGCGCCTCGACAAACTTAATAAATTGAACGTACTCCAGGAAAATAGTATTCTTATAGTAATTTGAATTTATCAAAAAGCTGAAATTTCCTAACAATTATATTTATTAGTATTAGAATTTATTTGCGTCGGAAAAACTCCGTGGTAGCGTGAAAAGAACGTCGGATCATGGCTCCAAGTCGGAGCATAGGTACGTGAATGTGTGTGAAGTAATTGTACGGGCGTAAAGTGAGGCCTAGGCAAGAATGCGTATGTGCATGCGTAAGAAGAATGAGTGTAGAGAGAGTATTATGCGTAGAATGTGTGAGAGAGAGAGACTCAGATGCGACGCAGTGAGAGAGAGAGAGAGAGCATGAGAAGCAGCGCACCGTGTGTAAAATGCGTGAGAGAAAAAGAGTCAGACGCGACGCAGTAGTGAGTGAGCGAAAGCATGCCCGATAGTGGAGGCATACAGCGTAGCGAGTGCCAAGCGCAGCGTAGTGCATGCAGATTGAATTAGAGAAAGCATGCCCGGATAGTGGAGGCATGCATCACAGTAGCAGCGCAATAGCCTAGTTAAATGCTAAGATTTCGACCGAGTATTGCATATCCCAGAGCACTCGCTTTTACCAATGCCCCTCGCCCGCGAACTTGCATTCAACCGAGATTTGTAAGGAGGAAATTGCGCTTTCTTTCGCTAGCAGCGAAGAAAAAGCAAAAGAAGGAAAGCCTTCCTTATTACATAAGAAGGGCGAGACGGCCAACATCATAACCGATTCGTGGTGCAGCGTTCTATCGCAAAACAGTCTATGGGTATAGTCACCAAGCTCAGAGGTTCCAGCCCAAAAATGGCTGTCGGGTGACTCGCCTTTGAAGAGTTGTTCGCCGCGGTGGGTATTGTTCTTTAACGTGCTTTTTTTTGACGTATTTTTGACTATTTTTTTCTTTTTGAATATAAATTTATCCGAACCCGAACTCGTTCACCTGTATTTAAGCAGGCTCGTAGCGGTCGATATCGTCCTTTGACGTAGCTAAACACGAGTCAGTCAGGAACATGATATTAAAAGAGCTCCGCCGTAATTATAATTTAGAATAGCGCTTAAGAATATATTAACGTCGCGAAATTATGTTATATAATAACCGCCGATTAAATGTATAAGAATAGGAATGATCTCGCCTCTGTAAAATTCGCTGTTTTAAGAAACTCGCCAACTGATAATACTATAAGAGCACCGTCGTAATTATAATTTAGAATCGCGTTTAAGAATATATTAACGTCGCGAAATTATGTTACATAATAACCGACGATTAAATGTATAATAATAGGAATAATCTCACCTTCGTAAAATCCGCTGTTGTAAGAAATTCGACGATTGATAGTACTTATAAGACCACCGCTGTAATTTGTAATGTTGAATCACTTTAGGAATATATTAGATTTTACCTAAAGTTACACCGTATTCTATTCACGGCTCCCCACGCTCCTCTCCCGTCACGAACTCGGTCCGACGTCAAATTCTCCAGGCCAGTAGTCAGGAAGCATGGAGAACCCGTCGCTGCCACAGCAAGGACAAGGAACACGAAGATATAAGAATATATAAAAATTAAGAAGAAAATTACCCCATTTCATAGCGCCCGAACAGGGACGCGAAGAAAATAGCTGTAACTAGTTTATAAAAATCGTTACACATTTATTATCATTTCAAAAAAATTTTAACATTTCTTAGCGTTATCGAATGATAAATAAATTTATTGTTTATTTTTAGGTAATTTTTGATAATAAAAATAAAGAAAACATTTAAAAAGAGAAGTTTAAAAGTAGAATGTACTAAATAATTTTTTTATACAACTGTACAATAAAACAAATATAAGATATAATTAATTTATATAGAATGGAGAAATACGTTTATGTTATAACATGTAAAAAACATAATAAAAATAATACTGGTCACTATTTATATATTATTGAAAGCGGTGTAAATATTTGTAATAATTAAATTATACCTAGAAACCGAAAGCATTATATATATATAATATATACGATATAGTATAATATATATAAACGGGAGTATAAATGATCGCTGGATTTATTTTTAGCGAAAAAGAATAAGATTAATAACAATTAATACTTTAATAATGAGTCACGGAATGAAATAGGAAAAATGCCAATTTAAATTTAAATAAATGTGGATGAATTGTATTTTGAAGGGTAATAGAAGTAATATTAAAATTGATAAATATGGATATAGCAAAATTGTAAATAAATCCTTACATGTACGTTGTATCATACTATGAAAACTATTATTGTAAAAGAATCCTGAAAATTTCAAATATCCTCTCGATAATAAAATTATCATTTTATTAATTTAACATTATAAACGATGTAGAATATTTAAGACATGGTTTAAATAAAAATTATGTAATCTAAAAAATTTAATATTGTATACACTTACTCTGGTTGTCTTTGGGTGATCACCATCTATATAATATATGCGATAGCCAGGATTTAAATCGTAATATGGTGACACTGATGGACCTATATATGCAATGTTCAAAGCTCGACCAAGATCATTTGTGTCATAAAACACTTCAAATTCATCATAATGCGTGTGACCAAAGAATTGTGCTGTTATTGTTGACTCGTACCTATTGAGAAAAATATAAATATTTACATTATTTAGTTTATAATATTGATTCATACATACTTTAAAATTAAAGTTTTTTTAAATTGGTATAACCTTTAGGAAATTTAAATATTACATTTGTAAAGTTTATTGTTGACATTAAAATAAATTCTGTAATCAAGTTGTATGAAAATGTCAATAAAGTTTATTATGATTAAACAATATATTACATTGAATAAAAATGTCGATATGGCTTATAAAATTTATGTTAAAATAAATATTAATAAAATATATTCTTTAGATTTTAGATTTTCATTGTACTAATGCTTAATTTTATCTGTGTAATTGTTTATATGTTTAGATTCATTTAACTGCAATCCATTAGTTTAATTTGGGTATGTACTTCTTTTTGTAAATTTTTCTAGTTTTAAATTTACTTCGATATAGAATAAATCGTGATTGCTATATTCGAATTGTTAAAAAGCAAAATCACACCAATATAAGGTGCACGATACTGGTAAATGCAATCATCTGACGATGGAGATATAAATGACTGCATTCATTCGAAAAAATTGAATACGACGATTGTTAAATATATAATTATAAATCTGTTTAAATAGTATAAAATAATTTATAACTGATTTAGTACAATTTCAAAAATTCTTATCTGTAAATTGTGCGAGGAACTTAAATCAATGTAAGTGGTATGTATATGATCGCAGAACTGTAAATTCAAAATCTTTAATAAATAAAGAATATTGAATTAACAGGAAAATTTGTTTAAATTGTTAGATTTTAATACAAATAAACTATTTCACTTATTGATTCGAAAATTCAGTTTAATTAATTAAAATTAACGATTAATTAATAAAAAATAATAAAGAAAGCAAAATAATTTTATCGTCAACGTGACTTTTTCGCTTAACTCCAAATTTTTCAATTTTTGATCATTTTTTCTGGGATTTTATAATGTAGGAATGCTAAAAATTTATGTACATTAAGTACATTAAATATTACAAAAAACATACATTAAGAGTATGTTTGTTTTTTAAAATAAAATTTAAAGGTACATTTTTTGATAATTTTAAATTAGCTACTGTAGCTACTAAGTGTTTCAAGTAATATATAATAAATCCATCATTTGAAGAAAATGTAGTGAATAATTTCTAATTTTTAAATATCTGTTTAAATATATGTAACATGTTATAAAACTTTATCTTTCTTTTGTTCGTTTAATATAATTACACGTCTTTTTTAGCGTCTTAAACAACATGACTTATCACTTATTAAAATGTTATATTAGATCCTTGTAAATAAGCTTCATAATACTAAATATTTCAATAGATAGCATTTGTTTATGTCAGTAACTTATAAAGCTTTTTTAATCTTGGTAGCATGAGTTAATTTTAAGCACATTTGTGTGTTATGACTTTTTATCAGTAGAAATATTTTTCCACTATATCATAACTATTCTTTATCATTAAACTACAATCAATAAGTCTTTATCGATAATTATCTCTGTAAACTTTCTTTTTCAGTGAGTTCGTCTATATTTTTCTTTTAAATTTGGAAGTAAAGTTTTATGCACTTTTGTACGTGGTGAATGTACGTTTTAAATAATCGATAAAAAATTCAGAATTAAAAATCTCGTCAAATGCTTCACTATCACAGTTATGGAAATAGCTTATATATTTATTTTAAAAATTTCCATAGTGCAAAAACATTTTCGTTACGTAAACAACTTCCTTTTTTTGTAAATGTTTCATGATTACTTTGACACTGCGTTTAATGCAAATAAACCAAACTTTAAATTCTACAGTATTTATATATTTTTTCAAAATTTATTCATCTTGCAATATTCTGACTTTAATTAAATATTGATAATTCAATTGTTAGCTACTTGATGAATGAAGATATCTCATGAAATGATAAAAATCATTGCTGTCGGCTAATCCTATCTTTCGAAACAGTAATTCCTAATAATTTTTTAATACTACAAGTACGTACTTTATATAAAACCTTCAAAATCGTTTTGACAATAACATAATATAATTATTAATATATCAAGCACAGAAAAACCATAAATACATAAATTGCTTGCATTTAATTCGAAGAAACGCTTAAAAATTGTATTATAAATATAAATAGACAAATAATTACGAAAGCATTTTTAATACATTAATTATTAAAAACTACAATCTTTTATATTGATTTGATGTAATCACTTTTTTAAATACCAAGCTGATTAATTGATTCAGTTGAAGTCACACCAATTTACCCTTTTTATTATCGACAAATAATAATTAATAATCGACAGAATTACAAAATTGATAAATAAATAATTAAATGCTATATTTATTTGCAACATCTTTTTTTACATAATTTCATTTTTACTAAAACATGCTCAAGTCCTTATAACCCAATTTCACTTTAAGGTGATTTAATTTTTTTTAATTAAACCATTAAATTTTTCAAAATTTATTACCTTGATATTTGATATAACTTATGATACTTAAGAAATTATAGTCATAAATTACTTGAAAAATAATTTTAACATTTGACAAAAAACTAGGAAAATATTTTAACTTAAAAGTAAAACAAAGCAACTTATTACAAATTACATTCTCTAATCGGTTATGTTAAGCTACAGTTTACTATAGTTACTAAAATAACTAATAACACTCTCTATAACTTGAAAAAGTTTATTGTTTAAACTAAGGAACCTGCTATGTAAAAAACTGAAATATTCAAATGTACGAGCGATAAAATGAGCTAAGCTACCACTATCACTTTACGTTCAAATTTCTAACTTGATTAAAACAAAAAGTTATAGCTAATTGAAACTGTTTCTTAGTATATTAATATATCATTTACACGAAAAAAATAAAATTATGTGAATATTCTATTGCTGTTTAACCATTTAAATATCAATTCAAAGCAAAGTTTTAAGTAGATTAATATTATCATTTATCATGAATGTATTTATAAAATTCAAAATAATTTCAAAGTTATTTAAAAGATTATTATTAGTAATTAAATAGTAATAATGTGTCTTAGTAACTAAATAGTAATGTGTACAATTATATTTTTTAATACAGACGGAAAATTAATTTACGTATATCTATGCTTTATAGTTTCCGTAAAATAATTTAAAAAATATTCTATAAGAAAATTTATATAAAATTATTTAAAAAAAAAGATATGCTATAAATAATATTGCGTTACTTTGAAATTTTACTTGAGTACATCCTTGAAATGAAGTCGAGTGCAATATGTTCATCTTTATTTTTCGATTACACTCACGGTGATAAAAGTGGTGAAAGAAAAAAATCGTAAAAAATTACTTGTTTGAGAATATATTAATCGAGAGTACATTTTCAATAAAACACTGGATTAATACATCAATAAACTTTATTAATGATAAAATAAATACTACTAAATTCAACTTAAATTCGCGGTTCGCGCAGTACTCAATAGACTATTAGACCTGATCAAAGTGTCTGTCAAAGTAGTTATCGATTAAATGTCTAGAATTATGATGATTGTTGAAGTCGTCGCGCCGTGATTTTTGCCGACAAACCAGTATCTGAAGGCGAAAATCTGTATTACCAAGTAGCGATGAAAAAGAGTCAGATTCCTCTTCATGACATCTGCATCTGTATCAATTATTATTTCTTAGTTGCACCAATTAAAATCGTATTATTCTGAGCACATAAATCGAAATCAATGAAATTTTTTTTATTTTTATCGATTTCTTTAATGTCCACTATACTAGTATTATTTAAACTCTTTGTCATTTTCGTTTACAAATACAAGTTAATACTATAATTTTAAACAGAATATCAGTTCTATTTATAGAAAATTAACGATTAAGTACTGGAAAGATAAAAATATACGAATAAAAATGAATGAAAAAGTAATTTGTACAACTAATAAAAACGTACTTACACGAGCTAATGTTGAGTTTAAGGATATACGTATTAGAGTATATGAGTGTGTTTTAAGAATAGTTTTTACCCATCGTGAAAGAAAATGTTTTAATAGCCGTATGTAGATCATTTGAAGATGAAATCCAGGATAAATATGGCAACTGTTTTGTTAATTAATAGATGGATAATTGTAATTTAGAATTGATATAAAATAGCTGTTCTGTTTGTGGTGAGAATTCCAGCCGATGTACATATTTCATAGTGAAGATGCTGAAACCTGAAGTAGCTATTTTTGCAAAAATCAAACTAATAATAAAATATAATTCAATACATACCGTATTAAATTTAGCTATTTTTGTAACTATTTACTATTCTTTTTTATTTAAAATCATTATAGTAATAGTATATGGAATTTAAAACAATGATGAAACAATGGTGACTATAAGAATGAGATTTATTCATCTTATTGATTTATTAAGTATTTAATAGAGAACAAGCAAACGGATATATTACTGGTTTTAAAATATTATTTATTTTACTATTTATTTAAATAAAATCATACACTCAAACTTTTGAAGATTTTATCACAAACAATTCGTATTATCTTCAAATTAGTTACATTTTGTTTTTTTAAGCAAATTATACAAATAATCTTAGATAAAAAGGTAGTTAAGATGTAGGTTACAGGTATATCACTATTGATTAAAATAAGAAATCAATTTTAGAACCTGGTAATGTATCCTCTACTTCCTAAGTAAATTAAAAATTATGATTCTAGTATATTATTATTGATTAAAAAAGAGAACACTCAACATAAAGAAGCAATAATAACACTTTAAATTTTGTAATTTTATTCTTAAAAGACAGAATAATTTGACAATTAATAACATTGTTTTATAACAATTAAAGGTTTGTTAGGATAATAATTATATCATTTTTCAAATATTAAAATTGAAACTAACCTATTAATAATATGGTAGTAATTTCTCGACCATACTTTCAAACAATCTGAATGTCCAGGTGGTATATGTCCAATTATGTGAACTTTTTCACCATTCATTTCAGCTCCTTGGAGCTCATAAATTAGCCATTGCAGCTCACTGACTGGATCTGTACTATTGATAAGGAGCCACCAATTCTTATTGTTGCAATAATTAGTGTTGACAGATAACATTCGAAAACCTGGTCTTACAAGTACAGAATAGAAGGCACCTCGTCTAACCGTGTGTGAAGTACCAGTTGGTAGCCAACGTCGCCACTGTTTATCTAATTCATCATAAAGCCATGAAATATTATTCTCTTCTGGTGAAAATGGCGGTGGATAGCTATACAATTTAATAAATATTTAAAATTTGTTGTTCATTATATTATTTGTTTACATATTATTTTATAAATTATCATTCTGTAGAAAGTAGATTGTACAAATTATAAGTTCAAAATTTACCCATACATAGATATTATTAATTGCTAAAACAAAATGTATGTGAAATACACATTTATGAAGTAGTGATTAGCAAATTAAAACACAGTAAATTCATTAATTAATAAAGTATATTTGGATATTTTATATCATTATTCTTTATATAATTTTCTACATAAAAATTTGTATTATACAGTCTGAAAATGTGAAATTACAAGAAAAAGAAGATGATCTTAAGACAAAATTAGTATTAGTATGATAAATTATTTATTTATTTTTCAATGTAATTATTGTCAAAGGTAACATTTTTTATCCAACTTTTTTGAAGACTATATTTTAAAATAAAAAAATTGATTATTTACTTATTGCACTTAAATGAGGTAAGAATCGATTGCATAAATTTACATCAATTTTTCGAAAAATTGGACTTATAAATAAATAAATATACATATCGTTTTAATTAACAAAAAATTGTTTAGTAACATAAAAGTTTCTTATATAGAACTTTAGTCTATTGGTTGTTGGCATTTCTACGTTGAAGATTTAAATCATTCAAAACCCTTAGTTCATAATACTGTTTAAAACAAAGATATTAATAAAATTCTACTGGTAATAAAAACCAGTTGTTTATATAACTCTAAAATATTTCAATTTTATAAGTGCAAAAAGCAAATTTCACATAATTTCTAGTAATTTGAAAAATAGTACATTTTACAAACAATTTTCATACTAGACAGTTGGTTTTGGAATTAATTTTTTTAACTATGATATGCCAATCAATAAACATACAAATATAATCTATAGACATATTATTTAGATCTTGTAATTTGTTCTTTTCTTTAATTCACTAAGTTTTCTCATTGCAATTCTGTGTGCTGTGAGGTTAGAAAGTAGATTTGCCAAGTATTTATGTTCTTTTATTTTATTGTATCTAGTATAAAAAAATTAACGAAAATTAATTTATCATTTCTTTTCTACGCTATTTCTAATTATGTTAGTTAACATGGTATGAATAAGCATCCATGTAACATGAAGCTAATTTAAACTCAAATGCTTGAAATACGTATACCATGTGAGCGTCGAAGCTTTGAGATAAGGACCTGACTTCGTATAACGAAATGAGTGAAGAAAGAGGGGGGAAGGTCGCTTTACTCGTTTGCTATAGGAAAGGCGAATGCTACGCTATTTCGAGAAGGGAAGACAAGGTGGCGACGTTCGTTCTCAATTACCTTCAAATAGACGAATCTATCACATATTCATCTGTCATTCTAAAATGTACGGTTTGCGTTAGAGATAAGAACTCGGGAAACAGGACTCAGCAGAAAAAAATTTACACACACGAAAATTTAAATCCTTGAATCAGAGTGGCAATGCCGAAACCGCTCAGAGATGCTGAAAGAATATTGATTAACAACACTGAGAGAGGTGCTGAAATTATGTTAATTTTTTCGGTTGCTGAGGTAATGGTTGTCTACTAAGTGATCACTAGGATGGCAGCTCTGGGAATTTCTGGGAGCGTTTTAGTTATGTTTTTTACCAGAACGATTGGGACTCGCTTTATATTTCTTTGGGAAAGTGGGGACGTTTCTTTCATGTCTTCCTTTTGCGGTAGATTTACCTTCCACAGTTATCTTTATTATTCTTCCTCCCTGTTGAGATAACACATCATCAGGTTTAAACTTAAGAGTAAACATTAAACATATCGGAACTGACTATATCTAAATATTAAGCTTCATGCTAAATGACTGGAATTTAGATTAGTTTAATTAAAAAAGATTAGTGAGCTGTAAAGAAAATATATAATATTTATTCATAACTATTTTTGTAATTTCAAAAAATTTAGTATAAACTATGTTTTATAAACCACTTTTCATTAGTAACAAAATTAATACATAAGAAATCTTAGATTCATAAAATTACATTGAAATAATGTTTCATAAGCTACATTACCTATAAAATATGCTATATACATATGTACTATACATACTATAAAATAGATTATAATTGCAGTGTCTATTGAATATCATCACTCTATTAATAATACTTGTCAAATATCTAATAATAATACTTGCTATGGAATAACTGTATATATACATAATTATTTATGCTTCATTTTCTAATTCAGTTTTAGATGTATTGATATATGATATATGATGGAAAACTATGAACTATGAATAATATGAAGTCAAAATTTGAATTATGATACATTAATTTTTTTTAAATAAAAATAATATTCTTTTTTCTTACCGTAATCAAACTTTACTATGTAAACTATTTATTACTGTATAATTCTTAGATCTCTTAAGGTTTTAAATTAGATGATGATTAAAATACAGCTATATCTATACAAATGAAGGAAATCAGGTGAATCTAATTTAAGCTGAATAATAATAAGTTCTTTAATTATGTAGATCGATCTATATAAGTGTACTTGGAATATAAAGTTTTTATAAAGAAGAAAAATAGAATACATAAAATACATATATATACTTTTTCATTTCTGTATTCAGAATATAAAAAATGAAGTATAATATTATATTTTGAAAAATAAGTAATTAATATTAGTCATAATCTTGTAAAACTGAAGTAGGCATAGATATCAAGTTATATTTTTATATAATAAGTTGTTAGATATATTCAATATTTTTCAAAAATATAGATTTATTTATATAACGAGTAATTTACAAGTCTGAAAGTTTTTTTCATTACTATTTCATTTTAACAAAAAGTAATAAAGTAAGTGGTCTCCATGATGTTTTAAAAATTATTAAAATTATTTCATTTTATTTTAATTTAAACAGTTTTAAAATAGAATTGATGTTCTGTGAGTGCACAATTAGAAATACTATGTAGGTCATAATTTGAAGAAAAGATAGATACTAAAAATGATTATCTTTTAGATATAAGCTTTTCTATGTGACAAGTAGTCATATGTATGATTAGTTTTATGAAAAAATGGTCTAAATTTAAATTTAGACCATTTTTTGTGACAAGACCTATTTAAAAAAGTTTGTCTGAAGCTAATGCTTGTTTAATTTTGCCAATGTATGTTGAATTAAATTTAGAAAATGAAAATTTGTTTATTAAAACCAAATTTTTAAGAATGTGCTTTCTATTTGAATAACTACCACATATTGTGACTGTGATATTACGATTCTTCTTTTTTTTCAAAAACTAAAGTAGATGCAGAGAAAGTAGAAATTATTTACTAAGGGTTCAAATAGGAATATATACACGAATATTTTTTCTTCCTGAAAATGGAACATTCCTTAGCTCAAGGAGGATTTTTCAACCTCTAATAATATAATACATTCGTACATCGACTATTCTATAAAAACAACATTGTTCAAGAATTTATTAAGTATATAATTTATTTAATAATGTATTGAAATATGTATAAAGAAAAAAAATTCAAAATGAATAATTAAAAAAATAATCCATATGGCTTGACCTATGCTTAGCAATATGAAACATCTTTAAATCCAGTTGTTATTAAAATCTTTAAATAAAACTCAGTTATATAAATAAAATATTATAGGTTCAAACAAATTTTAGAATTATTATTATTAAAATTATAAAAATTTAATGATCAAAACAAATAATTGGATTTTCATTTGAAAATAAAATACTTTAATTCCAAAATAATTATTAAACATAACATAATAAATACAAAAACTATAAGCAAATAAGTGGATGCAGACTTACAATAGAAAAGAAAAGAACGTTACTTTCTGTCATGCATGAAATCTTTGAAACAAATATTTATATTTAAGCAAACTATAAATATAATAAATAGATGTACTATAAATAACTATTGCATTTATAACTGGATCAATTTAAAAGTATTAAATTAAAATTAAACTAATAATATACCAAAATCCTAATTATATATTTACAAATTAATTTTATACAAATGTCATAATAAACTGCGATAAAAAATTGTACTATTATAATGACATTTAAAAGCTTGTTATGAATAATCTTAATTCATTATTTAAAATTATTTTTCTTAAGTATTTATACACAAAAATGTTTAAAATCTTTATTAATATATTAATATTTTTATTTATAAGAATAAGTTGAGCACATTTTACTTACAGAATTGCTTTACAAAATGTTTTCGTTGCAAAAGCAGTAGCAAGAAATACAAAAATGAAAGAATATTATTTCAGAATTATCAGTAAGTATTCAGTATGAGTATTAAACATATATAATACATTCACCTAACAATGTTTAAAAAAATTATTTGATAAAAGTTAATTTTTCAGGCTACTATATTGCAAAAAATTCTCTTTAAATAACATTTGAGCTCTTGGCTTATACTAAAAGAATTGCTTATTGCAATCAAAAAAACATTTTGTTCATACATTTTAACTCATTTTAATAAAAGTCTTTGTAACCTTTATGCATTACTTGTAATGCAAGTTGTAAAAATTTAAATATTGTGAAATCTATAAATACTACAACAAATCATCTTGGATAGAAATTCTTTGATTATAAAATAGAATAAATAATAAGTAAATTGATAAATAGAATATAAATAGAATAAGAAATAAGTTGATAAATTACTATTTCTGAATATGTACTCAAAGAGAAATGTACATACCTTCTAATAATTTTACAATATTCATAACATATAAGATTGTAATGAAGCAGAATAAATACTGGACAACATGTATTTCTCATCCATTTTGAATGTTATTTCTTTATATACATTTTAATACATTAATGCATAAATTATATACTTAACAAATTTTTGAATAATGTTATTTTTTCACAATAGTGGAAAATGAGACAGCATGTGTTTTTAAATAATAAAATATGACAGTTCATATACTTTTTGAAAATACTTGAATGGCTTGTATTGTTAATATTTTAAATAAATCTTTTAATTGATAGATAAATTAAGATAAATAGAAGTTATCTATAATTGCTAATTTTTGATAATTCAATTACATCTTTTCAAATAAATTTCAAAACCAATACCAAAGATTATTTTTAAAGTAAAAACTTCTTAAAAATATAGGCTCTTAGATAATTAAAAAAGCACCATTATTTTCTCTTGGAGTATCTGAGTATTTATATGTTATTTTATTTTCTTAATTAGTATTAATATGTTTCACATTGTCTTTCACATAAATGATCAAAGTGATTTTCCCAGAATAACTGTCTTTGGTAGCTCAGATTCTTATATCTTATAAAACATTTAGTAATTGCTTTTCTGTTTACTTTTATTATTGAAGACTACTGTTTCTCAAGCTCATTTATTTCATTTCTTTTCTTCCTGATTATACTCAAACTTGCATTAATAATTTCTTATAATTGTCTAAATTTACTTTGAAAAAAGACTAGTTACTTTCATAGTATATTTTACTGTTTACATTTTAATAGTTCAGTTTCGGAGCTTTATGTTTAATAGAGTAAATGTTAGATATCTCAGTCGTATCTGTTGGTCAAAATATCCTAGTTCTTTTCTGTGCTTTATAAAGATAAGTTCTACATTATTCCACGAATGTAATTGATTCAACATAATTAATCTGTATTTTATAATCTAGTTATCTAAAATTATATGGAGTCTTGAACTCAATTTAGCTATATCTGAGAGAAAAATCGTATTCTTTGCTCAAGGCATGTTCTGCTATCGCCAAAAATTAATACTTTCGAAGTGGGTACAAATATATAGTCTGCAGTAGAGATGACTTCGTATAAGTTAGGAAATAAGTTTTTATTTTTAAACAATATTTAAAATTTTAAACGCATTTTTAAAATTGATTATGACGAATACTTGCATACTTTTTATAATTGTATAACCATTTTTAAACTTTGCATGTTTTTTTATCTGAAATACTAGCTCTTTATCAAAAGATTTTCTTTATGACTTATTTTTTCAATATTTGCATAAAAATAAGCGTTTTTAAAAATTATTTATTACATAATGGTCAAAGAAGGCTTTTGTATAAAATCTAATTCTATTTTCATATTTTTTAGGTAATTTGATTTTAAGTGTCATTTATTTTAAGGACATTGGTCATAAAAAACACCGTTTTTAGAAGTGTCTTACGTAATCGCTTGTAACGAATTCAAATGGTTAATATTTTGAAACATTATCACGTACACAACAAGCTATATTCAATGCATTTGAATCAGAAGAATTAAGAAACATTATAATAAAAATCCATTTTTTTAATTCTAATATACATTCTATACAGAAGCATTATATTTTTCAAATTCATCAATTTTCTAACTCATTCCATGTTCCAATAAATATTTTCATTTCAATTACGCGTATTCACAATATTCAAAGACAATTTATAAATTTATTTATAATTAACATCGTTATCGGACCAGTAATATATGATTATATTAGAAAATATCTATAACTACAAATTAAATAATTCCAAAAACAAATCTTTTGAATGTCTTAGGAGAACTTGTTATTAAAAATCTAATTAGAGCCCATATACTCACGTGTATAAGACTGCGAGTGCATTAAAGTGCAGATAACACCTCTTTCCGAACCGACATTGATAAAAAAATGTTTTCGTATGTTTTTATAATTTAGAATTAAACGATGTTCTCGAATAAAATTCGTTGAACGGCTTAAGGGGAATTTGTTATTAACAATATTATGTCAACCAAATGCGTGATCTATATGAGTGCATGTGCAATCCAAGACAGGCTATTATCGTTATTTTTAGAATTTTGTTACAAATTTTACAGAATATCTTCTCTAACATATTGTTTTTCTTATTCTGCAAAAAAATTTTTACCTACGACAAAATTATTCGTTTTATTATGTTTTTTGTTCAAGAGTGTACCGTTTGCTCATACGCGTAATTACGTATGTACTGAAAAAGTATGAAAAGTCATGTTGCTCATCATTTTTTTAAATTTTTTTTTATAGTTGTTTTTATATATATTATTATTCTGATCAATAATATTTTTAAAAATAATGAAATTATCGAAGTTACGATATTTGGAATTTTTCACCCCCTTATAAGGGTGGTTTTTGAGGGTGAAATTAATTTTAAATCTTTTATTTTATCGTTTTGTGTTATAAGTGATAACTCTTAATAGTTTAAAAAAAAAAATCGATTTTGAAAATTTTTAATTTCGTTGTAACTCGAACATTGCAGACTTTAGACTCCTAATATTTTTATGTAAAATTTTTATTATGTGCAGTTCAAATTTCATAGTTTGAAATATCATAGAGGAAAAACCTTCCAAAAAAGAGTTTTTTGTGCAATTTAACTCTTGTGACTAAATAAATTTGTTTAATATGCGATAATTTATTACATTAAGAGAGTTTTTCTATTATATGTATATAAAATAACGATTATATAGTATTCAATTACAATTACATATATAAATCATAAATTTTTTAAATTTAATTTACCTGTTAACTGGAGCACTTTCATGATTGCCAAGCGATGGAAAAATTGGAACACCTGGAAATATTGTGACCATTTGTCCGACAGTTTCACGAAGAATCTTCAGATTTTCTTCTCGTGTTTGGTTCCACACATCATGTGGTGGCAGATCACCGGTCCAAAGTATGTAATCAATATCCTATAAATTCAAATTAATATACTAAAATTACTTTTGAAAGATTTATCCCTGCGATTGATAAAATCGATGTAAAAAATTGATATGGTAGATAAATAAATATACAGTTAAACATTTCAATAAAAATGAAATATTTCCAAGTACTTATAATTTTTTTATATTAATGATTACTAACTAATATAGTAAAAAAGGAACGCGGCTTTGTGGGATTCTAATAAGTTTTACTATATTTTTAATTAGATTTGAAAATATCAAGCTTCTTTCGAATGCAATAACTTTTTCTGTGTGTTATATTTTCAAGTCATTGTTTTAATTCTCAGAGTTGTTTATCATATAATAGAATACTAAGATGAATATGCCTTGAATCTTAATAGTTGTTTAAATACATAATTCGTATATATGCGACGAATAAATTTACCGCGAATACGCATCCATGCCGCTGATCAAGATTCGGGAAGGGAAGGAAGGGGGTCTGCCCTCTTCATTCGACATGGAAAGTAAAACGCAATTTCTTGCGGCTCCAACACAAACCAAGTGGGAACACAACGTGACAGTGTGCTTAAAAATAGCTGCTTACGCGACAGAATGTGTATTTGAGAAAGATGCCAATGCGACGGTCTGCGTTTATGAGAATAGACGTTGAGTGAGTGAGTGAGAGAATGTGGATGGAGAACGCGGCTCAAGCATTCGTGCGCGAGAGAGTATAGAGTAAAAGAGTGAGAGAATGCTCCGTAGTAGAGGAACACTGCAAAGAACGAGTGCAAAAGAGAGTGTGGAATCAGTGAGAGAGTATGGGGCTCTGAAGAGTCTTGGCTATGAGTTCAGCCTCAGCTATGCACTTAGGTAGGCCCTACGCGAGCAAGTGCGATGCACTTGCGCTATCGCCTCCTCTAGCCTTTACTCACGGACTGTCAGAATAAAGGCTAAGCAAAACAACCTTTCCATGAAGCCCCACGTGTATGAGAGCGTGAGTGGAAGCGCCCGCGAAGGATATAAAAAGCGGCGAACTCGCGCAGATTCGAGAATCGGTGGTTTCCCGTAGTCATGCTGACATTTAGCGCGCTAGGAACTCCAGGAGGTGCTGATATTTGGCATACCTGCAGGAAATGCTGACATTAAGTTCCGTCGTATTTTATTGTAAAATTGTAGGGCTCACGCAAAAAGCAGTGCTGCTAATTTTCTGATCTCTGCCGCATTTACACTTATAAGCTCCGTGTGTTTTTCTGTAGAAATGTATAAATAACTGATGCTAGTATACAAATCGCCGACACATTTATCTTTGCGATAATCGCCGCCGTGACAAATCCTGCGCGAATAAAAATACCCGCCGCTACTTTTCGTTAAAGATTGTAACTCACCGACTCGTTTAGTTGTAAGCTTGATAAGAAAACTGCGAAATATTGTAAACAGTAGCGTGACATGAAAAAAACCGTAATAACTTCAAGTAACAAAATAATTAATACATGTAAGATTTAGATGAAATAAATTAATTAGTTTAATATCAAAATAACGCTGTCCATATTTCGTCCCGTATCATCACATCTTCTCTTCCAGAAACGAACCCAGTCCGACATCTAGCCATCCGGGCTAGGACAGCCAGAAAGTGCAAGAGACTAAGCTGCCGTTAACGCTGCCAGAAGAATAGGTAAAATCATTATAGGGTGTTCATGAAGGAACACGAAAAAGGAGAATAGAGAGAAAAGCAAACAATCATACATCACTATTTATAAACTTAAGAATACTTTTTCAAGTTAACAGACTGTGTTACTATCTATAAAGTTTTTTCTAAGAAAAGTGTAAAAAAAACTAATAAATTTAAAAGTAAAACATAACTGTAAGTTGTTTGCAGTATTTAATAATAATACTATTAACTCATCTTCAACAACAGCATATGAGAACATTAATAATTTATTTAATGGAAATCATACATATAAGATTATTCAAATTTATTACGAATAAATTAAAAAAAAATGTTTCTTAAAAAAGTTTTATAATAATCGCTACGACTCAGTTCAAAATTATTTAAAACAAATAAAACACAAAAATTGATATCGATAGATTAATTAAACAATTAGTTTCGGACAACATGCAATATCTTGAAAATAATATAATTGACCTTTGTAAAAAGCGTTATTTTTTGTACATGTTTCGAAATAGAAAATTTTTTGATAATGGACTAGAATTTTTATTAGAATAAAGTATGTCAAATTTTTAAATAATTAGTTAAATGGCTTAATAATTCTTAGTCACTTACTTTAAAAGTTTTAAGTATTGATTAAATTTCAATATAAATTTTATTTTTTAACTTATACAAACATGTCGTTCATACATATCTATGGTAGAGATTTTAAAATATTAAACTTTATTGAAAAGAAGACATACTTTACTTCTGGTTCACTTGAGGAATCTATTTATTACATATATTTATTTATTTGGACATAACCTTACTTCACAGAATATATATAGACATTCAAACCTTAACTAATTAAATAGTCATTGAAAAATTTGTTTTATACTGTTTATGTAAATTTGTATTATTTTGCTTTGTAATAGTAAAAAAATTTTGTATCAAAAAAATCTGTACAAGATCAACCTTTAATAAAATTTAATTTACATTTTTTTAATAATTTTATAACTACTATAACTAGTGAACTTACAAAATTAATTATTATATACATATTAACAATCTATATATAGGGTGTCTTAGAAGTTGCAAAATGCTTTTTAATCACTTATAAAGAAGTGGCTGCATTTCTTTTTTTCTTCCTCAGTTATTTCGTAGATCACCAGGGATACTTTTTGTATTAAGATAAAGGGTCATAGTTTGGTTCTATCTATTTTTTCATGCTTTAATTTTATCTAATAGGATTCAATTCTTTATCAATAGCTATTAGTAGAACTGATCTATGATCGTTGTCGGAAGACATAATGTCGACTCTTTTGCAGGACATTCCTAGCTCAGTTGATCAGCAGAAAAGCTTCCAGCTTTCAATGAACTTTAGAATCCATTCTTTTCTGAGTTCTTACGTGCTAGTAAAAGGCTGCAATTGATTACGAGTTGTGTTGGACGCAAAAAATATAGAATATATTGTGTTATGCGCGGAAAACAGGTCATAGATGCGTTTAACCTACAATTTAAAATTCTGCTTTATATACTGAAAGAACTTGGCTTTGATTATCCTATTAGTTCATTTATGAGATGCTATCATGTAAGAGCGCGTCCCTTAATGATTGATGTTACTACTTACAAAATAGCTGATAAATTCTCTACTACCAACCGGCGTTTCATAATCGATGAAAACTTGGTAAAAAAATCTGGTATCACGTACAGTCTCACACTCTGTCCACGGAATATTGGCTAAAGATCGATTAAGTCAAGTAAGAAGACCATCTGTGACGGTTGTTTGAAATCGGTGTCTAATATGAGTCCTCTTGGGTCATTCGTTGTTGCAGTTTATTTACTCAACACCAATGACAAAAGCAAACGTATCAGATGGCATTCCCAGACATGCGGACAGTTTCAAGAAATATTTAGCGGGTAAATTTTTAAGTTTTATCAATGTCGAAGTATTCCATAGTCAGACGGTCACAGTCCTTGGCGAGAATTCTTCTTCTCGTTTTTTTCTCTCGAAATGCAGCCTATTTAACAGCAACTTGTTCGTTATTTGTAAAATTCAGTGTGTATAAACTGTTGTACTTGTGGTCAGGTATGTTGAGAGCAGTGAAGTTCTTAGTATCTCTGGATACAGCATTGATCAGGACATGCTATTTATCTATGAGGCGTTGAAAGATAGAGGATGCAGACTGTGACCCAAAGGGTAGACTCGTGAACGGTATGAGAACTAATTTTGGGATTGCGAAAGGAGGAAAATTTTTGCTATTCGCTGTTAAAGGTACTTGCCAGTATTTTTTCCTCAAATATATCATGCTAGGTATCTGTTCTCTAAAACTTGTCTCTCCACTCCAAAGTGGTAAAAAACCTCTTTTCCTTGTTTATAACGTTATCCAGGCCCTTGTTTCTTCTTTAGCGTGGTCAGATCTATTGGGCTTGTAGAAAGACATGTGCCCAGTGGAAAGTTTGACTATCGACTGAAACTCGAGCTCGATCTTTACGAGTCGCTGCAGGTGATCTGGTTCATGATATTCTCTGTGATATTTGGGACAGTTCTGGATTAGACCTTTCAGTTATTTTCCTGACATTACTCGATTGTGGTAACGCTTACGATTAAGTTTATATCCCCAGTATCGATAAGACCTTCGCAGCTCTGACTACTGATCATAATAACGGTAAAGCAGCGTCGATTTCATTGATAGAGGACTATTTCTATTATACGGGTTGCATTATCCTGTTGTTGTTGCCCTGCTGAAGTAGATATCAGCTGCGAATCATCTTTCAACCCTTTCGATATACAAACCAAAATATTTTCAGTAGAATCTGACATTCGCCAAGTATGTGGCCACGTTGTTTGCACTTTCAGTAACACTTTCAGTAACTCGGTCCAATCGTATGGTGAAAGCACGACGAAGACCATTGCGCTGTTCAAGACCTATATGTTTAGCTTTGTTGGCGTGTTTTCCAGTACGGGAACTAGTTGATGTTCTAATTTTTGTTTCTAAGGAAGAACTTCTGAAGTTAATCCTGGAATTCTCTCTAAGAGCACAGGCGGTTCATGTTTTTATCTCCTGGAATTCATTTATTCGTTCTAGGAAAACTATATACCCTGATTGTTAAGGGGCAGTTCTACTTTCTGATTTAGTGAAGCAAGTATAGGCCTAAAAAGGAGATTTACGCCATGGACGTAAGAACTTGATTGTTATGTTAAATAAATAAAGATTATATTATAAGCAAATAAATATAAAACTAAAAAGAATGCATTTAAAATATTTAAAAATTCTCATCTTTATGACGGTGTAGACACCTAGTATTTTATGTAGAAGACAATTAATGAATATTATTAATTACTCATTTGATTATATAAACACGTTTATTTATTGACATAATGAAAAAGTATTAAAGAGATAAAAATATAAAATATTACTATAAATAATTAATATACTATATAATAAAAAAATAAATATTGATTTGATTACGTCAAATAAAAAACGGAAATCTTTTCATGTAAAAATTTGAGAAATTTATATTTATACTTGAACGTTTAATAGTCAAAAATAATATATAATAGTTCACTGTAAAAAAAAAAACTTAAATTTTTTTTCGGGCTATGAGAATAAATAAGTATGCAAATGAATTACTAAATGTTAAATGTATAATTGCATTTAAAACAACGATATGGTTCATTCATGTATCTGCAAATATGAAATCATCTCATTTGTCTAAATTGTAATAAATATTATTTATTAATAAATATTATATTTTTAGTTATTTAATATTATAGTTTATTAATATATTTTTCTAGGTATGACTGAAAATATTTTAGAAGATTTGAATTTCAAAATTTCTAACGTATAACATGTTTAAATTTATGAATATACCAAATAAAGTTCAAAGATATATAACATTATAAGGAAATAGATTTACCGGATGCGTGTTTGCAATGTGTCGTAGCATATGATCGACCGTGCGCTTGGGGGTATCGCACTTTCTGTAATCTCCCCATCTACCAGCAGCAGCATTGGGAGTCAGTGGTAGTCCATTTGTAAAGCGACAACACAGTGGCTCATTACACTCAGCATTTGAGCCTTGCTGATAGTATGGGTCATAGTGAGTATCTGAGATATGCAGTACTTTAAAACTGGGAACACTTTCTAATGGTGATACTGGTGGTCTTATAACTGGTTTGTTTACTGGAGGAAATGCAACCTCCCAATCATGAAGTGGATTATATACATCTTCACATGCATCCCCTATAACAAAACTGCAAACTTGCGCTGGACTCATCTCTGTTTGCTTTAAAACATATATCACTTCACCCTAAAATAATTTTCTGAATTTTAGTTTTAACTTTGCTTTCACTTATGTAATATTTTGTAAAATAATTATAAAATAACACTGATTATACTTAAGGTTTGTCTAATTATTTAGAAAGTTTTCATTTATAATCTTATATTCTTATCCCGAAAAATGTGCTATTATATACTTTTTCAAAATAACATTTTTAAGAGAGAAATTTATTCTATTTAGAGTTTTGATTTGACAATTTACATTATAAAACTACATTCTATATACTATAACGAATAGTAATATATCCATTAAAATCGATAGTCACTTTTCATTCAAAGTATTTTTTTATATACACTATATTTCGGATATATAGTCAAACTAGTAAAACTTCTATATTAATATTCTAATACTGTTCGATAAGCATAAACAAGAAATTTTCCATTTTCTTTAAGAGAAGATTATTTATCAAATGTTAAACATCGATTTCTTTTATTTTACTCTATATTAATATATCTCTATAATTTAACTATATAATTTTAAAACTAAATTCGACAAAATTTTATAAATAAAGCCTGGAAATGAAGCATTTATTATGTTAGCTGTATGTTTAGTATGACGGAATTTTGGACGGCTTTACTTTCCAATTTTCTTCAAAACCATTATTTATTTCATGATTATAAAATGACTTAACTTTATATGACGTACTAATTATATTTATAAATAATAACGTATCTGTATAACATAATTACATAATTGCATAGACAATACTGCTAACATCTGGGTTATATTACTTCTAATTTTATAGTTGTTCTTTGATCATTTTGTTCCGATTTGCAGAAAGTAAAAAGCACAAAAATACTATATTTATTACAAGAATGTAGGAAAAGTAAAAACGAAAATACTTATACCTGTAGAACACATTTTTAAGATATTCAGTATGACAAACAAAACAGTAACTTTATTAAACTGCAAGTGTTATGAGAATATTTTAATTTATATTCAATACTTGTTAGTAAAGTATTATAAAGAAGTAAACAAATGAAACTCAATATTATAAGTTTAAATCTAAAATAAAATATAGTATGTTATTATTTTATATATATGTTGTAATATTAATTAGAGCAAAAACTGGGTATAAAACCCAGAATTAAGTAAAAAGTAATAATTGATAATTTATATTTAACGTGGCTTGGTTTTTAATTATGGGCTCACAACACTTCTTGTTTATTAAGATGTAAAAATTATTGATTATCAAGTAAGAGGAATTGCATTATGAGGAATAGTAAAAAGAATAGAATACGTCGACTATTAGGATACGACAATGCTTTACAAATTATAATGGTTTCATTGCTAGATGATTCAGTAAAATAGATACTTTTCTACTTTCAAGAAAATTTAGAAATACAAAATATAAATTATATTGGGAACAAAAACTAAAAAAATTATACATTTTTTCATAGCAAAATTCAAAATGTATTTGAAAAAGTAAATATATTGGACAAATGTATTTAATGTATTTAAATGAAAAATGTAATATCATATTCTGGATTTTCAATTAAAAGAATTATAATACTTATTGATGATATCAAACGGTTATTCTAGATATAAATGCAGATTTTTTATGTTAGTAGAAATATAGATTACAGACTCATATTCATATAGACTCCATGTAGGCACGCGAATTAATGTAATATCTTTTTGCTTCAAATGCAGGCAAATTTTTTTGACGGTTAATTACTACTTTTATTAAGATAAATAATTGTGGCTCTGCCAAAGAGCTCCCAATCCTCTATAGAAACTTCTTCCTTTTTAACTTCTTATTTTTTTATTATTTTGAATTCATGTTAGACTAGAAGTAGCATTAACACAGGTATGAAATTGAGTTTTTTATTATGAATATATTTTAAATAGTTTAAAAAATTAAATAATATGTATTATGATATTTATATAATATTTATAAAAGTATCATGATACTATTAAAAAACCTGTAATATACTTTAAAATATTGTAGTTTTTAAAGCAAGACTCTGCGTTATATCTGTATTTGCGTATAACAAGTTATATAATATTATTTAATATTAAATTCTATATATAGCTCTAATACCTCGTAATATGTTTTGAAGGATTTATAAACTGTAGAGTAAAAAAAAATGAGAAAGATAGAGTGAATAAAGAATTAAGGATATCTTCACTTAATACAAGTATCAATGTTTGATAATACAGATCAAGGTCAAAGCACAATAGGGCCGTGCATTCTTTTTATATTTTTGTTCAGTGTTGTGAACAATATTTCGAGTATTTACGAATTACGATACTACTGCGGATTTTCATTTAATAATGCATTTTTCATTTTTCTTTCATGCTGTATAACAATTTACAATATTTAACCTGTATATGAATGTACTATTCTATTCCTTCGTACATATTTCAAATATGAATGATATTCGAAGCTGAAACTAGAAGCTGATTGCTTCAAGTTTGTTTAAACTTTTAATTTTCTGTACGATTATCTATTATATTATCTTAGATAAGTGCAAAAGCGTGTTTGATTCTCAGATTATTATACTGTCGCATCAGTTAAAATTATTTACAATGATTTTCTGATCACAGTCTATACTTATTTGAAGATCTTTTGATAAAAACAATAATAGTTTTTTATTTTTTAGCTTCCTTTAAGATCTTTCTCAGAATACTACTATCTTTTTAGAGTCCATTTTTGTCGAGCTTAATCTGCATCACACCAAAGCTGAATAGTTTTAGCACAGTCATAAAAAGCACATAAAATTATTGTAACGGTTTTTCTTTATAATAAAATTTAATCTGAACAGCTCGTAGACGCAGAAATGCAGTGTGAAAAAGGATTAAAAAAAGACGCGAGCGATTCGTGTAACAAAATTTATTTGTAACTTACATGTAGAGTTCCTTTCGTTACAATTTTGTCAGTGAATTTATTTCGTTTTCCTCAGCAGCGTAAGTTGAGCTATTGGGTGCTAGAGTGCAGATTAACGCGGGTTACAAAGTTCAGGTTGACGAATTTACAAATTTTAAATCGGCAATTTGAGCTGGGTTATTGAGCGCAAAATAGCATGAAACAATTGGATCGGCGATACAGCAAAAGTACAGGAGGGAAGTCGCGCTAACAGATTGAGCTGGTGAGGATGATGTGCCGAAGGATTACCAAAGCCAGCGTATGGCTTGGCTAGTTTCTCTACGGCCACTTGACTCTTTCTCTCTCACACTACTCACTTGCTTGGTGGAGCTCCGTGCCATTTTTACTTACGTTTGCATACTTCTCACTTATTCGAAACCGCGAAAAATCGCGCAATAATTTACAAAATCGTGGCATAGAGAGTCTTTCGCGACAAAAATTTCGTCGTAATATTCACTCCGAAGTACATTCTTTTTCTGACTCATTTTGTGCGTACCAGACCACTAAGCAAAATTGATGTTACACGATGAGCAGATAATTACGTTGCCGGCATAACAGCAAACATGAGGAGAAATGTCACGATGAAGACGCGCTTGTAACGGAGGTACTTTTCTAGAAATAAATTCTGGAGAAGAGAAAACACTGTCTCAATTAGAACGATGTTGCTTCTTCAAAAGGTATTAGTAAGAAGAAAGAAGCGCTTAGCGCTTCACAACGCAGAGAAGAATAAAAGGAAAGAACAATAGCGCTAAGAAATCGACAATGTTCTATCTGACAATCGCCGAAAGGAAACAATACAAATCGAGTCGCCTTTCTTAGGGCGATCATACAATTAAAGGCTCACACGAGCCTCACAGCTACGGCTGCTGACTTGCTTTTAGTAGTGAATCAAAATTCATTCAAGTGAAATATAGACAGCAAGATGAAGACTATTAATTTTGAGGACCGGAGGAAGTAACAATCAACCTTCCCCGATCTTCCTTAAACTTAATCGGAACGTATCTATGATATACTAAATCTATTAAACTAAATTGATGGCTGTAAGATCAAAATTGTGTATACCTTACATTAAGTAATATTGCACCAACTTCTCTGAGGTATCGATGTATTGATGTCTCGTTTCAATCTCAATCTGAGTTGTTACGTATAAAAATTGTAATTAATAAAATGAAAAATGAAACTGAATAAACATTTTAAATGTTGTAAATTGTGTATTTCTCATATAAAATAAAGTAAAACTAAACATTACAATCAGTTATAAAACAGAAATTACAACGTATTTAAGTATTTTATTTCCTAATCGTAAAAAATATTTCTATATAAATATAACTTACACCCATCAGCAAAGTTATTCCTTGACAGACTCTGGCACTTTGTATCTTAAGAGAAACACAAAATCGATAAATACTATTTATAATTTCTTCTTCGCTTTTACGAGCTTTGATGAAATGTTGTAGTAAGCCAGTTCCAACTTTACATGCTGTACATGAGACTTTTGACATAACAGATGTTTCAACTTCCGTCATGACTTGCCGTAAATCTAGCAATTTTATAGCTTTATCAACAAAAAGAGATAAGTGCCCGCTTTGTTGACTATTTTCCATGTCCCACAGTAAACGTGAGTAATTCATCTATTTTAACAAAAATTAATATATTTATTTTAAGAAATAAATTAATACTCATAATTCTGTATTAATTATTATTTTAAAACATCAAGACTTGCATCTATTTATTCTTATTATAAAATAAAAGGAATTTATTGATAGCCCATTTATTAGATATTGCTGAATATCTCATTCGATGAAATGCAAAACTATCTAAACCTATTTTGTGAAATTTCAATCGATAGAGAGTTTCTTTTTAGTATGATTGTTTAATAGAATATATGATATGGTTTAATGGCACGTTGATTAAGATACAATCACTTATATCAAAAGATTATAACAAAAGTAAAAGAATGGAATTATCATTGCTTAATTTTAAAGCTTTTTAAAAAATTGAACACTAAGTACTTGTTTGTAACTATTTTTATCTTTTTTTTATAGAATTTGACATTGAAGGTCATTTTCAAAGCTTAAAATAAGAAGATTAGTATTTTATAAAAAGCTTACCCCTGAACAGTATGTATATTTCAGAAAAAAGATTATGCATAATAAATCCAATCATAAAAGTATTATGACCATAATGAAAAATCTAAAATATGCATATCTGTATATTTGTTATGTTAAATCTGTCTAATTAAGTAAAAACAATTTTTGACATAAATCTTCAATATGCATAGTGTAGTTTTGAATTTGCAACGAAAATCCCCTTTCGCGCTAATACCGGAAAATAAAGCACATGTTAACGAAAATAGACGACGCCATGTTAAAAAATATGAGCGCGCATAGTGCGGAATGAGAGAGAAAAGACTGAGAAAATGAGCCCTTGAAAGGTGAGTGCAGCTATGCGCTAAGTCTAGTCGAGCGCTCGCCTTACTGTAGCCCCCTTATCTATGAACACGCGTTGGCCTACACTGTAAGGAGGAAAAGTGATTTCTTCCGCTAGGCGACGAGAGAAAAGCGAAAGAAGAAAAACCTTTCACAGTATGTATCAAGAGCGAGCGAGTAGTACGTATCGGAGTGATACGAGGAGTGACACCAGGGGATACAAGAAATGCCCCCCAGCACGAAATAAGATAGTCAAATCGTGAAGTATTGCCAATGGCGGATCAACAAAGTACTAGTACAAGTATAGTAGAGAAGTTACTTACCAATCTGAAAATTATGCGATTCATGCTCTCTACTTAAGGGATGCGAATTGCTACACCACCTTAACTATTCCGGGAGTGACACGATTCGCACTTTTCCATCCTGGGCGGAAGCGGTTCCCTACGTTATCCTAACCACACCGAGAGTAACGTTTGTAACGTTCTCTCATCCTGGCCATACGAACATTCATGTAAGTAGTAGTGTAACTCGTCATGTTTATACTTAACTCATGTAAATTTTCTTTTGTAGCGCTGAGCAGTCGAGAACGGGGACGAAAATAAAAGGATTATATTTTATTTTGATAATTCTCGCGTAGTTTATTTATTGACACTTTCTAAAATCCACTCCCTTTCCGCTATACAACGGTTAAAAGAAGTGGATAAAACGGCGCCGTGGGAGGTCTCACCAGGCCTCGAGTTCACCAACCAACAGAAGCTGCAGGAGGCGAAACCGAACCACCACAACGAAAAACAGGAAAATCCATCACAAACTAATTATGGTAACTTGAATATTGGTTGAAAAGTTTAATTTCATAAAAAAAGAATACACTGTTATTCCTTAATACAGAAACTATTTTAATTGGGTTAAGACTAATATTAATTTGTTCAAAATATATATTCCTGTTTTTGTTTCGTTCTCAAGGTAAGGTATATAATTCGAAAGTACCTGAAATTATTCTACAAAAAAATATCTATCATTGACTAACACTAATATTAAGTTTTAATGTCTATCAATGACTTGTATCTCAGCGTTAGATCTATATTATCCTTACTTCAAAGGCTTAAGGAAGATGATAATTCAGTTACCACTTCAGACTTTCCAAAATGACTTCGAGATTCTCAAAACAGTTCTCTTTCTCTATAGTAGCACTTCTCTCTATAGGATAGATGGACTATCTATTTAAGCTAGAAATTTAGCGCGTTATAGTCGAATTTGTAAATTGTGCTTTATTAGACTTAAATTTTATGCTTAGCGCATTCTGTACGTAGTATTTCGTAAAACATAATTAAAACCGATTTCGGGTTACGAAAACTATATTCAGTACACAAGCAGTCGCTTATATTTGTGTTTACTAGACACTTAACCTATGTAGATTCTTTGATTTACGCTATTTGTTTTAGATTTTATGCTGTTTAGCTTATTCCTACGCTTCAATTTTAAATTAATCATTATAATCTATTTTTCAGTTTCTTACACAGTCAAAAGAGAGATTTGTTAGTTCTAATTTCATTAATATTAATTTTAAACATTGCTGTTTTTCATTCGATTGCTACACAATACGTAATTCTTATTTTACTGACACATTTTAATTTTTAATTAATTTTTTATTTATTAATATTTTTAAATTAGAGAAGTAATATGATTAAATGAGCGCCGATCGTAGTATAACTTTAAAAACTATAAGAGGTAAATATATCAAGCTAATATAAAATATCACTCTTATGTGATACAAGATAACAAGTTCATTAAGAAAGATAATACATAGAATCATAGATTATAATTTTTGTAACAATGAAAATTGTATATAAAATCCTTATGTAAACTTTAATTATCAAATGGTATTTTACTTATAAAATATAAACAGAATCTAATTTGACAACTTCGTCTAATGAAGCAATTTTAATTATTCTAATTCTATTTATGCTATACTTGCAACGGATGAATCCGTTGCAAGTTCGCGGCGTCACCGCGGTTTAAGAGCTGGAAGGGGAAGGAAGAGAGCGGCCCCCTACGCTTAGTGGAAAGAGTAAGGCACGATTTCTCGCAAGGTGCGAGAATAGTGAGCAAATGCACGCCAGAAGGAACGCTTTATACGCGTGTATGAACAAGACGTTTATGCGACCGTAAGTAATGCTTGTGCGACAGAAATAGTGAGTGTGAGTGACGCCTACACGGCATAACACTCACGAGTGATATTGAATACTGTAAATTGTGAGTAATATGCAGCGTCGTAACTGTAAGTGTGATATATATAGCGTGAGTGAGATTGCGGAGTGAGAGAGCGCGAATATGCCTCGTAGTGGGGGATGCTGCGTAGTGTGTTTGCGAGAGAAAATGCGGAATGAGACTGTGATCGGGAGTATTGACTATACATTAAGACTTGGCTATGCATTAGGCCTTAACTTGCGTGAGCAAGCAATATCCACTTGCGCTATCGCTACCGCTATTTCCCCGCCGCTAGCCTTTGCCAACCGATAAGTAAAGATTAAAATGAGCCACACTTCCGCGCAACCTCGCGAGTGTGAAGACATGTTTCTTCCGCTAGACGACCTAAGGAAAACGAAGGATGGAAAGTCTTTCTTAACAGATAAAAAAGCGAATTCGCGTAGAAACAGCGAGTTGTTGAGAGTCAAAGATCTCCAAAAGTAGAAGACTTGCCTCACTACGGTCGTGCAGCCTTTAGAGTTTGACCCCTCGGTGCAGCCTGTCGGCCCGCGGCTCCTGGTGTGTCGAAAGACTCACCTCAGGGTGCAATTACCCACCGCCGCGACCTGTCTTTTCACGCCTCCTACTGCCGATATGAATCCAGTTCGACGTGGAACCTCCGGGCCGGGATAATCAGAAAGTACGAAAGACCGAGCCATCGTTGCCGCAAAAGTAAGGATATATATGTAAAATAGTAGCTGATAGCAGGTAGGATCAATCGTAATCGCCATTGAGGAATAAGGAAAATAAAATAAAAATGAAACGTTTCATGGCGTCTGCGAAGAAACGCAAAAGATAATTAAATCGATATGTACTTATTCAAAACAAATACATACACGCATTAGCTGTTTTGTGTCAAGTTCATCGATGATAATACTAGCAGGTGTTGGAGGTAGTTTATGAATTTTATTTGTGTATGGAAGAAGAGTTACGCTAATTCTTTCAGAAATACGCTGTCTTATTTTAATCCATTCGTTTGCCAGCTCTGTCCAGTTGGTTTCTTCGATTCCGATTTCTTTTTTTAACCTCATTGGTGAGCCTATAGAATAGATTAAACAGATTAATATAACTATCAAAAATTTTTAAAATTTATGTGTATAATTTACTCTAGGTGCTTACCAAAAATTATTTGCCACAAGGTTGCGACTAAAGATAGTAAAAAAAGAGCGTTCTTTGACGTCCATATTTGATTTAACATACTATTCTTTAATTCTTGAGTAGTTTTCTATGATAGAAAAAGTAATTGTTGATATTATTATACTTCAAAAGTAATTATAATTTAATTATTTAAAAATAAGATTTAAAAATTATACCGTAAAATATAAAAGTTTATAAATAAAGCATCTACATTTTTTTATAGGAAATTATTGAAATATAATTATAAATTTTATTACTTCTAGTCTATCTCAGAGTGTTATTATTGTTGGAACGAAGAGTGAAAAAATAAGCAATTTAATAAAGAATAATATATTTTATGTACAAATGAACTTATTTTAATTAGACGTAAGTTAATTTATTCATGAATTCGTAATCAAATATATTTAACACAATATAAATTAGTAAATTCTACGTTGAATTAAATGTGTAATATTCACAGGTCAAGCCACTCTAGCTTTTTGCTTGTCTGTCAATTTACAGCCTTTAATCTGGCACTTAGATAAGCTATTGCTGACTAGTACTTTTTTAATCTTTAATCAGTTTCAACATAAATCTGTAATTTTTTACACTTGCGGTCATGTTCCATTATCTACTTAAATTACTTATGTTTTTATTAAATTCACTTTCTTTTTTTCTATTTTTCTAAAATTTCTTTCTTTTATTTTTCTTATTTACCTTGCAGTACGCCATCAATACTGTCTAAGTACTATTACACGTGAACGTTGCGTACACGTTTTATAAAAGAGTTATTTACATTATTAATATGAAAAACTATATGAATATGATTATTTAGATAATTTATAAAACTTGGAAATGAAATTTATTAAAAAAGTTATATTTATTTAAAATCAAACTTCTAATGTCTTAAATCATTTAAGCGCATACTTTTTAGAGACTCATCATACACCAGTTTTAAGAACTCTATCATTTTTGAATCTTAAGTTTTTATCTTCTAACAAGATGCTTTGTCTACACTATCCAGGAAGAGGAGAAAAGCATGTATAGCATACAAGATCATATCGACTTACACAAGTAAATCATCGCGAGTGATTCATCACGCATTAATCTGCGCAGAAAGGCAGAGCAATCGAACCGTGACTTAGCTATAAATGTCCATACTTGTAGGATTCGGAGTTAATTGCCTTCTAATAAACCAAACCTCCTAGAACAGCTTTTAAGTCTAGGTATAACATCAATATTCGTGTATCGCGGTGCCGTTCCTGTCAGTACGCTAAGGCCGCAAGAGATCGGAACTAACAGAAAAAATGTGTGTACATGTAACTTATGTATAGTATGAAATTTTTGTGTAGCATGTATATTATTTATTGTGTACATTGGATATATTCAATGTAGTGTCAATTGTCATTTTATTACGCATTGTAAATTTAATTCGAAATTAGCGGTTCGATTTAACATTATTGTAAATTTCTTATATTTTTCATTTGTAGTGTCGTGCGATCAAGTCCCAAGAGTCAAATAAAGAAGTTCATCTTAAATACTTATTAATTGCGTTATATTTATTGTTAGTTAATCCACCATTAAAACATTCTCTTTTCGTTCAAGCCAAACGAACTCTGGTGAGTTGTTCCGTCAATAATAGAGGGCACGAGGAGTAAGTGACAAGGTTCCGTGGAAGTCGTCCACCAGGTTTCAAGCGCTACGGAAAATCAGTCGGTTCGAGAAGACGAAAAATCGATCAAGAACAGAAGATGAAATCATCACAAGATTAAACACAAATATTACATTTTTTTATTTTTATCGGAGTGATCACGGATTTACATTGAGAAATCTAGTGATTAATTAAATATCGTATCTATCAACACCGCTAAATTCAGCTGCTGTTTTTTAAAATTTTAATAATTTTCATACGTATAGTGTAATATACAGTGCAATTTCGTATAATAAAATCGTGTATTACAAGTCCTACTTATTTATCTAAACAAATTTTGCCTTCAAATATAATAACTATCTTAAAAAGATCAATAACGTTTTTAAACGTATGTACAAAAATTGAATATTAATAAAATAATAAAATAAATGATTTTATTAGATCTTTACAATGTATAATTTGAGTTTAAAATTTATATGTATACATACATATGAAGTCTTATGTATAACGTTTGGATTCAGTTCAGATAATCACTTTATAAGTTTGATGAGTTGACAATGTAACTTTGCAAATTTACATGAAATGTGCTTCTCTACAAAAAACATGTAAAACAAACAAATATAAATAAATTTCACTATATTCTCTAATATTCAGTCCTTAAAAATTAAAAATTCCTTGTTTTAGTTTAGTTACTTATCACATTTATAAATGTAAAAATAATCAACTCGAATTACAAAAATTAAAAAATCTGAACGTATAATTAACCATATAAAAAAAACTCAGCATTTCTATTTTATTTTTATTAACAAATTATCGAATAACAGTCTATTTACAGCATTAAAGTATTAATAGATATTAATTAAAAACATATTTAATTTTAGTACTTCATAATATTCAAATAATAAAATACTGATTTAACTTAATTGCTTATATTTTGAGGTTATATATAGTTTTTTGTTTGATATACTGCAAAAGATTATTTTGAAATTATCAGACTTACAATCTTTTTTTCTTTTGGTGAATTTGATTTTGAAATATCGTCTCATATTTTTTCAAACTAAATTTATCATGCTAAAATTTATATTTAAGTTTAATTACATCTCGAAATGTCACAATTTGTTGAATTGTATTTTTACAATAATCAACTGTATTGAAATTTCTAAGATGCCAGATAAACTGTTTAGCTTAAACTATGTGCGTCATAATTACACCAAACAACCAAAATATTTTTTATACTATTTATATATAAAAGACTTATTTTAGATGATATACACATATTTTAAATTAAAATTGTACTGTTATCTTTTTCTAGCCTAGACAATTTTGATTCTGTCAGGTTTCTTGTATTAATTACGGTTAAATAATTGCATAGCAGGAAATGTTATTAATAGAAAATGACTCCATTTATTACATTTAATTTCTGTGAGATAGAATGCAAACAGGTCGCTTGTTATGATTTCTTCTTGATTTCTCGACTCAGTTTTCAGTAACACGATTCACCTACAAGTAAATTCCAATAATAGAATAACGTAAATATTCACAAAATTAGATAAACGGAACAATACGTATAGTAATATGTACAGAAATTGTAAATGTAATTCGTTATTGTTTAGTATTTATAATTTTGCATATGTAATTGATGTTTGAATCAACGTGAAGAGTAAAAAAAACTGAATTGGAGATAACACATCGAATCTTATAGTCTTCGGGGAGAATTGGAGAAATATGGCAAAACCTATCAACTTCCGAGAAAATTGAAGAAATACGGTAAAATACATTGTACTTGGGAAGATGTAGAGAGATACCATACAGCTCATTATTTTTTGAGAAAGGACGAAAGTACGGTAAAATCCGTTGCAGAAGCTTATAGAAGTTTGAAAAGTTTAATGGAGTGTACCATCAGATTCGAGCGCCGACGATTTAGAATGTCCATATCCTATTTATATCCTCGTAAAAGTAGTGCCCACATGCTGTAATTTGTACCTTTACATCCTTGTCTTAGTTATTGATAAATGCGTGGCAATTGCCTATCAACGCCACAGCAGTCCGGCAACCAGACCCGTGACGATTACCTTCTCCATTATGCGTAACGTTTTACACAAGTGCAATATTGCGCTCCGTTGTAATATTTATTCAAATAACATGAATAAATTTTCATTATTTTTACATAAAGTTTTCAAATAATTTACATTATCTTGTTTTGGTTAAATTGATAAATTTCATAATTGAGTTAGGAAGAATATTGTCTGATAATTCTATTATATCATGTTTTTCAAATAACTGACATGTTTGACGGAAGTTATGATGTATATGAAAACAGCATAAAGTATTTGCTTTGCAGATTATTAATAAAAATTCTAAAATTAATCTATTTCTTAGTATACTATAATAGTTACATTGATAACAAAAAAAACTTTCTTGCCCAATATCACATAACATGATAATTACCTGAATATCTCTATAAATATAAACTTCAACTAATAAAACTAACTATACTTATTAACTAACGAGAATTATATGAAAATCAATTACAATACTTAATTAAATATAGAACAAGAATATTAAATATTTTTAGTTTCTGTAACAGTAATAATTTATGTATGTGAAAAAATTAGATAGAAGTTAAGTGTTTTTATAATTAAAAATAATAACTTATAAACATTGAAAGAATATATTACATTGAATAAAATATTTATTTTAATATTTTCGTAAAATTAATTCGTGTATGCAATTTATTATGCTAAACATAGATATATTAATATTTTATTTAAAAAAATTATTATTCAAATTGCAACGAATTCTAAGAATTATATTTGTTTACTACTCCTTTAACATTCAATTTTTAGGATTTTTGATAGTTTCAATTTACTCGAAGCAGAAAGTTGTTTGTATACAAAAAAATTGATAATATAAACATTTTATTAAAGCGAATTAACATATATTATGATAAATAAGAAATATAAATTTTTTGGAAGTTTGTTTGTTCTTAATGAACATGTAATATATAATATATTTAATTTATATACACATACACAAACACACACACACAATTTAGATAACAATTTAAAGGAAAATTTAATAGAAATATTTCATAACAATAAGAAAAAATAAATAAAAATATAAGAATAATTTTGAATTAAAAATTTTAATTTTATAAAATTTATGCATTTTTCGAAAAAATAGTAGATAAATCACTTAATAAATAGCTGTCATAAGAAAAAAGTTAAAATTACAAACAATATTAAAAAAAATAAATGTTTAAAAAAATATTAGTTATAAATCATATATTGAGAATCTGTTTTCGAAATTAAGGAACTACAGAATAAGTAATTTTGTATTTTGGTGAATAATTGTATAAAAGTTGCGCAATATTGCAAAACTGAGCAAATCAATCAATATTAACATGTTTTTGTTCGAAATGTTTACTTTTGGAACTATCATAGATTTAATAAATATTTTCAAAAATTAGTAATACATTTAAATATTATTTAATGTTGAAAAATTTTGGATAAATAATGTCTTTTAAAAATAAATTATAATTAATAAATCTGTGGCTAATTTCAAAGGTTCTCTTTATTCCTATTTTTAACATATAATTTAATATAATCAAGATTTTACTAAAGATCATCAAGAACAATTTTTATTCATTCAAAATTTTATACCTTGAAAATAAAATTAATAATTTATTTAGGAAAAGTAATTTAAACCAAATTTATTTACTGAAAAGTGATTTAATCATGAATTTAGTTGTTATTGCAATATATACATCTGTACCTATTCATAAATAAATTCAATGAATAGATGAATGTATTTCTAAACTCAATGATTATTAAAACATAAATCGGATTTGAATGATTAAGTTGTTATGTATGCATTTAAAACGAATGATCAGTTCGACGCCGATATTCAAAACAAAATTTCGTATGTATTGTTAGATTGTTATAAAACACAATATTTAGTAATAAAATTTAATGGAACGTTTCATAGAAATTTGTTATTAACTATATATATTATACTGATAAATGTGTCACGTATGCGAATACGAATATGTGAATACGCTCTTAAATATTTACTATAGTAAGTTCGACGCTGCTTCAAATAAAAATAATCCTGTTACTTTAGATTGTTTAAAATGCAATATTACAATTTTTAATTTATTTAGGATTGGAAAAACTGTATTTATAAATGCATGTAAGGACGTTAAAATGTTCTAAAACAGTTATTCTTATCACTTAATACTTTCCAATTTATTTATTATATATGAAAACATCATGATTAATAATAGTTTGTAAAATATTAAAATTGACAGTGTTATGTTTCTGTGAAATTTTAAATTCTCTTCTGAGGTGGTTTCGAAAAATGAAATGTGGTAAACTTCATATTTTATCATTTTAAATTATAATTAATCAGAGTTTGTCGATTTCTTTTAAATGAAAACATTGTTTTAAAAATTTTGAATTATATTGCAAGCTAAGCTATATACTTAAAACTTACTATACTACATATTCAAATATTAAATTTATTTATAATAAACTGAATTTAAAAAGTATCATTAATATATGCTATGTATAATAGTATGTGTAATTTCTATTAAAGAAATTAATATTTGCTCAAACAATATATTAGGTACATAATAAGGAGTCTGATGTTTGCATCGTTGGAGTTGCAACAAAATTGAAATTTTTTAATAATCGATTTTTTTGAAAAAACCAAATATTTATCAATCTTGGCTCAAATCGATAAATAATAGGTTTAAAATTAATTTCATCTTCAAAAATAAATCTTGCAAGGGGGTGAAAATTTCGAAAATTGTAAGAGAAACAATTTTATTATTTCACTAGATATAATTGATTATAATAATTGTTTCTATAAAAAACTACTCCTAAAAAAATTATAAAAAAAATTGCGGCAAAATATTACTTTTCGTGTGTTTTCAGTACATATGTAAATACGCATAGAAGTAAACAGTACACCATTGTACCAAAATAATAAAATGAATAATTTTATTATTCGAACAAATTTTTTTATAGATTATGAAATCAAACATAAGTGAGGCAATATATTCTGTAAATTTTTTTAAAAAGTTTGAATGGAACTATTGTGTCCCATCATTAAATGCATATTACCTTATGTGCGTACACGCATACGGACCGCATTGTTTATAAAAAATTCCCTTAAGGAATTCCATTAAATTCTTTTTTCAAATATAGCAAATTTTAATAATTTAACACTTTAATATAATTATCGACATAATGATTGCACCGAAAATTAAAATTCCGTATGTTTAAATGCGCATGCACTTTTATTCATGTGAGCATATGGGCCACCTAGATAGTTAATACCAAATTAGCAAGACATTCTACTAAATTTTTTTTGAATATCATGTATTTTGAGATTATTAATACATACGAAAAGATTTTTATGTCGATATAAAATTCCCTTACGTCATTTCACAAAATTTTGTTTTGAACATTGTGCAATTTAAGAATACTAATTTTAATTAACATACCGAAAGATTTTTATATCAAAATCGCATTGGAAATTGATGTTACGTAGTTTTGAATGCATTTATATAATTTATAATTTTGTGCATTTATATAGAATCTAAAAGAGACTACAAAGAACTGCATTTTTCTGTAATATTCTTCCTAATTCTTCTATCATTTAGTGTATCTAATATAACTTGTTATAAAAGTTCGTTTATATATACAACATGTAATCGATCGAAGCTATTCGCATGCTAATATTAAATGTGGTGGCTTTTTTCAAATCATTATTATTTTTGGGGGGTCTCAAAGTCACAGAGTTTGGTATGGAATCGACAAAACTTCAAAGTATTGAGAATTGTCGGGCTGTTATATCTAAAGCATATTACCCGTAATGTAAATGTATTAATATATTATTCACTCATTTAAAGATAGGTTCATTTTTTCGTAGGTTTACCTATTGATGTTATATTATATTATAATATGCAAACATAAATATTTTATTTATTTATTATTAAATAAATAAAATCGTACAAACTAAAATATTCGGTTTTAATAAAAAAATTATTAATATATTATGAATATACATATGCATTCAAATTACATTACAAGTTCATTTAAAGAAATTAAAAAGTATGTAGTAATAATACTAGTAATAGTAATAGTAATTAAAAAGTATGTAATATATATTACACATCTGGTGCTTTCAAAAACTATTAAAAATTCGGTATATTTATGTGCTATTATGAAACATTAATTTGAATTAAGATCACAGGATGCACTCTACATTTAGAAGTTTGTTTAGAAATATAAAAGAGTGACGTTAATCTACCGCAAGGATCATAATTACAGTGGTGAATCGCTATAATACTAGTGCACTTGCTTATCGAATCCTACCATTATTTGTTAGGTTACACATGTGTATACAATATGTGTGAATCATGTGTATTCACTCTCTTGCAACAGTGTTTAACTTGGAAATTTCTTTCAGGTTCACCGATTAATATTCACAAGTTTTAAACACAAATTTTATAATATATGGATCTTAATTTTCAAATATTATTTAAACATAAAAATTATTAAAAGTTACAAATAAAAAAATAACAACCAAATTCAGTGGTGTTTACAGACATAGCTTTTAAAGAATCACTACGTCTATGATTGTAAATATGTAACTACTTCAATATAAATTAAAAAATTTAATATTTGTGTATAATTTATAAATATCAAATCTAATTTTTAATTTTTAATTATATATTTATATTGTTAATTATTTCAATATCTAGAAATATCAATAAAATTGAGGCTTTATAAATAATTATTAAGGATAAAATCCGTTATCTTTGTTAAGCCAATGTTTCAAATTGAAATTTTAAATACATATTTAACTTATTCCGGATATAATTTTTTACAATTTTCTTATAATAAAAAATAATTAAAAAATAAATAAATTTAATGATATAATAGACTAATTAAATATACAGTAATACAATCAAATACGAATTAGTAAAATTGACATGTAAAATATTAAAAGCAGTTGTTATCATTATATTCAGGTTTTGATGATTTATGCTATATAACACCTTGTTTTATAAATATACTAAATAATTGCAAATACAAAATAATTTTCGATAATTACATTTTAGTCATTTTAAAAATACTTTACGAAACGAATTTATAAAAAATAGTAAATTTTTAGTACACATTATGAAATGTATATTTTCTAGTTAAAGTTTTCTTTAAAGATTTATATGAGTTTATTACGCAAATAAAGGTCTTAGGATATTAAAAGCACTCAGCCTATACATTTAATTATTAAATATATAGCGTAAGTTTATTGAATATAAAATTTAATATGTAGCGTAAATTTATTAAAATATATAGTTTACAGAATTCATTATAGCTTTTATAATATAAAAAATCTAATGAAATCAAAAAATTAAAATAATCATAAGTTTAAAAAAGCAAAAGAAATTTCATGTCAAAAATCGATACGAAACATTATTTTTATCTATTTTATTTAACGTCACACTAAGATTCTACAAACACAACAATTCTTATGCAAGTAACAAGACATCTATCACGCTTTAATTGTTAACTAAATACATGCCACAACACTTTTTTATAAAATATTATGACTCATACAAATTCCAATGTATATACAAATTTTTTTAATCAAAATTGATAAGAATCATTGTGGTCTACATTGTTAAACTAATAAATATCCAAGTATAAAGTTTTCATTGCTTAAACTCCATCAAAATTGAATTTCTTTAAGACATGGAATTTCTTTTTAAAAAACCGCTTAAACCATATAATTGTCATGTGAAAGTGATAAAAACGTAATTTTATTTAAGCAACCCGTAAAAGAATCATAATTATGGGATAAAAATTAGAAACTTTATGACTTTATGGTAACAATATATAAATAGGTAAATTGAGTGATAAAGAAAAAGACAATAAAATATTAAGTTATGATTTTTACATTTATACATTATTTTGTATTGTAAAGAAATTAGTAAAAATTTTAATTCTTAAAAAATAAGAAAGTAAAGGTAATTATATTCATATAAGTATCTTAAATCTATAATTACATTTTTTGATGAGATAGTGGACTCGAAGTAAAATAGAGATATTTGTTTAAAAAAAAGCGATGTTGTCGCGCCGCAAAATCGATGAGCTATGGATCGACTCGTCAAAATTGTAGTCCGTAAGCACCGCGAAGTTCGTACGTTCCTTGTAAGGCTTGTCTATGTGTACGTTAAATTTGAAAAACGTCTTTACTTTCGCTTAAATCAGTATCGACCGAAAGCTAAATTTTTAATTTATAACAAAAATAATTTGAAAATAACATAAATTTAAAATATATTTCGATTGAATAGCAAATTATGCTCACATGTATAAAATTGCATGTGTATTCAAATATACGAAATATAAATTTCGTAATAAAGAAAAGTAATGGTTCTCAGTGATTTTTTTAATAATGCTTTTAGGGGTAGCTTTTTATATAAACAATTATTCTGATAAACAATAATAATATTTAGTTATTAATTCAGTTCTTTAATATTTGTTTTAACTCGATAAAGCATAATGAATTTTTTGGTAGCATAACTTATTAACAATAACATTATTAATAATGTTTGCTTATGACGACTGAAAATTGCTGTGTACCAAATATTTTATAATGAGATTTATGTTCCTGCTCTAGGTTATAACTTACGTCACTTTTTCACTACAGTCATAATGGTGAGTATAATACGTAGAAAATATATTTAAACAATGGTATTTAAAATTACAACACGATTAAATATTTTGTTTTATCAATTGTCTAATAAGTTTATGATATTAGAAGCCATGTTAGTAAAACGATTAAATATTATTGACTCCAGAGAGTCAAATATTAATAAGTTCTCAATAATACAAGTATTATTAATTCTTATACAAGATACGTACAATCCTCAGTAAAACATTGTAAATAAAAGTAAGAGAAATGTTTTATTTATTTTTTCCTGATTTATTAATATCCACTATTTGAATAAAATAATTATTGGCTGATCAAATTCATTTTTATACCATAAAATCATTAATAAAGATCTTTTAATAAAATAATTTTCGTTGCAATAAATAACATCATAATTAAATAAGTTTTCAAATATATAGGGCATATTTAATATCCAGATAACCATTTCAATCTCAATTTTTGTTCAAAAATTTCTTTTTTTATTTATATTTTTTGATGAAACCGATTTACTGCCGACTCTTGAAAAGCTACAAAATGTCCACAATCATATTTTTATTTTACACAAAATATAAAAATTAGTTAATAACAAATTATTTATTGTATTTTTAGAGTGAAATGATTTTTGGAAACATTTGTTTAATTCTGAACGTAACAAATTAAATTTACGAGCATTCAAAAAATATATTTGTTAAACAAATTAGCATTACTTTTTAACAAACTTTTAACGAAATATGTAGTTCAAAATAAGTAATTCAATGAAAAAAAATAACTTATTTTATTAAAAGATTACTTATTGCTACAAATATAATTTGTAGCAATTTTCTAAAAAAATAAAGCATTTAGATTTAAGTGTATATTTTACTCAATGTAAATGAATTTATTTTTAACATAATAAAAAATACTTTAATAAAATAAACTGATTTTAATCTTATTTTAAAAAAGTAAATTTATTTATTATACATTTTTAAATTTTTTTATTAATTCTTATAAATTAAATTTAAAGAAACCTAGAAAATCATGAGATTTATTTGAAAATTAAACAATTTTATAGTGTAATATCTTTATGTCAAATAGATGTTCTATATTTTTTAAAAGGGAAATGTTTTTCTTATGTTATTAAATTACAAATTTAAAAAACTTACATTACCACAAATTTAGATAATTAAATAAACTTATCAAAGTTAAGGCTTACAGATTTCAAATTTTATACTAATTTGCTTAATCCAAAGAAAACAAGAAACGAAAAGCAAAATCCACCTGTAGGTATGACGATATTTCTTCGCGGAATGTGACCTACATGACAAGAGGAATCAGTCTGCTACAGGATTGATATTAAATACGGTTGTCAGCACGTGTGTAGGATACATAATTGAGATTTATGGAAAATATAGAACACTGTTTATGTCACTTATTAATTTGAATAGTACAATTAGTATGTCTTAATACTTTGATCATTTTATATAATCAAATTAAAATAAATTAGAATATAAAAATACAGATACAATTTTTAATAATTTAAGCTATAATTATATAAACCAGTATTCATTTATTAAATTACAAAATAATGAAACATCTTTAATCTTGTTTATGTTTAATAATCATTAACTCAGCTAATAATTAGTAAAAGTTACATCATATATAGAATATCTTTAATTTAACTACAAAAATTAATAATTCGTTCTACTTTTTATAATAAAATAATTAAATAAGATAAAGAATAATTTTTATAAATTTTTTTTATAAATAATCTTCAATACTTTTACATGAAACCATCCTTTAAAAAAATATATATTAGTTACCTAAAAATTATTTTTTTTTGTTAATTTGAATTTCTTTGTATTTACAAATTTTTAAATTCATTTGATATTTTTTGTAATCGATGTCTTTTCTAATTTTATTTAAATAATTAAGTTTTTTGATAAAATTTGACAACTTAATTGTTAAATAAAATAAAATTCTTATCACGTTTAAATTCCAGAAATAAATTTGAAATAAATATTTGGGCCTTATTTAAATATTAAACATTGTCTCAACTATTGATAGGTATTGAGATCTAAACTTATTTACTGATAAGATGACAAACATAAATACATAATGAATCTAATATTTTTATAGTATCATAAAATCAGCGATAAATAGTTACTTAATATTTAATAAAATGTAGATTTCAGTATTTGAACATGTAATTTATTTGATACTAAATTCAAGATGGCAGAACGGTAAAGTACATAGTTTGTACAACTGTATATTCTAATTTTCACTTCTCTTTCTAAATTGGCCGTATTAGTCTATACATGGGATCGATATATGGATATACAATATGATCGTGAGACTAATGCACATTGATGTATAACCTACTTTGATCCTGTTTCTTTTTGTCTTTTTTTATTTTCCTCTCTCTCTCTCTCTCACTCTACCTCTTCTTTCAATGTCACGGAACGTAGCAAATTAACTAAATTATTGGAAGGACGGCTTCAAATACGTACAGTAGTATGTAATAAACAACTTCATTGTTGTTTTAACACATAGATTCATAGAATATAAGAGTTTCAGTCTAGAAATTTTGACAGTGTTATGTATTATTTCGTATATTGTGATCAATAAATTTATTTTTAACTTACTAAGTAAAAAATAAACTATAATAAATAATAATAAATAAATTGTATCTGAAGGCAGAAGGGGGAGGAAGAAAGAGATAAAGAAATGAAAAAACTTACAGAATCCTTTAAGTAACGATGACAACTTATTAGTATTTATTCTACTTTAGGATATTTTTACAAGATACTTCTATTATGAATAAACATATATTATTATGTAAGTAATACGAAATAAATATTAAATAAATAAGTAACAATGATATAAATTCATATATAAGTGATGTAAATAATATAAATTCAGTAAAAATTGTACTTACACAAGACGGAATTTAGTTGGTACGATTTGCGTGTAACAAAACGTTCTTGAATTTGAACGGGTTCCCGCTTTGACAAAAAAAGAACTGTCACTGATAAATAATGAAAAAAATTGTTTTAAAGGTTGTTTGTCACCAATTCTTTCTTAAAATTTTTGTGATTAAATGAAAACATTACATAGATATAATATTTTTTTTAATAATTTTTAGATTAATTTTTTCTTTTTCTCTTTATTTATGTTAACTCGATTTATCTTTAATTTATACTTTTTTCCCAAACCGATCTTCTCAAGACGACAGCTTGGGAAACACTACGTTACATGTGTTGATGCTCACTCGATGTCGCCTGTTGTCGCTACTCACTATAGTAACATTCTGATGGATGTTCCTTCTCTTGCCAACATTTCATGACTTATATTTCTAAAAAATGGTTGAATAAATATTTAATTTTAAGAATAATTTTCTTAATGAATTCACTTTCTATATATACTATATATTTCATTTTTTATATTCTATTACAAAATAGAGTTTAATTCACAATTAAAACAAATATTGCAATAGAATGCTACTTTAGTGTGCTATAATTAAGATATCTTCATTAAACTCACATATTTCTGAATACCTTAAAAAAGTAATTTCTTTATTTAAATACGTAAGTTTTTAATAATACATATAATTCTTGTATTAATAGCTGAATGTTGTAATTTTTTAATATTTTTTAAACTAATATATTTATTGAATTTTAATTTCTAAAACCATGAATTTAATTTTACATAATTTATTTTATAAAGGATCTTTGGAATAAAGTTCATTTAATCTTATTTCCAGATTGTGTATCATAATTAGTTATTCGAATTACATTTCTAAATATGTATTATAATATTTTTTTTACTCTGGGTTACTTTTCTCACGTTTATAAGTAATTAAACTAAACTAATATTTATTTGTTTCTTTGATTAATCAATTTTTAATTTTATTTAAAAATGGAAATAAATTTTTTTATTTATAGCATTCTAAGAGATTATGAAGATGTATATTTATTATTCGATAACGAATTATAATAACGCAATAATAAACCATAATTTTATTTTTTAATTATACGTTACGCAATAAAAAATTTGTACTTCTAAATGCAGTTATTATATTTAGTATTAAATTTTATATGAATTTTTTGTGTAATCTTATATATTCAAAATATATAAATTACTTTATTTATAATTATTATATTCAACAACAAGATTAAATTCAAGTATTTCTTTTTTATTTACAATAATACTTTTATTTATTTTGTGTAAAAAGATGTTATTTATATTTATATTATATTTCTTCATATTTTGATTATTTTAGCTTTCTTTGTAATTTCAAGAGGTAACGATATTCTAGAGTACTTAAGAAAGCTATATTTTAATAATTTTATTATCTAAAATACGATTTAAAACATACAATTGTTATTTGTTATACATATATTTGAGTACGTAAAATAATTTTATAAAACTGTTTATCAATAGCATAAAAATTGCTATTTATTAATGTCGACCAACGTCTTAGAAAATATTTTCTAACAAAAAATTGTACTTTAATTTTTCAAGTTAAATAAAATAGAAGTATTAGAAATATTTCTTTTAAAATAATGCTATATTGTTATCTCACGTTGTAATTTTATTTTTAATTGTATTATATATTAATAAATTGTATATTTACAAATTTACACAGAAGAATCTTTATATAAATTAACATGCAACGTGAAAAAATGTTCACTTTTCGATCGATATTATATAATATTATGAAAGTTAGTAAAGAATTTGTAAAGATAAAATATATATCACATATAGTTAATTTAGCAAAATTTTAAGTCTGATTTCATATAGATTCTATAAATGATACAAAAATTAATTTCGTACAATAAACGAACAAATTTTTTATATTAGTCGTTAAGCTGTTCCGGTTCTAGCAGATTTTTACCTGTGTAAAACATAGGTTTACACAGAACCTGCGTAGCTTAACTATATCATTATCATCGTCGTCGTTGTCGTCGTCGTCATCGTCATCATCGTCATCATCATCATCATCATCATTATTATTATTATGTGGTACTTATAAGAAGTAAAGTAAAAGTATAAGTTTAAGTATAATTAGACGTATAAGTAGCAGTATGTTGAAGAAATTTCCATGATTAGTCGAAGCATAATAGTATTATTTAGGAAAATGCATGATTAAGAGAGTTATACCGAAAAGGATGTGTAATTCATGTTCAGTTATTCTTAGTTTTATAGGGATCTGAAGATTTTATTTCAAACGTACATTAATCACCATTAAATATATTTTTTGCTCTCACAAAATTAAACTTTAAAAATTAAAGTACATTTGAAAAAATTTGTTATAAAAAAATTATTTTTTCTAATAACCTTCCGTTTTATTACATTACTTACAAATGGTAATAAAATAAAAATCTTATCAAATTTTGAATGGTATTACTTCGTTTTGATACTAAATAGTATTACATTACAAAATGAAAGTGTTATCTATATCACACAAATAAACTTTTTGTTTGACAGAAAAACGTTCAGCGGGTACTTGGGAATAAATAGTACTATTTAATTGTGCTTTTAAATTTTGTAAAGCACTAAAAACGCAAAATTTAAGGAGTATTTTCGATTTATAAAGTTTTTTTTATTTATAAAAACTAAGGATGCTTTGCAAATTTTAAAAGAAGATATGTGTTGCGACAAGTAAGAATGCCATTGTCGAAATATAAATTAAAAAATCATTATTAAATCACAACTTAATAACACAAATTTTCTCAAATACTCACTAAAATTTTTTTTATGCAAGGGCATATAAACAAATTTAGAATTTTAATTGTGTGAAATAAAAAATCTATTTATCTGATACAGTGCTAGTTAATGTTATTAATAAAGGGATAAAATTTTGCATAAAACCAGTATATATATATTTATTTATTTAATTTATGTTCCTTAAGAATCGAATAAATACATTCAGGTCTTCTAAAAGGAAATTATAATAATAAAACATTTAAAATTAAGAGAAATACGAACTTATAGAAAAATATGAATTCAATATTTCTTTGTCAAATTTATTTTAATAAAAAGCGAACTTGTTTTCTTTAAAAGTAAAGGAAAATTTGAATTTCAATAATATAATAATTGTATTCAGTTTTAAAACTAATAATTTCTATTTTTTCTATTTTTAGTGAATAAAATATGCAAGATAATATTTAATAAGTATTTATATCTTGTTTAAAAGTTCTTATAAATTATTAAAATCGTTGTACGTTTTAGAATTTTATGATTTTATAACAAAGATATCATTTTTAACATTAAAATCTTACAAAATCGCTTAAGATATTTGGCCATTGATTGAAGTCCTCATCGACGATGTGTTTTTCGCAATATTCTTTCCTTGTCCAGAAGAGACAACTCTTCATAGTCAATTTACGCAAGTACCCGATGATCTCCCAATGGCAATCATAATCACACACATCATTGGTAACACGTATATAATGCAGTTTTTATTAATTTTTAATTGAGACTAATCTTTCTCTCTCTCTCTCTTTCTCTCTCTACCATGGGATGGTGAAGCTCTACTTTGAAAAGTCAAGAATAGAAGATGGAAGGTGTCATTTTAGAAAGTTTCTTATCCAACAACACGTCAAAATTAGCCCGCAAACTTATAGGTCTAAATCATTCCGTAACGCTAGAAGAATCCACTAATGAAAAGCATTGCTCAAACACTACCCAGGATCTCTTTAATGAGTGTGACTAGAATACCATTTGATCTACAAGATCAGATCACCTTTTATCAAAAAGAATACAAGCTTCCTAAAGATAGAGAAATATTGAGATCCTATTTTGTTGAATAGGTTAATTGCCTAAAAGAGTTTTAAGGAGCTAAACAAAGAGTGGACCGAGTTTAATTGATATACACGAGTTAGGATATTTATCATCATTCCCAATCATGTTTGAACATGAAAATAGACGACGACCATGAAACAGTAAACTCGATAGCGCCTTGACACGATAAATTATCTTGAAAGTTAGACTGATGAATTAATTCTACAAGAGCTTAAAGACGCGCTGATGAAAATGAAAACTAGAAAGACCTCTAAGCTGGGCAGCTTTGATCTCGTCATTATCCTAACAAGATTAATAATTTACAGTTACTTGCATATATATATACAATGGTCCAAAATTCATTCTATTAACTGGGCATTTTACAGACTAATGTGTTTACTTCTATTTTAGATAAATTATTAAAAGATCTTATTTTATGAAAGCTAAACCCAAGAATTGACCACCAGGTCTAAGATTATTTCGATTGAGGTATATATCATTTAGAGTTGAGAGATCTACAATGCAGTAGCTAAGCGAAAGAAAATTATTAATAATTCAAAGAAGTACGTACTAGTTATATTCTTTATTACTACTTTTTAAATTTTATTATATAATATTAAACAAATAACAAAATTTGTTTTTACAATTAATTTAAATATTTTTTACTGAATTAAAAAATTAACGTATATAAAAATAAAATTTAATTATATTAATGCTGGAAAAATTGGAATAATATAAGTAAATTATGAAATATGAAAATATGTTGAAAATATTTTTGGAAAATAGTTTATTATTAAAATAATATTTTAATCTTTGGACACACTTAATAACATATATAACCTTATTGAAATAAAATAAATAAAGCAGGTGATTACTGAAAATTAAAGTATTATTTGAAACTCGTTTTAATCTAATTGAAGTTAGACATTGCTGTAAATTGTATTTAAAATACAATTTTATTCATTTTTTAATTGTAATATAAGATTTGGATTCATAGTGTAAAAATATAATTATTTTATATTCAACTGTACAAATTTAGTTATAACGAATGAAACAAATATTATTAATCAAAATAAATCACACAATTATATTAAAATATATTAGTTAAAGATACCTTTTTAAAGTATCAAAGATATTATTTTTTATTATTTTATTATAGTAATTATAGACTTCTTTTGGCTTTGTAAATTTAAGAAATAATATAAGGTTGTAAAATTTCAAATTAATTTATAAATTAATACTTGTTTTGAATTTTTATAAAGATAATAATTTGTTAATTTTTATTTTATAAGTTCCGCTAGGTATTTATATTAATCTTCAAGAAACTTAACGAACATAATCACAAGATACGTAATTAAATTTATATGATTCGAAATTTAAATAAATTACGTAAAAATACATAAATTAGTAGTATATAAATTAGTAAATGAACTATTTAAAAAGAAAGTTTCATATACCATGTATATATAATATGGTAAATATGTGAAGCTAGAACTTATGAAAGATTGTTATTTTTGGCATGTAACTAATAGTAGCTTAGAAATACATTACAATGGCAGTTTCTAAAAAATAAAAGAATTCTAAGAAAAATAGTCAGTTCAAGATCACGTGAATTAAAATTTCAGTATGAATAACGTACTTTATGAAATAAAATCATTATAAATGTAATGATGAAATTAGTGGTACAATCTTACATATGAAATGTAATAAAATAAACTATTATAATTTTTCAAAATAATTGTATTGTTTAACGTCAAAAAATAATGACACTAGCAAATAAAAATTCTATTTTAGTGATTCATCGCAATCTCACATGTAGATAACGATCCCGAGATTTTTTTAACATTATTCACATAAATATAGTTAATGAAAAAATCAGTTGGCCATTAATATATCGTAATAATCAAGATACCGAATGAATGGTGTTATTTACGTCACTTAAACTTAAAAATGTGACAAAATAACATATTTTTATATAAATTCAAGATTTATAGTGTTAAAAGTTTGAACTACGTAACAATCAATGAAAATGTGCCCTATTGTCGATGGAGATTTGTTCCAATATTAAGTAATCGAGACGAATAAAAGCATGAAGAAAATTATATTACAATAAGAAATATCATACAACTTCAAAATACATTTATTGACCTACATAAATTAATTATACCTTGTGTAATTAAATGCAAAGCGTCTGCACGCTCGGATATGCTTCTCAATGGCCCAAATAAAATGTAATATTAAGACGCTAAGGCAAACGTGGGTCCATGAAGAGTAATGTGTATTGTCAGGAGATAAAAAATGCATGTTATTTATTAAGTGAATTAGCATAGAGTATCATATTAGGTTCGAGAGAACGTGTTGCAGGAATTTTGAGCAGTAAAATGGAATATAAACAGTGCATTGAGTAATTACGTTCGTATATGTGCGTAATGAAAATTAATCTTTCTTCATTTTCGTTGCCCTTTCTAAGGGGATTGAGACCTAGCAAACTATCTCCGTAGCATTTCGTCATCCTTGTCTACGTGCTTGCTATTTTGGCCGGGACGACTCCTCGACCAGGATTCGTTGAGGAAAAAAGAGAAGCAGGGATTTTTATGGCGAGTTGACAAGATAAGATAATTTAATACACGAAATGATTAAATCTTAAAATAGGTCTATTTTATTAGCTTCTCAGGACCTCTCTGATCACGGGTATAAATAAAACATTTATTTATTTGTTTAATAATAAATTCAAAAAAATAAAATAATTAATTTTATTGTAAAGTGAACAAATGGTAATTACTACCGTACGCTAACACACATCCAATAATTACATAATCATTCACTGTACATTAAAAACGCTCATACATTCATATCGAAACACTTTGTTTAATAAATACGCGCAAAATTTTCTCACGGCCTTTTACGTTCGAATATCGAGATAAATAGATGTGCGAATTGTGTCACCTCGAGAGAGAACATGCAAACCATGATTCTCCGTAAACAGATTTGGGTATAAAAATTACGTCACTTTGAGTAAATAGGATATAACGAAGTAACAGTGTCCGAGGACCAGAGAGCGCAAATTGCTTTTGAGTTGATAGAATGGATACAGTAAACCGTTAGTGTCTTGAGACGAGATTGCACGAAAATCACTCTCCGATGATAATTAGGATGGGAGCAGTAAATTATGTATGCCGCTGTCGGAATCAGGTTGGAAAGATGTTCCAGGTGGTTCTGATAATTACTGGAAGGCAATGAACCACGAATCTCATAAGCACGGTAATGTATAACTGTGTATTCCGCCTTTTTTTGCGCAGACTTCGCGGTTGATATCATAATAGAAAATTTAATATGTATACTATTAGTGAATTTTTTAACAATGTCTTAATACTTGTTTTTAATGTATTAAAAGAAATTTAATACAAATTTATAATAATACAGTTTTAATTAATAGTATAGCATGCATATAGTATGTACATGTTTACGCATGCGTAGTAAGTTTTATTTTATTGAATAGCTACTTTTAGTTTTTAACTTTTAAAATAGTCATTACTTTTTTTATTAAAATATTTCAAAATATTTTCAGAGCAATAAGAAACAGTTTTGTATAATAGTATCTTAAATATTTAATAAAGTAAAAGCATGTGACATTTTAAGAAATTTTCGTACTCAAATATAAAAACAAATTGTTTACTTTATTTATATAGATCGAATAAAAAAGTTATTTCAAGAAAGAGCAGAAATGCGTCAATGAGCACAAATTCTGTACATGAAAAATTATATTTCGGCTGTCGAATATGCAGATGCCATTAAATAAAAAATTAAAAAATAGATATGAGTAGTGTGTGTGTGTGATTCTGCGTAGTAGGTATTTATAAAAGAGCGAGAGAACGAGAGAAAGAGAGAGAAAATTAAAGTGAGTTAGAGAGTTAATGAGAATAAGACTGAATTAATATTTCGACGGTTGTTAACCTGAATTTGATCAAACAGATTTTACTGTTTCGCGCGTGCGGGGACTTCTCGCGCTTTTTTTATTTCTACATTTTCAAGATTTCTATATTTTATGTAGTATTATTTTTTTAAATTCATTTTCTTAAATTTCTTTTGAAGTGTAACCATAAACATTATTTTGATTTCATTTTTACTAATTGCTTAGTTTTTATAGTAGAAGCTTATCAGCCTAGCAGTAAGTTTAAAAATGCAGTGTTTGTGTATAATTTTGAAACCACCTAGTCTGTATATTTAAGATGCTTAAAAATTTTTGGCCTAATTAAGCAAAATCGTAAAAATGTTGAAGATTAGAAGGCAAAAACAATTAATATATAAAAGATAACAAAAATTTGAATTAAGAAAAAGTAAAAATAAGCTTAAATAATAATGCTGCGAAAATCAGAAAAAATGGGTGAAACTCCTCATACTACAAAAAATAATAGTCACAATTTTAATTCATTTGATAGTGCAGACAGTGGTTATTTTAGTTTAACTCCTCACTCTAGTAATCATGGATTAAGTAATCGCTCCAAATCATTACTCTTTTCAACAAGAAAATTATCAAGTTCTCGAATTAAACCTTATCCATCTAATTTTAATCGAAAATTTAATAGTTCTGAGTCTGTTTGTAGCTCCATTTCTCAAAATTCCTTGGAGAATATTCCAAATAATTCAGCTATTCACTTTTCACAAACTCAACTTTCTGTTAATGATTTAAAAATGAAAAATTCGAATTGCTCTTTTAGAATGGAATTAAGAAGTCACAGTAAAAAGCAATTTGAATCGTTAACTTCTTTTGTTGCTGTAACTGCTTGTAATCATAATTTTCATGATGTTTTACCATCAGCATCTTCACCCACAGTACCATCATCGCCTTTTTTTTATGAGCCTACAAATAATGATACTGAAATAAAACTAGTCATACCTCAGAGCACTCCCTGTTTTGTTAGCTCACCAAAATTACCTACTCCATTACATAACATTGCTTTCTCACCCATAAGTTTTAAAGCTAGTCCTTTTGTAGATTCTGTAAACAGTAAAAAGTTCAGTAATTTATCAATTTCAGAGTATGCTTATGCAAATAAAAAAAGTCAACCTAAAAGACTAGATTTCAGTAAGCATGCTATTTTTGAAAGTTTTCAAAAGCAAAGAGCAACAAATGATTATACTGGCAAGGAAAGTATAGATATTTTTAAACTTCTTGGTGAGAAGAGTAATCATCCAAGGATAGTTTCTAAAATATTAGATTATTTGAGTCCACAAGATCTTTGTTCTATAAGTATGGTATCAAAATCATGGCACAAAATCTGTGGAAACGATATAAAAGCCCAAGAAAGAAGATTGAATCATATAATACTCAGGCAATGTTCTAAGGAAAATCTTGTTTCAATAAACAAATATAAATTACAAGATGTTCAGGTGAGCCCTAAGACTAGATATCCAAGAAGAGGCTTTTTAACCACTGTAACTACCAATCTGTTACAACCTCCAAAAATTCATGTAACACCAAGTAGTCCACCAGTTTCTCCAAGCAAAGTTATATTTCATTCGTTTATTAAGGTAAAAAAATATTTAGTTCTATTTCTTACTATTTAATATTTGTATTATTAATATTTAATTTATTTTAAGGATTGTAATTTATGTATTGCTTACTATAATAAAACTACTAAATATTTAATAAAATGTATTAAATATTTCATAAAAATATTAAAATTTAATGAAATAATTTAACAAGCCAAAGGAATTTGGCTTTATAAATTAAAATAAAAATAAACCATAAGATTGAATAATGTTCTTTTCATTTTAATTATATAATGTTTTACAAAGTATTCAATTTTTTTTAAATCATTATTTTGAGTATTAAACATCAAACAGCTAAAGAAGAATAAGATTTTTATTGATCATGAATGTTTCCTTCATGTTTTTAAGTTAATATCATACATACAGTTACCATTTAGAAATTATTGGTGTTCGTCTTGGTTGGTCTTCATTCTAATAAATTTGAAGTTCAATTTTTGATTTTAAAAAATTATAAAAATGTTTAGGTTCATTAACTATCTTGAAACTAAAATTATTTGTGTAGATAGAGTTAAGTCAATCATCGAGTAATTAGATTTAAATTATGCAATGTTCTACCTGCATATGCAATTGATAAACCTATTTTATCGTATTATTGAGATAATAAGCAATTCCAATAACAAAATTGCTAGTGTTTGTTATAAAAATAAATTGTTTGGACAAATTTAAACATTGTAAAATGGGAGTCCCAGTAAGTAAAATTTTGAAATTCATAAATGACTTTTATTGGAGATCAGTTCCATTAAATGTTGTACCCTATTTTACCAGAGATGTCAAAGTTTTAGTAAATTCGCTATAGTACTCGAGAGATCTTCTATAATGATCTGTAAGACCTAAAAATGCTCTGATATATTTCTGAGTTTTTGATATCAGAATATTAGTTAGTTTTTATTTTTGCTGATTCTAGGCTAACAAGGCTTTCCGAGATCTTGTGTTTTAAGTACAAAACTTCGCATTTCTCAGGATGAAGTTTCTCATTGTGTTCTCTTATTATAGGATTCTAGTGAATCAGTATAACAAAATATATCATCTAAATGTAATAAGTATCTTAAGTCTTGAACTCCTGTAACAACAGTATTCATCAATCTTTGAAATATTGCTAGAGCATTCTTTAGGCCAGAAACCTGATGCTAAACACAACGTAAAAATAAATGGGATTATTATTTACATTGACAATTTTAATTTTACAGTTTATTATTGCTTTTAGATTTAAATCACTGCCGAGAATATCGTCATAGTGAATATGAAAATTATTGTCAACTATATGGAACACAGTATCGTATTTTAAGTTATTAATATTTATTTTACAAGGTCAGTAATCAAAACTTTTGTTATTTTTGATAGATAATACATTAATTTTAATCTTAATATCGCCGTAAAAATATATAAAAATAAGTGTTTGGTGAATTTAATATGTTTATTCCTATATCATGCTAGTAAAAGTCTTCAATATTAATGTTATTGTATTCTTGACGTTAAAAATATAATTTCCTTAGATTTGTCAGTAATCAAAGAACTTTTCGTTTTTAAATTATTTATTGCGGAAGTAATTTTTTTAAATATTTGAAAGTTTTACGTTATATTCTGCTGACTAGATTAATGTTTTGAATTGTTGCAATATCGTTTCCGATATTCTTGAACGACATGTCTAATCTTACAGTAACTACATTTCTTTTAGACATTAATTTATTCGAAATTATTTAAATTTTTATTTTTCTTGATTGCTTAAAAAATAATATTGTTTCTAAATTAAAAGTGAAAATCAGAGTGCCCATTTTGTTATAGGTACTACAAAATTTTGATCCGCTTACAATTGTTTTAGAATTTTTACATTTTTTCGACTATTGCAAAATTTAATTGTATCTTCCAGATGTTTTAATTTTTGCACTTTATCTCTATTTCAATTAAAAAGACTCATCAAAACTATTTATAAATTTGAAGATTTTCAATTTTTTTAGAAATTAAGATATCTTAATTAAATGCTAGTTGGCAAGAAGTAATTCGAGTTATCATTGTCCATGTAAACGTTTTTTTTAATGAACGTAATTTAAATAGGTCGACCAACTACTTCGAATGCTTGCAAAAATACATTTTTATTATCAGTATTCAACAGGTTTAAACTTTTACAGTTATTGCAAAATTTCTAATAATTATTTTTCTCACCTTTAAAAGATGTGAGTTTTATAAGCAATTTCGATAGTATTAAAAATTGAAAAGATGTATTTATTAATATATATATATATATATAATTTTCCTTTTTTAACAAAGTTTCACGAATTTTCTGATGCAAATAAAGTTGTAACTTATAAGATAAGTTTATTGTTTATCATTGTAGGTAGGTAAGTTGATGTTGAATTAAATATTGGTTCAGTAGTTTAATGGTCAGTGGTACGTGAATATTAATCCAGATGTGTATCTTTGTCCTTGATGCAAATTCTTTGATAACTAGAAGCTGATGTTCTATGTCATACAAAATTTCATTTCTTTAACCACTTCGTAATAAAAAAATCTTATAAGGTAAATAAAACTGCGCTAGGATATACATATATAAATTGGGAAAGAGAAAGAGAGAGAGAAAGGGAGAACATAATTGGCTTTCTGTGTTTCGTATTGTATATAATTTTTATACTATATAATTTATCTAGTTATACTGTGGATTAGATGTAACTCGTGCTTGTTTATATTCTGACCATCAAATCTAATATTTCCATTTTGCTAGATACAGTTGCCACCTAGGGTAGAACAAAAAGGTTTTGACGTATATCTGAGAAATCGGTAAAGTATCACACAAGAAGGAAGTCATTGACAAAGCCCATTGCAATTTAAAACAAACAAATAATAAATTCATACATGTTGTGTCATATAATTTATGAAAATTATGAAAACGATACATAATTATAACGAAACATAATTTTTATACATAGGAGATGTAAACTACAGTAAAGCAAAGTTTACTTATATCAAAATAAAAAAAATTAATATATAAAATTTATAGAATAACTTGATTTTATAATTTTTATTCAAATGATTTTTATTAATTTTTTTTTTTGGTATATGTACTTTCTAATTTGTATCTTAATATAATAAAATAGTTAAAAACAAAATATATTCGTTTATACATAAAATATTTATACATTATTATACATTATTTATACATAAAAAACTAACTTATTTTAGACTAATTTAAAACTTTCCTAGTTATTAAATGAAAATTTTTAACCCTTGCATTTTAAATGCAAAATATAAAAAATGTAAATGTTTAAATTAAAGTAAATTACCAACATAAGCAATACTATTAATTTTACATTTTAAACTTACATTTTAGTCATTCTATGTGTTATTTTTATGCTGATTTATATTGAAGATAATGATTATAAGTAAAGCTTCCAAAATTGTAAGTTAAATCATATGTATAAATAAATGTTTCAATTTCAGATAAAAGTTCTATAAAAAAAAGGATATAAATACTAAATTTTTTTTAATTGAAATTTCACTCTTAATACAATCAAAGTATTTACTTGGTTAAATTGTAGAAACAAAAAATATTTCTCTTACAAAGTTTTACATAAGCTACTTATAAATTTCACTATTTCATATCCTTGTTGAAATTACTTTTGTGTTCAAAAGTATTTTTTTCTCCGTAATATTCTATTTTTATATAGGCAAAAATAATAACGAATTATGAATCCTAAAAAGATTTTTAAAGGAATAAATTCAAGCCTTTGATAGCGCTGAGATTAAATCGTTATTGATACCTTCCTTTTCTTTTTACATAGTTTATTATTAAGTGTAAATACTTTATAACTTATATACAAACTTATTATTATTTTGTTAATTAAAAAATATAAAAAATCGTACAAGCGCTGAACTTATGTTATTAACATTATTATTCAATATTATCATACTCATTTGCGATAGAGTACGAAAACTAGTCGTACTGGCATTATGGACACTAAGAATTTTTCAAAATTTGTTTTTGAATTTGCATATTCTTTAAATATAATATTTTGGGAATATTTTATTAAATTTTATTAAATTTTAAAGTCGATTATTTGAATAGATGATACTGTGCAGGTTTAAAAATATTTTTTTTTATAAAAAAACAAACACTTTTTAAATGTTCAATTTGAAATTGTACATGGTGTTATAGAAATTTCTAGTCCTTTATAAGAGAATTTCTATATCTGGCTTATATTTATGATTTTACGCACAATAAATAGGTTTTTTACGGAAATTATAAATATACCAATATATATTTAAAAAAAATATTTTTCTTTATATAAAGAAAACAGTTATAAATTGTTTTTTAAATATTTGATTTTACTTTAAAAAGAAATTCACGAATTATAACTGTAACAAAAATAACATTATTTTATAAATATTATTTTGTCTATTTAGAAAATTAAAAAGAAATATTTAATTTTTAAGTTTATTCAATATTTTCATAATTATTGCCTTCTTAAACCTTTTATAATTAATTTTACCAAAATTTATTATTCACTGGTGTATATATACATATTTTACTAATATATTTTTTGTAAAAACACAATAAAAATAATTTTTTTTATTATGAACTAAATATTTCAAATGAAATAATTGCTTTATAAAAATATTTGAATTAATTTATGATTCCCTTTTTTATCAATTATATGTATAAAATAGCATAATCTTTTTCCATATTAGAAGTCTAGTGCTTGTTTTAATCAGTTTACATTACAAAGCAAATTGAGAAATTTTTATTAAAATTTTTACAAAATTATTATTAAAATTTTTTAAAAAATTAGATTGTTAAAAGAGATAATAAGAAATAACCATTTTAAAACTAAAATTCGATAACGAAATGTAATAATAATTATTACGATTTATAAATTAGAAAAATATAACCTCAAATAATTAATAACTAATTATATACCTATAATCATTTAGATATTTGAAAATCTAATTATATAAGTGATAAACTGTGTTAAATCATGTAAAAAAATCAACAAGTGTGCCAAATAGTATTTAAATTAAAAATTTAACTTTATGTTTTGAAACACATGAAAGAGTAATTAAAATTTTTTATTTCCTTAATGTTCACTTGAATTCATAACTTTTAGAATAATCAAGCACTAAGAGAGTATAAAATAGTAAAATCAGAAGTAATTCCAAAGACTGAATAATTATTGCGGCAACCTGTTGCCAAGGGAAGTTTAAGAAGTTAAATAAGCATTATATTATACTAACTAGGAATCCTGTTATAAGAGTTACGGGCTTATCACAAATTTACTTATTTATCTAACTAAACGATTGTATGTTACACGAAAGCGTGGATATGAACATGAGACAGCATCTTCAAAGCATACATTGCTCTATCAGTTTCTTATTCTGATATGCTATTATGACCCAGTTGATTTCGTTACACTATTACATTCTGCATAGCAACAAAGTACGACTCTTCTACCTTCTACGTTACACGTGAGGTCAGATCGACCGACCGATGGAAATAATAATTTACCGAGATTAAGTGAATACGTAATAGCAGGATATGTTTAACTTTGTCTTGTAAAAATAGTAAATATAAATTTTAATTATGTTTTTTTCAATTAAAGTAGGAATTATATTTTAAAAATAGAGAGATTAATACAAAATTAATTGAATTTTAATAATTTTTTATCATTTTGATTTATTGTATGATAAATAATAAATCAAAATATTGATGTACTTTAAAATAATTTAATATAGTATTGACTTTTTAGATAAAGTATTGTATAGATAATAGAACATATATTTCATTTTTGTACTTTGATTTTAATATAAAATAATTATTGACATTTTTTTCTCGATATTGAATCCTAATATAATAGATTTTCCGCTTTTAAAATATTATGTTTCGTGTTATACTGTTGCATGAAATTAATATATTAAGTGTAATGAGTAGAAATGATCTAATTTTTTTCTTGTAATGTTACTATTTCTTTTTGCATTTTTATATCATAAATACAATAAAATAAAACAAAATTATGTTTGTTTATTAGCTTCTTTAAATAAGGCTTTTTGACTAAGTTGAGTATAACTTCCACAAAGTTGTATGCTACATGGTAATAAAAATTTTATATTTTATAAAGTATTTTCTAACATTCTACTTAAATTATATTCATTAAAATTACATGTAAATCTTGTATATTCGGTATTATTTGCTTAAACAACTCTTCAACTTGTAAATTATAGCGTGGTATAATTTACTTATAGTATATTGTACAATGGATTCTCAATTCAACTTTGTCTTTAATTAAAGTGCACAAGTTATCTTATAAAATTATAGCCTGAATTATTTAACATTCATTAGAGTATGTAGTAAAAGATCAAAAATAAACGTGGTACACGACACTGTTATATTAAAAGCTGCATGGTCCACAATTACAATAGTGGATTCAAACGCTTATAGTTTGAAATATATGTTGAAAGAATAACGATGTGCATAGAAGTAGGAGATACTGTTATTTTTACTTCTACCTATTAAATAGACGAATCAATTTTTATCGCTGCAACTCTAGAAGATTTCTCCGTGAACCAAAAATGTGCATAAGTAGCATCGTAGAAAAACCATAAAATATAAAAGAAAGTTCTGAGAGGAGAAAAGAATGTGTGTAAATAACAGTAGAGAAGAAATAGCCTGAAATTTAGCTCGGATACATCAAACCTGTGTAGAACTATTTACTGTTGTTTATTACAGCATATAAAAAAAAAACGAATTATCAGTATGTGTTTGACTGCATTTGCAGCATACAGTAAACATTTGTTTTAGAAACAAATTAATAAAAAGATAATTAAGTAGATATAATATAATCTTTTTAAAAAATTTAAGTTTATTAATTTAAATAAACACTATATTGTGTCAAATATATTTAATAGATATTTTCAACTTAATCAAAAATAGTTTTTTATTCAAATTCAATCTAATAAAATAAAATAAAATCTTTTAAAATGTTATATTTGGATAATCATTTGTTATTATAAAAAATATACAAATTCATAGTTTATATCAAACTCTTTCAAGCGTAATAACCAAGAACCACTAGGCTTTTAAAAAAACTTTGACCAATGAAAACAAATATCAGAGGAAAAAAAATTTTATTTTTTATTTATGTTTGCATTTTAAAGATTATTAAATAATAAAATAAGATAATTAAAGACTTCAGCATTTTATTCCAGAATTAAATAAACAAAATTAATGTAATTATTTATTGTCGTTATCTTGTAAGATAAATTTATATAATATGTACACAAAACAGGATAAAGAATGACATTTTTATGTTTTATTTCTTAGTTCAACCTTCTTATTTTGCTTCTTTTCTTTTTATTTCTAATCCGATGTTTTTGAACTTGTTTAACTTTTGTGTAACTTAAGTCTAATAAATATTTCACGTGTTTTTATTGTTTCTGTCCGTTCGTATTATTTCAACATACTTTCTTCTTGTTTCCTTCATATTCCATCCATTATTTTAGTCTATATTAGTGAAATATTCTTTTGAATTGTCTTTTATATATATATATGCGGATACTAATATTTTAATATTAATTTATTTTATAATCTTTAAATTTGAATATTTTTGTTGACATATTTGTTATCTTTCGTTCATGTCTCTTGCTTTTTTAAGCTGATTTTTCCTATATACTATTGTAGGTTTCCTATTTGTTAAGCTACCCTAATTCCCTCTTATATTGATTATACTGTATAAATAATTTTTTAAAGTATTGAGTTCAAAATATTTTATATACTTTATTTTAGCGTTGTTTTATTTTAGTATTGCTTGGTGGTATATATTTCAATTAAAAAAGTTACAGTCTGTTTAAACTTTTTCAGGTTAATTCAAATATAAACTGTATTTAATTCTTTGAATTTTATAAAGGTATTAAAAATATATTTTAAATACATATTATATATATATATATATATATATATATATATATATATATTATTTTCTATCATCAATTATAAACTTGATATATTTCATAATTTTCTAATTATTTTTCTAAGTTTTTTCAATAAAACTTCTTAATATTATTATGATTTATTATAGTAGCAAAAATATTTACTTGTAATAGAAATTTCAGGGGATATATTCTGCGATCATAAAATATATACTGTTGATGGAACCAATTTCGAAACTTTTCGCTTGAATTAGATTCAACAAGTTCAGTTAAATGTACTAATAATTTGACGCCGAACTTTTTCTTTATAATGACTGAAAGCTTTCAATTTGATATTTTACAATATTAGCAAAATGTTTTAACAATATTATTAAATATAAAGTAAATATATAGTATAAGTATAGTATAGAGTATAAAGTAAAAATATCTTGAATCTGAATGTAATTATTCTCTCTAATCAATATACATTTCATTAACAATAATTTATTTAGTTCAACTTTTCACAATTAGAACACTTATTTGTTAAAAAAATTGATTTCTAATATATCGGCCAAAAATGTGATCGCACTCAGTTCTATAAGTGTACAATGTTTATATCAATCATATTAATCGTATCAAGTTGAAGGTATACATCCATTATTTTACTAGATTTTAGAATTTCAATATGCTCTGCCATTTCTTTTGATTAATATTTAAGCAATAAATCATCTAAAAAATTAAACGGTTTAATATGTATATTAATTAATTTTTTTTATTCGAAAATTTGTTAATATTTAGTATTATTTTTCTTATTAATATAGATAAATCTAGTCGATAAAATATTACGCAATGATAATGTATACATCTTTTGGGTAGGAATAGTAATAAAACCACTTTTTCTTCTTATTTTAAATTGAATTTCTTAATTCAAATCTTATTCTTAAAATGAATATGTTTAACAGAGTCTTGAAATAGAAATTGAATCTCATGAAATAGATCTTTTAAAGCATGCTAAAAATGTGATTTTTTTTATATTTATAGATCCATTGCTTTGAGCATTTACTAATGGTTTCTAAAACATTCTTAATTTTAGGCTTATTTTTTGATAATTGATGCCTTATTAAATTAATCGATCGCAAAAAATACGAATTATAAGCATCAATAACTGAATCTAATTTAAACTCAAATCTACTGACATTTTCTGTGTATCAGTTCATTTGAATCTAAGTGGAACTTTACCTGCTATGTTAATTTCACTAGTTATTAGATGATTTATTAATTCAAAAATTAATTTTTATAACTTGTCTTTCTTAAATTGCTTAATGAATTTTTTAAAGTATAGAGATTTATTGTGATCTCACGTCTTAAGCAACGATTATTTCTTTAACTTAACATACTTAAAATAATAAATATTATTTTAATTCAAAATTTAAAATAATAATTAACAATATAATCAAATCTATTGAAAAATTAGTTCAATTTTTACTTCTTAAAAGCATTGTATCTATGCGTATATATGATCTATATTTTTTATTGCCTTTTAATTTCACACGATAATGTGTTATATTACTATAAGTCACCAATAGTTTATATGTTCTCAATCAATTACGTTAAAATTGCATTGGAACTACATTTATTTCACTTTTTTAAATTATCCGACTTGTCAAAAAAAATATCTGACAAGAGTTAAAATTTTTTCTTTACAATTTTGGAAATATTTTTTTTAAGTAATAAAAAATAATATAATTTTTTTTTATTTTATTACGTGAAGAAAATAGTTTTAATTAATTTTATCGATAAAAATAATTTTATTTTAGATAAATTTTCAGGCGCTATTTTCCAACTATCCGTTACAGTTTGAAAAAGTAGTAATGGGCCCATCATTTTCACTAAATAAAACTAAGAAAAATATATTCTTTGTTAGTTTTCATTAAATTCTTTCATACGTATTGTGCACAAGTATTATTCTTTCCTTTTATAGTGCTTATTATATCATATGATATACTATGATTCAATGTTTTCGCGTGCCTTCAGTACGATTTTTGTTTTTTTTTTCTTTTGACTTTTTTATATTATTTTTTTTTTTTAATTTTTCTTATCTATTTATTTGTTTATACTGCTTAGAAAAGAAAGTGATTAACTGAATTTCTTTACCTGTCTTGCGCAAATCTATTGTTATGTTCAATCGCCTTATTACAACTGTAAATTTAATTATTGTGTCTTAAAAGTCACATGATTTTTAGATGTCCTTGAATATTAAAGATGAAAACGTAGAAAAGGTACAAATATGCTTGCTAATCGTAGTATTCTTATTAGAAAGGTTTTGAAGTATTATAAATCTCTTGCGATTGTTTAGAAGCGAATTTTTCTTATCGTTTTAATGCAAGACGAGCAGGATCAAAAAATTTTTCAAAACTGTTGAATTCTCATTTCAAATAAAGTGATCTAAACATTATCATAGGAAAAACAGTATTGATTTAATTTATGTTACTATGTTATTTAATTATGTTACTACGACCTCTTTTTTTAGATCTGGTTCCTTGTTTCTCAAACTTGAAGAATTCTTCAAAAACAAAGTTTGTATTAAAAATAATAAAAAAATTGAAATTTCCGGCTGAGCTCAAAGCGGTCAAATTTTTAAACTGAATTTAAAACAATATTTCACGGACATGATTAAAATATGTATAAGCAGGTGTGGACAACTGCCTATATGTATAATTAATTAAACAAATTGCTCCATCAATTAAATCCTTATTAATAATAAGATTTGGTAATATAATTCAAATTTACCTCCCTAAAAAATTGTTATTATCCTTTTTCTTCTAATGGTTGTTTAGGTTATAATTTTTATACATAAATATTTGTTTTACACATATGTATAGTTTCAATTGTTATAAAAACTTTATTATTGGAGGTGATAGAATAATTTATTTTTTCTATTTTTATTTCTCGTGCTTAATGTTTGAAATTTGAAGAATTTTTTATACAGTGTTTATTATTTTATATTTACCCACTTACTCGGGATTACTTTCTTAGGGACTCTCACGCTAGTTCGCATGTTTCTTAAATTCTGTATTTAAATACTGTATAAATACTGTACACACTTTATTTTGACAAAATCTTGCACTGATTCCGCTCTCAATCTGTTGCCTAGTTGCTCAATATGACTTTCATTTTCCTCGCGTTCTAGCTGCAAATACTATTTTATTTTTAGTAAATTTTTAAATGTATAAATGCTCAATTTAAATGTTTTTTTAAATTCTAAAAATAATTTCTAAAATAATAAATGTAGTATATCTAAATTATAAACCATAAAAGATCAATGTAAGAATAAAATATTATTAAAGTAATCGAATATTAAATTGGAAAATTTGATTGTTTCTATCTTTTTCAGGCTGGACGCAGTCTGGCGCCACGTGATCAGCTGGTACCATGTCCACAATGCAAATTTGCTTGTCGCGTTGAAAATAAGAAAAATGTTGGTACGTGCTCTCGTCAAGGTTGTTCAATGGAGGAATTTTGCGTGTTTTGCTCATCAAAATTACATGCTGGCGAACCCTGCAAAATGCCTCTTCTCGCAACGCCAACAAAACGAGGAAAACACCATCAACCTATCGTTGGTACCAGACAGTGTAAAAGAAACCTACGTCGAATATCACGCCTTATTTGATGATTCACTTACTCTATTTTTGTGCCATGTTTTCAAATTATTAACTTATATAGTATTTTATTTATTTATTTTATTTATTTCATTTTTTCCTTATTAAGCATTATTAACTCTATGAGCAACATCTTTCTTTATTTTTTCTACTTAACACTAGATTTTTGAAATATTTATTGTTTCAAAACTATTTTGAGTAACAAACTATTTGTAATTTCGAAAATATAAATTATTTATTTGCATAAAAATTCACCTTGGCTAAATGTGTATTTATATAAAATAAAATTTTTTCTGCCCAAAATCATTTTAATCAATAAGTATTTTTTTATGATTAAAGTTTGCTTTTAAAGTAGTCAAACAATTGTTTTGCATTACAAGTCCTAAGAAATAATTAATACAATCAATGCAAACATTTTAAAAATAGTTCATTATGTTCAATATGTAAAATAGTCTGTTTTAGTAGTAATAAATTATTATTATTTGTTAAATACTAAACATTTTCATGTTTAACTGAAATACTTAATGATTATAGTATTCATACTTTTCACTTGTATACATTTTAAATGTAGAAAAATACGAACAAAATTAATTACTGGTAATAAGTATTTGCTTCTGTATATACATTTGATATTAGTTGTCTATAAATTGCACATAAATACCTTCAAATACATCCGCCATTTTTCGAAGTATGTTTTATTATAATACGTGCTGAACCTTACATCAAACCAATGGGCTTATAAGAGTACATTTTTTGTTTATTTACAGTTTGTTTTAGTGATATATTTCAAAGGTTACACATAAATAGATCTAAATTACTATTTATTAATCATTTAAAAGTAAAATGTTTTAGTATATTAAATCTACAAAATTACAATTTTGGTAAAGACTAATTAATGTAGCAGTTTTTAAATTTATAACTGATCAACATTTAGTCAAAGTAAAGATGTAAATATTTTTAATTTCTTTGTAAATATTTATTATAATAGTGATTCTAAATTCGAAAAATAGTTTAAAATATATAATTGATAGTCTTGATAGCATTAAAATATTTATACAAAAAAGTTTAATATATGAATAGAATTTGAAATAGAATAATTTATAGTATGAGTTTAATCAATTTTTCTTACTAAGGTAAAAAAATTTGTTATTATAATACATCTTACTATATATATTTAGCAATATTTATTTATAAAAGTAATATAAATCAATTTTACAGTAGTAAGTTAAAAAAATTTTTTTTGAAAATTAGTATGAACATTTTTTACAATTTGAATAATTAAATAGTAAGTAAAATTACCTTTATGTAATGGGAACATATACCTATATGTAATATAAATATAAGATGTTTATTGATCATGTTTTCATACGTCGATACAAATGAATGTGAGTATGAATTTATTTATATAAATTATACCGAATAAAAAGTCCAAGATACAAACATATTTAATTATATAATTATAATTTATATTTAAATTTATTAACAACAAAGTGGTTCTAAAAAGGTTATTAAATAAAGTAAGTAATAAAGAAAATAAAAATACTAATGTATAAAGTTACTAATTTGCTAATGATAAAAGCAGAAAAAAATTATTATAATATAATTAAATCTCGCTAAATAAAATTCATTTTTTACAATTCAAATAGTTGTTTGAAATTATATTTGTTCAATATAATTATAAAAAGGATTATAAACGAATCTTGATGAAACATTAATAAAAAGGTATGATCAAATGTCTTAAGTTATTCATAATTTTTCCTCTAACATATTGTTATTTAAATTTCACTTATCAAAAACTTGGCATCTATGAGTGATCTATGAATATATATCTGCTTTGAATTTCACATAAAACAAATAATCAAGTAACTAAGGTAAAAGATTTTCCAAATTTTATTTATATTTGCTAAGTAAGAATTTGATTTTTGTACATGATTATAGTATGATTATAATATTTACATACATCTTCTGCATTGTTTTTACTATTTACACTAACTGATATGAAAATAGATTTTAAACAGTTAAGCTAAAATTTCTGCAATCTTATGAATTAATTTTTTCATAGAATAATGACATTTCAATAATAATTTATGCCTAAAGATTTGTCGAATAAATATAAGATCTTCTATTTAATAGTTTTATTCGAGTAGGCTGAAGGCCTCGTAATTAGTAACTTTCATTATTTCCGCTTTATCGATTGGTTAATAAAAATGAAAGATTTTACTTAACTATGATGCGGCTTTGTTGTCCGATTAGGCGATTCGGGTTGGCAGACGATCTTCTTGTCTTGTCAGCTGTTGTCACCATTTCAGATTTGGCTGGGAGGGTCCTGAAGTCTTTCGATGATCCTTGATTTTGATTTCTTGAGACAATATTTTGCATATAAAACTTTCGCTTTTACTTGAATATAAAAAAATTTGGGTTTGACGAATTATTGATTAAATTTGAGAATTGAATTCGAATATAAGTTTATATTTATCAGAGCGGTGTTATTTAATTTCAAATACTTTATAAATCAAACGGTGTTTAAAGAAACCGTTCTCGTAAATGTTGCAGGCCGCAATTACAATGATTGACCAAAACATATCTGCACGTATCAGAACTCTGAACTATCTAATTATTCGTCTTTATATTGCTTCTGCTGTCCGTTTATATAGTCTTGTTCTGATAGCCGTCTTGATTTTCATTTGTTCAAAGGTCATTATCATGTTTTCCCTTGATATCTGATTGGTATCGTATTCCTTTCTTAGGATGTTGACATGAGTTTTCCTTATTTATACGGATTTTCATGTATGTTCTTAGAATTGTAGTCCCGCATGTTCGCTTCGGGTTATAAAATTATTCGAAGATTATATTTTTATTTGATTTCGCGTCTTACTTCACAAAAATTCGATTTTTGTAGAGTGTATTCGTAAAATGAGTTGATAAATGTTTTAAAGATTAAAGTCTTTTGCGTCTTACAATATTGACTTTGTATAATTCAGAGGTCGAAGTTATTTACACGTGTTGCTTGTGATATTAATTCTTTTGAATTTAGAGTTGTTTTTATGTGGTTTTTAATACATTCTACGGTGTTCGATTTTTAAGAATTTTTGCTTTAGGTTATAAAAATATTATTGATATGAAAATGTGTTAATCTAATTCTTTTGGGGTTTAAAATTGTTATTTATAGATAGGAGGTTTAACACGTGTCAATTTCACAATGCTGATACTGTATGAGAATTTGGTAATTCTATGTATTAATATTATGCTTCTTATGAAATTGATCAAGATTAGTCAAAGGTTTCTTTTTATTGTCCGCATGTGTCAATCTGCTTCCTTTACATGAAATTTACAATCGGTTTTTCTTTATATATGATTAATGATCATTTAAGATTCTAAATAAATGCTAATAATCCAGTTCTCGATCTACGACGCAATATTTTTATGTGCGCTTGCGTCATTATTTACGTAATAATGACGAGACGATTTCTGTTTCTTTATTATTATGACACAAATATGTTATGTCATGGGTGGCGTAGTAGGGAAGTTTCATAACTCGTTAGCGTAAGTTTTGTTTCAAAGTGAAAAATTTTTGGGGATGTCACCCCCCCCCTGTTAAGATCGAAAACGGTGAGTTTTTCACGAATTTAAGTTTTGATTTTATGTAGTTCTTTAAGTATTCCACGTATATGAACGTGCGGTTGTTCAGTTATTACACAAGGTGGTAGATCGGGTGGTGCCGTCATAGTTATTTTGGTATATTTAGTTTCATTTTTTATGTATTTTCCTGTTAGTCTTTGTTTGTTTTTATTCACGTGTTTTCGTAAATTTTCTTGGTTCATATGGATTAAAATATTGGATATTATGCTCTTTAAGATACCTAGTATAGAAATACTGCAACCGTAAATGGAATACAAGGCATATCCATAAATTATTAAGTTTACAAAGTATTTGAATATTTGAAATATTATTCCTAACATTATGATCCCTATACTTGCTGATTCGAAATTCTTGAATTTACTCCAAAGTTTACGCGTTGTGGATTCAGGGAATTTTTCTAATGTTTTTTCATCAAGGATTAAATATGCTTAACGATTCCGTGTTAATTTCTTCTCCGTTCACGCTTTTCGATATCTGATTTAATATCGTATTTTTCTGAGCTGGAAACATAATTAAATTTTTTAAATTTTCGAGATCATGAACGCTATAGTTTCTTGACTTTGCTAGATTTTCAGATTCTGTGTATTTACATACCGGTTTGTTTAGTGATTGAAATATCTTAGTTCTATCTGCGTGTTCTAATTGGTAATTAAATTGGTAACATTTTACATTTCTTTAAAACATTGTAGGTAATATTCTGTTACATTCTCTTTGTGTGGCTCTGGAAGTTATGATATGGGATTTGGAAGTTAAGAAAAATGATTGATTTTTATATGTAATTGGGATTTCGTGATAACAAGTATCATTTACCGATCTAATTTTTATTTTCGAGGGTTGACATTGTATGAGGTGTGCTACTTCTCCGGCAAAGATTGTCATATATCCAGGTGTTTTCTTTATAGCGAGTTCGAATTTGTCGGGGTTGTTAGAGGCAAGCAAGGTATTTTGTATTGCTTGTCTCGTATAGTCATCTGTGTTATGATGTCTTGATATAATGAATTTAACTTTATTCTCAGACGATGTGACAAATTTGAAATTTTATGTTAAAGTAAATGGATAGTGATATATTGCGTGAGTCAGTAAGACGGCCTTTGGTCAGATAGGGGTTGTCCAATCTTGTTTCAAATATATATATATATATATATATATATATATATATATATATATATTAATTTGCCTATTTTTATGAAGTGTTAGTCCATGCGTTATTTCTTCTTTGTGCAAATTTTATTTTATTGGTCCCATTAGATAAATGAAGCGAGAAGATTTTCGTTATTGTTTTTTATTATATTACCTTGGTATAGTATAGCGTAGGAGTCAAATTTGCAGTCAGATGGAGCTCGATTTTCCTAATATGCATAATTACTGTCAGTGTCTTGGCATCTTCCTTTATTGATTTGACAAATTGTGTTAGATAAGAAAGTTATGGTATCGCAGGTTTTTGAGGTAGAGGCAGAGTAAGATAAAATATTTATTTCTCGATCAGTTTCTACAAGTAGGTTTGTAGAGTTTTAATATGTTTCTGCCTGGTAATTTGATTTATCATCGATTGTGCCACGTAATCTTATTGTTCTGTGGTTAGTTTGATTTAGAATTATTTTATTAATCAGCCTTTCGCCGGTATGGTATTGTTCTTATTTATGGAGGTCGTCGCAAGCATCTCTACTAATTGGTTATAAATATGTTTTGTGCCCGTTTTTAACTAAGGAAATATGAGAGTTCATTCCGCAATAAAAGGATCTTTCTATAACTTTAATATGACATTGTCTGGCATAAATATTTTTATATTCTACCTTTTGTAATAAATTAATAAATTTTGTTTTCGTGTTTTACACCAATTTGTTTAAAATCGCATTTACCTGCTTGTTCGAATGATATCATGATGATATTTGGTATTTTATTGGGTGAGTAATCGTATCTGACGATTGCTTGGCTTTTTCGGGTTTCGATTAGTCTGTAGATCAAGATAACTGTGATTATTCGCATTTTCATTTTATCTGTAACAAAGGTAACTCTAGTTATTTTTTTAATTCAGTAAGCTTTAGTTTGTTTAAGTGAACAATTCTTGTTCTATTATTTATACTTATTTCTGCATTATTTTTATTTAGTATTCGTAGAATTTTATGAGGTCTTGTGTATTCAGGATGAAAAAGGCCTTTATGAGACTCTTTTAAAAGTAATACATTGTCAATTATTTTGAATTCACATGGGTTTTAATTTTTATCGTAATACATCTTTGATTTTCTCTTAGACTTTATTAAATTTTGCTTTGCTATTTACTGTATGTTCATCAGTTTCTTTCGTAAATTAATTATATAATCGTAGTACGTGTCGTTGGACTCGTATTATAATTTGAAGTTAACGGGATTCTAGATATTTTATTAGCCTTCTTTTCCGAATAAATATTCGTATGGTGTTAATCCTGTTAAACTTCATCTTAACGCTTATATGAATGTAAGCGTTCGTGAAAGACAGCTAATCCATGCATCCCAAGTTTTTTCGTCTTTAGTATAACATTTAAATATTATTTTAATACATGGTGCATGCGCTCAATACTTTTGTTACTCTATGGTCGATAGCTGCTTATTTAATTGTTTTATTATGCATAGTTTGTTTAAGTTTCTTAATAGTGTTAAAGTTAAGTTGGTGCTTTGGTTTGTATTTTTATTTATATATATATAAATATAATATAATAAATATATTATAATATAATAAAAATATAATAAAATATAGAATTATTTTTGGCCATCCGTAAATGTTAAATAAATTTTGGAATATAGCTTAGCTATATTTATTGATGAAGCTTCTTATAGTGGTACCGCAATTATGTATTTCGTCAGTAAATTATCAGTTGTATAGTAATAATATATTTATTCTTGTTATATATCACTGGTAGTGGTCCAACTATATCCAGGGCTATTTTGTCGAAGGCTTCATTTAGTGTATCTGTTGGTATTAAGGGTTGTTTTACTTTTTATCTTGTAAGTTTGTTAATTTGACAAGTTTTGCAAATGCTGATGTATTCTTGAATATCATTCTTTAATATATTCCAGTAATAAATTTTCCTGATTTTACAGAAAGTTTTGTGGACTCCTTTATGTCCATTTATTAAAGTTTCGTGTATTTCCTTTATGATAGTGGCTCGTTGATTTTGTGGTGAAGTTTTTATTAAATTCTTGCATATCATAATTTTTATGTTTGGTGATTTTCTGGTTACTTCTTTCAGTAATTCTAGATTTAATTTGTATCATATATCGACGAAATTTGTTAAAGATATTCTCACGGTTTTTAGATTAAGGTCGCGTAGCATTTCTCCAAGTGTTATGTAAAGATTGTGTATTGAAATGTGACGACTCGTGTATTTTTATCAATTGTGACACATAAAGCTACTTTGAATTTATACTTGTCCATTGGTATGTTAACTGCTCTGATTTCTAAATGTTGATAATATGAGAGAATGTTTGAGTTATTCATATTTGTGGTAAAATAGCATATTAGATCATTTTTCTCAGTAACGTAATAAATTATATTGTCATTGGACATGAGTGTTCTCTCGTACTTCGACTATGTTTCTAGTTCCATTTTGTCTGTTGTTGACGTTATAGGATATATTTTTTGGAGGTCACCCTTCAAGTTAGATGATTCATAAGATTCTCCGTCCTCTGTGTCAGAGTTATTATTATCCTGTTGATTGTTGTGAAGGATTTTAATATAAAGCCTCAGTTACATAGTTTGTTTTTCATTCTTTATATTGCACAGTATATTGAAAATCTTGGAGTTTCAGGTAAAATTTTTTGAGTCGACTAGTCGGATAACACATGAATTTGCTTTACACATAGTTACTAATACTTTATCCCTATAAATTTTTATATTTTCTCTGAATTGATTATGATTTATTCAATTGATTATGAATTATTCAATTGATTATGAATTATTCAATTGATTATGATTTATTCAATTGATTATGAATTATTCAATTGATCATGAATTATTGAAGTTTAAGAACAAAGCCCTCTAGGAGAAGGAAACCTCCGTAGCTTGGAGCGTCGGTTCTCAACTGCGGAAAAAGTTTCATGATGAAGTTTCTACTCCCCGTTTTTGTTGAAGGTCATTCAAATACTTTTCCGACGAATTTGCATACATACCCTGAGGAGGGCAAATCGATTCAACGTTGATTAGAGAAAACGAGTTCGTTCTCACGTGCCTTGTGCGTGTTTTCCGCCATTCCTCTTCGTACACACACTGACCTAACCTCCGTGTACGTTCCTATATTCAGGAAGCCCGAGTCACGCCACGCCAATCACTGCCAAGCGTTCCCCATCACCACGATTCAAAGCTACGCTGCTTCAATCAGTGGGAAAGTGCTTCTCGCCACTATCGCCTGAAGCTACGCTGAGTCGATTACCAAAAGAGCGCTTCCTACTACAATGGTCCAGAGCTACACCGCTTCAATCAACGTGAATATACTTTTGGTGGGAAGTTTCGAACCTTTTTTCTCGCACGGTGCCAGTTTGTTTTCAATCCTTTTTGGACGTCGAACTACAGATGAGTCATTGCGCAAGTCTGAGCTCGAATGGTGAGGTTGCCACGGGTCGAGGTCGTATCGGCACACATAAAGTTACTTATATATTTCATAATGTTTGCATTTAAGTGGAGGTTTCTAATATTTAATAGTGAATTTTTAAAAACTTTATAAAACAATATAATTTAGGCATTTTAGATTCTGTAACAGTTTTTCACATTTTTAAATCTAATTTTATTTGGTTTGTAATAATATTTTGAATTAATATTGAGTCTTACCTATCGACATACTCACCTCGCTTTTAACGCTCTTATACGTGTTCTTATTAATTAAATTGTGTAATTTCTGCGCAAATTCTTTATTATTATTAATAAATTCAAGAATGCCTTAGAATGATTTTGAATATTTGGCGATCGTTAAATAAACTTATAATATATAATCCCATACAACCTTACAATTTGAGCATACAATGATTATTCAACCTTACAATGATTTTATCACTGATGCTGTTTTGTTCTTTAAGCGTGATTTATAGTAATATAATGTTTGAATATTGGTTTAACTACTATTATTGTAGAACATTGATCCAAATAATCGTGAAATTTTAACCATTAGTTATACGTTCCTTTGAAAGTGATTAAATTGGTTTTATATAATCGAATATTTTCAATATTATATTATGTTACAATACTTGAATTAATAAATTGATTATTTAAATTCAACGACAATATGTTAAGTCTTTTCATTACTTGTTTAGTACGATTTGTTTCTTTATAATATAAATTTTCGAACGCTTCAAACTCATTGTATTTGTCTTTCGAAATTCTATTAATGCTCGTTTCTCTCTCCGCTGTCTTAGCACTGATTTTTTATTGGAGAATTTGTAAATAAAAGAACATAGATTCATATTTAAATTATAATGGTGATTTATTTCTTCATTCCTTCCATGCCGCACAAGATACACAGTGTTGTTGTCTCACGACTCTGAACAAAATTATACAGAATTAATATACATATAAATTTAGAATTAATTGGGCTACCTAGTGCAGGGTATAAATCGGAGACCTTAACATAGAAACGCACAAACCGAACCTAAAAAATACATTGATATAACTTTAGAAGCAAGCACAAACTTATCCTAAAAAGCACACAAATTTAATCCTTAAAAGCCCGTACACTTAATCGGGGAAACCGTATCTTGTTACGGTCTCTGCGTTCATATGTTAACATTCATCAATCTTTTAGTAGCGTGTCGCAAATTTGTCGGAAATAGCCATATTCCAACTTCTCTACGCCTATGCGTATCGATCAACGGTTTCCTGATGTATCAGATGTGATCTATCGGTTAGACCGGTTTCCGATGTGGCAATGCGCCCATATGCATTAATCAGCGATTTCCCGGTGTGATAACGTTGACGACCAGCGAACCCAATGTGTCATGGTCCTTCGAGAACAGATAAATTAAGTAAGGTGAGGAATTATGATTGGAAGCGGACTCGGTGCGGTGTAAACTGTTACCTTCAGTCAGGCCCAGCGCAGTGCATGCTGTCACCGAGAATTGGGAATACTGCAACAAAGACCGTCATTGTAGGTGCCACCACGTTGGGTGAAGACCATCATAAACGGGTCGTCGAGATTCGATGAAGACTGTCGGCTTGAAGTCAGATCCATCGTAACGAAAACCTTCGCCAGGGGACGAATGAGGAGTGGGACCCTACGCAGTGGAACTATCGCCATGGATTAGGAACCGTGGAGCGGCGAAAGTTGTCACCATAGGAAAGAAATGGAGGAAAGATAGCAAGGACCCATGGACAGAGGAGAACTAATCGTTTTCCAGGTTCAGGCGGTAGCAAAATGACTCCGAGTCAAGACTTGCACGGTTTTAAATTTCATTAGGGTGAGGACTTGCGTATGTCAACTAGCGCTTGACCAGAAGCAAGGGCCGTGCATAAAATTTGGCACTTCCTAGACTACCGAGGTGATGTCAGAAAAATACTTTTAGTTTTCTGTTTTCAAAATGGAAAATCGTCGCATTTCTTCTAGGAAATTATGTTCACTCAGTAAGCCTGAGAAAGTCACACTTAGTTCTGAATTCTTTTAAATACGACGTTCGTTGGAGTTCAAGCGTCCCTTATCGATGACCGATGACTCGATAGCAGCGGTTTTCTCTTAAATGAAAATCTTACAGTAAACCAAGTATAATATTGTTGATGTACTCGTTGTTAGTACTGTTTGCAATTCGCGTCTTTCTAAGTAAAAGAAGGCACCTTTCGAATATTCTCAATATTTAAAAACTGCTTGTTAAAGACTTCGTACGTCAAAAAAGAGTGAGTGATGTTAGTGGATTGACGTTTGCGGGCTTATGAATACAATGATCCCGTGAAGATATATCTCAAGTGTGTGTTCCGAGGGAGAGGAACGCTAGCGATACGTTTTATACCTTTGCAAAATAGCTACAGGTAGATCTCAATGTCCTAAATTTAGTCAATTCTACCTGAGTATGTACAGTTCCTGTAGAAAATGAATCTTCATACCTTGATTGGACGAACACGGTAAGAGTGCGGTTAAATATTAGAGGACAGTAGTAAATTCGCCTTCAACACCAGCAATTTGTAAGTCGTGAAGAAATTTCCACACATTTTTTAAATGACAGTTCGTATATTATATGGTGTAGGTACAAATAGGCAAGAGAGTGGTCACATAATTACGTGATCCACTCTTGTACTCCGAGAACAGAATCACTACCTGGTTTACGTAAAAAAAAGTTTTGAGGTTAAGAACGTCTAATCGTAATACCAGATATACTCATGTACAGATGTAAAATGTTAGTTACCTATGAAATAACACAAAAGAAGACAAAGTCTATTTCAATTTTTTACACAGATGCAAGCCGAGAACGGTTACTCGAAAAATCAAGAGCAGAATGAATTATATAAATTACAATAATTTAATAATTTTAGTGAACGTGTTCATTACTTTACCATAATTTCTGATAAAATGTGAATGATTTTTATTTAATGAAGAAGAAACGTAGATTATTATATTTGTTAGAGTTCACTTTGAGATAAAATAAAACTCATTTATCATAAGCAGTAATTGTTTATTTAATATAAGAAAAATTAGAGATTATGAAGTTAAACAATATGATCTGAACAACTTACTTGCTCTATAAAAAATCTTTACAGTCTATTAACTCTAACGCCAAAAGTATATATTAAAAACGTATATATAAAAAATTGTATGCTCAAAAATCTAATACTACTATTGTTATGCAATTTAAATACAACTCATTTAATAATTTCATACAAACTCGTAAAAAAATTTTAATAATGATGCATAAGCAACGCTTAACGTTACGTGATAATTTGTTTACATAATAAAAACTTTATTTTAAGTGAACTAAATTGGTCAGTGCTAAATTAGTTATTTAATGATTTTCCGAGAAATCAAGTTCAAACTGGTCATTATTAGAACTTGATAATTTTGGATACCTTTTTGACTGCTATAAGTTTTTATTCACGAAAAAAAACGACAAATCAGTATCTATTTCAACAACGTCGCAAAATTCTCCAATACTAAAATGAATAATTCGTGAATAAAATGAACAAAATGCATGTTTAAAATTATATATTTAAAAAAAATTTTTTTTAATATTATACAGTATTATAATATGACACTTTATTTCATTACGCCCATTTCATTTTGGTGATTTGTGGTAAGTCATTTAAAATATTTCGAATAATACTACTACTCAGTGAAGAATTTATACTTAATTATGAAGCACTAAATACAGTCGTCAAGTATATCAAAACCGTGCTAAATTCTCGTTTTTGGATTCTATTGCTGCCTGCAGAAATGATTTTCAAACTGTTGCATCCGTAAATTTTCAGATCTGTGATTCAATCGCAAATATACCTGAGAACGGTTATAGAGTCACGTCCAATGCTTGTCTATCATTGTGGTAAAATGCCCGGCAATTATAACAATATTTTTCTTAATAAAATGGAAAAAAGAATATTTGCACGAGTTCAATATATCCGCGAAGTAACATAAAAATACTCCACGCAGTATGAAAATTTATTCAATTAATATTTTATACAAAAATAATATTTTTGTAATGGACGATTAAGCAAAAAATTGCTATCCATTCTGGAGAAGATGAAAAAATAAAAGTTGCAATCGTTAAAAAGGTGAACGAAAAATACCAACAAAATATTAAGAAAATATATTTACTTTCAATTAAACAAGAAGATATAAATATAAAATTAAAATCTTTTATTATGATTCTCAGTTAATTTTATTGTAAATCATTTTCTATCACTATTTAGTAATCAAATGTTCAAGTAACAATTATTATATTATTTGTTTAAATATCTTTGTACATAATCAAAATAAAATTTCATTATGTTGTGTTTGAAAGTTCCTTTAATTTTTGAAATCTGAAAACAAGATAAGTATTCATTTATATTTTATGAAGATCATTCAAAGAAACTGGTGTAAAAAGTCCTATATCTGAGTAATATGCATTGCAACAGTGTGTAAATAAACAATATCTTCATTTTCTATTTAGTAATCTAAAACATGCAATGCAATAAATACCTGTGATTTAAGTAATATATATGTACATATATACTTATTTGATTTCTTGACAAACCAATAATATGCATACGTAAAAGTGTAGCATAATTAAATACTGAAAAAAAATTATGAGACGGAAGATGAATAAGTAGCCGCAGAAGAGTAACCAATTATCAGTATGAATCTTGTCTGAGTATGCACGTACAAAAACAAACATAATTAAGAAAATTTTGCGTTTTATTTTTATAAACTTCTATTTATATTTTATATTTTATATTTTATATTTATATTCTTATTTTATATAATTTAAATAAAATATTATATTATGTTAAATACATTTAGTAGTTTTTTTCATTTTCATTGTTTTGTTGTACAAAATTTCTCGAAAGTTAAGAAAGTCTGCAGATTTAATTTGTTTTAAATATAGAAAAAGTTGCCGAAAAAAAACAATGTTCTTTAAGCCAATATATTATAGTGTATTTTGCTCTAAGAGGAGAAAGTCTTGCGGTTAAAACCCTTGTTTTTTGTGGAAGAGAATACAAATTATTAAATTGATTAATATATGTTTTTTGAGAGAGTGAATTGTCAATTATTTGTCTGTGCATATTTTAGTTTTTTATTGTTTGGTTCGTGATGAAAATCACTCAGATTTGTCTTGAACAATACGATACTAAAAGGTTCAAATTTCAAATTTACGACACATTACAGTATATGGTTGATTACCCGATTAATAGCAGTCATGTTCTGCATATGCTACATGCACTTATGTGTTCATATTGTGTCCATTTAACTTTCACAAGTGTAATTACTGTTATATACAGGTGATGATCCTGGTTATTTCTTGCATTTCAGAAAGCTGTCAAGGAAAAGGAATAAAATCACAAAATCAGTTATAGGGAACAATTTACTATTCATAATAAAAAAGAGCTATAAGTAATCTATATATTAGCATTGTAATTATATATAATTAACATGGACGCTACTCGTAATTTTGCCAAGAATAGGACCAAGAACTTAGTTATTTATTTCTTCAGCCCAAGCCTTGTTAGTGCTCTAAAACGTTGTTCAGAGATATTTTTATAGCAACTTAACTAAAACAAAGGACAGGCATCGAAGGATAATGTCAGACATTATAGACAAAGCTGCTCCAACGATCGTTGCATCCGCGACAGCTGAAGGAATTGAAGAGGACGAACAGGCAGTTATAAGTAGTTGGACAAAAATAATTTTTATATTCTGTAACTAAACTTGCCGAGTTTGATTTTGAATCCACTTCTACTTCTTAAATAAAATATAAAGCTAACATGTCTCAAATTGTTACAATAATTTTTATTATAATGTATTTTATAATGAATATTGGTGTTGATAAATATAAGTAAATATAGATTTTAATAGATTTACTTATATGACTAAAAATTTCCATAACAGCTTGCCAACAATAGCAAAGAAAAGAATGATTATAGTAAGCATAGGTATTCTGCATGGCTTCATATTTTGTTGTATTCCAGAAACTAGTCCTTGTTTTAATGGTTGCTTTATAGATGGTGAAATACCATTGTTTAAAGGCTGTCCCTTCATAGAATGTTTTGATGCTGATATAATTTTTACATTTACAATTTTTCCCATATATTCTTTATTCATTGGAATTAAAACTTGTTCATAATAACGGTTGTGACCAACATAATGTTTTTTATCATGAGCTACTTCTGTTACAAGAACATCCTGTATTTCACCAATTTCGTGACTGTAAGGTTCATATGATTGAAAAAATTCAGATAATACTTTTGTCCTTTTTTTTATTTCACTTGATGAAATTTGTGTCATTAAAGCAGCTGGTGTTCCTGGCCTACAAAAAAACTGATTAATATATAAACTAGGGAATTTATATTTTTTACATAAATTCAAAGTATCTTCAAAGTCTTCTTTAGTTTCCATTGGAAAACCACAAATAATATCTGTTACAATAGTTATTCTAGGAATTTGTGCTTTAAGAAAATCAACAATATATTCAAAATCATTTTTTGTATATTCTCTTTTCATATGAGAAAGTACTTCATTACTACCAGATTGTACAGGTATATGTAAAAAACTGTAAACTTTTGGATGTTGTAAGATTTTACTTATATCTTCTAAATATTCCAAAATATATGGCGGATTAGTCATTCCAATTCTCATTCTACATCCATCAGGTATAATTTGAACTAGTTTCCAAAGTAATTCTGGTAAATTTGTTCCAATATCTCTACCATATGCTCCTGTATCTTCGGATGTTAACCAAAGTTCACTCACTCCCTCTTCAAAAGCTTGTATAGCACGTTCAATAATTTCTTCAGGCCTATAACTTCCAAGCTCACCTCTTGCATGTTTTGTTTTACAATATGTACATTGATTAAGGCAGCCAGTATTAATAGCAATAATTTCAATAAGTGGATTCCTTCTGACTTTTGGTAGAGAAAGAGATATTCCACCAATTTTTCGACCCGCAACTTTTTTTTGACTTAATAATTTAATAGTATTACCTTTTAATGTTTCTTCAACAACTTCCACTACTCTATCAATTTGTTGCACTCCAATAATACTTAAACCTTGAATAAAATTAGATTTTGGAGCTCCTTGTGATACACACCTTAAATAAAAGATATCATAAATAATTTAATAATTTAAAATATTTTAAAGAGTTCAAAATAATTAAAATACCCAGCAACAACAATATGTTTCCCTAATTTTTTTCCTGTTTCAATTTCATTTTTAAAATGATCTTCAGATGGATTTTTTACAGTACATGAATTTAAAAGCCATAAGTCTGCTACATATTTATCTTCAGTTAAATTGTAACCATATGCAGCAAGTTGTCCAGCCATATATTCACTGTCTGAACTATTGTGCGTACATCCCCAAGTTTTAATATAAATTATTTGAGTACCTGGAATTATGCTTGAATAGATTTTTAAATCTGGAAGTACAAGTTCTTCCTTTTTTTTCCTTTTTGCATGTACATTTCTTTTAAAACTGTATCGTTCTTTAGGTGTAATATCTTGTGAAGATATTAAATCTTCAATATCTTGAATAATTTCACTACATGGAGCTGACATTTCTATGCAAATTAGAATATGTAAATACAATAAATAAAACTGATATTAAATAAAGTTATACAATAATATTTTAAAGTATGTAACAAATAGTTACATTTTTAATATGGTAAAGTATATTTAATCTGATTTGCTACATCATCACTTAAAAATTTGTATAATACATGAAAATTATTTAATCATAACTGTGCTATATAAATTAGTTAACAATAGACTTTTGTATTTTTAATAATATGATTTACAATAAACATGTAAAATATATATAAACATTTATTTATTTAAATTTAACTATTTACAAAGTTTCTTAAAAATTTTCAATAATTAAAATAAAAATATTACTGGATAATTGTTCATTTTCTATTCCATTGATTTAATTATTTGAAATTTTATTACATTGGAGAGAATGTATACTAATTTCACTTTTTTACATTTAGATAAAAATTTTAAATTGCATTGAATTAAAATCTTTAAATATCAAAAGTTTACAAAATAAATAATAATTTTAAAAATGTATAACACCATAAATTTTAATTTATATCACATTGTAAAATCTAACCTAACTTTTTTATTTCGAAAACTAATTTTTTTTAAATAGTTCCAACTGATCTTGATTATGCACATTATACTTTCAAACAGTTATATAAAGTAAAAACTAGGGTGTGTATGACGATGCCATGTGGGGTACCTTTTCGTCGTGTGTACAGTATTAGTTTTAGCTTATTAGACAAATATGCCCGATGTGAATACTGAATTATATAAGATGTTTCAAAAAGTACAATTAAAACAATATTATTTTTCAATATTTGCTTTAGACGTTCTTAACAAATTGAAAAAACAAATTTATTACAATCTTTTCAAAGAGAAAACGGTTAAAAATATTTAAATAAAAATTATCTTATATAGATAATAGTTTTTATCTATACTTTAAAACAATTCAGCAAATATAATGAAATCTTATAGCTCTCGTAATTAAAACAAGTACGACTAGCTCCTCAAGCCCCTGTCCAATACACAACTGGGTAGACTGGGTATTCAAGATTCGCGAACAAATATCCAAAGTAAGCTTGCATTCATCGCAAAGTAGAAAGTGTCAAACTAGGGATAGGGAACGATATTTTAAAATTAGATCTCCATAATTCACACCAGATTATTGAATCTCAACCCAAAAGAGATGATCACGCTGGAAAATTGAACTTAAAGTGAAATTTATTTAACTACTTCAAGTCAATATGTTATAAACCTTACTGACTTACTTATGTACAGTGTGACGTCCCTGTAATTTTTTCACTTCACATCAATGACGCAATTAATCAAGTCACGATACTTGAAAATAACTACTTCATGATTCAAGACATTGTTTAACTTAATAATAATGAAATAAAGAAACGGAAATCACCTCTGATCAGATCAAAATATAATCATTAAACAAAAAGGCCACTGTAATACGAATACTCTAATCACACATACCGCTATATGATAATCTTAAGAATAAACATCCTGTAAACGATAAGATTACACTATACGAAAATTATGCATCAAATAAACACCGCCACAAAAACATCCCGCAAGAAATAAAACGCCGCAGATTACAACCAGCCAATCAGAAACAAAGAAACGACAACGCCAAGAATATATAGACAGAAGCATTCAATCAATTGAATTCAATTTTTATAGGTGATAGGAATTTCGTGATAACACGTATCATTTACCGGTCTGATTTTTATTTCCATGGTTTGATACTGTATGATGTGTGCTACCATGTATTCCGATGATTTCATTACAGCTAACGCGAATTCATCTGGATTGTTAGTGGCAGTTAAAGTATTCTGTATGATTTGTATTTCAAATAAACATCTGTGTGTTATTATGTCTTGATATAATGAATTTAATTCCGTTTTCAAATGGTGAGATAAGTATAAGATTTTTGTATTAAAGTAAACTGGTAATGATATATCGTGAGCGTTAATATGACGAACTTTAGTTGGATACGGGTTATCCAGTCTCGTTTCGAATATAAGTATATCTGTTTGTTCCATTTTGTGAAGAGTTAATTCGTACGTTATCTCTTCTTCATGCGAAGTATATGCAAATTTAATTTTATTTGTACCATTAGATAAATATAATGCTGGGAGGTTTTCATTAAAAATGTTGATTACATTACCTTGATAGAGTATCGCATATGAATCGAATTTGCAATCTGATGTTGTTGGATTTTCCCAAAATGCGTAATTGACATCTGCGTCTTGGCATCTCCATTTTTTAACTTGACAGACTGTGTTCGATAATAAAATTATGGTTTCATATATTTTTGAGGTAGAGGCAGAATATGATAAAAGGCTTTTTCTAGATCAGCTTCTACTACTACGTTTGTATAGTCTTGATAAGTTTCTCCTTGACAATTTAATTTGTCGTCTATCGTTCCGCGTAATTTTACCGTTGTGTAATTTATCTGATTAACAAGTGATTTACAAGAATTTTTCTTCTATACGATATTTACCGTATTTATGGAGGTCGTCACAAGATTCTCTACTGATTGGCTCTAAATATGTTTTAAACCCGTTTTTAACCATTGAAATGTGTGAATTCATTCCAAAATAAAATATTCTTCGAACGACATTGTCTAATATAAATATTACCGTATTCTATTTTATGTAATAAGTTCATAAATTTATTCTCGTATTTTGTATCAGTTTGTTTGAAATCGCATTCGCCCGCTTGTAATGATATTGTTGTGATATTAGGTATTTTATCAGTTGAACAGTCATAGACAATAAATGCTTGACTTTTTTTAATTAATATGTAGATAAAAATAACTGTGATTATCTGCATTTTTCTGTAACACAAATTTAATCATTTCTTAACTTAGTTAATCTTAATTTATTTAAGTGAACTATTTTTATTCTGTTGTTTACAATTATTTCTGCATCATTATTGTTTAGTATTCTTAGGATTTTGTGCGGTCCTATATATTCAGAGTGAAAGGGGCTTTTACAAGGCTCCTTCAAAAGTAAAACATCATCACCTATTTTGAACTCAATTATTTGAACTAAATTTTTTTCGTAATACACTTTTGATTTTTCTTTAGATTTAATTAAATTTTTTCATACTATCCCTTGTATGTTTAATAAATTTTTTTGTAAATTGATTGTATAGTCTCGGTATGTATCATTAGATTCGTATATTTCGGACTTCGAGGTTGGTGGGGTCCTAGCTAATTTTCCAAAAATATATTCGTATGGCGTTAGACCAATTCCTTCGTGAACACTCGTATTATAACAAAAGGCAGCATTATTTTTCCAAGTATTCCAAGTTTTTTCGTCTTTAATATAACATTTTAAATATTTTTTCAATACATGATGCATGCGCTCAATGTTCCATTACTTTGTGTGTTTAATTGTTTTATTTTACACAATTTGGTTAAATTTCTTATTAGTGATGACGTGAAGCTTGTATCTTGATCAGTAAAGATTATTTGTGGACATCCGTAGATATTAAAAAGATTTTGAAATTTAGCATCAGCTATGTATATTGACGAGGCTTCTGGCCATGGTACTAGGATTATATATTTTGTTAATAAACATTGTATTGTTAGGACATATTTATTTTTCTTAGTCGTTATTCGTAGAGATCCAACTATGTCCAAAGCTATTTTATCAAAAGCTTTACCTAGTGTATCCGTCAGTATCAGAGGTTGTTTTAACCTTTTGACGAGTGGGTTTGTTGATTTGGTAGGTTTTACACGTACTTATAAATTTTTGTACTTCTTTTTTCAGTGTATTCCAGTAGTAATTTTCCCTGATTCTTGAATAGGTTTTGTTGACTCCTTTATGTCCGTTTATTAAGGCTTCACGTGTTTCTTTTATAATTGTTGCTCGTCGTTCCTGTGGTGAAGTTTTTACTATGTTTTTACATATTAGAATTTTTGTATCTGGAGCTCTTCTAGTAACTTCTTTTACGTTTCTCCCAATGTTATGTAAGTACTATGTAATTGTGATCGATTAATTATTGTGCTCTTATCAACTGCAATACGTAGAGGTATTTTAAATTTATTTTTGTCCATTAATACTTTAATTTCTCCTACTTTTAAACACATATCATATTGTTACTCCCGTTTGACTGTTGTTGATGTCATAGGATATATCTTCTGGTGTTTCATTCTCGAGGCTGGATTCTTCATAAGATTTTTCATCTGCTGTTTCTGAATTTTCGCTATTTTGTTCTTCATAAATTGTTCGATCATCATTTTCATTTGATGTGCCGTAAATCGTGGCGTCATAATTTGGTAACGTAAAATGTTGTACCAAGAGTTGTGGTGGATTTCTCGATAAGGCATCTGCTACGTAATTAGTCTTACCTTCTTTATACTGTATTGTGTATTGAAAGTCTTGGAGTTTCAAATAGAATTTCTTGAGTCGGCTGATAGGATCTTTAATATTGAGTATCCATATTAACGGTTTGTGATCTGTTATAATTGTGAAGTTGCAACCATAAAGTATATAACGAAATTGATGAGCTGCATCTACCATGACTAAAAGCTTTTTTACAGAGATTTCATTTTAGTATTTTTAAAAATTAGTAAGAACATAAAAAAATTAATTTTTAGCTATAATAATATATTTCCATAATCGTATTTATATAAGCCTTTTGCAATAACTCTTATTTATAATGTGTAAAAATAGTTATATTGTTATGCAATTGCCCCTTTTCGATCCTTACTATTAAATATACTAGCCGGGAATGAGCTATTGTCCTAGCACAAAGAAGAAAGCTTTCTACCTAAGATAAGGAGTTGAAAATATTAAGAAAGTAAAAAACGAGTAGTCAGATATTCATGCCGAGAGATCACGAGTGTATTAAATATTATATTAGTTTTTTGATGATTCCGGAAAAAGTTCTCAGCTTGTATATATTTTCCAATTTTTGTTAAATAAATCGCAATTTTTACAATTTTTTTACAAATAAATCGCATTATTTTACTAATCATTAGTTATTTATTTCGGTTGATGCGCAATTTAGTCTTTCATTATTTTTGGTTCAACAATTTGTTAATATTTAGTCTACTTTTTAATAATTTTGGTTAAATTAATAATAATTTGTATTTACAATTAGTTTTATCAATTTTTGTAAAATTATTATGAACGTTATCATTATCGTGTTATAAATGTTGAGGAGTGATTGTTCGCAAACTATAGAACTAAACAGTGATTCATTATTGTATTAGCATGTGGCTCCCTACAAATTAAAATTGCAACAAGAGTCGCCTAATTAAGTATCAAGTAAAGTAGCTTCGAAAAATTAGTTTACTGTTTTTACATTTACATTAAAATTTACGTACTTGTATATAATTTCTAGAAATTTTAATTTCATATTTATTACACATCGTTCAAATAATTATTTACCTACACAAACCAGTTCTATCGAATAAGTTCCGTACAACGTACTACGACGCATCATAAGAAATCGGACATAAAAAAATTGGTGTTAGATTATATATTATAATACTATATATACATATATACATATATACATTAGTGTATATATTTATATATATAAATATTTTAATTTTTCGACATTTTTTTGCCTTGTAGATAACTTTCAATACTTTAAAAAATTAACGTATTTGTCAACCTTTTTATTATAAACACGAATTTTGCAAATAGTTTATTTATTAATAATAAATATTATATAAAATAAATATTATACTATGAAAGTCGATTTTTATATTCTTTTTTAAAGAGAAAAGGGAGAAACAAGAAAAAACTTACTTTTATTTTAGTGTCAAGTAGTTTTCAATTAATTTCTTATGAAAATCGAGTTTTCACCTATTGTAATTAGAAACGTATTTATAATGATATACATACCTTTATATATAGTTAACTTAATATTATGAAAAGAAAGGTATCATTTTAATCTTCTTAATATGTAACCTGTCTACCTTTTAGATTTATATTTTTATAAGTAAATAAGCAATTTTTATTATAATAGATTTATGAAATATTTTTTCAAGATTTTTAAATGTAAAAATGTTAGACAACATTTTTATTAATAATAGTTTTCAAATTAATTAAAAATTCAGATAAATTTGGATGTCATCAAATAGCATATGAATTGACCAAAACATATAGAATGTACAAAGATTATTTACATTGATGTTCATAAAAAGTAATAATTATTATTGATTCTTTATAAATATGTGCATCATACAGTTCTGAATTTAGATAATATTTTTATTCAATTGAAATATATTCATTGTAGCTGAAGTTTATCAAATCTATATAATCACTATTTTTATGTTGCGCATAATATGTACTTGATAATTATGCAATAAGAAAAAGTGGTTTTTATTTTCAAAAGTATTTTATATAAAGAAATAAATATACTTCTAAATATGACATATATAATCCAGTACTATTAAGTTTAGTGTAATAAAGAAATTATATTATACATGCATGCATCGGTCCATGAATTACATAGAACATAAGTTGCACTTACATCTTAGTTGCATGTACTCTTATTTTTTTACACATTAAATATATGAATATTTTATTATTTATGCTTGCTGTTTTCATAAATCTCTTATTAATATAACTATTTACAGTTTGAATATATTCGATTTTGAGTTAAATAAATCTGATAAAATAGTTAATATCTATTCAATATGAAGATGTTCAAATGCTGCCTTAATCTGTATTTACATTTTCTGTAATATTTATAATCTTCGTGTTGTATTCAAATACAATTGTATATGGAAATACCTTTGTTTCGATAATATTAAATACTGTACAAAAGTAATTAGCTGATCTATTTTGATAAAAATACTAAGGTAACAAGGCTTATATGCACTATTTTTATAATTTTCTAGCTTGAAAAACTTACACACACACACACACACACACACACGCAAATATATATATATATATACACATTAGTAGAGTAATTATTAAATCTGTTACCAATAAATCTAAATTAGAGTAATTATTAAATCTGTTACCAATAAATCTAAATTATCATAAAGAATTATTAAGTACTAAGTATAAAAATAATTTCAACTATTTATGTGCATTCTTATAATTTGTAATTGCAATTGGGTATTTGTGTATTCTTACAATTTTGTTAACTTAAAATCATAAATACATATATTATTGATATAATTTTAGTCCACTTTCATTAAAAATATAATAATACAATTATAAAAAAAATTTCCATTTTGTTTTTTTATAAATTATGCATTAAATATTTTTAACAGTTATTGAAAAAAATTTCAATTTGACTTTTCAATACATATTCCAAATTTGTATTCTTTAATTTTGTTTCCTTTATAATTTTAAATAAATCAATTATTTTATTGTACCAGTACTGTTTTTTTATTTAAGCTTATATTTTGATATTTGAAAATGCTATTGAAAAATGTTTTGAAACGGTTCTAAATATTTTATTTATTATAGATAATGAAATTGATAAAATAAAAATTTAACACTTCTTTCAAATATAACCTGCTATATGCTGACTATATTTGACTGTACTTAACATTTTGTAATATTTTTAAATTACAAGTTTTTTCATGTACAATTAAATTTTGTAATAGAATAATATATGTGTGTGTGTGTGTGTGTGTATTTTTATTATAATTTGTCTATTACACTAAGGTTAATAGTCTAGATTATATATGTATGAAAGAGAATGAGAAAGAGAAAGAAAGAGTGTGTGTGAGAGAGTGAGAGAGTGAGAGAGAGAGAGAGAAGGACAAATAGAAGTTGTACACGTGAACAAGATGGCTGAAAGTAACAAAACACGAGGTTGCTTTCATCATTTTTAAATAGTTACTGTACAATAGAAATTAACTTTATAGCATAAAGTACTAAGCATTCAATAGAACATTAATACAAATGTTATAAAAAAGCAACCAAATAAGTGAGAAAGCAAGTATTAACGCTTTAACAGTTAACTTTTAAGTAAATTTGAAATTACAAATGGTAAGTAAATATGTTCGTAGTGCTTTTTGAATTTTTCGCGCGCTTCAAATCTAATGGCGCTAGCGTTTATTATGCATTTGCATCTGTTTATTAATTCTTTCTAATAAGAAAACATTTTAAATTTATTAATCTTGATTTGTTAATTTTAAGCGTAGCTTTGATTTTTAACTGATAAATTAATGAATTCTATGTCAGTGAGAAACACGATAACTCAGTGAGATAAGCTATTAGAGTGCAAGATTTTGTATCTCAATTTACTTAATCAATGTAGAGATTTTAACACAGATACAAGCCTAACCGAAAGCTTTACCTGTATGAAAGTAATTTTTTGTTTAATGTCAATTATAGTATGTTTTAGATAATACAATCGTTTTCGTTGGTACAATTACAATAAAAAAGTAAGAATATTGTAAAATACATAAAAGAGCATGAGTTCTTGCTCTTCAAAGAGAGAGGAAAGATCATTAAAGTTGAGTTTATAAAACTCAATTTTATAGAATTTAGATTACAGAAATAAAAATTGGCAAGTTTCTTACTAGAATTTTAATTGTTTTTAAATGAAATTACTATTTTTTAAAAAGTGTGACAATAAATAATATTTTTATTAAACAGCAAAAAGTATGAAAACTATTAATTTGAATACATTTTATTTGAATTAATATATTAATTCAATATATTATATATTATGTATTAATAGAAATAATTAATATATTAATAGAATTAATATAAAGTTCTGTATAAACACTGGATATTCCAAAAATATTTTTCTACGCATTTGTTATTTGTAATTATAATTTTAAATGTGAACTTATAAAATTAACTCTTTTATATTATGTACTTATTAATTATAAGTGATCAGCTATTGCATCAGCAGTGCATGCTATTTATTTTCAATATATTGTTAATAACAATTTTCAATAGATTAATAGTAAACTAATAAAATCAATATAATGTTTGTCCAATAAAAGTTATATATAAAAATTAAATATATTTATAATAAAATTATTAAAAGATGAAATTTGTAATATAAAAAATATTGATTTTATAAGGTATGTATAATTAAATTTTAACTCATATTTTTTCATTATTATGCTAGAATTAATTTTCAGTTAGAGAATTGCTTAAAATTGTAATAGATTTGTTTAATTATAATCAGTAACTACAAAAAAACTATTATAAATTATAATAAAAAAAATAGAAAACTAAAACAATAAAATTTTCTAAATACTCTTGTGTAAAAATTTTTTTTAAATATAAGTTTAATTAAGATATTAAAAATAGTTAAGAATAAATTATAAAAATAAACATATTTTGCAAACAGAGTTAAATATATTTTTAAATCTAACTCACTGGAATCCTTGAATTAACAAATACTATATTTTATGAAATGTATATTGTATATTTAAAACTGATGAATTTGCATTATGTCAATTAAATCTTTATGTAAATTAATTGAATATTAAATATAGTGTTGTACTTGAGAAGAACTTGTATGATTTATATGATAATATTTTACTATTAATTGAATAAATTATAATATTATTAAAAATTTATTATTTTAATACATAAATATAAAACTTGATGTTATTGAACTTAATCACCTGTACTATTTAATTAACTATTACTTTACAATGTTTTATACATAGTTAAATAATTTTTATAGTATAATCTAAAAAATGATATAATATGGTATTATCTGTATTCAAGGAATCTAATTTGATGTTATACTATTTACTTTTTCATACATCTTTAGTACATACTTTTAACAAATAGGAAAATCATTAATCTTATTACTTTTTTCTGTTTTTAACAAATTTTGCATATAATTTAATTTTAATTCAAATATTGGTCAATATTATCCTATTCATGTTTTTTTTCGTGTAACATATTTAATCATATTTTTACTAATATAATTAATGTTAGTAGAGTATCTATTAATTTAGATTAACATGAGAAAAAATATGTAACACATATAAGTATAAATATTATTAAGAACAGTTCATACATTAATAATTTAAGCGTTTCTAGATTTATTATTAAATGAAAGATTTTGATGAATTATTGTATTATAAATGTAGTCATATTTTTGTATTCAATTAAATATTCAGATTAAATATCATTTTGTACAAGTTTTGTTCCATTACTAATATACAAATACTAGATACTAAATAATCTCATTTATACATGCAAGTTAAATGTTGCTCCTTGAGTTTTGCGGTCAACTTTGCACTTGGCTTCTTACAATACCTTGGTCAATCGATGGGTTCACAGCTTACGTTGCCTATATTTATTTTTACATATGACAGATATGTAATAATATAGAAAATGATATTTTTTATGATGTACACATGTTTGATAATGCAATATGTCAATTCCATCATTGTGCCTCTATTGCAACTGCAAATCAATTATATTTAATAAATGGTATAGACTCTAGGAAGCTTTAGAACAAATTCCTTAGGTATATAGTTAGCATTATTCTTTAAAAAATTGTCACTCAAAAGAAAGTTACACTAGTACTTAAGATCTAATTATAGTCAATTATAAAATTATAATGTACAAGACAGATAAGAAATAGTCAACCAGTTCCCGTCTCACAGATAAATAATACAAGAACATCTTCTGAGAGTAGTTACTTTATTACTAGGCTAAATAAAACATTTTACGCTATTTACAATAAGATTATTTTACAACATTATTCAACTTTTTTCAGTTTCCTTCTTTACAGTCCGTCTAATTTCATGCTTAAATTGCACCCTACGTTCCGTCGCATAAACAATACATAATAAACTAATATACGCTTTATATAGTTCTTGGTAGGTTATCTAGCCAACACTCGCTCCCTTGAAAACATCCTAATTTTTGCTTGTTTTCTTTAATACCAAAATACTAACAACACTACATTCTATCGTAATCTACAAATATCCGGCTTCTTGGTAGTTACAATATTTATAGTTATTCTATAAAACGTAAAATTTACGAGATATATGTCGAGTTATTTTGTAGCATCTTCTGTCAAGTGCAAGATTATTATTGCAGCTGTAATAATAAATGTAAGAGATTTTAGGCAGCGTCACGCGTGTTTTGCAGAACTCATTGTTTACAGGTTACGCACTAAATCACTCCGTCGTAAATGCTCAATAAATCATAAAGACATTAAGTTAAAACCATATTAATTGAACCTTTTATAATAAACAGAATACGAGTAAACTTTTTTTAAAAGGTGAAATGTAACGTCGTAATTTTTATTTGCCTTTTTCTAGTAGCCATTTTATATTTTGATCTTATCTATGCATCAAAACAATATTATATAAGAAAAGTAAAAAATTATAAGAAAATCTAAACAAAATAAATATATACTAATAAATCTAAAAAGTAATACAAAGAGCTTTATTGTCTGAAAACAGCGTTATTTCAATATTATATTAAGTTCCAGCATCATTATGCTTGTTAAAAATATTAATTATATATCATAATTTGTTAGAAAAGCTTACTATTCTTTTTTTATATAAATACTACATGAAATTCAAATATCTATGTGTCAGTGATTGCTTTTTACTATAAAACAAATTATTTAAAAAGTACATAAGTCAGGTTAATAGTTTTTCTTTGGAATAAAGAGGTACTCGAAAAGTAAAGTTAGAGTAAGTAAAAAAAAGAAAATGTTTAAGAATTGATGTTAAAGAGAGAAAAAGAGGCAGAGATAACGACATGAAAGGTGGATACTGTAACTTTTCAAAGGAGGGTGGATAATAACCAATGTGCCAAGAAGGAAGTGAAAGTGAGAACAAGTAATTTAATTAATGTTAAAAAATCGATTTTACGAATTACTGTTTGTTCTTCAACTATTATATACCTGTAATTGCAGATTCATGCGATTACGATCTGATCGAAAAAAAGAAAAATAATGTATAAAGTGAAAAAGTGAAAATAAAAAAGCTGGTTGATGCATCCTAGATTTTCTTGAACGGATAAAAATGTTTAATGTGCGGTGCATCAAACTAATTGAGAGCAGAGTTGGAATGTCGCCAGTAGATGAGGAATTCCGTCATTAACTGTGTCAATTCTGCTAAACTTTATGTGGAAATTTACATCACACAATTTGCTCTTTACAGTAAGATAACGTGGTGCCAGGTCTTCTCAAGTGCCAACTGTTCTTTTCAGAATTATTGTCAACCACTTTTGCCATATAGCGGAAGTATTGTAGATTAAAGAGGTCAAAATTAGTTATCTCTCTCATTTAGTACGAATCTGTAGTGCAAAGAATTTATTTATCAGAACTATACATTATTAATGATTAAAAGTATTTTGGGCACTGATACTGATACTTCTTTTGTTAATCATTATCATCATGTGATAATATTTATGTTATTTATAAAATTCAAATTATTACTTTCATTAATTTATAACTAAATTCATATTTATTTTACCTTTTCAAAAATAATAATGTAATGCTGTATTACTGAACTATTATGACAAGTTAGTATTCAATGAAAATTTATTGAGTTCATGTCTTCCTTTTTGATTATTTCATTTTAGTTACTTTTTATTATAAATTAATTATTGACAATTCATTATAATAAAAATAATTGCAATTCCAAAAGTGATTCCTGTATTTATCTAGAAATTTATATTTATTTTCTTTGAAAAGTGTACACTAGGTTTATTTAATTTTATATCCTGAAACTTTGAAGACTAGTTTCTTTAATTAATATTTTTAACCATACTTTAACTAAATTCTAGTTTTCAGAAGCTAAGCTTATTCCAGATTAATTTATTGATCAGATGTTGAGTATTTCCGGTTTCTCCATATCCTTCAAGGAGACTTTCAGATAGTATGGTTAAGTTATCCAAATTTAACGTGGATGCAGTTTTTGCTTACTATTGTTTTGTTAGATTTTTTCCTGTTTAGATAGATACATCTACATTCATGAGTTATATATTCTGATTTGTCTGCTTCATTGACATGTTATCTGTAGTATAATCCATGTTTATGGATTAGCACAGTATCATTTGTGTATCTTCTGTTGATCTTTTTATTATTTTAAGGATAAATCAGCTTTATAGATCTAAATTCATGAGATTGTTTATACCAACAAAATTATTAGTTTTGGTATAAACATAATATTAGCTGTTCTCTATCATATATATAACCAGTCACTTTGTACTGCTTGACCACAGCTACTGTGACTACCTCTGCCTTTCACATGAAGGGCAGCACCTGGACCTACCGTCTTATTCAGTTGGAATATTCTTGTAGCCTATTTTATCCTTTCTCGGTGTATGACCAGCTTTATAAATATTAGTCTTCCATATTCATTAGATTGACCTTAACTGCATCAGATTTAAAGTTTGTGGTAAATGAGTTCATCTATGTACTAGTTCTAATTAAGTCTTTCCTTATAATAAATCCTTGTAGTATATAGGATATCAATGCAGTATCAATAATGCTACTTTTATTCTACAAGGTAAGATAACACAAAGGAGATATCGAACTAGAATACGAAATTAAAGTATATTTCATGATAGGCTCCAATATTCTTCAAATGTTTATACTGATTATTTACTATTGTATTTAATAAACAAAATTTTTATATACAAAAGCTCTATAAAAGTGTTCTAGCCCTGAATTTTCATTGTTGAAGATACAAAAATAAACATTCTTTCACTCGTAATACTTATCTGATTCCAATATATTGAAAAATTTCTTTTACAAGGAAACTACCCGAGGTGTACATAATCGATTTTCTTAATATTATGAAATGTAGCATATCAAAAAATATTAGACACGTATTTCTTTTTACGTGCTAACTCGGCGATTTAAGGTGCGAAAAGCACTCAAAATTGTTTTTTTTAATTAAAAAATTGATTTTTCAGGGGTGAACTATAAAGGTATAGATAATGTATAGGTATAAATCTATATTTACCTCAAATAGTCGTACAATTATGTACAAATATATTTCTTATATTTTTTTATATTTTCCTAATATATTTTTATATTAAGGTACAAATCAGGAAACTCTTGTTAGGGGTCAATTTTTTAAATATTTTTAACTTATTTATATTTTTACAATAAGTATTAATTGTTTATATATGTCATTTATTACATTCGCGCGCGCGCACACACGTACTTACACGTGATATATTTTATGGGTACATTCAGTTATTTTTCCTAATCGATAACACGCCTATGTTAAAAAGAATAAAATTATTATATAAACGAATTTAAAAGATTAGAAAATAAATTTATTTATAACAAAAAATAATGATTAAAAATATAGAATTTTTACTACTAATAGAAAAATAACGTAACTTACAAGAATTGGAAAAAAACTAACTATATAATTAGTTGTGCCGTTTGCCACTATGAAACAAGAATTATCTTTCCTATGTTTTAGACTTTCGTTTGAGTTAAAGAGAATTTGAAAGGCAATCTGTGGTATTCATATTTTTTACTAATGTTGATGTTTATCTAGATCATTATTAATTTGTGGCAAATGCCATATTTTTCGGCTGAACGGCCTCGACTCACAGTACTATGCTTAAGTATGGCAGCCTTTTATATCAAACGTATAAGTTTAATAATTTGAATTATTATGCGATAGATGAATAAGGTGAAGGCTATCCTAATAATACAAATCTGACTGAAAAATACAGATAAATAGGGTTACAAACTTATTCATAGCCGATGTTGTTGCTGACTTTTTGTAACGGCCTGCTGGCATGCACTCAGTAATCATCATTTCTTATCAAATTAGTCACGTTATGTACCACTTAAAAGATATTTAAAATTATACTAAGTTACCAAGATATATAACAAAGTAATTATAAATAAGTTAATAACTCTTTTCAAGCTACATGATTACGCTTAATAAAATGTAGTTGAATTTTTCTGAGAAACGTAAATTTACTTGTTAGTACAAGTTATCCAAGATACATATCTATTAGCTAAAGAAATAATGTAATATGAGTAATCACAATTGAACTTCAGAACATAAAGATAGCTATTAAGAAATTATTAATAATATATACATATAATACGATCGATTAACAATTTTGGTGCAGTAATAAAATGCAGGAACCTACTGATGTAGGAATTTATTTGTATTATTTATAATTTTATTATAAAAAAGTATTTGTTATAATCAATTAATACAATATTTAAATATAGTATGTATTTTTATACAAAATCATGATTAATTTATTTAATGTCAATACGTAAAGATAAATTCTATTCATTAATCATCGATTACTAATAAAAATATTAAAATTCTGTTACATTTATTCGTTAAATCACTTTTATTAAGTTTTATAATTCGTATCATTGAATTTTCTATTTTATAAAGACTATATAATAAAAATTATTACACATTATCTATAACGTCATGAATCAATAAATTACTATTTTTATATGCAGTTCACAAGATATATTTAATTGTGAAACTTGTATATAAACTTTGATAATTCATTTATTTTTATACTCTAAAAACGTTTTAATTCTAATTTAATAATATAAATATATTAGTTTAGGTACTTAAATTTATTACTTTTAACGACAAAATAACATTTTTTTCTTAAAGATACATATTTATTCAAAATGTTATGTATCTTTTTAATATATTAGATTTTTCTATTTCACCGCATTCTATATAAAAGGCTTTTTATTTTTTAATTAACTCAATTAAATTCAACACACTGATTTTCATATTTTATCTTGATTAAATTACTCTTACATGAAATAGTGAAATATTTAATATATTTGTTTCATATATGATACAGTTTCCGCTATTTTCTAGTTATTATAAGGAACTGATATATTATATAACATATCGGATTTATTAAAGGAAAGACTTAATTAGAACTAGTATATAGATGAACCCATTTCTTAAACTTTAAATCCGATGCAGTGAAGGTCAATCTATTGATCAATCTCTTCAACTTTTAAATAAATTCTTAATTTTACTTAATAAGTACTAATAAAATAGATAATTATAATAATATTTTACATTTTTAATGTATTATTATTATAATCATAAATATTTTATTCATATTTTTATTTACGTACAGCTCTTAAAATTTTAATAATGCTTTAGTAAACTAAATGCATTTTTCGAATATTGTATTATATAATTAAATATTTTTTTATAAAATTATTGTGTGATTATTTATTATAAGTAAATATATATTTTAATTACAATGCATTTATTGACTATTATTTTTCCAAATGTAAAATTTTATAAACAAATAATTTCTAATATTTTTTATTGAGAAATAATGAATTTCATTTTAAAAATATAACAAGAGGAAAAGTTATGATTGTATATTGTTTTATTTAAATCAAGCATAAATATATATTGCTAAATATAACAACTAACTGTGAGAACTATCTGCAAAGTTGAATGAGGTGCTCTATCTAAAAATTTTTTAGATATTTATTTTACTTATCTACTATTACTAATAGATACTTATTAAACATTCAATAAATAAAAATTTGTTTAAAATCACAACTTATTAATTTGTAATAAAAATAAGTGAAAATGCATATTTATATACAATTAAAATTTTTTTGTATTTTTACATTATTATTTATTGTCTTATTTTATTTTATCGTATTATCTTAAGGTTTTCATTACCTTTTTATTTAAATAATTTTTAAAAATAATTTTGAATTAATTTAAAAATGGAATATTTTAATATGTATAATTTGCTTTTGTTACAAGGACTTATGAAATGCGATCTATATAAGTTTAATTTTATAATTACACAAACTAGAAAAATACAAAGAAAAGAAACTTGATTTATAACTTTTTTTAATATAATGCATTTTAATATTAAACTATTCAACTATTGTTTAAAAGCTATATATCAACGAGTGTAACATTTTATATCTTACTTTTGCATATAAAAAAATAATAATGTTTTTTATTTGTCAAATAAAAATTAGGTATTTATTTCGGTAATTAGTAAATCAATACTACTCGAGTTATTAAATACATAATAATTATATGTTTAATTATTTATAATTATTTTTGTTATAAAAAATCTACAGAAATTAGTTAAATATGTGTAAAATGACATTTTATGTATATAAATATATAAAGTGTTTCAGTGTTATAAATAATTTAGAAAATGACTAAATTGCTAAAAAATTTGAATTTAGTTTTATGAAATATATAGATTTAAATAATATAATATTATATGAATATATATTACTATTTTGAATAAAATGAAACTGTATCTATTTTCTATTATTTCTGAAATATACTATAATTGTAATCTACTATATAAAATAAAATTGTAATATTTTTGTAAACTACATTTTATTTTATTAGATTAGTAACCAATTAGAAATTTTTTTATAAAATATTAATTTATTGAAATAAAATACTAAACAATAAAAATACATTTATTCAAGATCTTAAATATCTTAATTTGTATTATAGTAGCTTACGTTGTAAAAAAATAATATTACATTCATTCTGTATTTTTAAACTTACTACAAAACTTTTATTATGACACATAAAATAAATTATATTACTCAAGTCGAACGTAAACACTTTCGTATTAAGGATATTTTTATTATTAATATTATAATTTTTATATAATTACAGTACAAAAATGCAAATGATTACATAAGAACAAGTTAAAGTATAGGTAATAAGTGCCTGTAATTTAGTATTAAATAGTACAGCCTTGTATACTGATTTCTTACATAATAAAATGTGTTGCAATAACCAGTTATTAGATTAAATTATTAGACTTTACTTTCACGAAATATTTTTCTGTTATTAGATGAGTTAAAAATGGTGGAGATTGCTCGTTTATTTTTCTAAAATATTTCATATATATTTTATAAGTCTTTAGTTATATATTCAAGTTAAGTTCTATAATTCTCTAGATTTTTCTGAACTATTATAAACAATCTACATTTATTCATAAAAGATTTTTCTATTTTAACGTTTCAAGAGATAGAAAGCCAGTGACCGGCTTATTCGAGGCTACTACACTTATGGGTCTTCTTTCTTTCTCTGTTGGAAGCCAGACTCTCTTTTTGTTGTTAAAGATTTAAATGGGTAACAGAAAGCCAAGATGGTAGAAGCAACTTGGTAACAGATAAAAATCGATATAACAGGTTTGGTATATTAAGAATCACATTTTTTTAGTCTGAACAATCTCAAAAGACTTAAGCAAAAAAATCTTATATTAGAAAAACTGGTTGAAATCCAACAAAATAAAAATACTTTATCCAGTACATGTAAACAAACTGTTTTATATATACTATTGCATTCATTGTCATAAATATAGAGTTCGTTTTCGTTTTTTGAAAATATCACTGAGCAACAAACATAATTATTCAATAGAAAGAAGAATAAGGAGTTGTTCGTACGTGAATTTAACTTGAACAGGCTCTATGAGATAGAAGACTCAATAAACTATCACGGGCCTAAAGTTTACAATAGTATTAAGCCGCGTAGTCAATCCTCATCACAGGATTTGTTCTGCTAGTCGTGGGAGTGCAAATCACTAGCGCGAGTGGAGAAGGGGGTCTAATCTATTGCATCGACCTCTTAGTGCAGTAACAGTAGTCCAACATAAATCATCGTCGATGTCTATCAGTCATACGTTTCATCAACAGCATCAGTCACAACAGTTGCTTCACTTAATTTGCAAGCAAACTTACAAAAAATCTATAGTTGCTTAAAGAGCGACGTACATTTTTCCAAAATCAAAAGGCTCATCTCATCTTCAGCCATAATTCTGTTTCAAATTTGAGTTTTAATTGCTCTGAAGAAATTTCAGTCGTTGCTAAATTCAACATAAGGATCCAATAACAAGAGATCAGACGGTTAGCAAGGCAAATCAGTGTTCGCAAATTTGATACTTTTGAAGGAACGTTTGATGAAGACACTGGCCTTGGTTATCTTGTTGGTGTTAAAGAAAACCGAAAAATTGAAAATTGTAAAGATAACGATAGGCCAACCGCAGATGCTAAACAGGAGAGCATGGTGATAAAATCAATATAAATTAATTATTCTAATCTAAATAAATAAAGTCGATTTGGTAATTGAAACAAGTTAAATTAAGCAATATACAAGTGAAATAATGAAAACAGATAAATATACTTATTGTTACAAAAATCTAGAATAATTACTGTTTTTAATAATAATAAATAAACATAATATTGTCAAATTTTAAAAGATTTTGAGTAAGCGGTGAACGTTTTATTATTAAGTTACGCTATCTTTTAGATTTTAGAAATCAATTCTATTTAATTAAGATATTTCTGAGAAAATTCAAAAGCTGGAATTGTACAGCATTTTTAATGATATTTTCAGGGGTTGTATAAATTGAAGATTAATAGTAAAAGAAATATTATTACTATTATTCATAGTAATAATAAGATTATTTTTGCCCATCTAATAAAACTGGATATTTATTAATAAATGAAGTCTTTTGAATCAAGTTGCTTTGATTGAATTTTAAAATAAAAAATTTGATAATAAATACTCATGTTGCATAATAGGATTTTACAGTTCTACTCATGATCACCTTTCTGTAATTTCAAGTATGTGGTTACGCTATAATCGAATCATATCGATTGGCCTTTGTCACTCTTAAATTACACAAAGTTTACATCAATACATGTTCTTTTTTTATTAATAATACATCACAACGCTTTCAAAAAATGTTATTTATTTTAATACAAAATTTATGAAATAATTTATCTTTAGTTAAAAGGTAATACAAGTGTCAATTGAAAAATTATGTAATTATTGCTCACATTGTTTAGATACAAAAGAAATATGAAACAATATAATATATATATATATATATATATATATATAAATAATCATATCAATACTTTCTACTACACATCAATAAAAAATTAATTTAGTAATAATAAGCTTTTAAAATGTTAATCATTTTATCGAGTAAAGTTTCAAGATTAAACACTGAATCTCAATAGTTGCTTCCTAAAACTAAAAAGGATTCATAAATATCATATTAAATTTTATTTTCACGTATTAAATAATATTAATAAATACTAAAAAATGTTTGGTAAAAAATTAAGTTTTACACATGCAATATTATTCTTGATATTAGTTTTAAATATAGTAATACACTAATAAAGTAAAATTAGTGAAATAAAAAAAATTAAAATAAATATTTTTCATCGTACATAACATTAAATTATCTAGTTTTAAAACTTAATTACACGTTTCGAATATAAAAATTAAAATTTATTATATAAAAAAATTGATAAATTTTAAGAAAAAATTTATTAATATTCGATTTATAATTAAAATATTTTATAATTTTGTAAAAGTTACATATTTTTCTTATAATACTAAATGTTTAAATAAAGATACGGTAATAAAAAAAAGAGGATTATTGAGAATTTAGATATATATATATATAATATTAATATTATAACAAATATAAATATTTATTAAAACAAAAACAAAATATGAAATTATTGATGAAATTATATATATAAAATTTACATTTATTTTATATCATAATAAGTACATATATTTATTAATAATTTATATATATTAAATGTATGTAACAATTTTTTAATTATTATAAGTCAATTATTTAATTAAATATATTTTATTTAAAACGATAAAAAAATCCGTAAATAATAATAAAATATATTTTTTTTAAATAATATACTATATTTCATTTAATTCTTTAAATATATGTATTTTTTAAATTTTGTATTTAAAACGCATTCGATAACTTAAAATTAAGTTCAACCAATTATCTTTTATATTAAGAAATAAACTCGTATATTAAAATATATATAATAATTACATTTGAATCATATGTATTATGTACTTATTTAAATTAGGTAATTTTTTAATTTTATTGAAAATAATTTTATTATGAGTAATAGTGATAAAGCTTTATGAATAATTGTTTAATAAAAACTAATTTTATTATCGAAATTACATAAATTAATATTTATCAGAAAGATCATGATATATTGTTTGGTCAGAATATTTTTATCAATATTTTTTTGAATAAATATTACTTTGACGCGCGCCGATATTCGTTATGACTCGCAATGACCGAGCCGTACGGATTTGAATCGGAGATGGTGACTAATTGTGAGTCAGCCAGTGCAAATGGACTGAAGTGACGTGTGTCGGTAAAGTCGGTAAAGAAATGAGGAGCGGCGGTGCTTGAGGGTCGGAAATGTAAAGAGACGCTGCGGAGACCGAGAACAGTCGGGTGGGCGCAGGCGGACGAGCAGGACGTGGTTGACTGGCCATGCAGAGGAAAGTAACTGTTTTCTTTCTTTTTTGCACCTTGAGACGGCGCGTCTCTCCTTTATACAAACCGTCCTTTTCAGGACGAACAGTAGGAGCAACATACTATTCTAAAACGTATAACGAACCGCCTTTCTTAGGGCGAATGCGAATTCAACAAAAGGTGGATAAACAAAACTAAAAAAAAGCTCAGCCGAGCTGATGGGCTAAGAAGAGGATGCATTAGCGATCTCTCCAGCTGGAGTTCGTCGAGTCCTTTTCATCAACTTATAAAATATTATAATATTACGGGCTTATAAAATCCATTTTATTTTCTTTTTTATCTCGTGTATATCGACCAAGACTTGGGCATGCAAGCTTGGTTATATACTCCGTTGAAATATATATAATATGTATTTCTTTATATTATAGAAACATAATACATTCAAATAGAGAAAAAAACAAATTTCTTGATTAACTACTCGCTTTGCTTTGACTCACTGTCATTCACCTTTTAGCTTTTCAGCTAAACTATCGCACTGTCAAGCTTTTTAATTATTACAGAAGCTTAATAATTCGTGTATTTTTACTTACAACTTTTTTTTCTTTACAACGTTTAATTCGATTATCTATACTTCTAAAATAAATATATCGCAGAACAGGATCTTCAAATCTAGAACTATAGAAGAGTCTAAAGAGTCATCCTTGTATTTAGCATAAACTCATTTAATCACTAATCGGTATTTCTTGGTTGAGATGGATTATTAACTATTAGATTCAGTTATTAGAAATTCATCAATTGTAATACCCTAGATTCATACATTATTTATAAGTCTGATCCATCTAAAACACAGCTTACAGAATATATTTTATTGTGTATGTATGCCTGTGTATGATAATTATATAATATTTTCATTGTTTAGTATTATTTAGTATTATAATATTTAAACAAGCAGTCTTTTTCAGTAGAATAATATTTATATACAAACATTTTGATATATTATAAGTCTCAATTAAGAAAACTTTTATTTACTACTTCATACACGCTAAGTTATTTGCACCCTACATATGGATCCTTGAAATGAATACATAATGTTTTTGTATCCGTTAAATCTACTTCGAAAGGCGTTGGAATTATTCTGGTTTTAATATTCTTATAATAAGTTTTATTTTGAAGTTACTTGAAATATTTATAGCATAATAACTACTATTTAATTAGAATTTTTTAAAGTGAAATAATTTGAAATTTTTTTTATATAATTTAGGTTTTATCTTTTAAATCTAATAATTTAATTGTTGTAATTATTAATTTAATATCGAGTATTATTTTATATTTTTTATGTATACTCAGATGTCACAGAGCAGTTCGGTTAATCCTATTGTGAGCGAGAAAAGAGAACATCTTTACAAAATCCTTGTGATTGGTGAATTAGGAGCTGGTAAAACTTCCATTATCAAGCGCTACGTTCATCAATTCTTTTCACAACATTATCGCGCTACTATCGGTGTTGATTTTGCTCTTAAAGTATTAAACTGGGATCCTCAAACAATTATTCGGCTACAGTTATGGGATATTGCAGGTTGGTTATATTCGAATATTAAAATATATAATATGTTTTAAAATGTTAACATGTGTTTGCATTTTAATATAAAATGTAAATGATAATGAGATTTGTTTTTAGTTAGTGTACAATCTATTAACATATAAAATGTTAATAAATTACATTCATGATATAAAAATTAATTATTTAAATTTATTCTTATTTATAATTATTATTAAATAAATTTTAATTGCTTATAATTTTAAGCTATATGTAATACATAAGCAACGAATAAATATTACATTAAATTATATTGATGATGCATAATTACATAAAATATAAATTTCAAAATTTTTATAATAAAAAAGCAAGTCCTGAAAAGAAATAAATTATATTCATTTGCAAATATATTTTTTATAAAATTATGCTATATACCATAATCAAAAGATTATTTGTTTTAGAAAGAAGATTTTTAATATGTAGCCTAATTGGGATTTTCATCTTGTTAATATAATTTAGTAATATAAAATATTGTACCGTGTACAGCTTTAAACAAAAAATATTCATTTCCAAATAAATATATTTATCTATGTTTTTTCGTAGAGGGCTTCAGATACCCAGAAAATATAAAAGATTGAAAAGTTATCAAATACTTTTATTTTTTCTTAGCTGAACCCGACCATTACTTTATGACGTTAAAGAAATAGTTGAAAAAATTTATAATTATATGCGAGTTATAAAAATCTATAACGAGCTTTAAATAAAAATATCAATATAAAATGTAAATTAATATAAGAACAAAAAATTAAATTTCCAGTTTTTAAATATTTTTCAAAATTACTTTGAGTTAGTCGAAAGCGAAAAAGCTACCGATCATTTTTCACGCTTATATTTATAACTTATCTTCCTCCATTCTGTCATTTCTTGTTTTGATTTGTTCAATAAATAGCCGTGAATAGTCGTCTTCATATTGAATCTAGTTTGCATGACGCATTTTGAAATCCCCTTACCATGTATTATTCCTCAGTTTCCGACTGTAATTATATTTTACATCTTAATTGTGTAATCCATACTTTTGCATTTAGGAAATTGTGTAATTCGTATTAATTTTATACATAATCCTCAAAACCTTTTCACACAGTACTTTAATCGTATAAAACATTCTGTGATACTTTGCGAAACCTTTCAGATTATCTACGCAATTCTAAGCTCTGTGTCGCGGCATATTTTTCTAGAGTACCTAAATTGCAGGCGTCTCCGTGCACCAAATATTGCCAAGAAATTATGTTATTTTGTTCCTGTTTATTTTGCTTATCCTCTTAAACGCGTTATGATCGGTATCTTTGTTCTCAACTTCTTCTGCAATCACTATTCTACATACTTAAGATAAAGCAATTTGGCTCTCATACATCAATATCTTATATCATTGTTTTAGAGTTCTTATTCTGTATATTTTTGCTTACCTTCTGGTACGCATTTTTAAAAATCTTTCTCCACCTTCTCTTATTATAGCTTGCTGAATATTAGTTCTCTTAATTTTTATTTATAACAAAACGATTCAATAGGTTTCAGGAAAGCACACAAAACTCTTATTTTGTCTGTAACCGATCTCTCGCGGTGCTTGTTGGAGTAATATCGAGTTCGTACCCTCTCGCTTTATCAATGATAATTATTTATCTACATATTATTATCAAACACCTTTCTTAAGCATCACTGAAATATTTGGATATAAAATTTTTTATATAGTATTATAAAATGAATAGTTTTTAATGCCTTTTAAGAATTACAGTAATATCAATCTATAGAAACATAAGTATATATATAAACATTAGAACGTATAATTGTTTTTCATAAAAAGTAATATAATAAATTTTCTTTAATAAACAAATTTAAGTATATGTATAAGTTATTTTTTGAAAAGGTTGTTATAAAATATAGATTTGAATTATTTATGTAAAATGTTTTTATTTAAAATAATTGAAAGGTTTATGATTTCTGTTATTATTTGTTGAACCAGAACAAAGAAACTTTACAATTACATGTACAGAATTCGATATTGCAATAAACAGGAAGTTTTTAATATTATTTTCATACATAATAGTAATATTTGAAAATCAAAAGTAGATTTATGAATGTAAAATTGCCTTCGAAAAAGATTATAACTAGAAAAAATATAACTTTTCAATAAACATTGACTTGGTGTGTTGAAAAAAGATTCTTTTAAATTTATTGTTAAAATTACGTAAATTTAAAAAAATGATTAGAATACTTGTAGAATTCATAAAAAAAAATGAAAGTTTCAAAAGCTATTTTTATAGTTAAACATAAAAAAATTGTTCTTTTCTTTTTTACCTTCAGCGGTATCAGGATTATAGGATAGATATGCTACTGTATCTTTATGGTCTTTGTATTTTTGATTTAGATAATCTGGAGAACAAGCGCGACTATTATGTAATAAACAATCTTATCTGCTTATTTGTCGACTTGATAATTTCTATGCAATAATAATTATAGCATTTCAACTTAATATTATGTAGCTATTGCATAATTCCCATAACATTGCATAAATTAACATTTAAAATAAATAAATTAGTTAATTATAACGTAGGAAGATTTAAACATTGATAACAAATTTTTATTTGAAATAATATGTTTCATTTATTTAATATTTTAAAAGAATAATGTTGAAGACGGTTAGAAATTATACTTTATTTTATATTATTATACAATAAAAAATAATTATATAAGAAAGCAATGAAAAAAAGTTATTTTAGGGAATTTTTGCAAATATTTATTTATGAAATAATTTTAATAAAAATTAAAATAATGAAAAGATCTTTAGGATACAAATATTTACAAAAAAAAAACAGAATCTATTTAGTACAGTCTTTAAAATTATAATTAAATTTTTGCTATATTTTGTTATTTTATAACAACTTTTATTGCAGGTCAGGAGCGATTTGGCAATATGACGAGAGTTTATTACAAAGAAGCAGTTGGAGCATTTATAGTTTTTGACGTAACGAGAAGTGCAACACTAGATGCAGTGCTTAAATGGAAGCAAGATCTAGATTCTAAAGTGCAATTACCCGATGGATCACCAATTCCATGTATTTTATTAGCTAATAAATGTGACCAACCGAAGGAAGGTCTTGTTAATTCCGATAATAAAATGAATGAATATTGCAAAGAGAAGAATTTTGCCGGTTGGTTTGAAACATCCGCTAAAGAAAATGTTAATATTGAAGAAGCAACCAGATTTCTTGTCAGCAAAGTATGTTTTATAATAAGCTTGTTTTAAAAGCTTGTTAATATTATTTTTCTATCTATTTAAAATTTTAAACTCATCAGTTATTTAAATAGTATCATATTAGTTTAAATTTGGTTAAAAATTAATATTTTATCAGTATCAATTATTGGTACGTCGTTGTGATTACTTTTTGAATAATTATAATTTTAGTATCAAGTATTCGTGATTTAAAAACATTTATCTAAGGTATTTCAAAATTATAGACAATATAGAAAATATATTCTTTAATAATTTATTTATATGCATTGTACATGTTGTGTAAAATTAACTGTTACTTTCCTTTAAGCTAATATCCATCTGTTCTCTTTCTTTCACCCTCTTTTTCTCTTGCGTTTGTAGAAAGTTACTAATTTATTTAATTGTTAAAATTGAAAAAAGCAAGAAATAGTAATGTTCTGGTCAGAGAGGTGGCGGATTGAGAAATGAAATCTTGACTATATTACACGGTAAATTATTAGCCAGAAATTAAGATTGATTATTTTCAAATGAGGCTGTTGCGCGTTAAGGTAAATAGCTTCTGTTTTTTATAATAACTGAAGAAGCTTTAGAAGCTTAAATAGTATATATATTGTAGTTTATTTATTTATTTGTTTATTTAAATTTATTTTTAAATAAGAGAGATATAAGCATACAGCCCGTAACGAGATAATTGTTAAATTAGAATATTAAAAATAAAACAAAATAAACAAATAAGCTTATCTTAGATATATTAATATATACGTTAAAATGCAAATAATAGATCTTTGAACAAATTTAAATTTTATTTTTTTTAAACTTATGTTATTATTTGTTTTTCATGGAACAAATAATAGTTAGAGAATATAGTTAAAATATTTATTTCCTTAAATAGACAGGAGAATTATATGTTATTTAGTGTGTTTATGAGATGAGCTTGTTGATTAGAAGCTTGTTCTCAATCGAGTTACTTAATGTAAGCAATTCGATATAATTGATCTAGTTGATAAAGTACGTATGTTTGAACTCAATAATTTAATTCAGATTATACCCAGAAATAAGGACACCGGAAAAAAATAAAAAAAGAATTATAATAAACATATTTCATCCTGGAATCGAATTCTGGCTGGCAAGAGATATCCTGTCTAATATAGAGGGTGCGGGGAATGGGTGTTTAGGTACTCCTAAAGTCGTCCGCTAGGCCTCAAACAACACAGGAGATGAAATTATCACAATTAATGTGACGTTTCATGTATTCGGAACTACTTTTGTGTTCATGTTTTTCTAATCTATATATTTCTACCTTTATATTTTTTTAAATTGTGTGTGCATGCACTTTATTTCTCGCTTACTCGTTCTCTCTGTCGCTCTATCTCTATCTTTTTTTCTCGTAAACATACAGACACAAATGCACAAAATTATATAATGTTTAGGCATTTAGTAATAAAATTCGAATTCATATGTATTTATTAAATTATATTAAAAAATATATTATTTTATTTATTTATACAAGGTTGCTTCATATGTACTCCTAATGTGTTTGTAATAACACACATGTACTATAATGCTCTTATATTGAATATAGTAGTTTTATATGATAAATGTTTAGATAGTTAACATAACCCTATTTATAAATCTGACATGGTATTAGAAACTGTTAAAATTATAAAAAAATATTTTTTAAGAATTTATTTTTGCTACATAATTAAACTTTTTTAATTAAACATGATTTTCTAATAAATTAGAAAAAACTATGGCATATATAATCAATAAATTTAAAGAATTCAAAGTGCATGAAATTTTGTTGAGTCTAAACCAAATTATATTCAAATTTTGAACATTTGATAAAAATATATAGAGCATTATTGTTAAAGAAGAATGTAATTGACAACGAAACAATTATGTTTATCAATATAAATCGCAATTTAAAGAATTTATATTAATAAAAAAGAAATAAAAAACAAATTGTTTGAAAAGAATTTAAAATTGAAAAACGAGAAGAATTACTTACAGTAGACGATTATAAGATAAGTCAGATAGATTACAAAATTCAGCTAGTAGTATAATCACAGACTATGAAGACTAATGTAACAAAAAAAGAAGGGGATTACGCCTCAAACGTATCGGCAGGAAGAGGGAAAATATCCTGTCGCGAAGTCGCTCTATGCAACAGAAGTGGTCATGCTTCTCTAAAATAGATTTAGAGAGGTGAAAAAACAGCCGCAAATTTATTTAACGAGATTGAAGCTGTGAGGTTTCTCCAAACCGTATGATAAGGGGCATTTTGCCTTTCATAGAAGGAAAAAAATGATCTGGACACAGGACTCGACAAAGTATTAGCATTGAACTTCAATATTATCCCCTTCGGAAGCCGCTAAAATGGATCCAATAAAATCAATTCGCACTTCTTGATTCTAACTATTTCTAAAATAATCCATCAGCTATTCTGAGGGCAATAATTTGATTCATTCCGCCGAAATGTCAATGACCAGATGAAGTCTGTTTAATATAAAAATCGAGAAAAGTTAATATCAACAAGGCGATAATTTTTTTACGTGACATTAACTACTTAATATTTTATGTAGGGTATAACACTTAGATGATACGGAACTTGACTAATTTTAATATCTATCTTAAGAAGAGAAAATCTACCTCTTAGTTTCATTATAAAGAACAACACCTTACTATAAATATATTTATGCCTTTAATGATGATAAAAGTCATAACTATATTTATTAACACTACCTATTAATTAATATTTAATTAACCTAATAACTGAGATTTTTTGAATTTTAAAGTAATAACCGCAACATACAAATTTTGTAATACTACAAAATTTGTTAGTACAAGAAATATATTGTTAATATATTATCAAAAAAAGCTCATAATATATTTACTCATAGATTTTTAGTGGTTTAATAATTTTGGTATTAATATAATAAAAAATTATGTTTCAAATATAAAAGAAGTCTATAATTCTATACTAAATGCTTAAAATATATGCTTCTTATTACTCTTTTAAGTATGTTCAAAACTTTATAAAACTCACATGAATTCTTATATTATTTTCTTGTATATTATATACTTGTTTCTTCTATATTATATACTTTTTTTCAAATAATAAATATTTCAATACAGAATTATTCATTTTATTTAATTAAAAATTTCAACAACATTTTTGGTTAATACTTCAATAATGTTTATTTGCTTTTTTCTCTAGATACTTCAAAATGATCAAAATATAAATGATAGCTCACATGAACAGCTAGACAGTAATAAGTTAATTCTAAGTGATTCCTCCATGAGCTCTAAAAAGTTATGCACTTGCTGACATTTAAGAATCATAAACCAATTGAAAACGCTCTAATTATTATATATTGATATTAACGTTTGTAAATATTCTTGGACAACGATCAACAATAGAGTTAATTGTATCGAGTACATACCCATATCACAAATTCTTGTATTTATCTATTATATATATTATCTGAATCAATTTCTTTATTCAAATATATGTAATATATTATTTTTGTATTATTTTCTCTTATACATTTTTTATTTAATAGACATATTTAAAAGCTTTAGATGCCTAAACATGTAACAAAATACATTATAACATACATTTCTAGCTTGTGGGCTTTAAATATTGACGTATATAAGTAACTGAATAGAGAGTACAGATACAATTTCAATACATGTACTACTATTAATGAAGGGATTGAGGACGATATAAAAGGATTAAGACAAATATTCAAAAAATACTTTGATCTCGAGTGTAAGAGATACGTTCAATTAGACACTAAATCGAGATCTATCGAGACTATCTGCTATTATTTCTACATTTCTCTTTCATATTTTGATCTCAATTGCATCCTTTTTAATACAAAAATAAACCTTTTATAAAATACATATAAATGTAGTTATAGATATATGTATTTAAGACTTGAATATATTATATATATTTCTCTATAAACTTATGAATCTATAAGCTTATGAACTTGTAAATCTACCCGCGATCGTACAGAAACTGTTAATATACACGGAATTATTCATGTTAGTTTACCATAAGCACATTTAACAGCGATAGGTTTTCCATTCAACGCTTAAAACTCACTTTTTCGTGATGTTTATTAGACAACATTGACGTACATGAAGCTTCAATTGTCTTATTTGAGGTTGAAGTACTTTTCTTTTGTTTTTTCTGGTCTTTCTTCTTCAACATCATACTCATTTTTACTTTAAGATTTATGGTATTAGTTACAAGATAAATTGCAGTTTTCTCATCAATTTTTGAACTGTTCGTAACTCATGGTTAATCTTTATTAGCTAACATTCTGTCTGAAACTGTTTTAGTTTTACTGTTATCAAAATTATTTGCGTAAGATATACGATGCTCTTTGCATGCTGTAACAAGTGGATTAATTTCTGAATTACCACGCTCAAGACATGGTATATGTAATTCAGTAGGTAAATTGTGTTTATTTTCAAGATAATTGCCACTTTTTTGTGTATATATAATCATTATGATTTGAACGTTAAATTCCAACTGACATACATATACTTGTCATTAGACCTTACTGTTAGTTATGCTTTAGAAGTTGCACAATCATTATAACTTTCAAGGAGCAATCCATCAAGTTGTAAATTGTGAATTTTTACTCTTGTAGAACTAAAGAAAAAATTTTATTGTCGCGGAAAACTACTTCCAAAAAGCATACGAGCTGTATTCTTTGGATTATCTAATTGTGGTAAAACTATAGCACCCATAATATATCTTCGTAATTTACCTTTAACTAGTCTAAATATCAATATCGTGAGATACTCGTAAATTTTGTGGATTGTATGTAATACTTGTTTTTTAGTAATTATAAGACTATAGTTATGTTATTGAATAGTTATTTAATAGCGTTATTTAATAGTACGAAATTTCTCGGAAGTTAAGAAAATCCGTAGTTTGTTTGTATTTTGTTTGCAATTTAGGAAATGATGGTGGGAAGAAATAGACGCTATTTTTTTAACCAATATTTCAAAGTTTATTTGGCTCTGTGAGGAGAAAGCCTTGTGGCATAAAATCCCTCTCTCTTGTAGAAGAAAATACAAGCTGTTAAATTGATTAATAAATATGTTTTTTGAATCCTTTATTATTCGTGTGAATATGTTTCTATGTTTATATTATTTAGTGAATAAGACTGCGTAGCGCGTGTCCTATATCACTGATTGCAGAACTCGTATCTGTATAATGATTTACACTGTTTGGTGGACAAACCTGCGTATTGTGTGTTTTGTACTACTGATTGCCGAACACGTGTTTGTATAATGTTTTATTCAAAGACGACTGCGAAGCTCATGTCACCTTTTTTGGGTTTTGAGACCGCTTTATCTTTGTGAAAACAACTCAGATTTGAATAAATCGTATGATAAGTGATTGATACTTATTACGTTAACATAACGTCAGACATGTTTATTTTTTATAAATTCTAAACCGTTTCACTTTTTTCACTGTCAATTGCTTTATGAGGTTCGCGATCGACTAATTTACTGAGATTACAAAAATTACAAAAATTACAAAAATTACAAAAATTACAAAAATCAATGAAAAAGAATAAGAATGATTAGTATTAAATAAAAGATATATATGAAAAGAAACTGGATGATAAAATATTTTATTGGATATTGAATTTATTTTAACGATGATATTAGATTCTTTGTTATTTTTACTATAGTATATCGATATACGGACTGTAGATCGTTACCGAAATTAAGTTTTGATCGTTTTATACGTTAATTGTTGTATCTTTTGTTGATAGATGGCACCAAATTAAAAATACGTTTCGATTAAACAGCAGTATTTCTAAATAATATTTTTCTTATCGCGATTCAATCACGATATTTGACGATATAGCTTTTCAAAAACAAATGTAAGAGAATTTTTTTATAAGGACAGCAAAAGAATGTATTTTCCTTTTATCTATGGCAATCATATACACATATTCCAAAATATCTTAAAGGGATAATATTATTGATTTCTTTATTTATATTATTTCAACAAGATGATAAACTTAAGCATGTGTACGATGATGTAAATTAGATGTCATGCAGTTTCAAATTTTATGCATAAGTGATTATTAATATAGTTTTATTGTAATCGATAAAAATCTGTTAACAATTAATGGTAGATATAAAAAGGGTTTTAACTATTTTTCTATAAATATAGTGTATACATTGTAGTCAGTACAGTTCTAAAAAGTAATTCTAATAAGTCTTTAAGCTTTTCATTGATTGATTCGTCATATTTCAAAATTTTATATTTACATGTAATAGTATCTCGTGTTTTAGTAATCTGTTAAAGTATATTTTTATTGCGTCTATACTCAGTCATGTTGAATCTTCTAATTTGCAAGATAATCTTTTTAAAAAAAAGGTCTCATCAGTATATCACTCATATTAGATTATTTAAGTAATTACCACAGAAAGAACAATGAAAATGAATATCTAAATGTTCTAAAAAATAAAAATTTATGAAGGTTATCGCTCTGACAATTTTAAAGAACGGAAAATATATTTTATCTAAACATAAGATATTTAAAGAAACATATTTGTAGATTATATTTATTAAGATGATTCAAACGAATTGTTTATTTTTTTCGATTACCTATAGTTGAAAGATCCACTGTAAACCAAAGTGATATGAAAAATGAAATGAAAAAACAAATGAAAAAACAAAAAAACAAAAAATAAAAAAACAAATGAAACTCTATTCTGAAAGAACTTCATGAAGATGGTGTGTTTTAGATTTAATTATTGTTTAAAAATGAGCGTTGATATATTTGAACGTCTTTAGAGAATCTAGGATCTACAGAATTTGGATTCATAGCGACGAGTAAAAATATATCTAGAAAATAACAACTGAAAAATATTACAACCCAGAGAATGAGCTAATAAAATGGATTTATCCAGTTTAGATAAATACTTTGCATAGAAAAGTATTTATAAATAAATACTAAATAAATACAGAAAATAAACATTTATTTTAGATAAATTGTAAAGTGATTTTCCTAAATATGCTTTAAAACTATTAGAAATGATACTTGATAATAGTTTAGAAATTGAAGAACAATTAACAATAATTAACAATAATTTATAAATATTCAATTATAAATAATGTGAAAGAAAATTATATGCTTATAATAAAATAAATGATATGATGAGAAAATTTCTGTAAACCGAAGAAAGAGTTGATAGTAACATTTGAAAAAACAACGAAAAAAATTTTATTTAGGAAGATGGATTAAACTAAGAATATACCAACAATAATTTATAAAAATCAAAAATTGACAGGGCCTAAATAAATTGTGTGAAGAAGATCTCGTCAATACGTTACTTTTCGTTAAAGGAAATAAAGGATATAAATATATGCTTATAATTTATGTATTGTCTAAGCATTCATGGGCTATAAAAATTAATATAAAAACAAGAGAAAAAGTAACGTTAACAGTATAGTCTATCTTACGTGAAGGACGTACACTAAAGTATTCCACAGATGAGAGCAAAGAATTTTATAACAAAAGTTTTTAGAATTTAATGAAGTAAAATTATTCAATAAAAAACTTATAGTAACATAATATTTATCGGCGAATACGAACGTTAAAGACTAAAATATGGATTCAGTTTAGCTTAGAAGATTATTAGTAATGGCTATATATTTAATTAATTTTAAAAACAATAGAAAACATAGGCTAATCATTGGTATGAAACTTAAGAATGTCCCATTTATAAATGAAGTTCAGATACTAAAAAAATCAATCAAGAAACTAGAGAGTTAAAAAATGAAAGTTAAGATGTACGATGAAGTCGAGTCAGTAAGATCAAGCTTGTATTGAGAAATAATGTACACTAAATCTATGATATTTATCTCTTAAAGATAATTTTTAAAAGACAACGAAATTATCCTGTTCCAAAATGGCTTGTATTTAATAGTTCAAATAACAGTCAGTTAAAAAAATAATTTACAGTCAAAAAGAATAATTTTTTTAAAAGTTTTAAAAATGTACTAGAAAATGTAAATTATAAATTAAAATATATAAAAGAAATTTAATAAAAAAATAATTGTTATGAATTTTTTCAAATATGTTAATATATATTGGTATGAATAGGAAATACCAATTTACAAAAGTATTTAAAATAATTTTTTGTAATCACATCTTCATTTCATCTTACTCAAATTTAAGTATACGTTAGATAACTTACTTTTATTAGCGATTATAGTTTTTTACCAGAAATGTTTTTATTTTTTTCAAATGCTAATCTGGTTAAAGTATTTGCAAGTCCATTTCAAGTTCGAGTATTGTTTCTATTCCCAAAATAATACTTGTTAAAGCACTGTTATCAGGTATGTTGTAACGAGCCAAGTTTCAGCACATAGAAAAATACTTTCACATAACGTAATGAATTATATCAATTATTATCAATTATTATCTTACTAATTATCAACTCTTTTTTGCTAAAGTATATTTAAATTAAGGAATAATAAATAAACTTAAACTTCTTTCTCTAAATCAGTAAGTTTTTGGTTGGTAAGAAGTTTTACATGATATTTTATTGAGCATAGTTAAATCTATCTATATTTTTCGATCGGCATGTTATATCATCGTTAAATATAATTTTTAATGTTAATCCTTTTACACCGTTAGATTTCTTTATCACTTTTTCATCATGTATTTTTAAACTAAACATTTCACTTTTTAAGAATACAAACTTGCTCATAATATTTTCAAGTTATCATCTTTGATAAGACCGATGATCTTTTTTTTCTCTTGGTATTTTAAACAATTTATTCTTAGGGTAGTCTTGCGATAGAATAGTTTGTTGCGAACTTATGCCAGGACGAATGCAAAAGTAAGTACGGGTGTGGGACAGTGTATATGGAAAGCAGCGAAACACGGGTGAAAGTGCCTGTGTGTGAATAGTCCGTGCCGGTATAGCGTGGTAACATTGCGCGTGTATGAATGACGCATATGTAGGAATAATGACATTATAGTGTGTTTGTATAAGTGATATTTACGCGACAGTAAAGGTAAGAGTGCACTTGTATGTACGAGTGACGCGAACACGGCATAACGTCGGCGGTTAGTGACATTAAACAGCGTAAATGCAACGTAGCGTCAAAATTGTAAGTACTATATACGTACAATGAGTGAGAGAGAGTGTTGAGCGCAGCGAGTATGAGAGAGAGAGGGAGAGCGTACCCGCATAGTAGGGGGGGGGGGGCACGCAGCGTAAGAAGTACGAAAGAGAGTGTCGAAAGTAGCATAGTATATACGGAGTGAGTGAGAAGAAACATGACTGTCTACTGGGGGCATGCAGCGCAGCAAGAGCATCTTCGTAGTAGGGAAACACTGCGTAGTGTGGGAAAGAATGCGGAGTGAGTGAGCAAGTGTACGCCCCGTAGTGGGAGAAAACTGCATAGTTCAAGTATGAGAGAGAATGCGAAGTGAGTGAGAGAGAAAGCATGGGGAAATGGAGGAAAGCCGTGGCTACGAATTAGGCCCTGCACAAACAAGCGTGACATACTTATGTCACCATCGCCAGTATCTTCATGCAGCTAGTTTTGCCAACGGATTATAAGGGTAAAGGCTGAGCAAAGCAACCTATCCACGAAGTCTTGTGAGTTTAAGAGCATAAGATGAAGTGCTAGCAAAACATAAGAAAGGCAAACTCGTGCAGAAACAAAAGTTCGAAAATTAGAGAACTTGTCCTCTGCAGTTGTGCAACCATTTAACGGGCGGTCGCTGGTGTATGTCTTTCGACACACCAGAAAAAATTCAGGGTGTAGTCATTCAACATCCCCCGGAAATACAGTAACGTGACTTAATTCTCCCCGCTGTAACTTTTCCGTAGAGTTAAAACACTTTTTCACACTCTAAACATCCATCTCACACCTTCTGTTTGGATGTTGCCTATTTATGTGCTACAAAGCGTTATGTTATATTGCGTAAATAAAACGCCGGATTCCTCAAAAAGAACCTATATAAAGAAACTTTTATTGTAAATATTTAATTATTCTTTTAATCTGTAAAATATTTGAAAAAATTCACAATTTATATTCTCAACATTATTATAAGGAAATATAGTAATAAATAATATCTCAAAAAGTAATACGATAATTTGTTATAACTAAAAGTATAATTAAATTTTATATAGTCTCGTAACAGTTATAGTAATTTCTTAATGTAAAATATTATTGTCAGTTTATTAAAAATTATTCTGAAATTACTATAAAGTAATATAATTTATATTATAGTACAAGAATTTACACAAATTAATAAGTAGAAATTTATTATTGATTTTTCTTCAAAATAAAACATTCTTTATTGATTTCATTTAATATGACAAATTATGTAAACACATATTAAGTCTATGTAAAAAAATTTAGTTAAACAAATACATAACAAAATATTATTAAAATATTAAAAAATATATTCGACACATTAATTGAAAATAATTTTCTAATAATATTTTTAAAAATAATGTTTAATAAATAGGCTGTTTATGACTTCTGATTTTAATCGCAAGAAATCCAATTATATGACTAATTGAAAATATTGACATTAGGCCTAAGCAGTCGACAAAATAATGATCAGCATTATAACCATATTTATCTAGGACCATGTGGCCTGTTGAAATACAAGGTTCTTCGGGATTTATTGGGCAATCTATTTGAAAAAAATTAATTATTATATATGTATATATACTTATATATATATATTTATTTATTTATTTACACATAACATTTATTTACCTATGTGACCAATTTCTCGCCACTGAATTAATGATATAGCTTCCACACCAAAATAAAAATGTGATATATACTTTATCCATCCAATTTGAGGAGGTAGGTTCCTGAAAAATCATCAAAAATATTCTTATAATAATCATAAAAAGTCAGTTTTAATAATAAGAAAAAAAATTGTCAATTTAATTTATATAGATAAATTCTAGTAGGTTATTTTATGCTTATATTATATTTATGAATATTAAGTAGTGAAATTATTAAGTATTTAAACAAAGAAGACAAGTAGAAAGGTTAGAAATTCCTTCAAATTTAACCAAAAAAATACGCAACAGGTCATATGATTTTCACCAAATTATCATTTAGTAAAACTATAATAACTTTATAATCCGGAAAGTAACTACAAATTCTAGAGTGAAATGCATTCTGAAAAATTATTTCCGAAATAAACAGAAAGGTGTCTGTTTTGCTATACTAAAAATCGAAATTAAAAATTGGTAACGCACAACATACCTACATTCTAGCTTAAATAGAAGCTTATACATAGAATTAACTACCTAGTCCAACTTCTTAGCGAAAGAATCTCAGCTCAACTTCGATTTTAAGAGTAATACTTTACCTTTATTATTTCCAAGAAAAGTTGTATCATTATGAATAAGAATTTTATATTCAAATTGTATAAGGTTGTAACGTTAGTATTTTTATGTTCTCTTTTTTCTATTTATTGTTTTCTTTGTATTGCTTGTTTCTCATTCTTTATGCGTAATATCGTGATTCATTCACACACAGTTTTCTTACCTTTTTTTCCGTTCTGTTGCCCTCGCCGGCTCTGCTTCTACAATTCGCGTTATCTTATGTTTACTAGAAACTAAAATCCTTGTCTAGATAGCTCGGTCCGGATCGGAGTATTTTGAGTCTTATTTTGTAGAAATTAGAATATCGTTGCAATATATTCAGAGTACTTGTTTACTCATATAGAAGAAGTATGCAAAAGTTTAACGCGACTTATAACAATGATAAGAAAGTATTTTAACGCGACTTATCATAATGATTTATAAGTATTTTAATGTGACTTATATTAGTATATTTGTGGAGTTTGCTGTGGCGACGGCGGTTTTTTGGGATGGTATGAGACTTGACATGTAGACCAGCGTTTCCGAGGACGAAACTCGGTGCGTCAAGCAACATCACCGGAGCAAGGAGTATAGATTGATACGCCAACCAGAGTTACCGACAGGACAGAAAACGAGTTTTCCAGCCAGTTTGATTCGTATAGAAGGTCAAGGAGAACGACTTTCTTTTGCTACACGCTGACTATTTTCTTGCTCTCGTTAGAGCTTCTCCTTCTTGTGCCTTTCTCCTAGCACAAGGAGAAAGATCCGCAAGCCAGAGGCGCACGCAAAATGAGAGAGGTAGTGGAAGGGGGAGATACGTCTTGCGAAGAGAGAGCGCGAGCCAGATGCTAGTGCGGCGCGCCACGGCGGCTCTTCGCGCTTGTTCGCTACCGTTTGCTTTTACATACTATGTACTTACTTATACTTCTTTAAGAGACTTATACACATTTTTGTTGACTCACTCCTTTGCACACACACATATATTTTCTTATTGTTTGTTTTTTTACGGACTCGTCCGTCGCAATTCTTTCCTTTCTTAGAGACACTGAACGGTATTCAGGTTTTTTTCTCTTCACAGCAAATTAGCTTTTGCTGTGGCCATCGGCAAGATTATGAGATTTTCCTCCGTTGTTGTGGACCAGTCTGGTGATGTACTGAGCTCCTCTGTCTGGGAGCAGGCGGCGTGCGTGGCAAACCTCCGCCTGCTCACTTCCCCGCATTAATCGAGCAATATCTGTGCAAACGTATCCTACATCCTTTAGAATTTGGAGCACCGCGGCAGCTGAACCGGCGTTCTCTAGGCGGCTTGCAGACAAATCTCCATCGGCTCTTGTTTTGGAGTTTTTGAGGCGCTTTTAACCTCGGCTGAGGCCTGCTTGATGCATTTCTTGCTGCGGCACATGTCGGTCCCTGTTGCTGTTGGTTGACCTTGATTGGGCCCCTCCGAGTCGTGTAGTGTGCCGAATTTAGCTGTGTCATAGTTTTTCTTGCTTCATTACAGGATCTCGCCGATGCTACGGCCGTCACTTTTGTGCGGCTAGGCTTCCTACGCCTTAACGTGGTCGATTAATTTTTCTTATTTTCCTCCATCCGCAGAATTTTGAACAGCTGTAAGTTGGGGTGTTCCAGCTCTTGGTGAAAATGTTCAACTTCGTTTATAGCCTCGACGAAATATGTGGTATTGTCTAGAAACCTCTTCTTCTTGTGTGATTTTTCTATCTTAAAGAATATTGAAAAATCTATGACGCAATATTAGTAGGAAATCCCTACATGTTTCGAGTCAATTTCCCCAGGATGCTGGGAAATTTACCGTTCTATCAATTTTTCGTAATTGTTGTATATATTTGTATGCGGGGGAAAAATTGATTTTTCACGAGCAGCCGTTACTTTATTGCCCTATTTGTGCAGTAGAAGTTTCTAAAGTGGATTATTACTGAATCCGTTAGGTTATTAGTAATTTTGTGTCTGTCTTTCTGTTCGCTTCAAGAATGTTCGAAAGAAATGGATGGTTTCGAAAGAAATAGGTACGGCTAAGCATGAAAGGCGTTCTCATTTTTGTTAATAATCTTGAGATGTATTTTCCACCTAAGATGTGCATAATTGATCGATTCGTTACAGAAAGAGAAATAAATTGAGCTATTATAATTAGTTAAATTATAATAAGAACGGTAGATATTGCGGTTGAAATTTTGAAAATTTGTTTATTGGCAGGTTTGTTGAGTAGCATCTGTATGCATCTTTCTTAAAAATCTAAATGTTCGTTTTCCGCAATTATTTATGTTAGCGATCGTTTGATTTGTTGTAATAAGCGGATTCAATTGAGCTTATATAATTAGCTAAATTATAATATATAATTTACAGAAGTTTAAACGTTGACAATCGTTTATCGGCAAATTTGTATGTATTTTTATTGTCAATCTTGTCGTGATTTCTACGCTTATTAGTGTAACTAATGATTTAATTAGTCATAGTAAGCAAATTACTTTAAATTATTATAATTGAATACATTACACTTAGAACGGAAGTTACAGAGGTTTAAAGGTTGAAAATCGTCTTTCAGAAAATTTGTCGAGCGGCGTTTGCGCGCATCTTTCTTGAAAATCTCAGTGCTTGTTTTCCACAATTGCTAGTGTGAGTAACTGTTCGATTCTTTATGAAAAGCAGAATTCTTTGAGCTACTATAATAGGTTATATTATAATTTGAAAAGGGATGTTATGATTTGTATGTTGAAAATCGTTTTTCGGGGAAATTTGTTGAATGGCATTTGCGCGTATGTGATCAGTTAAGTTTCCTATTTAAATGTTGGCCGTTGCTTGGACGTTTAGTTACCGGGAATCGGTATAGTCCTGTTCATTATAAAGGAAACATAACTTTTTTTGGACTATAGTTACAAATTATTATATTATATTATTACATTACAAATTATTCTAATAGTTTTGCCTATCGTAATCTATACTGTGCTAGCTGCCTTATATTTATTGTCGTAAAGTATATACTAATTCTAATCTTCATCTATTGTTACTTATTTTCACATATCATCTTATATTCTACCAACAACGAGCGGTTATTAAGTAATTTTCATCGAGTTTCGTTATTTAATTTTCATTAAGTTTCTTACTTGAACATAGGTCCACCGCGAGTATCGGAAGAACGATTTGCGGTTGGACCCTTGAGGCTTAGCCTGCCATGTTTAGGGATCTGCGAATTTGCAGTTTATTGTGTGATCATTCCGAGTCACTTAGCCTCTCGTTTTGCTCCCGCCATTTAATGGTGTGTTGCTGACGTCGCTTTTCTTTGCATCTTATCTTGTTTCTTTTTTTCCCGTTGAATCGTACGAGGTATCAGGTAGCGTAAGAGCGGCCTGATTACACATCCGTGCCGAGATTCATCGGCTGGGACTGTTCGGGATTGACTGGGAAAACGTGTTCCTTCTCCTTGAACCAAACTGAGTACCCATGGATGATGGTAACCCAGCCAGAATTTGGTTCGCCCGTGTGCCTAGACGGCTTCCCGTTGGAGGTAAATTTGGTAAAATTCCTTGGTTGTCACGGAGATCTGACTCTTCGTATCAATCCATGCCTCCACCATCAGTCTGCCCACGATCACCGGTATGATTGGCTACCTCACTGTCCCCCCACTCAGAGTTCATAAGCTAATATTTGGTTTTGTGGGCGGACCTACCTCTGTAGGTCTTGAAGTCTTGCACGTAGGATCTCCTCTACTTCCCTCTCTCCCTGTACTTGGGAGTTAGTTTAGTTTTGACTCTTCTCCCCTTGTCCAAGTGTACATGGGATCTCTGTTTTTAAAAGTTCCTCACCAGGTTCACTCTAACCATATCTAAGGCATCTCGTAGTTGTTAGAATTTCTTCTAGAGTACCAGCACTTTACGTCGAGTTCCCTGCTGATGGAGTACTCTGGGAGGAGTGAACACTCGGCCGGTATTAAGATATGCCGAGAAGTAGCCTGTCGCTGGTGTCTGTATGGTATCATACGTGAAAGCGAGTTTCGTACTGTAAAATCACTTTATCGAGTATGCGGTTGGTCCGCTAGGTGGGATTATAGTGTGGCGTGTGACTATTTGCCATGATTCTCTGACGTCAAAGGCCATCATCATGCCGCTGCTGTGCTGTCTGTTGTCTTGTCTTAGATATCTGGTCCAGATGAAATCTGCATGCATACTTGGCAATTTCGCCGAACATTTTTGGCCAGTAATAATGTTCGGCGACTTTACTCATAATTTTCGCAATGCCAAGATGTCCTACCTTGTTGCCGAGATGTGCTCTTTCGGGACGCACAGTTTGCAGGTTGTATCCTCGGTGGTATTCTTGAAGTCGAAGAATTTGAGAACTCGGTGATATAGGTGTCTACCGATTATGCAGAAGTTTGGGTGTTCTGATGGTTTAGTTGACCCTGACTCTTACATTTTCTTATACTGATAGCACGCTATTCTTACCGATACCACTTTTCGAACTTTTGGAAACAGCGTCGGCAAGGGCGTTCTCTGATTTTCAATACTGTACTTCGAAGTCCCATTGGCTGAGTTCTATGGATTAGCGAGCGAATCGGTCGAAAACATTCTCTATTTTCTTGAGCCAGCAAAGGGCCTGGTAGTCATCATTACATAAAATAGTCACCTTTAAGATAGTCACGCATATTCCCTATTAACCACGAGGCATTCCTTCTTAGTGGTAGAATAATTTCTTTCCGCTTTATTGTGAGTTTGCTTCGCATACATGATGATCCTTTCGCGTTTGCTCTGTTTCTGAGAGAGTACCAACCCAATCCTTCTAAATCGGGTCAGGTCATGACTGGGGCTTCTGCCAACTGGGCTCTCAGTTCATTCAAGGCGGTCTATTGTCGTTATCTCCATTCTCACTTAATTCATTATGTAGAAATTCATTTAGTGGGGCCGTGATGGTGGCCATATTATAGCGTCTGTACTATGATACTCTGCCGTCGAAGCGGCGTTTCTTTGATTTTTTGTGGCGAGTTCAAGGCTAAGATGGTGGTAACCTTGTCGGTATCCGTGTGAATTTCCTGCTCGGAGATGCGATAGTCTAAATACGCGATGTCCCTCTGTTCGGTTGCAATTTCGCTTCCCGCAGGAGTCTTAATATCTCTTTTACAAGCGTAAGATGATGTTGGAAGTCGGACTTCACTATTACTAGGTCGTCTAGATAACAAAAAACGTGCTGCTCTTGTGACGGCATGACGAGTCAATCCACGAGACGCTGGAAAACGCTGGGGGCGAAATACAGTCCAAATGACAACACCGTGAACAGCATGAACATTCGGTTTGGTATAGTAAAGGAAGTAAGCGGCTTGCTGTCTTCTGTTGAAGAAATTTGACAGTATCCGTTCCGCAGGTCTATCGTAAAGAGATATCTGACTCCCCTCAGTTTATCCAAAATAGCGACGAAGCAGATAAACATTCTTTTTCGTCACTGCATTTAGTCAGCGAGAGTCAACGCAAAAGCGGTATTTACCGTATCTTTTCTGTGCTAAATCGCACAAAAAACTCCGTGGTCATATTGATGGCTTAATTGCCTCTTTGGTCAGCATTTTATTCACCTGTTCGCTTATAACCTACTGTACGCGGGGTTTCGCGGTCGGTATTTTTGTTTGATAGGTATCGTATCTAGTAAACGTATGTTGTACTGGATTAGAAGAGTAGGTCCCTTGACTGTTCCGGAAAGTCGTTTTTCTTCTTCTATCAGTCAATTCAAAGCATCGTGGTCTTCGCCTGTGGGTGATAACAATCCCATGATACATGCAGATAAAAGTGCCGATGGCGGGTATAAGGCCTCATAGTTAAGACTGAGTCGAGCCCGAGTTGGCTAAGAAAATCCATTCTTATCAGGGCCTCGTAGTTGAGGAAGTCTAGCACCATAAATGAAGCGGAGATACAACGCTCTTTGATGGTGATCAAGCCTTTCAGACTCTCTCTAATAGCCTTTCCGGTATCGTCGGCGAGGGAGTTGATGGAGTTTAGTGGTGTCGCCTTCCACCCTTGTTGGTAGCACCACCCTGCTGTCACCCCGTTTACGAGCGAAATGATGGCCTCGGTGACGACGAGGACCTCGATGCTTCTCTAATCGAGGTTGACGGTGATGCAGTAGCATTTGTACTGGCGGTGGGGGGTCGACCTTGCGGAATGAATCGGCCGGACTCTCTCCCGTTTTCCGATATTGTAGGGTAGCAATTCTATGTCAGAATTTCATCTCTTCTGCAAGAGGAGCAGAAAATTCTTGACTCGTACCGGCATTGCGTTTTGGTATGACTGCGCTGCTTACATATCCAGCAGCATTGTTTACGGTTATGCGGGTTGTGACTTGCGGCTACGGCGGAACCACCGAGTCGGACTCTTTTGCATTTGATTTTCTTAAGTTCTACGTCAATTTCTTTGACCCGTTGCACGAGATCGCAATCATACATAATCCCTTAAGAGACGTGGATATTCAACTCCGCCTTCATGTTTTAGCGAATCTTGTCCACCTGGTCTAGTTGTGAGTATCCCTCGTGTTGGTGTATCAGTATGCATAGATTGAGTGCGAATGATCGGAAGCTCTTGTTAGGGTCGTGTTGGCTCTCGTTAATCTGTTGAGAGATCGCCGTTCTTTCTCCGGAAAGAAGGAAAAATTTTCGAAATTGATCTCGGAAGTGTTTCCAGGTCTTGATGGTCTCGGCACTTCGGTACCATAACAGCGTTTCACCATACAGTAAGTCTGGTATCCCTAGAAGAAACTACATGCCCGAGAGCTCGTATGCTGTTTGGAGTTCTGCGATTCGTTTCAGAAATACGATGATGTCTTTGCCATCGAAATGGTAATTCCACTTCCTCATTTAATCTAACACGCAATAATCGGGAGGCACAGCGTATTTCCAGAGAGGGTTGGAGTTTGCTAGACTTCCGGGCGTTGAAGAAGCTACTCATTTTGCGAAAAAACACCGATGAGCTGCGGGACGGGAACATCTCTCGGTTGCTCGCAGTTTTTTGTTGAGATAAAAATGTAATATAAGTGTCCGCCATTCATCGGTGGACGGTGAACCTCAGAGCGAAGCCCTTACACACCGATGGTTGATATTTCTTATTCTATTTACCAACCTTTGAAGCCACCGACAGGAGCACCCTTGTTCAATAGAAGAGGGTAGGCTTGGAACAACCTCACCCTCTCGATAAAGCGAATGCGGGTGAGTAGAATTTTTCGATGTTATTGGGAACGACTCTCTTAGTCCCCAGACTTTACGAAGGTAAAAAGATACCTTGGTAAGATCTGACGTTGCCCAGCGAGGACCACGAGGAGGTGGAGTCGCCACTCACATGAGCTAGACCGTTGATGCGTACCCCATGACTATACTTTACTACTTAATAGCTCAGTGACATAGCGCGATAACAACGGGTAGATTTCACTGATCAAAAATATATTGTGTTCCAGTAGCTAGTCGAAACCAGCCGCTGAAGTAACTTCACAAAACCAGATCGAAGTCTCTCGTACCTCTCGCAGGCGGAAACCACGTGTTCCGCCATTTGTCTTTCTCTACAAGCACAGAACTCGGAACCTAAGATACCGATCCTTGCTAAATTAAAGTTTATCAATTACCTTGCTCCTTAACTCCGCAGTGGCCATTTTGCCTCTCCCCAAATTGTGCTGGAGAACTCGAAATTCTCCCGGTATGCCGCCGAGCTATAGTCGATGATTAAATGTCTCGTGCGCTTGTTTGTATGAAGTACATGCCCTATTCGTCAGCACATAGTCCATTGACTTACCCCTCCTTCAGAGGCCACAACGAGGGGTTCTGAAGGCCAAGGCAAGGTGGGCCTACCTTATCAGGGCAAGTTTCCCTCTTGTGGCCACCTAAATGACAATGCCCGCATGTTTATCTTACTGCCCGACAATACTTGGCCACATGGCCAAGTCCCAGGCATTTGTAACATCGGGAGAGCGAGATGTATTTCAAAATCCTACATTTTGTTCACCCGATGTAAATCCGCTCAAGGTCCCGCAAGATGTTTCCGGTGTCACCTCCACAATCCAGTTAACGGATTTCTCTTTCTTAAGGCCGATATTAAATTTAAAGCCGTCAGACCTCTTGGATCTTTCATATCTTACATATTCACCGAGGATTCCCTCATTAAAATCGTAAATGTCTTTCACGACCACAACGGGAGATATTTCCCTAGGGACATCGTAAACGATGACCCTAGAGAGCCGACCCTCAGGGGTGCTGGCCACCAGACCACCCCGAGAAAGAATCGTGCGACTTCACAGTCTTTGCGGATTCTCCTTCGACTGAGTCTACAGGTACCATTCGTCCTTCTACCTCGAAGGGTAGGCAGAATTAGAACAGCAGAGACCATGTGACAGATAGAGCTTTCCAATAACCGAGGGCATAGTACTCTCGGCCACTTTTCATGAATGATCATAGCGACGTCAGTGGGACGTCAGGGCCGCCTACGTAGAGTGATCGAGCCCACGTTGGAGGCTACCGGTTGCAACAAAATATCATGGGCAACATAGCCGTGAATGGAAGCCGCTTACAGAAGACGACCTCTTCTACACAACTACATTATCTGGACTTATAAGCTAGAACAAAATAGACATATTAATATCACTACCTACTTTGATATTGATTCCCACCGGCCTTGATTCGGGTCTAGATAGTCGTTATCCACCAAGCTAGCACCCATTTACTGGCCCCTGTTGAGACGAAGATAAAATGTTTTGGAATATCTTTGCCTCTAGATTCTAGCTCGTTTGTACATTCCTTTACTTCCTCTTCATTCTGACCATCCGTCTGCGGTTCCTCCGGGTCCGCATTCCGATCCTGATAGAGTGCCTTGTTCTTCTGTATAAACTTCGTAAGCCTTTGACGCAGGACGGTGATGTTTATTTCTGTTGAAAGTTGCTGCTTCTTCAACTCGACGATAACCTCGGATTCTGTTAGTTTTGAAATTCAGGCCTACGGCATTTTTGTTGTTTTATAATTCTTATTCAAAGACTTACTTGAAATCTTCCTTAACTATAATTTGCTTTAACCGACTTATTCTAGTTTTCTCTATTTCCAATGCGCGGTTTCTATTTTCATCTCTTTTTTTCGGACTCTAAAAATTCTTGTTCGGTTGCTATATAACATTAGTATTTTTGTATTCTCTTTCTCCTTTTTATCATTTGCTTTTCCTGCTCGTTTTTATTTCTTTATACGTAATATTGTAATTCACACACACACACACACACACACACACACACACACACACACACACACACACACACACACACACACACAGAGTTTTCTTACCTTTTTTTCAGTTCCATTGTTCTCGCTGGCTCTGTTTCTGCAACTTGCATTATCTTATGTTTACTAGAAACGCGAGATAGCTTCGGCCAGTCCGGGGCTCTTTGGGTGCGTTTGTTTTATTTAAATGATTAGAAAGTATTTTAACATGACTTATAACAATGATTAAAAAGTATTTTAACGCGACTTATAACAACGATTAGAAAGTATTTTAACGCGACTTATAACAATGATTAGAAAGTATTTTAACGCGACTTATAACAACGATTAGAAAGTATTTTAACGCGACTTATAACAATGATTAGAAAGTATTTTAACGCGACTTATAACAATGATTAGAAAGTATTTAAACGCGACTTACAGTGATAGTTTAACGCGATTAATGATAAAGATTTACAAGAATTTTAACACGACTTATAGAAATATCTTAATGCGACTGACAATAATAAATAAACGAGACTGACAGAAATGATTTAACAAGACTTATATTAGTACATTCGCGGAGCTCGCAGTGGTGACGGCGGTTTTTTGGGATGGTACAAGACTCGACACGTTAACCAGCGTTGCCGAGAATGGGATCCAGAGCGTCAAGCAACGTCCCTGTGGTAAAGAGCGGAACTCAGTACGCAAGCCAGCGTTACCGAGAAGACAGGAGATAAGCTTTTTCAGCCAGTCCGACTTGTCTGGAAGTCGAGGAGAACGATCCTCTTTCACTGCGCACTGGCCTTTTCTTGTCCTCGACAAGGCTCTTACTTCTTTTGCCAGGACAAAAGGAAAAAGATGCGCAAGTTTAAGGCGCACGCTAAGCGAGAGAGGCAGTGGAGGCGAAGAGTTGTAGAGAGAGAGAGCGCGTATCGGACGTAAGTGCAGCGTGCTGAGGCGGCTCGACGCGCTTGTTAAACACTATTTACTCTTACTTACTATATACTTGCTTTATACATCTCTAAAAGATGCATTTGACACTTATACATACTTTTGTTCATTCACACACATACACGCTGTTTCTTATTGTTTTTTTTTAGCGACGGACTCTACCTTCACAAAGTTGTAACGATAATTAAAATTAAAAGGAAGCTTACATTTCTAGTGTCGAAACACTTTTCAATTGTTTTTTCTAAATAGCAGGCTTAGAGAAATTTACATAAAAAAGATTAATTTTATAAAAAGAGATTGTGCCCAGAAATAATCCTCGTTTTGAAGATTAACCGAAAAAGGAAATACAGGCGTAATTCCGACGCTGTGGCACTTCACGAAATATAAGAAATTCTCGACAGCAGGTTCACAGTTTACCATTTACTATTGATAAAAGAACACGTTACAATGAACATACAAGGTTGATAAAAGAACACGTTATAATGAACATACAAGATTGATAAAAGAACACGTTACAATGAACATACAAGGTTGCTAAAAGAACACGTTACAATGAACATACAAGGTTGATAAAAGAACACGTTGCAATGAACATACAAGGTTGATAAAAGAACACGTTACAATGAACATACAAGGTTGATAAAAAACACGTTACAATGAATATACAAGGTTGATAAAAGATCACATTACAATGAACATACAAGGTTAGACGAAAAGTGTACAAATATAAGTGCGGAAACCTGTGTGTTCAAGGATGGATTAATAACCTAATTATACCTTTTTTATTGTACCTTTGAAAAACATTAAGTAACTGAAGAATAATTAGTCGATATCCCATAAAATTATAGCATACTTTTCTATTGAGAAACCGTATTACATTGTATTATAATAGAGAAATTTTGCAAATATTGGTATTCGTGTATTAATATAAATCTCTGTCCCTAATTCATGTACCAATTATATATAAATATTAACTAGGCTGACCTTAGTAGCTTAATTTCTCAGAAGATACTGTAAAATAAAGATAAATATTTCATAAGAAATAGAAAAGGAAGGGAAAAGTAATTTATTAGATACTTCAAAAGTAAAAATTATTGGACGTTAGGACAGAATTTTACCTTCCTTCATACCATACAATTTATCGCAATCACTTTATCTGCTTTGCGTTTTTCATTAAATAATAACTTTAATTAAATAATAAATGTAAATAAGTATAAAAGAATTTAGTTTAAAAAAATACTAGATAGTATTAATTCTTTCTCAATATCATTTAAATAATTATCGTAAATCAAACATTGATCCTTCGAGCCGAATTTAAATAAAAAAAGTGACTTTTGGCGCACTGGGGAACTCCAGGAGGTGCTGACATTAGGCGCATCTCCGAGGAGAGCTGACATTTGGCGCACTCTCAAGGAATGCTGATGTTTGGCGCGTTTTCGGTCATGCTGACATTTGGAGCATGACATCTAGTGCTGACATTTTGCGCACAAAGAACTGGTGCTGACATTTGGCTCATGTCTCCGAATATAGATATAGATCAGCAGTCGCGTAGCCGGAGATACAGCCTCTTGGCTAGACTTTTCCCACCGTCTTTCGCCGAGATGTAAAATGAGTAAATCCCGCCGGATAAACCAACGTTTATATACCGTCGCCGTTCGATAAGTGTTATAATTCCGCCATCAAGTGTATGCGAAAGCGTCGCATCGCCAATTTATTAGTCTTTGTATAATTCGCCGTCTAGTTTGCGAAAGCGCCGTATCACTGACTGATTTATGCTTGTAAAACCTCACTGTCTAGTGTGTAAGAAAGTGCTGCATGTATTATGTATCGCAGTTATTTAATTTGTAAGCTACCATGTTCGCCGAGAATTTATAAAAATTATAATCATTATAGAATATTTACCGATAGTATCTAATTTATTACTGTAACTGTTTTTGCAAGCGGTAAGCGCACCGCAAAATAAATAAACCCTCTGTAAGTTTAGTTGAATAAAAATAATCTTAAGTTTGATATAAAACATAAAGAAAACGCTTCATTTATTTCGCCCCGGTTTCCTCGCGCCTCCTCCTCCCGCCGTGAACCTGGTTCGATATTGAACCATTCCGGGCAGGACAGTCAAGGAGCACGAGAAACCGAGCCACTGTCGCCAGCAGAAGGACGAGTAATAATGGAAGAGTTAAAAAAAGAACGTTCTAAACTCAAAGGAATGTTTCTCGTTTAATATGATAAGACTGACATTGCATAATAAAAAATTAAAAAATTAAAATATGAGACTGCGAAGAGTTTATTAGAAAAATAATACGAATCAATCGGAAATAAAAGCATTAGTCACTCAAAATCAATATCTAGTAGCAATGGTAAAATGAGAGCTTGAATTTTTTGAAAGCACTTATTATGATGTAGTAATAAGACAAAAAAATTGATAATGTAATCGTTCAATACCCCGATCTGGATCGTTTTCCTCTGGTGTCGGCACAGAGGATGACAATATATTCGCAAACAATATATTTCAAACAAAAATAAATGATGGCTTAAATTTCGTGATATTACTCGCGTAGTATTGTTTAAAGATGAGATATGAAGATGAAAATGCATTGATACACCACCATATTACTTTTTGATATTTCATATATAATTCCTGATTCACATGTAGAATTATTGTAAATTATTAATACGGTAAAAATCTTGTTTAGGCACTAAACGTTTTGCATTTTAAAACAGAGTATTGAGATATAATGATAATTTATTAAGTAAAAATTAAGTTAAATTATAGAAAATTAATGGGAGGCTTTTTTACTCAATACAAAAAAAGATTGCATTAAATAATACGTTGAATTTTGGAAAACTATTGCAAATATTTACGTAAAATAAATTCGCGAAAAACTTCTGTAGATAATAAATTTAAAAACTGTTTATTAAAATTTAACAAAATAAAAAATATAACAAATGATCAAAAAAGAAACACGATATTGAATTGTAAAGAAGACGTTATATACTAAGCTACGATGACAATTTAAATCCAAGTTTTCAGATTATTCAAAAAAATAACATGCTTTCTATTAAAGAAAAAAAAGTAAAAATCACTTGAAAAAATAGATGTAGCTAGCATAAAAATTCTGTGTGTTATTTAATTGGTGAATTGACAGCATGATAAATCGCGTCTAAATTTTATTTAATTGGAGTCATCTTTCTTGATAAACTTAATGAAATGAAAGAAAGTTCAATTGAATAATGAACTACTAATTTTGCTAGGACTGTGTTGGGATGGATAATGGACAGCAAAATGAATTATTTTATACAGAAAAAACAAAAAAATACTTGCAATCGAATATTATAAAGAACATATTAAATAGTAAATTCAAGGAACAATTTAAAAAATTTTGGAAAATTGAAAATATTTGATTATTTTAACAATATTTTCTTGAAAATATAATAAGAGAACATGACAATCGATTCATTGTAAACGTATTATTTCATGTATAATTAAATAAGCTTGGTTACTTGAGGTTAATTATAATGAATCGATTATATCGATAAAGCAAAAATTGAGTAAGAATGTTTAGATAAAGAAATCCAATACATACTATTTACAGAGGTTTATGAAGTTTTAGATACATTACTGAAATAGGGTAAATGTTTGTAAAGAGAAGAATAAAGCCAAGAATATTATCTTTCGCACTGTGCAGTAATAAAGGAAAACAGTACGACTTCAAATTATGCATTGTTTTCGATGGTCAGCAAAGACAATGACTATACTTTCTTTAAATGATGAATAACATATTGGATACGCAGTGAAATATCAACTTTTTGCAATAATAGTAAGATTTTGTTATCATAAGTATGTTTTATTAGCTGACATTTCTAAGATCTACCAACAGATATATGTTAACAAAAATAAAGACTGATGCATAAAATTTTATGATGCAGTGATGTTTCTCTTCCCATAAAAATGTAAACTAAATATAATTACTTGCAGTTTAGCTTTTATCTCTTTGTTAGCAACAAGATACATTAAAGAATTAGGACCTTTGGAAATTTTATCTGAATAGTTTAGAAATAATAATACACGATTTTTATGTTAATTATTTCTTAACAGGAGTCCATTTAATTGAAAAAGCGATAAAAATTAAAATGAAATTACAAAAAATTTTATGCAAGACAGAAGTTACAACTATATAAAAGGGCATTTAATAGGCCTCAAATAATAAATAAATAAAATTGAAAATTAAAAAGAAATATTACTACTAAAAGGTAAGAAATCTGAAACATTGGAACCATATTGGAATTCAAATAATGATATTCTCGTATATTCAGTAACGGAAACTGAAATGAAAAAATAATAGAAACGCATAATATTATGCATAATTCTGCAAATTTTTGATCAGCTCAGATATCTTAGTCCAGCAATAATAAGGTCAAAGGTTCTTACGGAGACTGTGAGAATAAAATATCAATTGAGATGATGCATTTATCGAAGTAATACAAACTAAGTGGTCGAAAATTTATGGAGAAATACGTAACATAAATGAGATTATAGTGCAACTCTTTGTGAATAATAATAATAATAATAATAATAATAATAATAATAATAATAATAATAATAATAATAATAATAATAATAATAATAATAATAATAATAATAATAATAATAATAATAATAATAATAATAATAATAATAATAATAATAATAATAATAATAATACAGAATATGAGTACCATTAATTCTGAGACGCATCTGAAACTACATTTGGAGCGTGTATTTATGTATGCTCTAAAAATAATAAAGGACAACGGACTACCGAATTGTTATACAAAGGTAAGATTCGCACCATTAAGGACAATACTTTTGTTATTGAAACTGTCAAGCGCATTATTATTGGTTCAGTTTGCTAATAAAATTTCAGCGGCTTATATTATTCCAATAACTAAATGATATTTTTGCACTGACTCAACTATCATACTGGTTCAGACCAAAAAATATCTTCCAAAAAATAGAAGACATTTGTAGCAAATTGAACAGCGAAAATCCCAAACATAAATAAATGATTAAAATTATAATCAGAAAACGTACTTAATTAATATCATTAAGAAAAACAGACTTTAATTTTAATTACCCTAATTGAAGAAACAGGCCACTAAAAATTAAAGTTAGGAAGTCAATTGGTACAGAAAGTAAAGACGCCGTATTGACAGATTTAAATACAGCTGACATTAGATAACCTATAATAATTACATATTTAATACATACATAATAGTAATTTACTCGTATAACAAAACATAAACTTACCAACTGCTGATGCCGAGAAAGCACTAAGAATAATAGGTATAATAAATAAAATAAAATTGCAATAGTTCTCATTTAAGCCCACAAACACGTAAATAAAGCTTCCAAATAAGAATGGTTGTATGATTGCTCCTGGAATCTAAGATACATATTTAAATTAAATAATATATTATTTATTAAAAGTTAAGTATTATTTTATGATATTAGATAATCAAAAAATTTAAGTTTATACACATTATATTATTAATTATTTTTTATGGTTATTAATCTTAAATAATTAAATATTTATCCAACAATATCCGAAGGATTATTGGATGTCATCGAATTTGTGAATAAGTAAATATTTATCCTCGACTCTGTATTAATGCGGAGAATTATCACCAAGTAAAGTAATTATAAAAGCAAAATATTTAAGTACCTGCTTATCATTATATATGTAACAATTTATATTTCGTTTCTTTGGTGTCATGCGTCTTTTGCAGCGGCGGCGGTTTAATCTCTCGTATTTCGTAGCAGTCTCGATTCAGATGACTCGAGGTCGGACTGGGTTCATGGTGTGTCGAAAAACTACACCAGGAGCTGTGCAGTAAAAAGCTACACGGCGGGAGAGTGTGCCGATAAGCTACACTTCCTGAAGGTCTTGGTGCATTGAAAGACTATATCAAGGATTGCGCACCAAAAGGTTGCATGGTGGGGGAGCGCGCTGACAGGCTGCACTAGGGTCAAGCGCCAAAGATTGCACGACCATGGGAGATCTCCAACTTTTATCCAACTCTGTCTTTTCACAAGTTCGCCCCTTTTACATTAAATAAGGCTCTCCTTTCTTCGCTTTTCATAAGCTGTATAGTGGATGAAGCATACTTTTATACTTGCAGGGCCTCGCGGAGAAGCAGTCCCGCTTAGCCTTTACCCTCACAATCTGTGGACGAAAGTTAGCGGCGGGGAAACAGAGGCGGCTGTGGCGCAAGCGCGTCGCACTTGCTCGCGTAAGGCTTAATATTGCACCGGCTAAGGTCTGACGCATAACCGAGGCTTAATACATAGCCAAGGCTCCCCTCTACAGCTGCATTCTCTCAATCACTTACTCCGCATTATTCCTTGCACATGCACTGTGCAGTGTCTTCCCATTGCGGGACATATTCGCGCTTTCTCACTACGCATCCTCTCTCACTCACGTACTGTGCACTTTCGGCCGATGCTAGGCCACGTAAGTTTCACTCATACATACACTCACTTATATGTTCGCAACGGACTTTTCCGTCGCATATATAATACACATGTAATCATTTAAGTTTGTATATAATTCAAGTAAAAGTCTTAAATATGCAACACAAATGAGCTACAGAAAAATGTTGTCTGAAATATGTTTCAATTCTCGTATAATTAAATAAAAACGAGTGCTATAAAATGATGAAGAAATTGATTCATCCAGAGCGGGATCTGACTATAGTATAAACGAAATGAGAGATTAAAATATATAACTATTTTATATTTTAAAGAGAATAAGTTTTAACATTTAATAAAAATAAAAATTTTATATTTTTACAAATTAATTGAAAATATTTTAATCGTGGAATCGAAACAATTTGAAAGATATATAAAATAAATTATTAATGAAGTGTTTTTAATCGGATATTTGTTTGACTATACGAATGTTTCTATTATGAATTCTATTATCATTAATTATAATTATGATAACTTAATATAAATAGATATAATAATTATTATTGATATTATAGTTATACTAGATTGTACTATTATATCTTATAGAATCTAATATAAATATTGTCATATAAGAATCATACAATATTATAAATATTCATTATAAAGAAATATGTTTAAATCATGGATTATAACTTGGTTGTTTGATCCTAGATGATAAAAAATTGAATTTATTAAACTATAATATACATTTTTAAGTTAATAAATACACTTATAACGATCGATTACGTTTTACGTCATGGGTTCTTATCAGACGCTATGTGACGTTCGATACGTTTTACACGGTTGCGGCTTGAGTCCCTGCTTACTCGTCCTTCTGGTGATGGTGGCGACTCTGTTTCTCGTATCCCCTGACTGTCCCGTTCCAGATAGCTCAATGATGAACCAGGTTCGTGGCGGGAGGAGGAGATGCGAGGAGACCGGGGCGAAATAATCAATGTGTTTTCTTTATGTTTAAAATAAAAACTCAAGATTATTTTTGTTCAATTAAACTTACAGAGGCTTTATTTATTTTGCGGTGCGCTTACGGCTTACAAAGAAATCTTAACGGTTACAGTGACGAGTTAGATATTTTCGGTAAATAATAATTATCCTTTTTATAAATTCTCGGCGGACATTTAAATGACTGCGATACATAATACATGCGGCACTTTCTTACACACTAGATGGCGAAGTTTTACAAGTATAGATCAGTTGATGATGCGGCGCTTTTTCATACCAGACGGCGAATTACAACAAAAATTAATAAATTGGCGATGCGACACTTTTGCATACACTGTACGGCAAAATTACAACAAAGACCAATAAATCGGCGATACGACACTTTCGCATACACTATACGGCGGAATTACAACACTTATTGAACGGCGACGGTATATTAACGCGAGTTTACTTGGCGGGATTTCACTTAATATCTCGGCGGAAGATAGCGGGGGGGGGGAGTCTAGTCAAGAGGCTGTGTCTTCGAATGCGCGATCGCGGACCTAGGTCTATACCCGGGGAAGTGTGCCAAAAGTCAGCACTTCTTGGAGCTCTCTAGTACGCCTTTTGCGACGAAGGGATTCATCGCACACTTAAAACAGTCGAAGTGTTATCTATATTATTTGATAGTACTTTCTTACGTCTTTTATTCTCTTACATATGCTTGGTAATTAATTATACTATAAAAATATCATTAATTCTGTACTATAGCTTATTATTACAACTTTGCTAATACTTATATCTAGATAAAAGACATAGATAATGCAGTACAGGTTTATTAGTTTGAAGAAAAAATTAGTAGAATATATTATCATATTTTATATAATTATAAGAATTCTTTCTATATTATATAGAAAATACAATAATTAATGTTTTTTCATATCAGTTTTGATTTTAAAATCATTTTTAAATTTTTTTAAATACAGTTTTGATATAGTGTTAACTTGCTTTTTAATTTTTTTTTAAATAAAATAATTGATCGTTTTAATCTTCTCTTAATCAACTTTCTTTATACTTGTTGGTATTATATACTTAAAATAGAATATTTCAGTGATTAATACGAAAAAGTATACTTACTGGCTCTTAGAAATTACTATAATCACTCATAACCAGAGGTTCTAAATGATTAATACAATCAACATCGAGTTCAACCTGTTTTAGTGAGTCATAACCTTATAGTTCTCAATTGCAAGTGTTTAATAAACCACCAAATTTTTAAATTTATTGTTACCATTTATTAAAAAGATTATTTTCTAATAAATATAATATTTTTATAACATTTTAACTAAGGCTTTTGTGGAAGTTTGAACAATCTTTGAACCCTTTTTAGATGAAGACCCTGTTTAAGTGTTTGCTTAAGTAAATAACAACGCGATATATAATGTTGTTTAGTTAGGTTTTTTTATATAGATAAAAAAATTACTAGGAAACTCGATAAGAGCCATTATTTTTTTTCTTAAGTTTGCTTTTTGTAATATTTAATTGTTTATGATAATATGTTAATCTATATAGCACTGAAGCTATGAAATAAAACATATCGATAAATCTAAAATTAAAATCAGTATTACTTCTTTAATATATTTCATAAAGAAAATATATTTATTCTGAGTTTGATTAAGAATTGAAATATTTTAATGTCAAATCCATTAATTAGCAAATAAATTAGAGTTATTTATTGAGTATTATTATTAAGTTTTCAAAAAATAGATATCAGAAGATTTATTTATCAGAAGTTTATCATTGTAATTGCATTTATAAAGACTTCTACACTGTATCCTGCGTACATCTGATATTCGTGTTCCGGAGTATTCAAGATTTTACATATTTAAAACCTGCGTATTCTAAAATAAATATACTCTCTTTATATGTACAGTTTTTAAATTGAAGAATTTATAGTGTGCTCTATTAGTTTACATTTACAAGTAGTTAATATTTGATTATAAATTTATAATGTTTTAAGGCGTGATATATTTTTAATACATAAATTAAATTTTGTATATCATCATCACATTTATGTATTAATCTTTTAATTAAAGAATTATTAATATATATATTAATCTTTTCATAAAAATATGAAAATAGCTGAAAAGCGCAGTTTAGAACAGTTGGCGTTCAGCAAACCATTGCCGCTTCAGTGTAGTATCGTATAGTTTCAACTATATAGCGCTTGAGGTGCCTTCGAAGTTCGTGCCTTTTATCGGGCTGCCACTAGGCGCTCGTCACCCCGAGTTTAACCTTTTAGTTCACCCGTCTTTTTTATTATTTTATTTATCATTACTTGTATTTTATTATAATGATTAGCGTAAATTGTTTTATTCAGTACATATGCATGTTTGTATTTTATTTCAGCAAGTAATTTTATATATGAACTAGTTTTTATTCAACTATATTTACAGAAAGAGTTCAAATTAATTGTGAGGTCCTACTTGAGTCCCACAATTCATATTACGGTTTTAATATGGTTATTTTATAAATTAGTTATTTTATAAATCGGTTATTTTATAAATTGTATTTATAAAATGCTATTCTTACTCAAATATACTCTGTAGAAGTAAAATACTTATAAGTATATATAATTTTATTATTTGTAATTCAGAGGTTTATTTTGTATGAGATCATTTTAATTAGAAAATAAACACTTATATTTCATGAAATTAATGTTTACTTCGACTGCGGTATTAAATCATTTGCAATTGTATTCAATAGCATGCATCATTTATCATGTTCTTGTGTTTTCTTTTTGCTCTTATGCAAAGTAAATTCAACTTGGATCGGTCTATAAACGTAAAAATAAAATGGAAATTTTTGTAGATAGAAATTAGAATGAAACGTATGTGAGAAATGGAAAAAGACATGTAAAAGTTGTCGTACTACCGATGGAAAAATTGCATCTTGATTATTTACTATTAGCCCTTGTTGTAAGACACTAGTAACGTAATACATGACTAGACAGTTATGATGTTTATCGAAGAGAGAGGCTCTCCTATATAATCAGTGTGAAGCCCGATTAGATAGTGAAAGAATCAATTGCAAAGAAACAGCATGTGTTAGTGGGAACTTGTCAATAAGCAGCGTATTCGGTAACTAAAAAGGTAAAGAAAGACATAAAGTCACAGCACTATACACAGGACAAATTCTAAATATTTTCGGCTGTTTCAGATCTGGTATGATAATATAGAAGCTCCCTAAATGCTTCAAAGTACTTAGAACAGCTAATATTTTTATAATAATATTTAATTGTCATTGAAAGTGATAACAACTAACTTTTTTTAAATTTTAAAAAAGAATGGTTATTTGGAAAATTTAAATTCAAATCAAAATATTATGTTCTAGATAAAATTTCTTTTAGTTAAATATTTTCATATGAAAGCTCATTAAAAAGTATTTGCAAATTATTTACAATCGAATTTAATAACCTTTTTCTGAAGTGTCAGTAATTCTAGTAATAAAATCATTTTTTCAAAAATAGCAGAAATAAAATGCATAATAATTTGTCAATATTCATTATTTTTCTCTTTTTGATGATACACATGTATTTTAAACTCTGAATATGAATCAATATATTTTCAAACATATTTTATTAGGCACAATGTTGAAGGTTCAATGGAAAACATGACCAATATATTAAATTTATTTTTTTAATTATGTAATGTTTATATCAGATTTAATTATATTACATACCGTTACTATGACTTTACTCAAATAGTATGGAGCTGGATTGTAGAGTCCACTAGAAATATCTCTTAATAAGAAAGGTAGTTCATTTGAAAAAGTGTGAAATACTGAATAATTAAAAGTAAATATTGTCTCAGTTATTATGAGATACAAGAGACCCTGTATATTCTGAATGCCTTTTTGATCAATATTTTTAGTAATGCCAACATACGGCGTACTTAATAAAATACTAATAAACTGAAATTAAATTTCGAAATTTAAGAATAAAAAGCGATCAATTTTTTAACAAAAAATAAATTAAAATCATGAAATAAAGTTTGCTTAATGAAACTGACCATATATAAACAAAATCTTAAGCACATGGATGATAAGTTTCTTTTATAATCAATAAATATCCTCCATGTTAGCCAAAGCAGTTGCGTAGTAGCTCGTACTTTCTTAAATGTATTCGTTGGTAACCACTTTTCATAAAATATTTGTTGTGAGAAATTATTGATTGATTTTTCTATATAGGATTTATCGATCATTTGTACAACTCGCTGGCCATATATTGATTTTTCATATTCATTGCAAATCCATTTTACCTATTAAAAAATAATGAACATTTATATCTAGAAAATTAAAAGGATTTTTAAACAATCTTTAGTAAAAATTTACCTTCTTTTGGCTTTCTAATTCTTTTTCTCTATTGACTGAAAGTTGTTGCACAAAGAATTCAGCACTATTAAAAGTATCTGGGCATTGTATGTTTATGCTGGAAATTAAAGTATTTATATATTATCAAATTATGCTCAAAGTTAAGAAATTTTAATATAACCTATTAAAAAACTGTAAGGCTTCTAAGGTGCTTCCTTGAAATGCTAGTCTTCCACTGGATAGTAATATAATCTCATTAAACAGTTCTAGAAGGCCCGATGCAGGCTGATGTAGAGAACAGATAACTATACATCCTCGACCAGCAAGATCTCTTAACGTTTTAGTTACAGTAATTGCAGCAAAATTATCTAGACCTGTTGTCGGCTCATCGCAGAATAACACTCTTGGTTCAGTAAGAAGCTAATTTATGCATATAATTTATACATATATTTATAAAATTATGATATAAAATACAGATATTCAAAGTGTTCATAAAATTTTATATTTTTGTTTTTTTCGTTATTAATTAGTTACAACATACTTAATTTTATATCTCTAAAATTTTAAATGATATACATATTGAATATTATTTAATACTATTTAGAATTTTTAAAATTTTGAAAAGTCTGTATTTTCTTAAAAAAAAAATTTAAAATGTGACTTATAATTTCCTTTACGTTAAACATAGTCGACACCACTTATCTGAATCTACATTAATAAAATATTCCTTAATTATACCTGAAAAATTTACATGCATATTTAAAATATTGGCATTATTACATTCAATAATTACATTATTAAAAATATTCAATTACATAATATATTATTCAATTACATAATATCTTTTAAATAGAATATATATTTTTCTATCGTTCAGTAGTTTTTCAAGTATAAAATTCAAAAACCTTGATTTTACTAATGAATCAAATATATTGAATATTTTCAAGCATTTCTTTGTAACACTAAATGAAACTGATGAGTATGTACTTGAGGGTATTTATACAAGCAGTTGTTTGGATTCCTGGATAAGATACGCATATTGGTTTCTTCTCAAATACTTCAGAGACCAGGATTACCTTCCTCTGACTGCAGTTTTTTCATTATTTTCATTCTCTGATGAAATATATTGATTATAAATCAGAAATATTGAGTTCAATTTCGCTCTCAATTTTGTACTTCTGTGATTTTTTTAAATATATTCGACTCCGTCACAGTTTATTATTATTTGTGCTGTACCTTAAACTGTTTTCTTATGCATTATTGCTGTCGTTACTTACTCTTGAATTTTACAAATAATAATTTTAATAGACTCAAATATTTTACTTTTCTGATTTGTAAACTAATTATATAGTTGTATGAGTGTTTGTACATTTAGTAAAAGACAATCCGCGTCACATAAAAGAAAGAATAAAAAATGATAAATCGAACAGAAAGTCGATAAAAAGTAAAGGAAAAAAATGAATAATGTAATTTAATAAAAGGGAACGCAATAATAATATAAAAAATAGTGTTAGTTGCCTTCGATGAAAACGCAAAAAGTGCATGGTGGTTAATAATCTTCCGACCGCATTACGTGGTAAGTGGAAACGCTACGTGGTTTATGTCACCCATCTTGAGCTTTAATACGGTAATTGCACTGTATGCGAAAAATTAAGGTTTGAAACCTCCTTCTCAGTCATGCCACGTAGTGAATTTCACCGCTATGGGCCTTACATGGTTTGCCTTGTTACACGTGACGATGAACTTGCGATGTAGAGATGAAGTTCAAAGACGTTCCTTCTGGTCGTGCTCCGTGGCGAACCTTACGGATGTGGATTTTACAAGTCGCGTTGTTAACATGTAGCGATTGAATTACGAACACGGCGATTACACAGTAAAGTCGGTGATAAGATTAGCGATCTTAAGCCATGAACCGTGGTGTACGCAAACTGAACGTCCTGCTGATTATACTGGTCACACTGGTCACAGACGATTCAATCTGGATCAATCTTTGCAATATTTCGTCTACACGGCTCATAATTCTCGACAGCGAACACACGTTTTCCGTTTACGATTAGTAAGCATTGTGTATTTTGACTATTTTTGCGATGTAAACACACAAAATACTTTACGGATGGTACAAATGCGGAAGAAAACAAGAAAAAGAAAAGACCACTCCTGCTGCAAGCAGTACGCACCACCAGAAAATAGACAAGGAATTAACAGGCAATAACAATAAAGAAAGATCGTCTATTTCTAGTAGCCGTGGTTTTATTAATCCTCTGCGTTGTCATAGAAAGTTTGGACGAAGTGAATGGGCATTCACTTATGCTACCGAAATTTCGCTTCCTTTACAAAAAACACGCTTTGGCGCTGAATTCAAATTAGCATTATATGAAAACTGCTTGAAAAATCCTAAACAATAGTATAAATAATGTAGAATCAAATTTCTATTAATTTAATTTCTAATACGATCAATTAATATATAGAGATCCTTTAATTTTAATTATAGGGTTAAAATGTAAAATTAGATTCAACTATATGCATAAATAAACTATTTGCTCATAACTTGTATTGTAAAAAGAAATAATAACAAATTAATAAAGATATAAAAAGAAGAAGTTGTCACAAAAAAGGGTATATGTAAATTAGGGACAGAAATTATATAACTTCTTACTAAACTCCGTTATAAACCGTTGAGGTTTATAAACCTCGCCTCACAATATGCAGTGATATATATAAGTGAGATATTTAGATAGTAAAATAATCGGTGCTGAAGTTAGGGACGAAATTATAGTAATACGTAGATACATAATGTAGTCACATAACAAACACGATGCTGATTTCCCTCAGGGTAATTATGAGCATACAGGGTGGCGAACAAAACCCTGGAGGTGTTGTAACCCTAAATGCAAAGACAAGGAAAAGAAACACATGTAAAAATGACACTCAAAAGGAAACTACCTGAAGTGTACCTCATTGTTTTTCTATAAATTGTGATATGTGTAGCATAACAAAAAATATTAGATGCGATTGTTTTTTACATGGTAACTCAGCAATTTAAGGGTTGAAAAGCACCCTTTAAATTTACCTTCAAACATCATTTTTTTTTAATATCTCAAAAAAGAATTAAATTCTTGGGAAAAAAACCAACGCCTATTTATTTCTTTTAAAGAAACACTTATGTGGAAATTTTTTTACTTCAAAGGGTTGCATCTTTTATTTTCTATCAGAGTGAGAATGACATACTTTTCATTTATTTCTCTTTTTTTCTCTAGAAATTTTTTAATTAAACAAACTCATAAAAAATCATTTTATGATAAGCAACATTAAGATGTAAAGTTGACGTAACTTGGGGTTTTTGAAAAAAAAAATTCAAAAGGGTAACTACTTCTAACAAGAGTTTCCGTAAATGTACCTTAATATAAAAAAATATATAAGAAAAATATAAAAAAATGTAAGAAATATATTTGTATGTAATTATACAACCATTTTAGGGATAAAAAATACCCTTATAGTTCACCTCTGATACATTTTTATTTAAAAAATACATACATTTATATTGAATACATTAAGTGAATACATTTTCATTTAAAAGAAAAACGATTTTCGAGGGTAAACTTTAAGAGTGCTTTCCTTATCAGTCACTTTGTGAGTAATACGTAGAATACACGGCAGAAAGTGAAGAATTTTTCGTTTACCTCGGCTACTCACAATTCAGTTCACACATAAAAGAAACGAACAAGAACATTAAAGGAAAGTCTTTCAGAATTTTTCGAAGTACTCTTCGATCTGACATAAATAGTGTACTGCTTCTGGATGGTCCGAACACAGTGTTTAGGTACTTGCTTTAAAGTTGTCTTGAAGAGTTATGCCAACTCAAAAGTTAAAAACAAGTAATTTTTTTCGCAATTTCTTCTAAAATAATTATGGTTTTTATTTAAATGTATTTTATATTACGTATAAAGTTTTTTAAAGATAATTTTTTTATTTTTTAATACAGAAAATATATCAACAGCAGTAGATTTTCAGAAACAACTATTTTTCACTAGTTTTTTGGTTACTAATAATTGTTACAATTGGTTTCTATAAAATAAACAAACAAAATTTTTTAACTTTAGTAAGAGTTTATCCAATACTAAAAGCAGACTTAAAAAAATTAATTTTTCATAAAATGACATTAATTTTACGACAATGAACAGAGACAAAATACTTTTCAATAACGGTAATTTTTCCTTACACTCTTACTTCTTGTAAAAACTTTTTAATTTATTAGCTTTTATAATTAGATTACTTTTTAATTACGGATGTACTACGAATAAGATTGAAATGAAATGTTAAGTACAAAAAATTATCGATTAATAAAATTATAAAATATTACTTCGAAGAGAGTATCCAGTGTAGTTTAGATTGTATTTATTATGAGACTAGATATTAGAAATAAGACAAAAATATATTAAGTAATCTTATGGACTTGAGATAAATCAAAATCGAGGTATGTGTGTTTAGTGAAGCATATTCATTTGGTGATAGAATTGATATTTAAAACATTTTATAATAAAGCGTCAAGGAGAAGAAAATGAAAAATAACAACATATTAACAGTATCTGATATCTGATGATATTATGCGATATAATAACTCTTATAGGGTACTAATATAACGGAATATGTAAAAACAATCACATAGATTCAGCAGGTAAGATATATTCCATTACAGAAATATTTTTGAATTCTAAGGAAAATTTTGATACATGTTAATATATGCATAGTTTATATAATGATTTAGTTTAAAATATTAAAATGTTATTGGATACGAAGAATTATAAATATTTTTTAACATTTAAAAAATGAATGTATGTGGTGATAATTGTTCTGTGATAAAAAAAGAATGTATGAAACACGCAAAAAATTAGTTCATTTCATTTTATTTATTTATTTATTTATTTATTAAGGTATAAACATTTTCCTGCAGGTGCCGACAGTTCCTGTGACTAGCGCATTGCTATAGCCAATAATCAGCTTGAATATTTTACGGATCCACCTTGTCTTTTTGATACAGAAATTAATAAAATTTACATTAATTTTTAAAGATCTTTCTAATAAAGTTCTGTTAACAAAAGGGTTCGATAATATACAGAGAGAGTGCAAGTGGAAGGTTTAATGCAACAATGTAGTGGGTGCAATAAGATTGTTAAAGTTTTTGTCTACATTACTACAGAAATGAAGAAAAAGGTAGCATTTTAATTTTTATAACAATATTGAACTAAATTTTATATGACGAAGTAAATATAATAAAATAATTGCAAATTTAAGCGATCAGTGACAAATCACGTTAGTAAAGAGCACATACTAATATGTTATTAATATTTTCTGAATAGATTTAACTTTTAGCAAGAAAATGTGTGAAAATTTTTATATGAAATTTTTATGCTTTAATTATTACATAATATCCTCACAATTTTGTAAAAATGTTGAATAAAAAGGTTTTTTTACATTCTGAAGATATATATTTAAGTATCTTTAAAATTTCAAATATCTGCCTTTTTTCTTTCCCATCAATGCTGAAAGAAGCACAAATTTATGTATTGGTAATTTAACATCGGGGATTCAATACCATAAATGCACAATGCAATTCAAAAGTTTAGAATTCTCTTTTTTGTATATTATCAACTCTCCATCTGGAAAGACTCAATCAAGAAGTTTCTTTTGTAAAGTCGTCGAATGGTATAAGTACTTAGAAAAAAAGATCTTACTAGTAATGCTTTGAGTATTTTATATGTCTCCTAGATAAAGTAAAAGATCATATAGTTAAAAATTACGCGGTTTTGAGATTATTAATGACAGAATGTAGGTTTTCGATTGAATAAGGGTGCTTTAGAGTCTCTTTTTTCATCACAACTACTGCGTGTGACTGGGTTAACACATAAGCTAAATAATGCAAGTTTTTGATAAAACTAAGAGATTATCTCGACTCTGAACTTAATGAATATAAACAGGATAAGATTCAACAAGAATAAGATTCTAGTGAAGCAATTTCAAAAAACCGTTCATGGTACATGAGATCCAATAGGAGCTTTTTTAATTATCTTATAAAACTTCGCTCGAATCGCGAAGTCCCTTACGATGCTTAGGCAACAAAATTAAGAGTGAATTTGGGTATGAGATTTAAAAGAGGCGTTTACAAGTATAAAAAGCGCCTTAATCTAGTTTGAGACTATATAATAATTAAACTAATATAAGATGCTAAAGCAGAGTTTTACACAAATGCAAGAAAACAGAGACCAGGTGATCTTCTATTGCAGAAAGAAGAGAACATGTTTATCAAATTGGTAGCTACTTCAGCAACAGAAAGGAGCAAAATGGTTATTTTATACAAGTTATAACACCTATGAACGAAACTTGCTTATACTATAATATACTTACGTATACCTTGTCAGAATCAGACTCCAAAAAGATGAACGACTGCCACGAGCTGAGAGCAATGTTCGCGAAACACGACCTGTTTTTGCACAATGACCGATCGTGAATATAGCTGTAGGAATAACAAACTGCAGTACACGACCGTGTACAGAGTCAAAGTCACGATACGACATGTAGATGCACATGATTAGCGTTACATGATATATAACTCTAATAATGACATATGAAATAAATTTTTGTAAATTTTGTAAATAGTAATTGGGAGTCAATGAATAATATAATTACTTTAAAAACTAAAGAAAAAGACAACAATATTTAACCACAATTATTTCACACATAATCAAGTTAACGTATAAAAAATGTTTTCAACTTTTGGACATAATAATATACTTTAACAATAAATTTTACTTACCTGAACTGCTAAAGATACTTTTTTTCTTTCTCCACAAGATAATTGTGAAAGTTTAGTTATGTAACATTTTAGAAGGCCAAATTCTGCAAGTAGAGTTGAAATCCGTTGCTTCCTAAAAGATGATTGATATTCTCGGTCCATTTTCATACGAGCCTGTACATTATAATATCATAACTTTTAATACAATTAATACATATTAGCTTATTTTAAATTAACGTAAATATAAAAAAAGGAAAAAACTATCATAAAACTAAAATAATGAAACTTTTTATAAATATAGAGATCAAAGTAAGTTTTTACTTATCAAGATAAGTTTTTAATTAATTTTACTTCAAAAGTAAATAAAAAATGATTTTTTCATAAGAAAAAAATTGATAAATTAATAAATCTCACGAAAGTGATGTACATTAAAGAAAAATTATTAATAAAGTCGACTGAAAACTGAATATTATTTGAATAAGACATATTTTTATTATTACGAAACACTTAACCACTGTTTTTTTTTTCAAAAAAACTTTTAAATTCAATAAAAAAATCATAAAAAATTTAAAACTACATTTTGTAACAAAATTTTTAAAATATTAAGCTTTATTTTATTCATATTATTTTATTCATATTATTTATTCATATTACGTGATATTAAAACAATTTTTAAAACTAAATGTAAAAAATAACAAGACAAGAAAAATAAATTAACATTAAATAATGAATGTTGACTAAATTAAAATAAAGAATACACAAAAATAAGCAGCTGCAAGCAGTAAATTAATGACTCTCAAAAATTTACTGTATATATATATTAAAGTAACTGTAATTGTTGTTAAATATTTTAGTCTGAGACAGAATTATCCGTCACTAGAAAAAATTTCACAAACCCGTAGACTCGCCGAATTAAATAAATAAGGAACACTGTTATATTATAAACTTAGAAACATTTTTCTTGAATACAGTACTTTAATTTTAACCGAAAAAAATGTCGTTTTTCTTTTTGTATGCGCATGTTATTTCGCACTCTTCCTCTCTTAGCGAATTTGGTTCGACCTAGACCTCTTGAGGTCGAAACATCCAGAAGCGTGGAAAATCAGGCCATCGCTCTGGATAAATAAAGAAAGGTAATAAAAGCATTACATCAAGAAGATAATAAAAAAAAACACTATATGGAGTCGTATAGCATAAGAAGAAAAGAATAGCATAAATAAAAAGAGGAAAGAACCGTTACATGAAAACCGTTACCCGAAAGAATCGCTACATGATAACCGTTACCGCGGAAGAAGTCAAGTCTATTAAGTTTGCATTAAACAAACATTTATATTAATGCATTAAGTTTGAGATGAACGTAAATCGAGAAGTCGTTGATATTTTTTTATTCAGAATAAACTCTTATGATTTTCTCATCCTTATATGAGCAAATTATGAATGAATTTTTTGCTCTTGCAAGGATTGATGACGTGTTCCTGTTAAATATTTGCCCTGAGAAGAGCAACTTTTTATCATCATCAGTATAACTTTCTTTTTTCTTCAAGAGAAACAATCAAAAATCTCCTTCACATTTCTTTTGTAATGGTTATTACTCCTTCGACCTGAACTGCTCGAAGCCGTATCGGACTTTTTCTGATAGGGGTTCGGGTCAACTTAAAATTATGTTTACTAAACAAGTTTAAGTATTTCTATTAATAATAATAGAAATAATCATTTTATTTATTTGGCATATTTACAAACGGTCACAACTGAATGAATTAGGTGTTGTTCGTCGTTTTTCTCATCGTCTTTTACTCGCGCTATGTGACAAAAAAAGATAATGTAATTTTAATGATTAAATTATGAATTTGTTAGGAAATCGTACAAGCGTTTGCTTAGTATTTACAAAGCACAAATATAAAATCGAGTATTTTTATTTACATAGCACTATTTAATAAACTAGAACATTGTGCTTGTGGGTGATGTACGCTACTGAAGTTTCTACCGAGAGTTCGAGGTGTGAAGGAGGGGACAACAGGGACGAATCAAGTACGAAGGACGTGGTAAAATCTGTTGCAAAAACGAAAGAGGACAGGGAAAACACATCGTCTTGGACAGGAGCGTAAAGGACATTGCAAAACCCGTAGTCTTTAGGATGGATAGTAAGATAATGAAGGAACTGATAAGACACGGCAAAATTGATTGTTTAAACGATCGGCCTTGATCGACCAACTCTAAACACGTGTAGACTGTATACTCTTTGCATGACGTGAGCGCTTGCTAAGTTTTGCGTGAATCGCCTAGAACAATTTGTACTATATGCCGTACGCTGTGGTTGCTTGACAATTGCCGTGTAGTTTTTGATCGCTTGCATCTTATTATTATTGCATCCTATTACTATATATGTAACATAGTAACATATATAACAAGCCTTTGACTTTCCACAGGGATGAATTAAAGTATTGTAGAATATGGCGTATGTCAAATTAATTGCTTGCTATAAAAATTAGCCTCAATATTTCTGTTTCATTCGGTTTGTTAATCTAGTTTTATCTAGTTTCGTCTAGATCATTAATTTTGCTTAATTATGATTGGTAAATTAACAAGAATATTTTCATTTTTTGTTCAAAATTTGCTTCATTTAAAATATTTACTCTACGTTATAAATGTAATTGCTAGTAAAGAGTAGGAGTATATTTTTGGATAAAAATATGAAGTCTTTCAAGATGTTCTCAAAAAAATAAAAGATTAATGGTGAAAGTTCTGCAAGGAAATCTGAACACATCTAAGATCATTTGATATGTATTTACATTAAAAAAACTAATATAGTACTTTTTTTAAATTTTATAAAAGCATAAAATATTAATATGTTACTCTGGTTAGTTTGACAATGTTACATTCGTAATATGAACGAGTGTCAAATCAAATTTGTGAGCCAAGTCTCATTTGTAAAAGACATAGCGAGTCATATTATATATTAGCAATATAATTTTAAATGAATATTTAGAAGAATTTGTGATAGAACTGATCTGATAAAAGAAACATTATGAGCTTTCAGTACCTACCATTTGAACAGAAAAACTGTCTATTTGAAGAGAACTTGATACGATTCTATATAAAGCATTTTTGAATGTTTTCTAGAATAATTCATGGTAAATTCTGAGTCAAACACGATCTTAGAAGCTTTTAGTTATAAGAAAATTATAAGGATATTATTTAGTAATTAGGCATTTTATTAATTAAAACTTGAACATGCAACATTGTCTTGAGATAAAAAGAATATAAATCATGTAAATATTGAAATACGGACACTTGCTCTTAAATATGGTGAGTAAACTTTGCAACGTATTGTCATCTAAAATGATGATACAATAATTATGTTTCTAGACTAATAATGCTAGAAGTAAATAGATAAAGAAAACAAAAATATTTTGTCTACTCGCAAAATAAATTTAACTATGGAATTGACAAAAAAATATAGGTATGGCGAAAAACTCCATGAAAAATTGAAAATACGTTACAACATAGCACATTTGTGACTGAAATTAAAATGTTTAAAAAACAAATATGATGATTCATTAAGTTTAGTCGACCATTGTGGATAAAAGACGATGGAATTAATATGAATATTCATTTATAAAAATTACTGAGAAATACATAAAAAATTGTCATCAAACTCTTACAAAAATTAGATGAGAGATACATAAAAAGAATGAATAGATAAAATTATAAATAAAGAGAACATACGAAAAAATTATAGTAAGAGAATCTTTTAAGCTATATAAAAATAAAAAATTATTACGCAATAAAAATAGTATTCTATTACTATTTCTCACTTAATACCTATAATATTGATAGTCATACCACTTAATATTTATACCAATATTATTCATATTATTATTTGTGATAATACAAAAGAACGTACTATTATTAAGATTTAAAAGATCACTAAGTATTTTTATCTTGTTTCTTAAAAGTAAATGACTATCATAACCTTATGACTATCATAAGTTCTTTTGGTGTCTGTATGAAATCGCAACTAGGTATATTTATTTTTAATAATTAGGTAAAATATATCAAAAATTTTGCAATTTTTTAATAAATTTTCACCATTAAAAAGATTATGCAACTTAATTTTAACTTAATCTGATGTTTAAATTTAGATTTCTATTTAAGTAGGAAAGAATTTTTTATGACAAATCAATAACTATATTCCGAATTTCAAATACTTAAAAGAAAAATGTACCTAACATTTCAAATTGCAAATACCGTATCTAAATAATACATCGATCTATTTTTCCGATGATTGTTTAATTTCTTCGAGTCAGAATTTTTAAATTTCCAATAGCATGTATTTCAGCACGATATTATACATATAATATCGTGTTTTTTTGTATGACAGTATTTTTAAATTTTGTTAGATAAATTAATAATCTGCATAAAAAAACATATTTCAAATAGAGTTCCATACAATGTCATATTTTCAATGGAAGCTAAAAAAGCTATTTGATATTTCGACTTTTGTAACGAAATATCAAAATTATAGAACAATAAATTTTAAAAAAGTACATTTAACAATAATTTTAATTGTCTAGTAAAATCTAAGTATATTTAATAAAATTATTAAAAAATTCTAAAATTTTGGATTTTCATTAATTAAAAAGTGAAATGTGTAACTATTCATATTAGAAGAATAATCATAAAATTTATAACAGTCTATTTTTAATATTATTGCAATAATAAAGTAATACGATTAATTTAAGACTAGTAATATTTATATATGCATGAATTTTTAAAATGTTTAATAAATAAAAATAAAAATTAAAAAAAAAATAAAAATCTTAATTATTTCATATTATTTCCATATTTATCTCATACACCATTTGTACTCACCATAAATTCCATGTGTTCTTGTACCGTTAAAGATTCCATTGTAAGATCTTGTTGAGGGACGAAACCAGATATACGTGACATGATTTCAGCATCCACAGGTTCACCATTAAGTAAAACTTCACCTGATAGTTTTCCTAAAAATCAAAACTTATTATATCTTATTATATCAAATACATATATACTCATACTTACGCTAAAAAAATTTAATAATGTAAATATAGATGTATTTAAAATTATCATATAATTACTAAATCTAATTTTATTTTATATGAGAAACTGCACATTGGTAGTGATTATTTATTTAATGTAGTAATTGTATTTAATGATAAATTTTATTATTTATTACAAATCAATAATATATTTATGATGCATATAATAATTTCAGAAATACGATGTTGTACATTTGCTTCTTTCATATATTTATTTAATTTTTTTGTTTGAAGTTACTTATAAGGACACTTAAATACTTTATATTACTATAAACACTAATTATGCAATTTTTAATCAATATTATAGATTTTCATATTAATGTGAATATTTATATTTCACTTTAAATATTCATATATTTGTAAAATATATAATCGAGCAGAAAAGTATGAATAATTACAATTACAGAAATTCTTGTAGGCAAATTATATAAAAGATGACATTTACAATAAATATTTACGCATTCACAAATACATATTTAGGCATTTGTGACATATATAATACAGTAAATGCTAATTTAATGCTCGCAAATGAAAATAAGTGTTTTTACTTTAAGAATTTTTATCAGTAAATTATTATTAATTAAGTGTTCGAATAAAGAAATATCAGAAATCATATTATTTCTAAATTATACGGAGTCAAAAGTAATTAATTTAAATAAACAGATCATGTGTTTTAATTTCTAACCTGTTTTAATTTCTAACGTGTTTTAATTTCTAACGTGTTTTAATTTCTAACGTGCTTTAATTTCTAACGTGTTTTTTAAAAATATAATAACATGTTCATCGTAATATACAAGTTCATCGAAAAAAGTATTAAATAAAATCCTTTTTTACTGACAATATTTTATTATGTATATTCAGTAAAAAACAATTACTTTAAAATTATTTTCAAATATGTTATAAATATAAACTTTAACAACGTTGATCATACAATTTTAATTGACAATAATAAAGAGCCTTACAATGTATTTAATCCGCATACTCATCATAGCTCAACTTAATAATACGAAATTAATAAAAAGAGGTAATGCAAAAAAGAATAATTTTTATTTGAACAGGAGAGATAAGTTACTTTATTCTTTCCTCAATAATCAGATAAGGCTTCCGGAAGTAATTATCTTCTGGTTTTCCGCGTATTTAAACTGAGCTTTATGTTTAAGATGGAAAGAATAATAAGATTAAGAACTCATGCATGAAGGATAATGATAGAACTGGAAAAAATATTTTGCATTAAAATAATTGATTTGAAATAATAAATAAATTTTTTCCAATTAACAAATAAAGAGACCTAATTAAATGATTAAAAAAGAATTAAATGATTACATATAATACTATTAAGGTGTGAAATTTATTAAAAATTAATTATTTCGTTCACTAACATCTTTATTTCAAAATATAATTTGTTGTTTTTGAGAATTATTTAGAAACAGGATCACTCAAAAATTTTTGCATGCAGTCTAGGAATTATTCTTATTTTATTTGATCAAAACAAAAACACTTTTAAAAAACAGAATAGAAACATTAAATATAATTATGTAGATTTATATGGAAAGTGGAAGCCGTTAGTAGATATAAAAATGCTTCATCCTTAATAGACAACGTCTAATGTTAAATATTTTAATGGGGTAGAGAATGATGATTTAAAAATAAATTCTAATATTTTAAAAGTAGTTATTTATGAAACACATGTTATTATTAATAAAAAGTATATTGGGTATTTCAAAAGTGTATTGATAATCTGGTTCATGAGAAAAAACGAAAAGATTTGGAGGAAAAACATACTGCTTGAAAAAATAATTGATAAGAATATCGCTATATAAATCTATGTAGTACAAAGGATAAAAAATAAAATAGGGGTTACATATCATTTATCAATCGAGTTCAATTGATAAAAGCCTGAATTATAGTTTAGCAACTTTGCGGAAGACAATAATTAATATTTTTAAATATAATTGTTAGCTATGACGTTGGGACATTAAAATTAAAAGAATAATGAAGCCTACATGCACCAAATGTTGCAATTACTGTAAAAATAGTAGTGTATTTGTTTCCATATGTTTAATAAAAGGTTGGGAATACTATTGTTCATTTTTTATTTTATAGCTTATTGACGGTTCCATAATATTTATAAATGTCAAAATGCAGAATGTATTCGGAAGAAAACGTGTATCTAATACGTATAGTAAGTATAGTAACTAATTAATTAGTAAGTAATTAAATAGGGGTACATAGCAGAGCTAGCAACTGTCTTTCAACAATTTCTTTTCTGAGCTGTCTGAATCCAATCTTCCAGCACATAAGGTGATGTACCATATGTTATTTCACATGTTAAGTATACTCGCCGCAATACGTTATTTGATGAACTGTGTTTCCCTTCTCCAGATATTAATCAATGCCTTAAGCATTCCCTCCCCGGCAGGTTATTTGACGTCTATAGAAATTCTATTTCTCTATTTCACTCTCTATTTCATGAGATCATGCAGATCTACACGTGCAAGACACCAAACCGAGGAAATTAACCTTAAACATCCTCACGGAAGATTATCTACGTATAAATCGATACACGATGTACCGTGTATCCAAGCCATTAAAGAATATTAAACATATTAAAATTAGAATACAGGATAGCAGAGCAGTGGCACGGAGGAAGTCGGCAATCTACAATGACACTCCCGTCTCACTCACTGCTTGTATATTTAAGATGTGGCGAATACCTTCGTCGCGAGAGGCAAGCATTGCCGTGGATTGAGAGTCGGGAGGAAGGCAAGGTAGAGGCCCGGTTCCCAACATCCGAAAAACTAAGAAGTGCAAGTGAGAAAAAGTGTGTGGAAGTGTGAGTATGTGAGATATTAAAAATTTTTACCTTTAATTTTCAGGCTTATCGTTGCTAGAAGACTGGTTTTTCCAGCACCACTAGAGATAAAAAAAATCTTTTTTATAAATTTTCTTCGTGTCAATTTTTAAAATTTATAAAATCTTTAAATACCTTGGACCCATAACGGCCATTAATGTTCCAGACTTCACAATACCATGAACTGAATAAAGTTTATGTTATTTACAAAAAAAGTCATGTTAATATATATAACATCATTCACATAATTATTGTTTCTTTTAACGTAAAGAAAAATATTTTATTATAAAAATTCATTGCTACTGAAGTTACCTTCCTTTAACAATTGGATGCATTCAACTTGTCTTCCAACAAAAATATCTCGTAAAGAATTTCCATTTTTCTTTTTTTCAATCTTTAATGATACATTTCTCCATGATAAACTTAATTTTTTTGATAAAAAATATTGTGGCGATAGACATTTAGGTATATCATTTTTATCCTAAAAATTTGAAATTACATTAAATATAAGCTATTAAGTATCATTATATTTTTAAAATAGTTTATCGATAATGAATCATATATATAAATATTATTTCGATGATTGTAATTGAGGCTTTGTATATTAATGTGTTATCGAAACAATAAGTAAAAATCAATTTTAATGCATATTTATTTTATTTTTATATTTAAATAAATATGAATTCCAATCCATTTCTCGTTAAAAAATTTTTCTTGATATATATATTTTTAATAAATTTGAATTTAACCTTAAAGATGTTCTATAAGATAGTGAACAAATTTTTAAAGTTTTGTGAAAGAATGTAATTAATATACCGTATAAATTTTAACTCTCTTTTCTTTTCTTAATTTTATTTAATAAATCAACTTGAAAATTATATAAAGAAATCAACACAATTATAACTAAGTACAAATAAAACCAAAACGAATAAATATTATTTTTAATCTTAGATAATTTTCTTATTACTAATTTGTCTTGTTAATAGCTTCCTTAAATTTTTATAAGATTTTATTATAATTTTGTTATTAATACTTAAAACGGTTGAGCTAAAGCTTAAAAGTAAATATACGAATTATATATAATTTTAGGGAATAGAGTAGTAAATATCCTGGTCCTAGTAGTAAATCTCATACTTAGCAAAACATTAAGATCAATTAGTACAGTAAATGTGAGCAAAAGCGATGATGAGGGAAATAATAAAAAAGAAATAGCAAGCGTGCAACAAGTAGGAAACAAAATATAAACGGAAGGACAATTTACAAAATATAAAAAGGAAACAAAAATTACAAACCAGAGCCTTGCCAACATTTAAGGCATCAGAAAAAAGCTAATACACTTATAAAATTAAATAACTTGAAAAATACAAGCATAAATTGTTCAATTTGATAAAAACAGCATCGTTTAACTACTGCTAAAAATACTTACACGCGTTTTTTAAATCTAGTTATTCTCAACATTTCAATAATTTAGGAAAAAATATGGGTATTCATCTTCATTGTTGAAATGAAAAATTCATGGACGAAATGGAAATTTTTTATGAAGTTAAAATTGAAATAGTACGTTAAATCCTTCTAACTATCTTCTCAAACTGTAATAGAATTGCTTATTAATTCTAAAAATTCATAGAAAATAAGTAATATTTAAAAACACTATTCAAAAACTTTATGTAATTTATTTTAAATAATCCAAGAAAAATAACAGGAATTATGAACAGGCAACTCGTAAATTTTTCAATACCAAAATGTTCTGAAATACCCTTTACTTACAACATTTTTAACACTTTATACTTTTAAAAGAACAGATAAACATTAAAGATTGAATATACTTTGCAAATAGTTGAATAAATAGTTCAACAAATAGTTGAATAAATAGTTCAACAAATAGTTGAATAAATAGTTCAACAAATAGTTGAATAAAATTTATAGAACATTGATATAAGGTTGCGAAATTTATATTTCATATAGATTTAAAATTACATACCAAGATAATGAAGTAGAAATATGAAATAAGTATATTAGAAAAATTAAAACTAACAGATAAGGAAACATAAGTATAAAAATATTATTAATTTTAAATTTTACTTTTTAGAAAGCATTAATAAAAGCTATTTATTTAAGAAATTTATAAATAATACACTCCTTGTAATATATCATTTTGCTAAAACAAATTACTTATCAGTAAAAGCTACAACAGGGTCATTTTTGTCGAAGTATTCTGGACTAAAAAATAGTGTTTTCAAATGCAATTGTTCATAATTATCTTTAAAAATATATGGAAATATGATACTTTGAGTCATTAAAATAAGAATATTGTCTCATTCTTTATAGTATTTATGTTGTATGTTTTTTATATATATCTTGTATGAACTTTTTACAAGTAATTTTGAACTGTTAAACATAAAAGATGAGCTTATTATGAACTATGGATATTTTGAAATGTTGAGTGCTGGCGATTGTTAATGATTAAACCGCGGTCTTATATTTTTCTATAAATATAAAAAAAAAAATTAGTATCTGCGTTTTATAACTTATATATTAACATAAATCTTGAAACAATTTCATTATGAACATCACAAGCGTTGAATTTACCATTTTAACGGCAATTTTTAACCTCTTTAAGTTATTTTCTTATTGAGACACATAAATTCCTATAAAGATAAGAAAGCTTCGTAGATTATATGACTTTCAATATCATTCAGAAAACTATCATAAAAGTTGTTGATTTAAAGCTACTTTTTCGTATAAATTTTGTTTTCATCACAAAATGTAGATACTTAATATATTTAATGTAATATGTACAAAATCTTCGCAAAACTGAACATAATTATCTCGTAAAATCAAAGCAGCAAATTTAAATGAATTTACGTGTCTCCTATCGTCAAAATTCCCTTAAATGACATTTTTAATTTATAAAGAAAAGTTTTTAAAAGTATTAAAATTAACAAATAAAAATTTTATAAAATCTATTTCTGAGGTCTGAGCAATACAATTAAAATATTCGGATTCGAATAGAAGTTACAAGAAAAGCGTTTCATAACTTTCTATTATACTATTTATTATATAATAACAAAAATTATCAAATAACCTCTAAAATATAAATGGAGATAAAAATATTTTGAAATTTCTTTTGCTGTATACTTGGAAAAAATGATTCAATATCAGAAGTTTAGATTTTGTAAAAAATAGAAAAAATAAAAATATAAGAATACTTTAAAATTAGAAACTTTGGTGACATATTTTGTACTCGTTTAAAATTATAAACATTAAAAAAGAATTAGTATTGGAAAATATAGAAGGTAATTACTTAGGCAATTATGTAATAGAATTTAAAAAAAAATCGTTGCTTAAACTTCAGAAATACAATCTTAGAATGCGTTAAGAATTATTTTATTTTTTAATACGTTTTTGTAAGGATAATATATTTCATAATATTAATGAGATGTATTATTTGCGTTTTTTTACAGAAGTTCAGTTTTAATTATAAAAGAAAAAAATTTTATTAAACTTTATATTTGCAATTTGATGAATCATACATTAAATATAAAGAATATGAATATAAAGAATATTTATTTCATGTTTTATGGTATGAATATATTTATTTGTATTTATAGTTTACCTTTAGATTAGCATATAATAGGTATATATATCAGGTATATATAATAGGTTAGAATACTTAATCTATTGCGAAATTCTACAATGAGAATACATTACAACAATTTACTCACCTTATTATTGCTAAAAAACACCATTGTTGACTTAATAAGAAAAATTGCGTTCGTTATACTAAAAATCATTTAGAAAAGAACGAGACGAAATATTACATTAATGAATATTTAAGAAAAAGAAAAGTAATTTTACAATTTAATAGAGAATTACAAGGAAATAACGTTTACGTAGGATTTAATAAATAAATGTCAAACTAGTGCGTGCATTTGCCATGTACAATTAAGACGTAACTAAGATCAGAGTAGACAACAGTATCATAGAAAGGAAAGTTTGCAGAATTATACGAGGCTTTTCATTATAGGAAAATAGTCCCGTTCTGCCACTATTAAATTATTCCCTCTACTTTCATAACGATGCTTTCCTTACGTAATGTTGTAGTTGAGTGAATTAATTCTTTACATTACTGTTGTGAAAAATAGGACTAATAAACAAATTTACATATTCAAATTAATAAAATATTTTCCAAACTTTTTTTCACTATATCGAAACTACTGAGAATCACTAATCAGGTTCAAAAAATAACTGTAAAACTTTTTATTATCAAAAAAGAGAATATTAATAAAGGTTTTTTCTATATATGTTTTTAAATAATTTTATACGTAGTAATCGATATTTGTTTAACATTTATTTATATGTAGCTTAAGGTATTTGATAGTTGTGTTCTTATTTCTATTATGATAATAAATCATACTTCATGTGTGTGACGTAATTTGATATGATATTATTTATACATATAGGTATTCGTTCTTTATATACTTCGTGTCACAATTGAAAAAAATGAATGATTTAATATATATATATTAAATTATGTTTTCCATACATTATTTTTAAAAATTAAAGTACCAATACGAATACATTTAAAATAATTTATATGAAAGTATAATTTACTATATTTATTATTACATAAACTGTAATTGTAATATATATATATATATATATATATATATATATATATATATATAAAGGATATATATTTTGAACAGTTATTATTATTAAAGATACGATAAATATTGATATTATAATTCAAATTCTACTAAATTAAATATACTCATTAAGTATATATTATAAAGCTATTAAAAATTGCTTCCAAAATTAATAATGCAAATAAAAGATTTAACCAATTGTGCTATTTAATAAAGTATTAATATAATACAAATAATTAAAACAAATAAATAATATAAGTAAAATCACAATTATTATATGAGTCATTTTTGTCCAAGTATAACGATTTTAATAATACATTTTCTAAAATGTATTTAGCAACATTTATATTTTAGAGAACATGGAACATGAAGAATATAGTTTGTCTCTTAAATGAGGAAAGAATTAATATCTATAAACTATTAAATACTTAATTTCTTTATCTAACATTAATTCGTTGATTACAATGTCTTATCAGAAATAGTTCAAACAAATGTTATCATTTGTGACTTCCTAAGATTTTTAATGAGACTGTATAATACATTATTTATTTTTAATACGTATTAATGTAACGAAAAACTTGAGAATTATAATTCCATATTTCAATTCTTAAATTGATTCTCAAAATGCTACCAAAAGAAATTTATGTTAATTTCAATACAAATTATATATTTGAATTGTAAAATATGGAACCAAGATATGGACATAAATATTAATTTTAAATCATTTTAAATTGACAATTTAAAGAGAATTCTTTGAAATTAAATATATATATTCTGTAGGTGTCATTTTTAATATTTTTAATGCCTTTTTTCTAAGTAAGAAGATTAATAAAAATAATCAATTTTAAATTTTAATACAAAGAAATGATTATATTAAATAACGCTGTTAAAGTCATAAATTTAACATTCATGATTAACAACAATAATTGTGAATTTTATATGGCCATAAAATATGTACTATAACTAATTATAAGGTGCAAACTTTGAATAAATTCAGAATTTTGTGAGAATAGATTTTTTATATGTAAATGTGTAAAAACACCCTTTTAGAATCAGAATTTATTTCGATATAGATTGAGTTTTCGCATGATTATATATATCGTATACCAACTAACCGAATATGAAAGGACTATATGACATTTTATTTACTTAATTCTCCATTCATTATGTTCTTTGATTTTTATAAATCTATAATTTACATTAATATCTTTATTGTTAAAATAAATTATTAAATGTACTTGTAAATATATCTAGAATAAACAAATATGGTTTATTCTAAAATATTGTCTATTAATGAATAATGTTACCTCTGAGCTACAAAAGAGTTTAGTAAGTGCACGTCTAATGTTATATTTTAAGAGCTAAATAAAAGAGACAGCTATAAGAAATAAGTACAAGTAAATTTATTTATTTCAGGGTGTACATAACTGTATAAATTATGAAGCATTCGATTACCCTCCATACGGAACTGTGTTTAGAATTAAAGCATGAATTTTTTTTATGTTTATTGCCTCATAAAGATTTTAAGATGTCTAATCAATATAACGGTGAATTAATGAAGACACTTGGTCAAATTTTAATGTTAAATCTAATAAAATTAATATTAGTAAAATACAGATCCAATTATTATTTTTTATTTTCGAAAAGAGAAAACAGTTTCATTATATGAAAATATGAGAAAATATAAATTAAACGTACAATATGAGGGATTGTATAAAATTGCAGGCATTATTTATAAGAATGAGAAATTTAATTAGTAGAAAAGGAATAAAATAAAAATGTTGTGTGCAGACAGAATTAAGATCAACTATATTTGAACTATCCATATTAATTAAAATAATTAAGAAAACGAAATTATGTATGTGCACTTTTTAGGTAGACTTTCTTTCGAAAGCGCATCTTTAGCTAGGTAAAATATTTCAAATAAATAATTCAATTATTTATTAAAAATAAATGTAAAACAATAATAAATAAATAAATAAATCTGGTTTAAAAGAAGGAAAATAGCAAGAACAACTATCAGATAAAAAAGAGTCTAGCCATATTTTTGAGGATATAAATCTATAATGAGATTGTACAGTGAAATACAAAGAAATAAAAAGAAATATAACTGTAATACACTCACAAATACATGTTTATTCTTTAATTACAAAGAAAGTTTATATGATCGTTAAACGCAATTATATTAGTAAAGTTGATTCTTAAAATGTATTAAAACAAACTTATAATAATAATGGCATAATAATGACATAATAATAGTTATAATATGTATTACAAAATATACAAAAGGACGGTGATGGTAACAGGCTAATGAAAACGCAGGGGGATACATGTGATACAACTATCTTACAGAAATATAATATAAATATGTCTAAGTACAATAACATGCATAAGTGTATTTATTTAAACATGTTGTGTACACTTGTGAAAAGTTTTAACTAAAAATGAGGTGATGAATGTATTAGATAACGTAAAATCTGAAATATTTCTTCTCTGCCTTATCCTAGGTGAACGACTAAAGTTACATTCTCTCGAAAGATATACTTAGACAATCTGAAAGATAATTAGAAAAGCAGTTGATTAAATATTTTATATACAGAAATAATCCATATTAATATTTAATATCAAGCATTGAGTAGTAACCAAGAAGTTTCAAAAATTTGGAATAACGACAAAATATGCATAAAGAAAAAATGTACTAAAAAAACATAAAAACATTTGCAAAATAAACGATTACCTAATTAGAAAGAAAAGTTGAACAATAAAAACTGATACAATATTTAGGCAGAAAATTGGTACATGCTATTAGTAGCAAAGCCTACAACGTTCAAAAATAGAGGTGAAAGATTGAAACAAAAAGTATTGATAAAATCAACGTCAAAGAAACAACTAAATCCAAAACATTTAAACATAGAAACTAAGCTGAAACTGGCAAAGTTAAATAGAAATTTGATTAGAAAATAATAAAACAATTTAAATCGAAGTTTCAAGTGGTAATTTAGGTAATTTGACAAATATCCAGTTAACGGACGTTATAAAACAGATAAAAGGTTTACTCGGAATCAAGCTATTCTATGTTCTATTTTTCTAGTGTTATATGATGTCTACCACTCTATTGCATTCATCAAAGATAGAAATAATAGATCGTATAGTCACATTACACTAAACGAAATATTCCAAGATCTACGTAAAGTCAAGAAACAATAAACGCGATTAATAATTAATTAAGGTATTTGTTTAAACGATTTATTTGATCTACAGCTATGATATAAGGAACATTTTTAACATAATATTCTGTGCATTAATAACTATTTATATTTTTTGTCTATATAATATAACTAGAATATTTTGTCTATATAAATATTAGTACCTTTATTCTCTGCAGTAAGCTATTTGAATGTACCTGATTTCAGGCCTTAAAATTTAATCAATTTAATTTCAAGTAATATTAATCAAATCATTCAAGTAAATTTAATTCAACTACAATTAAAATAGTCTTAACTGAAAGAAATTATGGAGATCCGATCTTTTAAAAATTATTTGATATTATTTAAAAAATAATATCCTCTACCCTTAATGAGATTTTATTTTGGTGAGCGTCAACTTCTTTGCAACTTATACTATGCTTTCCATGATCCAAATGTTCGTCTACCGGTGTAAATGTTCATGCTGTTTCAGTCGAGCGCTGAACAAAGGTCCTTAATTTTCTGCTACTTCCCGCTCTTGATCCACATGTTTTACCAACATTTTTTTGATTACCAGATGTTTGAATTTATGAATATATAAAATATTTGACCTTACTACCTATACTTTCCGAGCATGTTAAATAGCTTATAACATTATAAAAACCGTTTTAAAATTTTTATGAATCTCTTTGTACTCTCATAATTATAAATATTTCAAATTCAAAATAATTATAATTATTATATACAACACAATATATATATATATATATAAAGTTGGGAAAGGCGGAAATCTTCCGTCTGAGGATTGTGTTTGTATTACCGCCGCTCCAATCGGCGTGAAGTGCTTCCCACTACCGCGGTCTGAGTTACGCTGCGCCAACTGACATGAAGGCGTTTCTCGTTACTACGACCCATATGTCGTGAAGACGCTTTTCACGGGAAAAGCGTTTTCTTTCAGGCCCTCGTCCCACGCGTGTCAGTTTATCCTCCTCCGTGTCGCGAGAGTCTCTCCTCTGTTGCATATCGAAAATAGTATTATAAAACCAGTCAACTGTTTATTTCTTTCTGTTTTCACTTTTCCCAATCGTTGGATAAAATAATAGAGTATTTAAATTGATGACTGTCTGTTGGCCAAAAAGCTTTGGCTAACCAGTCATCCTCTTCTTCTCTAAATTGTTTCTTATGTATGTACATATATAATAACATTAGTTAATCATAAAAGATTTTTTAATAATTTTCTTTAATAGATACTATTTCATCACAATAAATAACGTTTATATACCATTATATAGAATTTTTTTAATGAAGGAAAATTCTGAAATTCAGATCAATAATTTTTTTATCATTTTTTCAAGACTTATAATAAAAATAGTGTGGATGTCATGTAAAGCATTTTTGACAGTTCCATTAATATTTTCAATAATATATGAACTGAGCTTTGAGGTATACCATCATAGTTAAATTCTAGACAACTAGTCATATTTTGTTTTATCTTAAAATGCTCTTACCTTATTTAATAGATAGAGAATACAGAAGATTAATATAGGTTCATATTTTTTTATTTGTATTAATTATTTTAACATATTTTTTATTAATAAAATTATGGTCAACATTTTCATTGGACCTACTTTTAATTTTAGTGTTTAAATAAATGGACATATGAGAATGCAAAAACCCTGTAATACATTTTCTATATGTTAATATTAAAAAAATTGTAAATTACAAATTAAAACTTGATTTAAGAATGAAATTTTTATTCATTTAATTTATATTTATCTTATAATGATAATATAAATGATGTTATAAATAATTATAATATCCAATAGGAAATTATTTTTTAAATTAAATTCTAAAGATTTATTGTATTTTTTATTAGTTTTTATAGATTTTTTAAGCTATACTGTAATAAAAATAATTTAAATTAATCTAATTTAAAATGTACTTAAAATTTGAAAAATCAAAATATACTTCTTATATACATTATACATTGAATCAGAAAAATAAAAAATTGCTTATTTTTCTGTGTTGAACACAGACTTGTTCCTTTAACATGAAAATCACATATTAAGTCTTTAGTCGGGTGAAAAATTGATATTACTCTAATAATTAAAATGTACCCTTTCACAAAATGTTTTGTAATTATAAGAGATACAGGTAAAAATAAAATTAACGAAAGCATTGTAGATGTGCCAGGGTATACAATACATAATAATTTAAAATACAGAAACACATGGATTTTTTCAAAAATTATATCAATATGTAAAATGACTGAATGTTGTATTCTTTTTACGTACGATCAATATTACGTTAATTAAGAACTAATATTATTTAAAATGAATTCGAACTTTCTAGTTAAGTCTAATTAAAGATAAATTTGTATTATTATTCCATGCCCATATAGTTAATAGAAAAATACTGACATAAAATGTGCCATATTTCATAATATACTGAAAAGATTCAATATAAGAAATTATGTTTGACGTGACAGTATCATACAAATTCATAAATGGAATGTTAACGTAATATAAATTTTCACTATAGGTTCTTCATTTCTGAAAATATTATGATAAATTAATGAAAAACTAAAATTTTAATGATTTTTAAACTTTGTCAATATATAAAACAAAAAATTAATATTTCATTATCTTGAAGTGTTCAATTAAATCACAAAGTCAAAGAGGCTAATTAATTTACTATTTTAAAAGTAAATCCGTTACTTTTTTAACATTAAATAAATTTACAAAAAATTGCGAATTGTACATAAAATCATATTATTGTACCTTACAGATACTTAAGTATATTATTTGAATGTTATATGAACATACTAATATATATACACTACTGCTAAAATCTTGTGGTTGTATTTATAAGTAATGACAATCAACAGCTGTTCTAAGCGCTAAAGGACTATTAACACTGTTGTGACACGTATTCTAGATATTTTTTAAACTATATTGAGAGGATTTTTATTATTTATTTATTTTTTGTTGGAAATCTTATTTCGCTCGTCGGAAGAGCTTCTCCACGACTTCGGTTGTGATGCAATAAATGAAGATCTTCGCCTAAATTAAAAATTAAAATTGTAATAAATTACTTTTCATCTATCGGCGTAAGATATTTAATTAAATTTAAAATTACCTCTACTAGTACTTTTCCGAATTGTTGTAGAAGGTAATGCCAAGATTTCATGTTTAGTATAATTTCTTATAGTACGACTACGTCTATCTTGAATTAGCTTATCAATTTTAACGAATATCCCACATTTAACAGGACAGGAAAAATACCGGTGACCATTAACCATTCCATCATTTTTTCCTATAATATTCATATTTTTTCAATATGACCTTTTAATAATTAAGAACAAATTTAATTATAGAAGAAATAAAATTACCGGTTGGTGCATCAAGTTCTACTCCTATCCAAATTCCTGTTGCAAATTCGGTAGGACCAACATATGCAATAATTCCTGAGTAGCTATAAGGGCGAACTAGAACAGACTCACCCATTGTTACCCAATCCGGAAGGTAAGTTTCATTTCTGGTAAGATCAGATTTCAAGCCAAAATTTAAATATTTGTTTCTTGTATCATCTACAACATAAATAATTTTAAATAAAAATTATGAGTTATAATTTATTGAGTTTGGGAAGCTTGTAATATAAATCTTGTTTTTAGCTTATTATTTTATTTTAAATTGATTTTTAAAAAATTAATTAAAAGTGTATTCCTGAAAGGTATTCTTTTGTCGTTAACATCGTTTACATGCTTATCTGTATACGTAAGTACATAATTCTTTATTATAAGATACTAAGATTTTTTCATCTAATAATTAAATGAGATTTCTCATAATTCAAATAGAATATTTTTTGGCTACCGTGACAGAATTCATCTACGTTTAAATCTAAATTATAGAACGTGATATTTCGATTAGATAAATTTTTGTGGAATAAATGAATGCTGTGAATAGGAAATGAATAGCGCATCCAACTGCTGTCACGAAAATGTAAAATGTATTACATGACTTAATCAAGAACAAAGAAGAAATCTTAGAAGAGATGGTGGTCTTTACAGTCTTAAAAAAGAAGTTTAATAAGATTATTATATATTAATTGAACAGTGTGAGGAAAGAAGCAAGAAATAAAATTCTAATTTTTCGATAAACATAACTTTATTTTTCTTTTATTTTTCCTTCAAACACGTTTGATTGCAAGGACGATACTGACTGCTCATCTTCTTTATCAATTCCTCCGATCGCCAATTCAACAGTCGCCAGGCGCATTTATGACTGTCTGTAACATATATCTTCATCACAGACACATATCTTTTGTTAGCACCTTTTCCTTTTTGTTTCGTACCTACGGGGACTACCGTAAATCTTGATTTTTCTGTTTAAATTTTACCAATATGAACAATGCAAGGCATGTTTTAATGAACATATTAAAAGTAAGAGTGTTTAGCGACTTAAATGACTGTTTGGTAAATTCTTTAAGAGAAACTAGTTCACAAAAATCGTATATAAAAAAGAATATCGCTGATAAAAATATACACCGATAAAAGAGCAACGATTGACCCCCTTACTTTTCGAAAGAAAACAATCGGATTTCATATCGTAACAGAAATATTCAATGAGTACCTAGGCTAACAAACGATTACACATGCAATTTTTCTGCGTTAAATTAAGAAATTATTAGCGGAAAAATCTACAATCCATTTAAGAAAATATTTGAAAAATTATAGAAATTAGACAGACGTATAACAAATAGTTTTAATAACATGGATCCGATTTCTGTGCTGAAAAATGCTATTGTAGCTAGAAAATTATTAACGGTAAGTTGCCATGTATTGAAGTGAAGACTTGAAGGAAAACCCAGAGAGAACTTTCATGATTTCCGAATCAATGAACCTACAAAGCTATAATATGAAAGATTTCTGGTCTTTGGATATTGAGGCAGAATTTTTGAATTTCTTCATTTAAATAGTGAGAGAAGCTACGAGCTTAAATTAGTTTACTTAAAAAATTATTCGCCTCTTAGAGAATTATTAAATTCATGTTAAGAACTATAGAATTGTGAACACCATTCACTCCATCATGTGATCAAGGAATAGTAGTGCCATGATATCTGATGTTTGATGCGTTGAAGGAGAGTTGATCAAATCATAGAGTAAGATTAGTATAATTGCGGATACTATAAGATATTTTAAAAAATAAGTATTTCATTGAAGGATTGAGATTCAAGATTAATTGAATATTTTATAGGTCGATGAATGTGAACACATAATTATGCGACACTGTAACGTTGTATTTGGCATGTATACAAAGTGTATGAAAAACTCGTTATTTTAAGAGTATAATGACAATTATTGGCAACTATCAAAAGGATTATATTAAAAAATTGAAAACTAATTTTTATATGAATAATTTTTGTGTTAAACGTAAATTCAGAAAAATAACGAAATGGTTTCATTTCACCAGTTAGGATACGATGAGCTTATTCAGATTTGAGCTATGTAGTTGGAAATGTAACAATGACACCTCAGATGATAGTTTAGCTGCAGTCTTAGTTATAATTTGGCACAAGCAAATAGTCTAAATCTTATCTAAATCAAAAGTAAAAAATATTGACAAAATAAGTATGACATAAACTATCAGTAGTGTATAGAACTTTAGATCTATTACAGTCTACTACTACTATACTATAATTAGTAAAAGCAAAAAAATTGGATTGTATAAGACCAGAAATTACGCAGATTCCAAAATTTAGAGAAAATTTGAGTCTACGTTGCATGCTTGGAGATTTTGTTTTAACGCCAGGAGTACTTACACATTTTCTGATGTCAGTAATTTAATGTTCAAGACGGTAATATTCATTAGAATTAAATCTGGTTTTTGAGTTAGCTAAGTTTCCCATGGCGTTGGTAAAGAGTAAACAATATTTTCGAAAAAGTATACTGCGACTTCAATTACTAAAGGCAAAGATTGGTATTAAGTTGTATCATTCATTATTAAATGTTATAATTTTAAAATAGGTAAAGATTTATTATTCATCAGATTCATTTAGTTTGGATACGGTATGAAAGTATATTTGTCCTTAACAGAGTGACCGAAATAAAAAAAGGTTCTTAATATCAAAGAAATAAAGTTATCTTCCTGGATTTGAATCTGGTCGATTTATTGCAAGATGGTGCATAGCTAGGTGGTGTTGACATCAAAATGGTACGAGGGACCGAAGTGACTATACTTAAGAACAAATGGTTACCCAAGTTAACATTTTCTTGCAACATAGCAGAAATTAATAAAGAATGTGAAAGTGTAAATTTTAGTATCGTAGAATAATATTTTAAGATTTAATAAATAATTTATCGCATATCATAATATATTTGTTTATAAACTGTTCTGTAACAATATTATTTAAAATTATGATTTAGATAAATCGTGTTGTTTTTAAGTAAAAGTGTATAATAGACAATAAGGAGAAAAGCTATTTAACATGTGAAACATACAAGAAATCAATATCAAGATAATAAAGTTTATTTATGTTTTAAAAAAAATGGCATAGTAAATCAAAATATCTCGCAGTACTTGAACGTGAGAAAGGTATAATTCATTTCAGATTTAAGCTCAGTTTTGGTTTAAGATTTTTCGTATTCCAACTTTTTTAGAAGATACAGTGGAAGTTTAATCCATAAACTTCAGTTTGGTGGGAAGTTATTTCAACACTATATGCTTTGGTAAAAAAATTAAACATAATTTCTGCGCATTGACCGTGTTTTATTCTCTAGTAAACGAGTGGACTTTGCTAAAAAATTTCTATTGTTTTATCAAAGCTACCCGACACGAGGTGAGAAACAATGGTCCTAAAGTTAGTTAACTACAAGTCATCAGCGAGATCACTCGCGACACAACATTTTTCTGTTTACAAATTATTTAGCATTTAACTCTTTTAATTAGCAATACTTAAGGTCTCTTAAGAATTCCATGCTACCAATTTTCAGCTAACCATTTGTACTGAGCTATTCTCACTGATCGTTGTACCAATATTCCTAGCAATGTACTTACAAATTGTGTATATATTGCTAATTGTAATTGCGTTTTATGTAATTCAATATAATCACAAATCATCTGCAACTCCTTTACAAAACGAATTCTGTTGGAGTAAAATTTTTACCAAGTCTAGGATAATAAAAACTAACCGTAAGAGTTATTACCATCTTTTCGTTATGCCATATATCATCACTCGTCATCTCTCTCTCTTTCTCTTTAGAACTCATTGCAAGCAACCCTAATATGCTCCTCCATTTGTACGCATTACGAGAATTCCTAGCACATTTGTCTCTCGTACCTAATAAAAATCTGCCTAGTTTCGCGTCTTTTGCTCTCATTGTAATTTAGTCTAGCAGATTTTGTTTGTATGTATCACAAGGCTATCTAGTAAATCTGCTCACTTGCACGCATTGCAAATACATTTAGCTTGTCTTTGAATTTGAATTAATTTAGGCTTTTTGATTGCTTACATGAGATCAGACTTAATTTAATTTTACATGACTGAATTACGAAAGCCTTGGTAATCATGATTATCTATTTTGAATGGATATTGAAAGTTTTTTATTAACACATCTCAAAATTTTAACGTATTCTTAGCAGTAGAATTCAAGATGTATGCTATTCAATCTTCGAACTGAGACTGCCTATATCACGGCTCAAACCCAATTCATTAATAATCTTGAGAAAATGAAAATCGAAGCATGAAAAGCTAAGCTGTCTGAAATATGCTACCTAGCCATCCCTTCTTTAAAACAACATACATGAAAAGACCATGTTAATTGTGTTCTAAAAAACATTCCTTTTCAGATTTTTTCGAATTCAATAAATATTCAGTGAGTGAATAATTAATATTAATCATTTGAATAAAACTAATTTTTAATGTTTGTGCCTTTTATATAGGTCTGAGGTATATTCTTCAAAATACCGTTGATTACAAGACACGGTTTTTAAGGCTGAGGTGTCCAAAGAAACTATATTTATCATAATGATTACAATTAACCACATGAATAATATACTCAACATTTTCAGACCGCACTAAACATTACAAGCAATAATCTTCTTTAAGTCTGATGCAAAAAGAAGTTTCACTTTTAAAGCTTTACATGTAGCGAGGAAGCAAATAGTCGCCGATGCAGTATTGTTTAACAAGTGATCCACTAATGAATTGCTATTTGATTCTAAGGAGATCACCGATACTATTTCTCAAGATAGAATTCAGTTAAAGCAAAAATATAGAACAACAATTATTATCAACTGTTTATTGCAACGATTGACTGAAAATAGTAACTGGTTCCTTCCTTGAGTCGAAGATTGAGTCGTCATTAGCCTCATCTCCGAATTATCTGTTGCGCAGATTCAGGAACTTAAGTCGAAGTGACTACGTTATTAATTATAGCCTAGCTAAGTTTAAAATTACAGAACAGTATTGGCTAAGTTTTGCAAATACTTCACTGACCAAATGAAAATTAAACATAAGAAAGTGAGTTGGTTTATTAACTAGCATTTCATTTTATTTATTCAACCGTTTACATTCTAACATATATTTATCAAATTTGTTATACTAAACTAGAGGTATTAAGGTCACATCTATCTTTTAAAAGCATCACTTTCGTGGGTATTCACTCAGTCTCTTATGAAGACTTTTATATATACTAGTAATGTTCGCGTCAGAGTTTGAATTTATTCGAATCAGATGTATTTACTCTCCTTTTCATTGTCTATTAAGTAACGACACTGATGATTGTACGATCGCATTTTATTAGTTTACATGGTGGATATTTATGCGTACAGTTTTAACACTCTGCTTTTAGATGCTAACTGGACATAATCTTAATCAATTGTTTTCCGTCTGATTTCTAGAGTCTTCTTAGCTAATTTCTACTTTTCTTAAGAATTTAAGGGATGAGTGTCGAGTAGATTGTTTGACGTTAGATACATATTAATTATAGAAGCTGTTGCAGCGATTGATAAGAATTGAATAAAGTTAGTTAATATATTGAAATCTGTACGGAACTTTGGTGGATGATGGAAAATAAACATAAAACATATTGAGATATCTCAAAAATATCGTTGGTGATAAGAAATTCATAGTTCGGAAATTCCTGATTGTCAGACATCAAATCTCTACCTGTTTCAATTCAAGTCTTCTATAAACAATTCGAAGAGACTTTGAAAATATAACTGCACAAGGCTATAGAAGCAAGACTTAACGTACAAGATAACGATTTATGACAGTGGTTTCAGTTTCAGATTTTTTGTTAATTCTAACACAACAATTAATTAAAATCAATCACTATTTTAAGTAAAAACTTTAATAATACTCAAAGATAAATTAATACCTGCTACTAAGTTGATGCATGTTCAAATAGTAAAGTGACTCTGACCTTGATGGTGAATCGATAATATGTACTAGTTTCAGAATATCAATGTCTTATGAATAAACTGATCCTTTTATTTTCAGCAGAAAGAATTTTTCTGCCTGGTATAACTTTATTAGCATTAAGTTAACAAGTTTTATTCAAATTAATTTGTAATTTCTACAAATTACAAAATGCAATGTTTTACATGCCATTTACACGCTCAAATGTATGTTAATATAGTCATACTACTGGCAGTGCAGAGTCTCAACAGATAAGAGACAGCAATATTTATAATCGTACTAATTTCAGATAATATATATGCATGGACGTCTTTTGTTAATGAATTTTTTCGACATTACATATTATAATCATGAAACTGACATAAATAGAAATATTTAAAAAAACTAAAATTATTATTAAATCTGCTTATTTTATTGATCAAGGAATAGCAAAGTCAGTATCTATGAAAAAAATATATAAATTATATAATTAAAAGAATATGTAAAATAATTGATATAACTGAATAATTAAAATAATTAAAGTTGTGAACTGCATAAAAAGCTAGAAATGTAAAAGTAAAAATAATTAAATTATAAATAATATTTATGGATAATAATAGAGAACTAGAAATAGAATTAATATTAAACGTAGTCACAAAAAGAAGTGCAGCACTGACAAACATTAAATTTAAAAGTATTTTTTTATTAATTTTAAATAAATACAGCACGTGGAAGAAAATATTCTTTTTTTTATGCAAAGAAAAAAACGTATAAGGTAGCAAAGATAGTTGGAATTAATAATAGTGTTAAATATAGATTTAAAATAAAAAACTGGAAGTAACGGTTATAATTAATTTATTAAATATAATTATGAAAAAATATTAAATAAAGGAAAAAAATTAATTTGATGAAATTGTTTTAATAGTTTAGAAAACATATTTATCAAAAAATTTAGATTAATGATTATAATTTCAAAACATGCATAAGTAAAATTGAAAAATACTAAATAAAAATAACATACAATTTATAATACAAATACAAAAATGTTGTATTGGTAACAAATTATTTATTAGATACAATAAAAAATTTCAAAACTCCTGATCTAGATCAATCTTTGTGTGTGTGTATATATATATTGGTATTATTTGAATATATTTTTATTACAACTTTATTTCCATTTCAATCCAATCAAATTATAAATAGTTCAAATTATTCATTTAATGCAACTGCGATAAATGGATAAAAGAAAGAAAACTTTTGATAACAAGTTATGATGAAGTTTAATAAAAATATCTCGTAAGTTCCTTATGTAATTGTTTTGATTAAATAATTTTATTTTCATTAATATTTACTTGTATTTTCTTTTAAAAACAAATTCATAATGAATTTTTAATATTTAAGTATGATTCATAATATTATACATTAAATATAAATAATCGTATCAGATTAACCAATTAAAAATGGTTTTCTTATGAATACACTATTATAAAACTTTAAACATTTCCAATGTTTTGTTACATATAATTTATAGAATTAATTTTAATTGTATCTATTTTATTCATTGAGTTGAATTAATGTCTTTCTATATTAATCTTATTGTCAAATATTTTAGGATTAAAAAAAATCTAACTTTTATTATGAATAATAATTTTCGATTTTCTATTCATATTAATTTCTTGCACATTTGAATTCGAGTAAAAAATAATTAAGAGACTTTAGAGGATAAAAAATATACCAAATAAAAATATTGAAATATTTAATCAATATTTTAAGTTCCAAGTAAATTTCTCGGCTTATTTCCATAAATTAACATTTTCGATAATTTTCATTTTTTCTAAAAGAATTAGTTTTTAATTAAATTTTGAAAACGTGGTCAATTATATTTAATATCTTATTACTCGTTATATGAGCTTTTTAAATTTAATATATTTATTTATTTTACACTGAAAATTCAATTATTTTCATGTTGATATTATACATTACCATTAAGTCTTTCTAAAGAGTACTTTTCATTCTTTTCGAACGATATGGAAAGTTGTCTTGATCTTTCAGTATTAATGACTGTGCTATCTGATCTCTGAGAACGAATATTAGGAAAAGATGCTCTATACTGAGATTTAAAATTCCTAAATGTGGTACCAGATAAAGACTGTTTTCTTCGTATTGCCTAAAACAACAATCTATTATTTATTATAATTAATTTATTATTTATAAACAAATAAAAGATGAATTTTTTGCACCTTTTCTGGTGAATGTTTTTTTAAAATAAATGAAGATGCTTCCAGTGTACTACTATTGACAGAATTTAATGTCTGAAGTCTATTTTGACATTTTTTTAAATTGCTCGATTTATGTAGTGGTTTGTCTTCTAAATTTAATTCTAAATTTTGATCATCTCTAAACATTTTAACTTTTGGTAAATTCATTTCATCATTTTCCAAAATTCCTGAAATTAAATCTATTTTTTGATTATTTTTCTTAAAAAATGTATCTTGTATTATCAGTATATTTTCAACTTTAGAATTTAGGTTATCCATGTAGTCTTCAAATGCATTTTCAACTATAGAACTATTAATTTTCTCTTGTCTTCTACTATCTGTTAAGTATTTATATTCACAATCTGGAGTTTCATCTATACCAACTGATTTCATTGAAATCGAATCGTCAGAAGTTAAGTTTGTTGTAGATACTGCTTGAGATCCATAACCACTGCTACTCATACTTGGTGTGTTAATTTTTATAGTTTGCATAGATGAAACCTAAAACAAACATTTATATATTTAAAATAAACATTGCTAATTGCTTTAAAAAAAAATTAAAACAATTTTATCTTAAGATCATTGTGTCAATACATTTCAACTTTGTAACAATTTATTATCAAGTGTTTTTTTTTCAATTTTTCGCAATTTTAGCTTAATATGCTATTAATATAACCAAGGTTGTTTACGTAAGAATTTTAGTAAATTAGAGTGAAATTTGGTTTGTAAAATAAAATTAATTTCGTTTTTTGTACTTTTGTGGATAATGACGACATGCGAAGGCGCACGATACACCTAGACTCATAAAATTGACGGTATACTAGACCGTAAAACTGACCTAAAACCGACATGCAAACATGCCACATGATCGCGCTTTACTATTTTCGCTATGCACTAATAAAGAGTAAAGACTCCGAATGGGCTGACAGGCTTCGCAGTTATCTGCTGCTGTTTCTTATTTGCTTAAGCTTTTTTAAACATTCATATCACAGTAAATAACTCATTTATTATTAAATCGCTTCGATTTCCTAACGACTTTCGAAATCTCAGTTACACTACTTATTTAATTTTTCTTTCTTTTCACTCTTAAGTGTGAGAATCCCAATTAGTACAGCTCACGTTAACGTCTTTACAAGGTTGAAGATTTTCTCTCAACAGAACTGTCACTCATGCACATTATACGGCAGAGTAAAGTATTCACATATAAATTCACCCATAGTTAATTAAATTATTATAAATATAACATTCAGTTTTTTGTAACACTCATTTGAGTAACATAAATAAATTATATTAATATAATTTATTTTCATTAATTAATATAATTAATATACTATTATATTCAGCTACCAAATACATGCGATACATGCAGCGTTCGAATTTATCTTTATTTATCTCTAGTAATTGTTTCTAGCAGTTATAAATTAATATTATATATAAATTATACAAAAATTAAAACTACCCTGTAACCCCGTACACTTCAACATGCAATAATTTTAACATAATTATAGCACTAAAACAACTTAATTTTAAATAAAAAATCTTAGTTTTAAGTAAACATAAAAATAGAAAATCAACACGAGATCTTAATTTATATCGTAACGAGTATATTAAATTCCGTAATTAGCATAATCCCTTCTTCGTTCTTCTTGCCTTTATTTTGCATTCCCATGTGAACGCTGTAGACGTTTTTACTTACACTTTTTCTGGTGTCTGCGGATTCTTTATGCTTCCTGACTGTCCCGGCCTGGACAGCTCGATGTTGGATCGGGTTCGTTACGGGAGGAGCGTGAGCCGGTGTAAATAGAATACGACACGTATCATTATAAGATAGTATAATATATTCTTAAAATTGAATTAAAATTATAGCAACGGTCTTATCTTTACATTATGGTTTTATCGGAGGAGTTTTTATAATGACGGTATTTTACGGCGGCGTATTGTTCTTACAATATAATATTTTGGGGTTATTCTGCAGTGCTTTCCCAAAGTTTATATATTATATCTATGATTCTTTTATACCCGCGGCGTAGCGTCCCTTCCCATAGTATGGAAGGTTAAGGTACTCGAGTTCGGGCACGTCAAAAGCGATACTCGTTGCAACCCGAATCGGTCTCGATATTTGCAGCCTCGCTCTTCTTATGCCATAAGAAAGGTTTTTCTTTCTTTGCTTTTTTCTCGCCGCCTCGCGGAGGAAAGCGCATTTTCCTCTTTACAAATCACAAAGCAAGTTCGAGGGCAAGGGGTGGCGGTAGGAACGAGTGCTCTGGGCTACGCAGTAGCCCCCTTCCCTATCTCTCATTCTCTCTCTCATGCAAGTCTTCAGTATCGAGATATGCTTTCTATCATTCACTCTCGCAGTCTTGTGGTTGACGCTTTGCCGCGAACGCGCCACTCACACATACTCGCTTTTACTATTCTTGTATATACTTGCTATCGCACAGCGTCTCTTGTATATACACGTACACTCTTTCGCCCGGGCTTTGCCGCTTATTCGTAAAAACTGTATTACACATACATTTACTTGTAAGTTCGCTAATTTTCCGTCGCAACATAATGGGATACACATTTCTGCAGAAGACACGCTAATAGCGCTAATATAAAATTTTATTTTATGTAATATAATGTAATTGGTGTGATTTAAATAAATTAAGAAAGTTGAGAATCTGTGCAAAAATTTAGTTGAGTATTAGCTGTTTATTTTGCAAGATTTTTGCATGGACTCGGAGTAGCCGGATCCAACAAAAACAATCACTAAGGCAGGATGAGATAGCATAAATCATTACTTACGAGAGCGGATCTGGTACTGCAAAATCCATCGACAAAGTAGAGCGAAATACACTAAAAACTATCATCTTCAAGCGTTAGGATAGAGTTTATATTAGTTAAATAATTATAATTGTAGCTGTCATCTGTCTGTTGTAAAAAAAGTAACGGTTATTTTTGAGGAGAAAAATTCAAGTAGAGGAAGAAACGTTGAAAATTGTCATTTTGCTTGTTAAACATAAAATAGTCTAGAGCTAAAAAACCATATTCGAATATGGAATACGTAATGAAATACGTTTTTAACTTCAAACTAACTAGAATCTGTAGTTTCTTTTTATTATTTTGTTGAGAAGCGAGTCAAGGGTCTATCTATTGGAATTGTGTTAAAAGAATAGAGCTCGGGCAGGTTACGTTACGTTTCCATACGATAAGGCTACTGCTTATGATCAGCATCTTGTACGTTGATTCACTATAATCGTTCGTGCGTCATTCGAGCGCCGCAGAAGTGCATGTGCATCGAGTTGTACATATATGTAGTCCTCACATATATAGCAGAGATTAGATAAAGTTTATCAAATGAATGGAAACATTGTAATCTCTGTTTACCAGGATTACAATTTTAATTTTTTATTATACATAAAATGTTTGTCTAAGAAATGCCTTTTAGCATTTTAACGTATACAAAAAAAAGAAAAAATAGAAAAATGAAGTAAATAGAGTTTGAAAAAATTAAAATAGAAACGAAAAGGGAATAGAAAAATACAAAAATTTCTCTTATGCAGAGTGCCGGGATTTACCCTATTTTTCCTATAAAATATAACAAATTAAAATAAAAAGAATAATCATTAATAATCAAAATTCTAGAAGAAAAATTATGATATAAAAAAAACTTTTTCAATTTTGGATGAAAATTAGCAAAGTTCTTTAAAATTTATATTTCATCTCATATGTAAAATATCGTGGATAATAATAATGTGACCTATTATTGATTGACAAGAAAAGGTTAAAGCCACATACTTGACAGGGTTTTATTCAATAATAAAACTATAATGATGATTGTTTGAGTTCAACTAAGAAATTAAAGGTAAAATCACTAAAGTTATAGAAATGTAATCCAAAAAATGTTCATTAAAATAGTTTTATACATTATCATAAGAATATATATATATATATATATATACTATAAATATAATTTGTATTTAATAAATGTTATAAAATACAAATTCAATATTTATGAACTTCTGGATCATATAATACAAAGTATTTAAATAAAAATTAAAACAATAATAAAATAATTGATCATTTTAGAGAACAATTTTTCTAAAAAACCTAGTATTATAAAAGTAATTATAATATCTGAACTTATACCTCAAAAATTTTACTTTCTATAACAAAACTTTTTGAATTTTCAAAACAGTTTATATAATGTATAATTCTATTATAGTGTTAAATTTACCTGATAAGAATCATAATTGCAATAGCTAGGTTCACTTTCATCTTCATTATTACAAATAGGTGAAGAAAGAGTATTCAATGAATTCGATGATTCCTCGTGTAATGTAGTCATTCGTAAATTTATTTTCCCAGATATTACATTTGGCGATGCTGAAATTATTTAAAAACACTACAAATATAATAATTATGTTAAGAAATGTTTATGCATTTTAAATAATATTTAATTTTTGCATGATAGGTAACAATAATAGCAATCAAACATAATCTTCTAAAAATAATCTTTTCTATAAGATAAAAATTTAAAAATCTTTACGACTTGTTACCTCTCAATATAAAATTTAGAAATTTAAATAAGTTTTATGGAGTGAACTATAAGGGTGTTTTTCATCTCTTAAATAGTCGTATAATTATGTAAAAACATATTTCTTATATTTTTTTTATATATTTTTATATTAAGGTGTATATCAGGTAACTCTTGTTAGGTGTAATTACACCTTTAAATATATTTATCTTTCTTTCAAAATTCCTTAAATACGTCAATCATACATCTCAATACTGTTTATCATAGATGGATTTTTCATGAGTTCCGTTTAATTTAAAAATTTCTGGAGAAAAAGAAAGAAAAGTTATATTTACGCTTATAAAAAATAAGTGATGCAACCTTTTGAAGTAAAAGCAATTTTTACCTAAGCTTTTTTTTCAAAGTAATAAATTAGCGTTGGTTTTATTCCCAAATGTTGATTCGTTTTTTATATTAAAAAAAAATTTTCTAAGGTAAACTTGATGGGTGCTTTTCATCCATTAAATCGACAAGTTAGCACGGAAGAAAAAACATCCGTCTAATATTTTATGGTGTGCTACATGTCACAATATCAAGAAAATTGATGTACATCTCAAAGAAAGTTGAGGTACACCTCGAATAGTTTCCTTGTGAGTAAAGTAAGAACGAATAACGAGAATAGTACGAAGTTGTAATAGTATTGTATGGTTTTTATTTAGATTTCGTTATATTTAAGACCAGAGGTGTTAGGGAAGGATCTTATACGTAACGGCCAGAGTTGCAGCGTACACGGTCTCTCATTCACATATCCGCACATGCGGTGTACACGCTCTTTTTGAACGTAGGCCAGATTTGCACTTGGTATGTGTATTATTTAACACATTTCATTCTCTTTTTTCGGATTATTTTATTTTGTTTCACTATTATATTACTTTGAAGACAGCTTTAGTGGGATTGGAGTTCTTTTAAAAGAATAGGCTCCTTGGGTAAGCAGGAAAATAACGAAAACAATAGGTGGATGCAATAATGTATATAAATTCTTGAAATTAGTAATAAAAGTGATAAAATATTTTAAACAAAAAAATAGCAGTTAATATAATTTCAATTAAAAGAAAATATTTAAAACGGACATGCTACAAAATATAAATTATCGCGAATAATGCGTAGCGTAGGTAGTTCGGTGGTTTCGTGTAGGGGATAGTGTGATAACTATGGACACCGAGGACGGACATGGTGCTTCAGTAACCTTCAGCAACAAAAGTTGCCAAGTAGCGGACGTGGTGCGTCAAGCAACACTATTGAGATGAAAAACAGACAAGTCTTCCAATTGGCTCGACTCGTTGAAGAGGTCGAGGATGACCACTTTGGCCTTTTTTCTAGCCCTCTTTTTGCTCTTCGTAAGGCTCTCTATCCCCTCGTCGGTGTAGTAAAGAGGAAGATATGTGAAGCAGTGATGCCCGCGAAGTGAAAGAGAAGAGGGAAAAGCATGTCACGGCAGTACGCTACAGTTGTACCCTTACTATATTATTATATTTACACTTACACGCAGACATTTACGCAGGCACTTATTTTTTACTTCACATTATTAAATGTTTAATGACGCATGATTTATTGCAAGTTTAAAAGAACAAATCAAAACGCAGAAAATATAACATCATTGTTATTTTACAGAAGTGTAATTTCGTTAGTGTCAATAATATTTGTTTGGAAGAGCCTAAATGACCGTTTTAAAATGTGCTTAAGGTCGACGAAGAAATTTAATAAGTGAGATCACAATTGCAGAAAATTGTATAGTTTAGTTGCGAATATGTTAAACTTTTTTCCTTGAAAGGGAACTGTAATATATATACAATGAATATTACAGCTTTTTCAAAATATCAAATTTTCTTATGAATGTGTATTTATCTATTAACTTTAATACATTTTATTTACTTCATTCTTGTTAACGATATTTCATTTTAAATTCTATTATTTTTTATAATTTTCTGTAAATTTAATATTTCTAATGTATACATATGTATTTGTACATTTATGATATTTTTAAGAATAATAAATGTTATTTGAGTTTACTTACACTTTAAAGTTGCTGATTGCTGTAAACGAGCCAATGAATTGAAGTTTAAATTGAGATTCAAGAATGTTGGTCTTGCTGAAACGAATTGATTTATTGATCATAAGTTTAAATTAATATTAATGTTATAAGTTATATTAAAGTAGCAAAATAAAAACTAGAAAATAATTAAAAATTTAACCATTTAAATAATTAAAATTAACCATTTTAAATAATTAAAAATTTAACCATTTTAAATAATTAAAAATTTAACCATTTTAAATAATTAAAAATTTAACCATTTTAAATAATTAAAAATTTAACCATTTTAAATAATTAAAAATTTAACAATTTTATTAAAATAAAATGAATTCGATGAGCGCTATTTACTGTGTTATATTCTTCGAATTAATGTACAACATACACAGATTAAACATAGCTATATTGAAAATATGGCAAGGATCGAGTGTGGAATAGAAATGTGAAATAACATATGTGTTCAGTTTGTTAGGTAATAAAGCTTCAGCTGAGGAAAAATCTTACACCGATCTGAATAGAGTACCTATAGGAGACTTCGAACTTTTACTGCTAAAAACAGTTAAAAAAAAGGAAGAAGTAAACTGCATATATATGCTTCGAGCAAAAATAACATCAAATACGCAATATAGAGTCTTCTCTTGTGTCATAATTCTATTGAGTTATAATTTAATTAATTTTGAAGAAACTTTATTGCTAAACCATGATTTTCTATCTGTTGTATATTTAATGTACTCTGGAGTTTCATGTATGAAACTGTAATTAAATAATATTGCTTAAATTTCATTTTTCATTTTTTGATTGAATTAAAATTTCTTTCAATAATCAGACTGCAAAAAATATTTAATCATTTTTTGTTAATTTTCTTGTTGCTACCTTTTTGTATTAATTTTTTAATGTATATCTAAAATCGAACCCATTATCACCTTTAGATTAGAACATTCCCTTTTTTATTTAGTTTAAATGATTAGGATGAATAGTATTCATCAATTCATTGTATGTTTACGAGTTCTCTTTGTATATTACGTATTTAATATAAAATTTTGTTAAAAACGCTGGAACATCCTAACGTTTCTTAATGTTCCTAAGAATCGTTATCTTCGTTTTATTTAGTGGCACCGAATTGATTTTTATGTCTTTTTAAATCATTAACTTTGTCAAATTATAATTGTTTGAATAAAATTCGTACTTCTTCCAGAACTAATAATAAATGGATCCGATAAAATGGATTTGAGTGTGTAATTAACACCAATTATTACTATCATACTTTTTGAATTTTTGTTAATATTCAATAGCAGTAAATAATGTAGAAAAAAATTAAATTTATATATTCAAAGAATCATTGTGCAATACAATATCTTCTATTTTAGTTAACTTAAAATTTTATTTTATGAGAATTGACAAACTGACTCGATAATAATGATCAACTGTAAGAAGCAATTAGTTAAAAAAATTTTAATTTGTTTGCCGTTTTTTAACATAAATTGTAGATAAATCATGCAAAGATAATTTAATGTAAATATAGTTAACCACTTTCCAATAAAGAATGATAAATTAATTTACTAAATTGCTGAGAAACACATTTACCATTTTATGGATACGGTATCAAATTATTTACGAAAACTTTCGAAATATGTGCTTAAAGTATTCTTTAATTTTTTAAAAGCAATTTTTTATTTTTTTTTTTAGTTTTTTTCTTAAAGTTAACGTATTATAGTTCTATAAATGTACATGGTTCGAGTATTTCCCTAAGTATCTAAACCTTGTTATGTACAAATCTTATTTATATATGTAATATTATATTCTTTTATATTGAACATATATACTATTTCTTAATTTTAATATAATAACTATTATAGTATAATGCACAAATAACATATAAAACAAAAATATTATTTTTAAGCTTTTCATGAAGCAAATTATATTTTGAACGTCTTTTAAAAATGTGGTATGGCCAGAAGGATAAATCTACGTAATTACTTTTAGAATTAGATAATTGATTAATTTGATAGAAAATTTTATTTACACAATCCAAATATTTGAATAAAGATGTCTTTAAGAGACAAAACTTATAATTTATTTCCATATTAGTAATCGATCAGTTTGAATGAAATCGCGACTACTGATTGCATTATCTGAATTTTTTGACTAAGCATATTTTCACAGATTTATGATATTTTTATAGCAATAATTAAGTGTTGTTGTATAAAATTTGTATTTTCTCGATGCCTTATATACTAAAACTGTTCAAGATAGGCTGAAGTATTATTTTACAGTATTACCTACACCATTGCTTACATTTTCTATAGTGTTATAAAAAATTCAATTTAGTTTTCATATTAAATTTGGTAAAATAACGAGCATAAAAAATTAATTTTTTTCTATATTTAATCGTTATAACATAATAATAATAAAATATTTTCTTAATAATATCCTGCATACACTTCTTTAAAACCCAAGAGATCAATTTCGTCTTAATAAATAAACGATTTCTTTATTGTGCATTCTGTATCTTAAAGTAAAAAATTCAAATTTAAAAAGCTTAAAATATTTACTTTGAGTTTTAGTTATAAAATAATGCATTTGTAGAATAAATACTTAATAATATTACAATATAATCTTTGGTCTTAGGAGTAACAATTTTGAATAAATGTCAGTTTTTGTTAATATGCTATCGTTAAAAATGTATATTTTTATATTTTATTTTTTAAGTTTTGTTTATTTCAAGAGCTTTCTGATCAAAGTAAAAAAATTCAATTATTTATTAAAAAGTAAATCAATTGTCGGTTTTTACATAACGTTTTTTGTTTCTTCGAATCTGATAAAAAATGCGTTTTAAAACTCTGCAAATTAGTTTTTGTTAAACAAAAATTTAGATATATTTTACATACACATAAGTTGTGAATCTTACTATTTTCAATAAGGAGGAAAAAGGTCATATTATTTGGTTTGCAAATTTTCTGATTTAACGTAAAATAGTTTTAAATTAGACTTTTCTCCATTTTTCAAATGAACAAAAATTTTAGTTTCTAGTCGTGCACTTATATTATTCAAAACATAACCATGTATCAAAACATTTTTATATTTTTGTATTAACAATTTAAATTTTTATGTAATAAAAATTTACATATAATTTGGTACCAAGTTTCAATATAAACTGAATCAAGGAAGTATTACTATAAGGAACTAGATTTTAATTACTGGTCGTTTAGTGTATCTGGTTGTCTAAAATCAATAATGTATTGAAAACAAATATTGTCATTCACTACGAGAAATTTCTATTTTCATCCTTAACTCAGTTTATATATTTCTTAAAAATACACTTTTAATTTTGCCAGAAATTTAAAAACTTATTTTAACTTCCGTTGTTTATTAATGTTGAAATTAAAAATTTTATATTTATGTTTATACTGCGATGCAGATATCCGTAATTAAATACAAAACTATTATCAAACATTTAAGTGCATGTGCGTGACTGTTAATCAAGAACAACGTAAGAAGCTAAATTATAAATTATAAATTTAGCTACTTACGCCGTAGTGAAAAGGACACTTATTCGATTTCTCAAACCAACGCACCTTGGATAAGCTAAGAGAAGTTAAATACCTTTTCATAATACACCTAAGGAAGGAATACTAACAGATTCTTGTGACGGAAGATAGTAAACCTTTCTTTTATCATACTAAAGAGAGGATTTATGCAGTTCATGGTTCTGTTCTTCAAATTGCGTTCTTCTCCCGCAGTCTAACAGCGCCTCGTAGTCGTCATACCTTCGTTAGACCAACTCGTATTCTATTATTTAGACAACATAGTGATAGTAGTGGCTGAATCCCAGTTACGTCGCACTGAGATTCATAGTTACGGCACTCCTACGACACTCGCTTGAAATGACGCTGCAGCAAATCAGAGATAATTGTTAGTTCAGGCAAAGGCAGCTTACGTATTTAAATTATGGCATTATAAAGGAGTGGATCCGCACAAATCTGGATAAAATAACCACCATCGTGGTCTTAACCTCTCACCGAAATATCAAGGAGTTGCGCTTATTCAACAGGTTAATGTCGAATTGACGCCGTTACGTATTCAAAGCGATCACTATCACTATTTCACTAAACAAGCTTCTATTTAAGTTGGAGTGACAAGGACAGCAGATCGCTTTCGACGAGTTGAGAGTCTGACAGGCAGAAGCTTCAGTCTTGGCCAACTTCTCGAAAACCTTCGTACATAAAACCGATGCAAGCAATGAGGGACTGAGAGTAGTTCTCTCCTAAAAACGTGGTGAGTTTAAGAGGAACATCTTACGTGAAGAGTAGCTGAATCAAGTCGAAAGGAATTACTCATCCACAGAGAAAGGATGCCTCGCAATTGATTGAGGTATACGAAAAATGTGTAACTACTTCGAAGGCTATCGTTTCGCTGTGCTAACCGACCATCAGATCTTCCGTTGGCTTGGAGGAATTGAGAATCCTTCACGTCGCCTTATTCGCTGGACTTAGTTGGGATTTCGAAGTGTATCGATGAGGAGCTAAGAACCTCCTGGCCGATTCATGCTCAGGAGAGACAAAAGAAACAAGAACTCTAGTCCAGCTCGAACAATCAACGATAAGGGTTTTCATTCTTCGCCCAATTATTCTAGATTATTAGAAAAATAAATTTTAAAAACGCAAGAACCGGAAAAATCTAAGCATTTTCGTTACAATTCTAGATTAATTTCAGCTATTAATATTTATAAAAAGATAAACTAAACACTATAATGTAAGTAATGTATTTTTTCGAAATGATATATATATATATATATATATATATATATATATATATATATATATCTCTATATAGATCTAACGTATAACCTTTTAAAAGCTAAAATCTTTATAAGAATTCAATCAGTTGTTTTATCTTTTTACAAAAATGAATTATACAAAATTGATAATTAATAAATTTGTTTTTTGAATTAAAAAATTTTTCTTGTTTTATATTTTGAGAATTATTAATGTGTAAATAAAATATTCAAATAAGCAAATAGTACGATACTAGAATCACTCATTTTAAAAATTTTTTGAAATTTACTTTCGAATGGAATATGTCTTAATAATTTAAAATAGTATGTACTGAGCTTTTACAGTATATTTGATACATATTCATAGTTTAAAAAAAAGTATTAGAATTATTATAGTTTTGCGTATTGCTAAAATACTATTTTTTGAGTATTTTTAAATGCCAATCTTGTGTACAATTTTTGAAAGGTCTTTAATAAGAAAAAATACATGTGTTTTGAAAAATAATCTTTTTTCGAACTTACATTTTAAAAATTTTAAGAATAGAGAATTTTAATTTTCATAAAAGAAATATTACTGATTTATCAAATCTGAGAAATTACATAGCTATTTGATAATTTATATACAAAGTGTTTCAGCTTATTTCAATAAAGCTAAGAGTGCAACGGAAAAGTCTGTCGCGAGCTCTAGAACAAACGCAAAAGTAAGTATGCGTGCGGGACAGTGTATAGGGGCAAGCAGCGAAAGTGTGTGTGATTAGTGCATGCGCTGCGTAACGTATTAATATTGCGAATGTATGAATGACGCACACGCAGGAACAGTGACATAATAGTGGGTTTGTATAAGTGACACGGGACAGTAAAGGTAAATATGCGTGTATGTTTGAGTGATGCGTACGCGGCTTAGCGTCAACTGCTAGTGACACTGGAGAGCGTAAATCTAACGTAGCTTCGAATTGTTGAATAGTACCATGTACGTAGAATGAGTGAGAGTGTTGAGCGCAACGAATACGAAATAGAGAACGGGGGGTCAATCAGCAAAGTAAGTATGATTGTCGAAAGCGGCAGGAAAGCGCCAGCCAAACATATAAAAAGGGCGAACTCGCACAGAAACAGAAGTTCGGGAGTCGGAGATCTCTCGAAGCAGAAGACTTGTCCTGTGTAGTCGTGCAGCCATTCGAAGTGCGGCTTCTGATGTAAGTCTTTCGACGCACCAAGAACTTAGGGTACAGTTATTAACGTACTCCGGAATTACAACTCCGTGGCTTGACTCTTCCCACCGTAATTCGCCCGTGGATTAAGACAAGACAAGACTTTGTAAACTAAACTGCCACCAATAAGTCCTGTGTGAAAACCCGTCACTGTAATACGTTAACCGCCGTTATAACGCATTAAAAGCTCTGTAAAAATAAAAACCCACCGCTATAATTAATTAAGTATTTAAGAAACGACGCCGCCATATTTAACCGTAAACGATGTAAAACCACTGCCGTAGTACACTATAGGATTGGTAAGAAAAGCGCCGGATTAATTAGAATTAATAAGAAAAATCAACTATTACAATTCGTTGTAAAACTATATTTGTAAGAAAAACACTGTCGCAACACTCCAAATAATGAAATAAATACCCTCGACGTTATAAGTTTAAGTTTAAATAAGTAAGATTAATATTTGTAAAATACACCGTCCTTTTCTTATTCACTCCGTCTCTCAAGCTTCCTCTTCCCGATACGAACCCGGTTCAACGTCGAGCTGTCTAGGCCAGTATAACCAAAAGTGCAAGAGACTGAGCCGCTAACAGCTGCGATAAGTAAAAGAATATAAAGTAGAAAGGAACTAATAAGAGGTAAGATATCTACATGAATGTCATTGTTAGGACAGAAAGTTAAACAACATCAAAAAGTATTAAAAATGAAACAAGAGTAGCAAACTATTCGAAATTTGTTTCGAAAGTTTATAGCTTGCGATTAACCGGCTTCGAAAACCTACATTTTTTAAGTGTAACAAATTAACTATAATCACTAATTTTTAATAGTTTAATTCTAATGAGCATTTGAATAAAGATGCTTTATCAAAATATGTTCGTATTTACGAGAAAAGTACTGCGTTAAAAAAATACAAAGCTAGCTATTGATATTTTCATTAAAATTAATTCTTAATTTTAAGTTTGTAGAGTAAAAAAATGTTAATCAGATATGTGAAAACTATTAACTAGAACTATATAGTTTTGTTAATTAACTTAATATAATTTTATATATCATCTAGCATTTATTAAAATTTTATGCATCTGCATTATTATTTATATCTCATTTCTATAAATATTTTAAAATTATTATTTATTTATTAAAATATTGTATTTAAATTTTTATCAGTTTTCTAATTTTGTTGAAGCAAAAAAGAAATATGTTAATAAAATTTAGATTTACCTATTCCAAATGTTTTCGGTTGAGAGGCAAGATAATTGTCCTCGGTTTTTTTATGACCAACTGTTGATTTATAAATACGTTGTGGTAATTTATTTAATTCAGAATTGAGATCAGTGACACTTTCGGAACGTGTAACGTTTATTGAATCTATTGCACTATCAAATCGCATTATCTAAAAATAGAAAGTTATTTAGTCATTATAAATCATTATTATAAGTTACTGAAAATCAATAAGTAGTTGCTAGTTGTTTTTTTAAATATAAAATATAAGAAGCAAAAATCCGACAATTTATTCAGTTTCAGTTTTATTAGAAGTATATTAAATGTATAATATTAAAACTTTTGAAAAAGTAGACATACCTGCGAGAAATTAGGAACGCTAGCAGTCTTACGTATTAAGTGTTCACCTTTTGCTTGTAATAATTCTTTTACTGCGACGCTCTGTCTTAATCGATTCAAAGTTAAAATATTATCTATTGCAGAAACACCGCGTGTATACTTTTCTGTTAAAAATTATATAATATAATAAAATTTCTAGAATAATTTACATGCAACTTAAAGTTTCAAAACAATAAATCTATTTTTATGCAATATTTTTTAAAAATAGATTTTACAAATAAATGTATACTTAATTTTAGTATACAAATATTGTCTATATTATCTTATTTAAATTTTTGACTACAATTCATATAATTCATAGCACTGTGATAAGCTAAATATTTTGTTGTCTGTTTTCTCAAATCTCCATCGAGAGACTAAACAGTTTGCAAATTAGATATATAATTGGAATCATAAAATACAAAACTTATATCAATATACACTTTCTAGTAAGATTGCTATTCGTAATTAAGTATTAACAAGCATTGGATTAAATGAGCTATAATGCTTCATAATGATCTAACTAAGTGTCGTAACGATTGTCCTCTTCTCTTGTCTGGGCAGGTCGAAGTCATATCAAGGTTTTTTCGTGGGCGTTTTCATTTAAAAAAATTGCGTACACTAGAAATAGATTAATAGCTAAATGATTCTTTATTTTATTATATTTATAGCCATTGTCTATCCAGGTGTGTTGGAGGCGATCTCTGTTCTTCTTGCAGTCAAGTGCTCACGCTATGTAATAAAAGACAAGTAATATAATTTTGTTTATTAATTATTTTTTCACTATGAAGTAGCCACGGGCTGTTTGCTTGTTATTTACAAACAGTTTCAGCTATTTGTACGAATCCACTTACTGAACAGCAACTTCGTACACATGTGGACGATGTCTTCTTCGGGAATTTGTAGTGTTCAGAATCGAGACAATAGGAATGTGAGATGATGGCAAGATATACTATGTTCCCAAAGGTTACTGGTATGGTTAAGCTTTTTTTGTTGCTTAGCGTAGTCGACTGTCTTTTACACCTATAAAAGTAGAGAGGTTGATCATTCTCCTACATTCTAAAAAAGATGCAATAAATGCTTTTTGTTGTCCTTCGACTTAAGGGAGAAATAATTCAGAAACTATATTTTTCGTTAAATAACTATCGCTGAACAGCACAAGCGGCACACTTCTTCGGTCCATCACGGCAACAAATGAGATCTAGTTCCTTTACTTGTTGATGCTCTTCCACCACCACAGCACTCGTGTGCTCATCTATATATGAAGCAGGAAATTCGGGTTTTTTTTTGGTGCATAACGGTCCACTTCTCTCTTTTCTCCTTTTTTCGGGAAATCTTCTGCCCAGTGTGCGTAACTTGAGCAGACCACACCCGTGCAAGTCAGGACCTGCACTGCAATGATCGTGGTGAGTTGTTCCAACGTGCGTTTAAAGGAATCCGGGATACATGGCATAATCAGTTGTCCACGGGAGCAGTTTTCGAAAAGAAAGGGACCTAGAAGAAACTACAAAATTCGTGATTCTAGAATGGCTAAATGAGGAATGAAGGAAGTACACAGAAGTGCTCACAAATGTATTTCTCAAGGTGTATAGGAGGGGAATAAAGGAGCTGGTAAAGTAAAATTCGTAGTTTCTGACAGGACCACAGATCAAGCAGACATTCAAGCCAAAGGTGGCTTGAACGATCCTCTTCGACGGATCACAACTGAAAGCGTGGAATCTCTATTAATATCCTCGCGAAGTTTGTATATGCAAACTGGGGCCTATCCCGCCATTTGCCATGTGCGGCTACTGATTTGCTCTGTGTGGCGTATATTTGATGTGGTTTATGCACACATGTGTGTCACTCATACTCTTAATAGTGCGTATGCGTTGTACAGTTTTCATGTTTTTTCAACATGAAAACTGATCATTTTTGCACGAAGCACAATATTACGTTTCGTTGAAAACTTTCTTTAATGTCAGAGCATTTACTGAATATTTGTCAAATCATTATTAAATATTTCTCGAGTACTGAAAATTATCTGACAAGTAAGCTACTCTGCTGGCACAGACAATACAAGTCTCTTTTTTTCAAAAATTATGCCATGATAAATTTGGAATATGTGGTCAAACATGATTCTTTATTGTAGCTATCTAGGTACAAAAAATTTATATTTTAGAAACTATATAAAAGATTTTACTAGCGCTGAGAACAAACGCTTTACACTGGATTAAACATGATTACCCTTCTCTCGAGATTAGTCTCTAAGAAAATATTATTGATCTTTCACCGTGCACCAGTATTAAAATTGTGACCATTTTCCAAGAAAATAGTCTATTTTCTTTAACACTTTTGTAATAGCAAGTGAATTTGAAATAAGTTTTGATTTAGTTTAAATTCCGAAAAAAATTGATAAAATTACTAATATTGATTGTTTTTAATTTTAAAAGTGGTACGTTAGTGCTATGAAACTTTAACTTTGAATTATGATTTTAATCTTTTTCGGTGTTTAAAGGTTTAAATATTACTAATTCAAAACTTCACCGGGAGGGTTGTTTTACTCAATTTAAATTTACATCTTTAGCCGCTTTTTAGAAATATTTTGAAATATTTTAAAAATATTCTATGATATAGTTTATGACGGTGTCTGTGTGAAAAATGATATATTATTTAAATATTGCTCCTTGTAAGATTGATACGTAGCAATACATATTCAGGACAGTGCGAAAATACCGGGATCGTTGATTTCTCAAAGGGACCTCAAACTGAAAGAATGGCTACTGCAAAAGTTGTAGAATTATAAAAGCTAAACTTTATGATGACCTTAAACTTGACTGTTGTCTTAAGTTAAAAAATAAAGCCGTTTTTTTTTCTAACGAAATATTTTATATTATATTTTATCAGTAATCAAATTACCCTTTGAAACGCCAAACTCGAAAAATGCTTTGCCAATGAAGAAGAGAATGAATTTATCTAGATATTATTGTAATCTAACTATTGAAAGCAAGTCACTAACTAAAATGTTTATGAATCTGATTTTTAAATTATATACTCAAACTGTTTTTAATTTGTCTTTATTATATAATAAACGGTTATATATTGCTTTTTGGTACAATTCATTGGTAATTTCTTGTCAAAATCCATTGGTGATTTAATTTTATAAATTCGATTCTTAAAATATTTTAATAAATAATACTTAAGAAGTGTCATACTTGCCGAAATCTATTTCATCACTATTTTCCTATTTTAATTTCTAGTATATTTTGATATTTTATCGAATTAATTAATCTATATAAAAAATAAACCTGTTAATTGTATATTATTAGTATCCAAATTAATATGCGTTGATGTAATATTTATATTAATATCTTACATGTTAATATTTATAATAATATTTATAATTAATTACATATTAATATTTATAAGCTTTTCACGTGTGATTTTAATAAAATTTAAACTAACCAATGTAAGTTTCTCCATCGTGTAAGCTATAGTCTTCTCCACTAGCAGCAATCTGTGCAAGACTCTCCCTGTCTTCAAGTTCTTCACTAGCTTTTGGTATATTAGAAACTATCTCATATCTAACTCCTGTTTGTGTAATCGAATCTAATCGTACGATCTTTTTAAAAATTCTATCCGTGATACTTTGCCTTTTATAAATATTAATAGCAAGTCTTTTTCTCAATACTAAGTCCATAGTAACAGGATGAGATAAACGTACAGTTGTTTTAAGTATCATGTAAACTCTTTCATTAGCTGAAAAATGTACAATAATTAGTTTCGTTATAATAATTATTAAATTAATATAGCAAAAATTTATTATATAAGAAAGTTACTATAAATTTTACCGTCAGTAATTTTATTTAAATTTATATCGTCATGTATACTTGAATCCCAAGCAGCAATAGCACATAGATCTTTCTCTAAACGTCTAATAATTGGCAAGTTAAAAAATTTATGACCATGTTCTTTAGGTAAAATGGAATTTATTCCTGTGATTGAAATATCTTCATCTAATTGATGGGTAGATAAATCATCAGCGTTAAGATCAAGAAATAATACAGGAATATGTGCTTCCATTCCTGAAGGTGGATTCCAATCTGCAGGGGCCCCTGGTATTCCAGAGCCTGCAGCTGGTACTAGAATGGCATTTCTCTCTTCTGTAAGACACACCCATTGATCTACTAAACTCTGCTCTCGTTCAATATCTCGTTCTGTTTTATCTGTAAAAAATCAAATTTATTATCACTATATTTTTTATAATTTTTTAAGCGTATAATATACTTTAATCATAATTAAAATGAAATAATAATATAAACTAGTTACGTACTTAAGCACTGTAAGATATTGATTAAATAATATTAATGCTTCAAACACATGATTATTAAATAAATTTGTAAAATAATAAAGAAAAGTATTGATTTACCTTGTAATAATAACGGATTTTAACCATAAATAGAACATAGATTTGATTTTATCAGTCTATGTTTAATGGTTAAATATGGATAATGGTTACAGTAAATTAAAATTTTTAATTTACTTCCTAAATTTTAAATTCTAAGAACAAAAACTTGTTTAACAAAGTTAAACTAAACTAAGTAAGCTAAAGGAAAAGAAGATCGTCTTTACCATTCTTCTTAGCTGCATCAGGGCTCGTCTCTTTCCGCTGTCTCAGCTCCAATCACTTCAGTCAGACAGGATTCGTTGCGAGAAGAAGGTTATGTCTTCGGAATTTCATAAATAAAATAACATGATTCTTAATATTTAATTGAATGGAAAAACGTGGCCAGTATAAACATGTCTCCGTCTTCTACCTTAAAATAATTTGACGCGTGTCGGGAAGAGTGGGCCTGGAATTTCCCCGCCGTTTGTCGCGCATTAAAATGACGCGCTGTGCGGGTTTAGGCCAAAAAAGGTGATTCATAATGAGCCACTTAGTGCAAGTATACTGGAGTGATACGTACCGGGAAAAGTGGACCCGGGGTTTCCCTGTCATAAAGGCGCCGTGGTAATTAAGACGGCATTGTGCGGCAGATGCGGTGCGTGGCGTGGGAATGAAGCGGTGGTATTCGAGAAAGAAAAGTATAAGAGGACGCCACGGGGACCAAGTGGGGGAGTTGAGTGGAAGGAGTCGAAATGCCAGGACATGGCTGACCGGCCATAAGAGAGAACGGATTGTGTCCTTATTCATCGAAGTTCTCCCTTTTCATCAAATTAACCAAGAAAAATTTAACATACAATTAAAACAAGGCAATTGGATGCGACATACAATTGCGCAATGACCTAAAATTCGTTCTTAAAAACTTAACTTATATCAATCGTGTCACGTTCCGGTCTCAAAGGTCATGCGCTTGCGATTGAAGATCTTCCGGTTTGGACTCGAGGAAGGTGCGGCAACAACTGCCACCTCGAGATTGACTTAGCGTTGCGAAAACTCGCCAAGAAGAGGACCTCAGAGCTGACAGACTCAGAAGTGAAGAGATGATTTTCCAGTGATTATCGGAACATATAGTCTCTAGTCGTCACGTAAGCTCATTTATATTTTCTTAAAGAGAGAGCTAGTCCATGTCTTCTTGTGCTCATCTGAAAGTAGAAGTTGCGCATGCCTATGAGTATTACGCAACCCGAGAAGGGAACTGCATGTTAACGGATAAGTTGCGCGAATCAATGAAGTGACATGTATACAGGTATGAAGAATCCTTAGCGCAGGTTGTCCTCTATGTAACGGTTTCAAGCGCGCCGAGAGCAAGTGAGTTTAACAAAGATCTACAAAGATCTGTACAAAGAGAAATAAACGATAACTAAACTTCCCTTTACATGCGATTACGCGCTCTTTCTCTCACCTATAATCGCTTATATACTGTGCGTGTCCTTACTTGTATTCATATTAGTATTTGCAGCGCCCTTTTTTACTTACACTTACACTGATGGTAAAGAACATCCCTTATTGTATTTGTTCATATGTCTCAATATAGGCTTTTTACATAAAATCTGCATATTTTCCACCATCACAAACCGTGGAAGGACATTTGAGATACCTAGAGAGGATGTTTGAGACGAGAGATTCGCTCGTCCAGTGTACTTAGATGTTAATACCGGATCCACATTATAATAATTATAAGGATCCGAGGTAGTCAATGGTAGATGGCAAATTTTCGAGGACTTCTTAGCGTCATCCGACTTACTAATCGCCAATGAGCCTGGAATTCCGTCGATTTTTTCGACGGCGAATTGCCGGATTTTCATTGATGTCATGCTGGCTGAATCGGCTCTCCTCCTATTGATTGTGGTTTGGGAAGTATAAATTAACTATAAATTCAATATGAAATGGGCAAACTGGAATACATTTTATAATTATTGCTAATGGTTTACGTGTTAATAAAGATACATAATGTATTCTATACGAAGTCGTCCGGTCCGATATTTAAATTAAGATTGTTCTATTCAGTCTTCAATTGGATTTGAATTTTAACCAATAACTAGCAAAACATTGCCAGAGTGCAGTTTGATGATTTATCCCAGATTGTCATGGAGCTGAACTGATAGATATCGCAGAATTCTATGACCCGAACTTAGGTATCGTCCAGTGACTCGGCTTCTCCATGGACAACCATGGAGGTGGTGGATGTTATATAATCTTCTCTAACAAGGAAGGCTCTGGAATGGGACGGAATTCAGATGCCTAAATTAAAGTTCTTCTAGATATTTCAAGATTTGTAAACTTCTTGACGAATTTAATTGCTGTTTGAGGTTCGGAGTCTTTCCGAGGCAGTGAAAACGGGGAGAGTATTAGGATACTCTTTAAATCTCCCGTTAAGGAGCCGGTAAATACTGCTGACTCATTTGTTTTTTGTGCTTCCTTAGCAAGTTGTTAAGAGACATTAATTAAGTTACGGTTGAGGAGAATTGGATCACCCAGACTACTCTTTTTCTTTTCAACATGGATTACGCACTAGGCGATTCACCGAAAACGCGATATTTGATCTTCGGGTACGTATCTCAGGAACATCGTGCAACTATGCTTTAGTGATTTAGTTCGACGTCACCGTGGCCTTTTGATTATTTTTGGTAACTGTTGCTGGTAGCAGAATTAAGAAAGAGAAGTTGACCAAATAATCTTCTACGACTCATTGGAGATTATTTTTCAGGTAGAGTTTTTAATCTCTCTGATAACTATAATACCTTCCATAAGTCCGTCACGAGTGGCTACCTTCAGGGATCAATCTTGCGTTCGAAATTCTGGAACACCTGATGTTCTATATTCATCTTCTGTGCCTATATCTTTATTTGATATTTTTATTTACCTGGATGATATATTGGCTTTTGTCAAGGCAATACTAGGATACGATTAGAGACCTGTTCACAGGTTGATGGATTAGTTGTAGAATGTTTTACTGAGAATAACTTGATCCTCTCCAAAAGCAAATCCGAAAAGGTGCTATTGAAGGGTTAATTAGAAGACACTATATCAGGGAATATTTTTGAAGATCATATCATAGCTTGCGCATGGATCTACACAATTCGAGCGGTCTCTACTGATGCACTACAAGTTACCGCCGAAACCCTTTTACTGAGACTTGTGCTCAAGGACAGAAGATTTCTGTACCTGATACATAGAAATTCATAGTAGTGTCTGGATAGTTTAGCTAAGATCCAAACTCGTGTACACGGTAAATACGGAACTACGTGAGATTCTCGAATGCGAGTGGCAGCTTCGCTAACATTCCTCCCAGAAGGGATGAATAACCCACGAGTACCTACAAGATTTTTCGCGCCGTCTTAAAATAAGTTGGTTTGCAACTAGTCACTATGAAGCTTAGGTACTGACAGGACATAACAATTTCAAGTCCAACCTCGCTTGATTTGGTTTCGTGAGTTCAGGATGTAGAAAAAGAGAAACGGCTTCTACTACTTACGTGTAATATATTTTTATATCTTTATTTAATATCAGTGTTTTCTTGGGTTTTTTAGTTTTGAAATTTTTTTTATTAATTTAAAAATATTATAAAAAATTCTTATTAAATTAAAAAAAAATATATTAAAATTCTTAGTAAGATTGTTTTGTATTTATTAATTTTGAAAGAAAATTTTGAGATCAAGGTTTTTCCCTCCCCTCTACCCATATTGTATACTCTTCTTTGTATTTTATCAATCGGTAAGACTTTGTATATCATTAACCTAGTATGTGTATCATAAATACTTATGAATTATTCAGATAATCTTTCATTTTCTTTGGATTTTCTCAGTTGATACTTTACGATATAAAATAGGTCATGTTTTGTTATTCTTTTTAAATGTTTTTTTGTAAGTTCATCACTCATAAATATACTAATTTTTTATTATAATTATACACCAGCGTAAGTTTAAAAATTAAAAATCTCCTTAAATTTGCTATTACCAACAATGATTAAGTTTATATGTTTATTATTATTTAATTTTCAGAATATTTAACAAAATTACAATAATTACTAAATTTCAACCTAAATTTTTATTTTACCTGAAACTCTTCATAAATAATCTAAATTTTCAGATTTGTGAAACTGACTCGATTACTATCCTTGATATTCTGTAGTATCTACTCTAAAACTCCGAAGGCACAGAACTTAAAGAAATTTAAACTTTATTATAATTAAAATAATCTTTTGTAATTACTTAGCCAAAAAATAATAAAAAAAAAATGATCAATATAAATAACTGAAATAAATCTTCGCTTACATCAACATTGATTTTGATAAGCAGTAATGTATTCAGTAATTTTTTTGACAAAAAGCCTAATCTACTTTTTCTTTACCTCGGTAGGCATACAAAAATTACGAGAATAGTATCATTGATAAATCAAGTACAGAAGATTTATAAGTACACAATTATATCAATTAAATTATTGTTAATTTCACTTCATGTTTAATCTAGAAAACTAATTTTGGATGCGTCATTAAAGAATGAACGTTGAGAGATTTTAATCCTGTTATACCGACCATAAACGATAATCATTTTAAATTTCATATTCTGATTTACAAGTTCGATTAACTTACATCAGTTCCACCCATTACCACATAATTGTTTAATTACCTTCCCACAAGACTAAGCGTGCAATTTATTTCGATATAATAATAAATTTTATATAATTTTATGTTTTTCGTAGGCACGCTGAAGATTTCAGAACTCGATAATACTTTTTACCAATTAAATATTTGAAGTATCAAATTAGCATTATTTATTATAATTCTTATGCAAAAGTTATAATCAAAAGCCCTACAAGAACAATATTGGAAGAAATATTTTTCAAGCCATTCTTGTGATATATTTCTTTTTATCAAATATAGAATTTAAGTTATTTATTGCTTAAACAGTTTAAATTTAAAAATTCTATTTAAACTAAACATAAAAGTGAAACGTCATTGTTAGATTTTATTTAGTACAGTTATTTATGTAAAAAAAATTACTGCCAATAAAATTTTTCAAAAGTGGGTTACCTGTTGCTCAACGTCAATATCTAAATACACACGGAGGTTCTACGGAAATGCGCTCAGTACCACATTGCACTGTGATGTTTTTTTTAAATTAATATTTAATTATTTATTTATTTAAAGATTTAATTATGATACCTTTATAACATATTTAGTACATAAACATTTTCTATTTGTTTTGAAACAAATTTAATATTTGAACATTTAGAATACTAAATAAAACGAAACTTTTGAATAATTTATTTTCTAATTATCAATTTCCCGAAATAATTATTATTTAAAATTTTTTTTATATAGTCAGATAATATACCTCTAACTTTACTTATACTTATCGCAATAAATAGTATAAATTTGTATATAAAAAAAATCTGCAATTTTTATTGACATTACAAATTTTCATATTTGGATCAGTGTAGTGATGTATATTAATTATTTAAAAAGGTAACTTAATTCGTAGAATTGTATCATATATTTATTTGAGAGCAAAATTAAACGGTTGAAGCTTTGAAATTTAATTACATGCTGTAACTCTTTTTTCAATCACTAATATTAGTTGCAAAACTATTATCATTTTATTCAAAAATTTACCTTTTTTATTGATAATTTTTTGTATTTGTTCTTCTAAATATTGCCTTCTACGCATTAAAGCATCACTCCATTTTTCTCGAAGAATATGAAGATCTTCATCTTGATAACTATCCATAGGATTTTGAAGTCGACTTCTTCCAACAACACTACCAACAGCTATGCTTATTATTGATTGATAAATAATTGGTAATGTTCCAGAATTTTGTACAGGTTTTACTTGTACTTGTATTCTTCGCTGTTGTCCTTGACGTAATTGATAAATTCCACCTAAAATAATTTTTATTTTAATTAAAAATTATTAGTAAAAAAGAAAAAATTGTTAATTTTATTTTAAATAGTAACCAACCACTCAATATATCAGGTTTTATTAATACTTCAACTGGCGAATATTCGCCTTGCTCATTAAGTTCTTGTATTTCTACCCAGAGTTCGATTTTTCTTGTAAGTTCTGACCAACGATCAGCAAGTGATCGAGCTTTGGCTAATTGTTTCTGTTCTACTACCCAACTAGGCTTATCTTTAGAAAATCCAGCACTCTTGTGACCCCAAACTTCTATACTTAATGCACCTTCTGGAATAATTTTTAAATAATAATAAATTTTTAAATTAAAAATTGAAAATGATTTTTTTCCGTATAAAAAATGATTACAAAGAAAATAAGTATTAAACTAAGACTTACCAGAACAATGTTCCATGAATTCTTCCGTTATTGGAACAGTAAAATCCTTAGTATGATTAAAATTGAATTCAAGTGAATCTTTTTGACTAGTAACAGAATTGGATAAAGGTCGAACAGAATTGATTATGGGAGGAACAACTATTGGTTCAGGATAACCCCAAAACATATACTGACAGAAAACAAAATGACTAAAAGAAAGTGGAAGTCCACTAGCTTGTTTAATTGTTAAACGGCATACAATGTGACTTGAACCTAAGTAATCTTCGATTTCTGAAGAATTTGAATCACCAGAAGATTCGGAGGTAGTTTCACATGCATGGTCTTGAGGAAACTGACCCGATAAACGGCTTATTTCTACTTGTAGTCGACCAGCAACTTCACCTTGTTGACTAATAATTGGTATGTGATAATCAAGTCGGACATCATGAAAGAGGATTTCTAAGAATATATTTGCAACACCTATTAAATAATGACTTTCATGAGATTCATAAAAGGGATCTTGTATTTTTGCTGGTCCATCATCCTATAAGATAATATTATCTAATATATTTAAATTCTTTATTAAATTTTATAAAACGTTTCATTATGTTACAATCTTATGTTTTTACCTTAGTTACTAGTAAACGAGTACAATTAACATCTTTCTGATCTTCGTACAAATCACGCATATCTACTAATTTATTTTCAAGCTTCTCCAATGACCAAACTTGGCTACCCATATTTATTCTTTTTACAAGGATTGCTGGTTCACTGACAAATGCTCCACGCTGAAAAATTATTGTATATATGGATAGCGTATTATTTACAAATTATAAAAAATAAAGTATATGATATGAAAGTGAAACAATATAATTTTGAAAACTTTGAATTTTTTATGCTAGTATACTTGGCGTGAAATAATTAATATAAAGATGTAAGTTTGTATATTTATATATATATATATAAACAGCTTTTACCATAGAGATAATTCTAAAGTAAATCGTTAAAAAATAGTTTATAATATTGAATATAAAATAATTTCCAAAATAGTAATTTTTGAAAACTTTCGACATTTTATATTTTTATTTACTTAGAATGATTAAATAATTTTTTATTGAAAAAAAAAAGAAAATTCATATTGCACGAAAGGTATTGGTTAAAGATTTTCAGTTACAAGATGTTACTGCTTCAGTTATTGCTAAAGGTTCTTTCCTTCATTTACTGTTTCATTTCATTTTATTTTGCAAAACCTACTTTTTAAAATGTGAATTTATCGTAACGTTACGAGTTGGTAGTTTTTATAAGATATAGCTTTTTCTGATAAATGAGAAAATAAATATAAACATAGATTTATAGTACGGTTTCTCTAAAGGAGTAGCATCTAAAATTTATTCGGTAACGTCTGTTAAAAAATTAATTTATGTTAGCTGAAAAATGTTATTATCTAATAGTATTTGCAATTATCATGTTAAGATGTGCTAAACAAATTACTACAATATGACGTTTAGCAATTTTATATATTTTTTTTATCATACAGTTAGCACTAAATGCTACTTCTTCCCTTTTTCGTTGATATATTTCTAATACCAGCTGCTTTGTCCTGGATGGTTTTTAGCAGATAACATATGTTGTATGGAAGTTTTATATATGGATTTACTGATCTTTTTCTTAACAAAACAAACACTTTTTTGAATAAAATAAAATTTAGCCTATTATACATCAATACATAAACAGAAAAAATTAAATTCTATTAATTTTACAAAAAGAAAACACCTTGATGAGTTTATTGTGATCTTGATGCCCAGCGAATTAAATAAGATTGTAATTAATACTGAAAGAAAAATTTACGAATCACTATGGATTGACATCCCTTATAACAACTTGAAGTCCTACTTCAAATGCTGAGTCATGGAGAGTTGTCATTCTTTTCAAAATAAACAAAACAATCTAATTAATACTGAACATAATCTTGCGTCAAGGTGCAATATGGTATGTCCATAATGATTGAAAATAGTCACTATTAGTCTTCATTATCAAAATTTAAACAATTTATAAGTAATTTTAATTTTAATAATAGGTAAACGAAAAAACGTAATGACAGATGAAATTGAAATTAATATCTCAAAAAGCGTTCCATCAATCTTTTATATAAACTGGATGCTACCTTTAAGTGCATATCATATTGCTAAGAGACATAGAGATGGAGATAAATTGCTTTTCATACAAATTAACGATATTTATTGCTTTTTAATAAAACCATTGACAAAGAAAGCAGACGATTTCTATCATTTTTTGAAATTATATTAAATTTAAAAAACTTTATATATAAATAACTTCTTTGTTTTTAATTTTATACATTACTAAATTGATTTGAAATAAGAATATTTAAAATAAAACTTATTTTTATTCAAAATTTTTTAAATAATTATAAATTTGTTATTTGAATAAAGAATAAACTCATTAGAGATAATAATATTTTAAATTATTTAATCATACATATATATAATTGAAATTACTTTTTGAAAGTTTATAATTATCTCTGGAAATTTTTTGGAAATATTTCTTATACTGCATTCTTTAAGATACTATCTAAAAAGTAAAATTTTGATATATCTACTGTCAGATACTAGACTGTTTGTTTCTCAGATAATTAAATCGGCGATTATCCAACACAGTAAAACGCGATACCTGAAATGCTTATATTATTTATCTAAATAAGTAATTAATATCGATGCTCATGAACCGTACTTAAAAATGCGTTAAGTAATTAATGAAACAAGTAATTCGATATTGAACATATAAAAATATTGATTAATTGGGGACATTAATTAAATAAACACAACGCGCAAAATTTAAAGTATTGAAAACAATTATCTCAATGATCCATCAATGACAAGTAAACTAATCAGTACAAAAAGGGTGAGAAGAGTATTAAGTAATATAGTTTAGTAAGTAATCTGCGCGCGTTTTCTCGCTTTTTTTTCGTAAGCTCTTATGCTATTAAACTAAAGTCTATTACTTAAAACGTGTATTATTTATTTGGTCTCTGTATATGAACCTCGCTGACTCTGTCCCAGGAACAGAAGCTACGAACTTACTCGACTAGATTAATTTGTAGAACTCAAATGGATGCATTAGTTGGTTTACTTCGTCGGAGATCAGGAGAAGTGTATTGATTATTTGTAAAAGGGAAAAAAGATTCCACACGAATGGAGAGACAAATTCCTCAGCATGTGCTACTTTTAAAAACCGTCAAATAAATCAATAATATTTTTATCAATTATGATTTCAAATAATTATTTAACAAAATAGAAGCGTAATCACCCTTTAATCGAGAATTAATAAGAAAGAAGCGACATAGAACAAATTAATATTTAAATATTTTAATAATTATATTAGAAATAACCGAAGCATAAAAATGTTGCTTTAGAGAATTTTCGGAAGGTCAAGAATCGCAATGAGCGATAACATGAACGTATTGATTAAACAAAGAAATTGTTCAGTCTTCTTAGCTTCAAAATAATAAAAAATGTGAGCAGCCGAATTAACAACAGAATTTGTGGAAATATGTCTTAGGCAAATGAACGTATAAGGAATTATAATTTTGAATAAAATTTAGGAAAACGAATTTGAAATAACAAACGACTTCAACATTTATTATTAAAATCGTCAATAAACTAGCCAGATAATATAAAAAGTACATACAAGCATTATAAAAAAAATCTCATTATTGTTAAAAGAAAAGACATTAGAACAAAACAAAGCGATTATCGATAAAATTAATTAATAAAAGATAGAGAAATAAAACATAAACTAACAAAGAATATGGAGAAATCATATGAACAAAATAATGTACAACATTAACACACTTATAAGAAAAATATTCGTAATGAACAGAGACAAAAATATTTATCATGTACACAAACAATACATAACGTGAGATAAATTAGCAAATATTAGATATACTTTCTTAGATAATATCAGAGCTTCAATTTGAACTAGATAATTGAAAAAATTTGCAGATTCGATGGAAATCTTATAAACTACGTTTTATGCGGTGCTTAAACACTGAGTGTTTTTTCACTTTCAGCGGCCCTGAAAGCTGACAGCCATTATACGTGCTTATTTCAGTACAATGTATTATAATTATTTTTATTTTAAAGCGCAATATGTTCATGCATGCATTACTAAAAATATAATAGCAGAACTTACAGTTATTTCATGAGAGAAAATGAACTATCAATTGATTATGGATATGCGCTCAAAAATAATTTAATCAATTAAAGTATATAATTCTGTAAAGGACGTAGAGAAATGACAGAAACCTCACGAAAAACGATACTAAATGCATAATTTATAATAGCATCAGAGTTAAATCTAAATAAGTAGCAAGAGAACTAGACCGTTAACAAACAGAGTACCTTAGAGTGGACTTCTTACTTTGCATACAAAAATGTATTTTAATAAATGTTTATCACTAAAAAAAGATCAATATAATAACGTAAATTCATAGTATAAAAAGAATGAGACTATTTAGTGTTATTTTACACATAAAACATCTACATTATGACAGACCAGGTTCTTATTATATCAAATGTTTGAATTATTATATTAAAAAAATATGAGATTCTTCAATGGTGTTAATTGACATAAAGATCTAAACAATATTGGAAATAAAAAAAGACAAGAAATTTAGAAGTAATTTATTAGATAGTCAAGAAATTCAGAGATACTAATATCTTTTCAATGTACATCTCATTATAATAATAGCAACAATTATAATTGAAATAGCAATATTTAAAATTGAAATAATAGCAATAATTATAATTGAAATAATAGCAACAATTATAATTTAAATAATTTCAACAATAATAACAGTGATATTTCAACAACTGGTCAGGGTATGTTAATGCTATTAATTAAAAGGATCAAGTTAATTACATTAATACAGTTAATAATATCTACTCCACTGTATGAGAAGTGAAGTACAATATTCTAACAGCAACAATTTTAATTTTTAAGATGCTCAATGTTAACCTCCAGTATTGAACATAAAGACCGGTTAATAAAGCACGAGTATCAACAAAAAATATTTAAGATTTGATTTGCGGAAGTAGGACTAATACCTGATTCAGGAATACAGAAGCGAGAATATTTATAAATTTAAATAAATTAACTCTTCTGTACACATACAGGTAAAACATGTTAAAAAATTAGAAACATCATACAAGTAAATGTATAACATACGTAAAGAATGACTTACATAAAACCGGACTGCAATATGCTTATTGGCCTCAATCGTGATATATTTTCCAAGGTGGCAGAACAGAAATAAACGACATAATCAAATGAAACATATTAGATATGTACAATAACTAAGTAATAATTCTTGTAAAGTATCAGTATTGATAATAAAGTTAATTATGTAAAATAACAAATAAAAATAATATAATAAATATAAGTGAGGGTGAAAATAAAGACAAGAATATAAACAACAATATAAGCTATTTAACATGGAAGCATTACACACAATATACTACTGAGGATGCTTTTAGTTAAGACGGTAGTTTCAGAATCGTAGCAGTTTCTCATAAAATTATTAAATACGAAATTTATTTAAAGACGTTATGATTTTCTTAAAAACTTTCTAAGAACCCTGTATACAATTATGACTAAAAAATTAACACAAACAAGCTTAACATTAAAACCCGAAAAATTTTAATTGTTTAAATACGAAAATAGGTATTAGAGTAAAACAGAAAGGAGTAAAATAAAAATTGATTCGAAAAAAAAAAACAATTGAGAAATATCCAATACCAGCAATGACAGAAAAAAATTTTTAGGTCTTGCAAGTTACCAACGGTGAATCTTACCAACGTGAAAGAAACTACCGAAATTAAACAATCCATTATTAGAAATACTAAGAGATAAAAAATACCTATTACTGAAATTTATAAATAAATCAAAGAAACCAATACTACCGCACCAGATATGTATCTCTCATTCATTGTAACGTTAGATTTACTAAATTATGCAAGAGATGCAATTTTAAGTCAAGAAAAAATAAGAAGCCGCGATATGTAGTTACATATTAAGATCGTACAATGAACTGCATTATTCAATATATGGTCTACTATAGAACAACTAACTACAGATATTGCAAAAGAAGCAATCCGCCATTATTTGGGCGGAATAAATTTATAGTTATTCTGATAATAAACCAATAAAGCATCATCACACTAGAGAAAACTAAGCTTTAAATTTAATAGACAATTCTGATTTGGATATTGTCTATATTGTTTATAGTAGAAAATAAAATATTAATCAAGATATACCATCACACAATCCTATAATCGATGAATGATAAATACAATCCAGTGTACTCGTGCGGCATTATATGACCTTGCAAATAAACAAAATGAAAAAGGAAAAATGCTGCAGAAAAAAGATGCAGATACAGAATCAGCAGGATAAGGTAACTTGAAAGATAAGAAAATACAGCTAGATAATAATTACTTAAGCAATATTGACCAATACTAAAGAATGAGAAAATGGAGATGCATAAATCTAGAGAAGAAAAGAGAAAAATTTTACTTAAAATTCGAACAAAATGTTAATTAAATTCAACTTTTATAATCAAAATAAGATTAAAATTTAATCACTATTACTAGATACAGTTTTGAATCAGGCAGGATTAGGTAATAAACTAGCATAAGGAAATTAATATGGGAGAGAGATAGTAAAAACTCAAGTTGTAAAAACTCCATTACAGTTGCATGAAAAATATAAAAGTAAGATATCTATGATGTAATAAGAATTTAATTAATCAAATAACAAATTATTACACATGCAGAAATAGAAAATTTAAAATCAAGAACAGATTCCTTAGAAATCATAGACAAATCGTTAAATATATAAAAATTTTAAACTTTAAATCAAATTTGCGTAAAACAACTTATGTAATATCAGAAATAATAATGAAAAATAAATATTAAGAAACAGATGTTGAACGTATATACATAATAAAAATATTATACAAATTAATAGCTACGATGCAGATGAAAAACAAGATGAAAATCTAAACATAAAGATAAATTAATTTCGCCTTCAAAAATGAAACATGTAATACCAGCCTGGAAAATAAATTATTAGGATATGACTATTTAAGAAGTGTTAGCATCAACGTACAATCAAAAAACTTTTTTGAACTTTTTAGATGAAAGAAATATATAAATCTAAAATGACAATACCAGAAAATATTCTGGAATATAATGAATGTAATACAAAAAAATTTATAAAGGTAATCTGTAACACTCACTTATAAATTGTAACATTTAATTAAATGAAACAGAAAAAGAAAATGTATATAAAAACGAAATTAATAAATATAAATAGTATTCGTATTAATCCTCGAGAAGATACAAGAAAATACTTTTTTGTAAAAAGATGCGACAACTTTTCAAGATCATCTGTTCTGTTTAGCTTTTTTCTGCTTAACGTCCGCAACCTTGTGCACTTGCAAGAGCAGGGACGAGGATCATCCTCACGAATTAAAATAGAACGCCAAGTTTGTTGCCTTCGTTTCGAAAAGGATATATAAAAAGCACCTCTATGTCCATAAAAGGATTAATAAGAGGCTCCTCTATGATTCGAAAGAACGGATAAATATCTCTACTCTATATGAGAAAACGGATGAAAGTTTTTTCGAAAAAAGGAATTGAAGACTACTCTACGTTTATCCATTAGTTTAGGGAGAAGGAGAAATAAACAAGGTGAAATTTAAGTTTTGTGGTTGTTGCTGAACAGGACAAACGGCACGCTTCCTAGGTTAGACGCGGTCAGTAATCAATTAAAAGATAAGTTATTTTTCTTTTGTCCCTTACTATTACATTAACTCTAAAGCTTCTGTGCGTTCATGTACATCCGAAGCGCTGAAGCTACGTCACCCAAATTGGTGTAAGGCATTCCTCACCGTTGCCACCGAAACCTGTGAGGCCTCGCCCGTGTGGGTCGGAACCTGCACGGTATTAGTCGTGACTAATCGGTTTAGCGTACATCAACCTGAAGCTAAGTCGTTATTTTATCCCATTATAAAAGTAATTAATTTAAATCTATCAATGGTAACTAAGGCAGTAACTATTAATCTCAATATCAACTGCAAAAATCTTTAAGTAATATAAACGTAATATAAACATCAGTTGCACAGTTTGACATTTTTCATTGCATTTAAGTTTTTTCAAAAAAATATAATCAAATTATGATTAATTTTTAAATTATCAACTATCAATTATTAAATGAAAAAATATACTCCTAATTTATCACAAATGGCACAAAGAAGTTTATTCATTTACAACTAAAATGATACTACTAAAATGATTACATGTCGCACTATGTATTAAATACAATTAAATACAATTAAAAATGCTGAAGAAGAAATATGTAGGATAAAAGCAAGTCAACGAATAGCAAAAAGATTGGTAATCTAAAAAAGGAAAAAACGCAGTGAATTAGAGAAAATAAAAGACCTTTACAATTAAATATAATGAACAATCATGATCATTACCATTACAACAGTAAATATAATGACATATATAATTGAAAAATTAGAAATATTGCAATATTGTAAAAATAAAGACGATGTATGAAATGAATATAACACAAAATCACTCTCAGAACTAGCTGACACAAGAGACACACACGAAACATCACAAATAAAGCCTGATCATCAGCGCTTAATGTACTTAATAAAAAATAAAATATCACAAGTACAAAATAGGAATTATGAGAGACATTATAAGTCTGCAACAACGTTAACCTGTTTGGCGTTTAAGACAGGTTATGAATACGTATTAATTATATATATAACAGACAAAGCGCCAACCAGCCGAACGAGAAATACAGACTTCTCGTAATTTAACACGTGAATGATTACCGCGTGGCGTCTATGATCGCGTACGCTGGCGGTACGTTTACTGCATAGCGAGTGAAGTTGAGCGTTCTCGCATCTTTTCGAAAGTTCTCAAAACTTCTCTAACGAACACGCATAAGATCGAGTGAAAGAGCAAAGACATGAATTGGTACAAGTGAGAAGAAACAGGTACAACTCAGTTGCACTTGGACTATTGAAACAGCTGCAATGCACAGCTCAGCACCGTTTTTCGATGTTATTAAATTTCAGTTCATAAATTTTCTATAATCATTCATTTAAGTAATCTAGTGGGCTATACATTAATCATCTCCAGCGCACAATATAGTTCTTTTTGTTGTATCTTTTTTTCGAGATATGATCTGCCTGACGATTTCCACACGTTATAAATCAGTGATTGCAGTTTATTTTATCACAAAGTTTGGTTAGAGCAATTCGTAATTATATTATTGTTGATAAATTGTCTAATAGAGAAAAATAGCATGAATTTTGTAAACTATGAGAGCATCGCAATAATTTCTTTTTAAGTTGATACAATTAATTTTTTGTAACAAAATCTTTGTATCTTCTTTTGCATATTTATGACTCTGTAGCGTATGATCAAATAAGTTATTGATTATTAATATCTTCGTTTGTTTTATCTCTTTATTTCTTTTTTTATAATTTCTTTAGCTCATAATTTTTCACCTTATTGTCTTAATTTATTAACATTCATTGTTTGCATCTTATGAGTAACCATAGCAGAAATATTTATCATTAACTAAAATCGTGAAACTAATATAATTACAAACAGAGATAAAAAGATAATTTTATTGAAAGCTATGACTGAATATTAACTTATTATTAAACAGAATGATGATGATTACCTTCAAATTAATAATTGTTACAATAATTATTGCTAAAATGCGACATAAACATATTCTCTTCTTTTGAAAAACTATTAAATATAAACGTTTTTTGAGCTCAAGTTTTCAGTCATAATAAATATATTGTTTTGATGCACTTTGATGCATTGTATTATTAATAATAATATTTATCCAATTATTTGATGAAGAGAAAACACTATTACGCCACGTGCATGATATCGAAAAATAAAAACATTTGAATTCGTACACGTTATGTATAAATACTTATTATAGATATTTACTCATTCATAAATACATATAATTATTCCTCAATATCAAGATTCTCTCTCAATAATCTAATTAACCAAGTTTTTTAGACTTATATACTCCAAAAAGTATATCTTAAAATTACGTTTTGAAATAACTTAACGAATCAAAAACATTGAAAGATATCATTACCACAGAACAATAATTGAACAATAGAAATAAAATATTATGTAATAATTCAAAAGTATTACCTTTCGATTTGGACTAAGATTATTCGGAGGAATTTGCAATGTAACACTGAATCTTGTCTGTTTAGTCATTTCTTCTGACAGAAAATTCGCCTCTTGAACAAGAGCATTAGCTTTCAGAATATCTGCTTTAAGCTGTCCTAGACTACGCTTAAACATTTCATCACGTTCATGTGCCCACTTTTCTACTCTCATTTGAGTTGTTGGTGTGCAAGGTGGTAGTTTGCCTCCTTGGCTTCCACGTATCGGGTCATATGGATAATACGGTGTTGACGGTGAAAGAATATTCCTAAGCTGTTGAAATTGACGTTCATACTCCAGCCTTTGCTTCTCTAATGCAACCTTTAATAAATATATTATCAATGTTTCGACTTATAGATGATATAAGGATTTAAAATCCAGAATGTTGACAAGCTCTGCATCTTGTTCGTAATTTTTATATAAAATACGATTTTTTTACCTATTTTTGATATATCATTTGGTGATTGATACTTATTAATATAAATCCTTGTAACAGTATATATTATGTAATTTTGGTATTCATAACTGCATTAAATTAATGTGTAAAAAAACTTTTTGTACCAAGATTATTACACATAAAATTTATAATTTACAACATAATTAATTAAAATAAAGTTCAATTTCTTGCCAAAAATACTTAAAAAAAACTTATAAAAAGAAAAGTAAGTTATGAAATAACATTTTTAATTTATCTGTTATTTAATTAAATCTATTTTAAACTCCACCTCTCCTTTTTTGATATTTAAAAATTTTTTAATTAACTAATTTAATAACATTTTATATGATCATTTGTATTACCTTAAATTTTAACTTAAAAGCTTTAAAATTTAATTTAAACGAGTATATTGTTATTTTATAGAATATTCATTATTGTAAATTTATATTTCTATATATATCTATTTCCTAAAATTAATTACATCCTTAATAAATATCTGTTTGCGAATGTATTAAGATTGTGAACTTTATTTCTACTTGGTCTACACTACTAAAACCTTTATGAAAAATTTTTTTTTAAAAAGTACCCGAAAGTTTGCACTTGATTTTTTAGCTTTATATGATTCATAAAATAAAGTACTTTATTGGACTAAGTGATACAATTAGCATTGTTAATAGCGTTTAAATATAATAGTTACCTAAAACTTTATTTTAATATTTTACACGTAAGCTCTTTACTTCGCTTTCCAATTTCATGAGCGGATATTAATGCAGCTGCAAAACTCAACGTACAATTTTCAACCCGTACACATTATCAGCAGAAGAATAATTTGAAGGACTTTTCCTAGCTACTGAATTAGAAGTTTTTAAAACGCAACACGTGTTCTTTCATCTGTCTCACAACGTCTACTTAATTTTTTGTAAAATTAGTATATTTTTGCTTAGTTTGGATTCGATTTGATTAGCAATATTTTTATAGAATTCAAGATGAAATATATTAGTCTATATTAGACATATAGAATTGCTAAAGTAATAATAATTTGGACATCAAACAAATAGTTGCTACATTTAATTTGAAGTTAACGAAATAATAAAAAAGTATAACATAATATCGTCTTGTGTTAAAACAAAATTCTATTTCTTTGTTTCATTTTCCAAACTCAAGACACTTTCGAAACGAAGATTTTCAACAATAAACGAGATAAACAGTAATTATTAAGGCTAAATCGAAACGATATTTTAAGAAGCATTTCATGAGTGCATCTTAGAAATATAAGTTACACTAGCACTAGTGTATAATTATTAATACATAAATAACTTACATATGTATTAGAATTTAGCAACCAAAAATTATATAAATAAACTAAGAGATCTCACATTTTTGTTAATTTTTTTTTTCTGAAAGTATTTTAAGGCGATAGTACATGCATGTATAGAAATATAAATTACCACAATTACCGAAACGAAAAAATCTTTTATTTAGTCAAATCTCATAGATGTAAAATGTTGCCGTAATATTTACCTTTGTTTTTACATAAGAATTGGAAACTTTTTATATATTAGTAATCAAGATACAATTAAAGATATTTAATTTATGCATTAAATAATATTAAAAATTCAACAATGTTGTTTTAAAATATTATGTAAAATTTTTATAGTATTGCTTAAGCTATTTATATATATAAGTTTTTATTTAGGAGTACATATGCATTACAGAATTTGGTTTACAAACTTATTCTAAGTAAAAAAAATGAAAGAACTGTAATATATGTGCATAAATAATACTTTAATAATCAGGATATAAAACATACTAATAATAGAAAAAATGACAAATCAATATCACAATATTTTTATAATTTACTACAATTATGAATATATTTGGATATTTACTATAAATTACTGATGTGGAGTTGTTTATTACTGAAAGCGCATAAGCAAGACACTAAAGGGTGTCAAAAGAGAAAACGTGTGGTATTTTGCTGGCCAAATTGAAAAGAATGGGAAGCCAAAAGAGGGATACTATTCCAAAAAATATTTCACAGTTGTTCACAACCTTGGTTCTCTAAAAGTGAATGAAGTAGGAGAAAAAGAGTAGTATTTTGTGGTAATGAAAGCAACGTATACTGTAAGAATAAAGCAATATTGCATCTCGTATTTGGAAGACGTGATCGACGTCATGTTTGAGAGAATAATATATGCAAATTTAACACTTATGTATAAGAACTGAGATTGTCATGCAGCGAGTAAAGCGGATACCGAGCGACCGGAACAATGACCACAGATGATAAATAACTAAGCAAAACTTTAAAACACTAGTCCTTTCGTATAGTCTTCCATTTGAGACGACAGGTTTTGTAGTGACCGTTGTACCTATTTAATCCTGTATGCCGTTAATATAATTTTACGATTACTTATGTTTATTATTATTATATTTATGTAAAGAAACTAAATTTTCTAGTTTTTCTTTTATTATGTCGAAATGCGGGGATGTACTATAGATAACAGGCAATTAGCCACCTGGTAGCTAGTACAATTGTATAAATCTATGTAAGAATTGTTTATTATTATTATCAATTTTATTTATTAGTAGTACACTAGAAATACTAGTGTTATACATATAAAATTGTATATGTTCGAAAATGCTCGTTTCACAGAGATATGTAAAATTAATTCTGACGTACACAAGCGATTCAGAATAAGCTCGTGTCAAAGATGATCAAGAGAAAACAAATGAATGAACTACTTACATTAGGGATGCTGAGAAGAAATATCAGTGTACGCTTCATCGTGATATGTGCAACAGTCAATCTGCTTTAATAGGTAACAGATTTAGACTACAAGAGATGGGAGATATAAGCCAACGTAATAACAGCTTCTTAAAATAAGTCAAATTTAAGTGAGAAAAATCATTAGGCGACAGTCGTTTTTCTTCAGTTACATTATCAGATACAATTCAGTGCCAAAATCTCCTTTCAACGCGATAGGATATCGGCATGCGTTGTATGTGCATCACTATACACAACTGAACGTAAAAAATACAGTTACTAATAATATTAAAAATATATATGGCTTTATTTCTTGATAACTATAATTCTGTCAAGTTTTATAAAAATATTAAAAGATTAAATATTAATTAAAATAAAGTTTTGTCATGAAGACCTATAATATAATTTCTCAGCTGAATCTGAATAAATTTTCCTCTTTAGAATCTTAATGGTAATAACCCTAAATTTTTTTAAATCAATATTAAGATGCACCTCTCAGTCCTCGTTTGCACTCAGTCCTACTACGTATTTAGAGTTCTACTCACTTCATATATATCGATACATAAGAAACACTATATTTCATAACCACTACGTATCAGAAGTTTTCGTTTCATTCGTTTATAATTTCTTCATTCTTTTCGGATCTCAAACTATGCAATTTTTTGTTTTTCTCAGGTTCAAGACTATTGAGTATTAAATAGTAAATTTTTCATGCTAAAAAACATGGCGTCATCCAAGTTTATTTGCACAAGGCGCATTATTGTGCCTTCTTTTGTAATCAAATAACATTCAACAAATAACAAGTATAAAAAACAATGTTATACTAAGTACTAATTTGATAGGAACTGGAAGACTTAAACATATATTGTTGACTTTGCAATAAATTTTTTTTTAATTTAAATAAATACATTTCTACTTTTAATACTATTTTTAATTGATTATTAATTTTTCATAAAATTCACAAAGTTAATTACGATTTTAGCGCATGTCATAAAAGTTGTATGATAATCAAATTTATTAATATAATTATTTAAAACATTGTTGTAATTATACTGATGCAAAGTATTATCGATATAAATTAAGCATTAATGTAACTGTTAGAAAGGGTATTTCATTTGAATAAAATTATTTTATGTGCAGAAAGGTGAAATAACAATTCTTATCAAGAAAATTATTAGGCGAGGCAAAGTCAATTGAGAGGAAAGAAGCTTTTAAGTTATTGGTAGCAATAAAATAAAAATAGACAATTTCTTACTCTTACTGTGACGATTGAATTTAATATCGATTTAATTGGTTATTGATAATTTTTCCTTTAAGATAATTTAAAACTTTTTGGATTAAGTTTGTAATTAAATGTAATTCATGAAATTTGGAATTTTGGCATATGATATAAATTATTGCAATTTGAAAGAGGCGCTAATAAATATAAGTAAATATTTTTTAAATACCGATTAATCTATCTAAAACTAATGATAAATATACTGTATAATTGAAAAGAAATTTAAAAAAGTAAAAAAAAAATAAAAAATAAAATAGTATACATCTAGTTAAATTGAAAAATAATACATAAAAGCATTGATAGTTGCTTTGCACTTATTGATTTAAATAAGAAATAGTTGAAATCAGAATGAATGGTTCTTATAAATGCACTTTGAATGGTGGTTTGTGATTGTGAGCAAATCATGGATATTTTAAGATGAAGTATATATACATTTTCACAGGAGTTGTATTTGGTTGATTATTCTGGTGTTTTTAGATCAAGATGTTGCGCGAGAATTGAAAAGGCAATACCGAAGTAGGGTCAAATAGAAGAGAAAAATATTAATGGTAAACAAGTCGAAGAGGAAAAAGTATAAAAACAAAAGCTATTAAGGAACAAGAAACTATTTTCTGTAATATTTCTTTTACTCAACAAAAGTACATAAGCTAAATTATAATTTTATCCTTCCAGTAAAAAATTAGTCTAACAAAATTGAATAAAACTAATAAAGAACAATTGTACACAAATACTAAAAACATTGGCTTAATCAAGCAAGTATTCTATTGAATAAATTTCGACGTGAATGCCTTAAAGCCAGTCAACCGCATAACTATTGTAAATATCACTAATATAGTCAAAATATTTCATTCAAAATTTAGTAATGAACAGATGAACATGATCAATAGTAAACTACAAGCAAATTCAGTTTTATTAATTAAAATTGTAATATAAAAACAATACAATTAAGACCGAACTGATATTTTTAATAATTAGTTATCACTATTTTTTAAATTAAATAATCTGTAAAAGTTCTAAGTATATATGGTTTTCAAATTATAATATAAAAATAAATATACGTAGAATCTTAAAGTTGACTATCCATTATTTGAAGAGTTTTTAAAACAACTTTATTATAAACTCGTTGTGCTAATTAATAATTGTTGTATTGAAAAATAAAAGTTTAACTTTCGATTTTGCCAGTTTTGCACATTTAGTACATCATAACAAAAGTTATTTTATTCACCAACCTGTTTATCCTCTTCGTGTTGTTTTTCTAATCTAGCAATAGCTCTCTGTAGAGGATCATTAGATAATTCATTTAACATCAACTCTTCTCTAGCGAAGTTATAATCTATATTTTGAGCGGGAGTTTGGGGATCGTTAGCTTGTGTTTGAGAACTTCTTGGACAATTAACTCGAAAAAAATGGTGATTGCCCCAAACAATCCTATCCCCATGCTGCAACAAAGTTCTTTCGGTAATTTGTAAACCATTTACAAAACATCTAGCACCTAAACGTGGTATCATATATAAACCATTTTCTTCTATTGTAATAACACAATGTTCTGGTAAAATTCCAAGGCCATGCAATTGAATATCTTGCTCAGTCTTGGACGAACGTCCGCCAACTAACGTTTTTTCCTAAATAAGAAATTTGTATTAGTAATAAATCTTTTTAAAAATAAAAATACGCACCTTTAAATAATATACTAAAAGTTCGTTTAAACTTGGATCATCATTTAAATTCACCAAATAATATTTATTTTTCTGAACTTGGATCCCAGAAGCTTGAACACTGATTCCCATTTTCTCTAGAGCTTGTTGTCTTTCATGTTGCAATCTTTCAGTTTTTACAAGTTTTTCTTCCCAAGTTTGTGATATTTCTTTCATGAGCTTTTCTGACTCAGTAATTTTTTCTGTAATATCTGTTCTCTTTTGCCCCAGTATAGAGCCTTGACCCTTTTTAATATAGAAAAGAATATTATTTGTAATTTTAGTAGGATGAAAGTTTTCTTTATAAAATAAAGGTTAGCTTGAAGAATTAGTGAAATTTAGTTTTCATTTGAAGCGGAGATATAACAAAAAAATATTTTTCAATACTTATAATTTATATTTGAAAGAATTTAAAATAATATGTTTTTAATCTACAAAACCAATCATTTCAGTGTAAGTCGTTCCTATCATTTCTCAAACATTTGTGTTATTTTTATTATTATATTTATGAATCAACTGGTCTAGAATTTTACGTTCTGTTAGTATCCAATTATTATTATTATAATTATGGACTTGCCAGAATCCTGAATATCATGTAAGTAAGAGGTTAATTTTGAGCATGACAACCAATCGTATCTTCAATTCTGTTTATCACAAATGTTTGAATTGATTTTCTTTTTTAATATGTTAATAATTGCTGCCGACTTCTACAGATTTAAATGCAATGAAACATTTTAATTATTTTGCATTAATTTATTGTCTTGTTGACTTGCAACCAATTTCTTTTTGTATCTGTGCAATTAATTGATTATTTAGTGCTTTAAGTTGGTGTAGAAAATATTCTGATTATATATCCAATAATGGATTTAGCATTGAAAGATGTATCAATAGATATTTAATTCAGACCTTATGCATTTATTTATTATAAACTGATAATTATACATTCATTTTTATGATAATTTTTTTACTAATTAAAAATTTGAAAAAGTGGAAATATGAATACAATGTACTTTATATTTATATTGGTACATACTTAATAAATACACAAAGTACACAAATAAACATATAAACATCTATATACTAATGCAATAACATACTTACATACTACATTCTTATACATATATTGATACAGAAGGTTATCCCTACTTTCTTGTATAAATACCACTTTTCTTTAATTTGCTTGTTTTGTTTTCACTTAATTTCATAAATGCACAGGAAAGTTTCTATATTCAATGAATATTTTATAGAAAATAATTAAATATAATTTTATATTGAAAATTTATCTATTTGTCTTTTATTTTCAGGTATTTCTTATTATATACTGCCATAGAATAAGTTAGAGTTATGTACAATCAACATATTAAATCTTTTTGAGAGAATGATTTTACTGCTTAATTTGCTTAATTCAATGTGAGTATTGTATGATAAAAAACATTTTTATTGAAAAATTCAATATAAAAATAGTTAGAGAGATTTATTATAAACTAATCTTGATATTTTTCAATAATTTTCAAAGTATTTTTAGTATTGTTACAGAAATAAAAAATTACATACAAATCTAATTTCATTGAGAATGACAAGCCGATTTCTATTAAATATTGCACTAATTTCCAATATGAAAATATAAATTAAATTACATATAGTTTATTTGCATTAATTTAATAAATTAACTTTTAGTAAGTTTTGGATAAGTGAAAATTATCTAAATATTCAAGGTTTACAAGCTGAAAATTTGGAATGAATATATTACCGTTTACTTATATATTTAATACTTCTATTAAACATACAATATTAATATTTTTTATGTTTTTACAGTTAACAGATGAATAAAGCATTTATATCTTTACTAAACATATAGATATTATTTAATCTTTATTAAATACAAATTTTAATATGAATATTATTAAAAATATAATTTGATACAAAATATCATTTTTTATTAATGAGTGAATTCTTATAAACTTGTGATACATAATAACTTGTATTATAGTTTTGGAGAGAAATTAACCTAATATATTGTATATTTGATTTATATTATATATGTATATATATATTTTTAACATTAATAATACATGTGACATTTTTTCAAAAAACATTTGTATAAACCATTATCAAAATATTTGAATTTAAACGAAAAAATATTTTCTAGATAACCTAAACATAAAGTTTGTATTTTTATTCTCTAATAAGATTTATTGTTTACGATTATAATTCAATTCTAAGTAAATAAAATTTAGATTTTTATGCATGGAAACTGTAATGAAAATTAAACTATATACTTACTGTTGCATGTAAAAGCATTTCCTTTAGTGTTTCAACTTCTTGACGAAGTTCTCTAATAATTCTTGCATTTGGATCCTCATTAACAACGGCATGGTTAACTATGCGTTTTGCTCTATCTGCATAGCGCAGTGTCGAAAGAGTTTCTTCATAGTTGTTAGCCGCAGGTGAAATTGTAGCAACCATAACTGTTTTACTATTACCTCCAAGATTATCCTACAAGTAATAATTATTATAAAAATTAATATCTCATTATTGTTTAATTTTTCTTAATTTTTTAAATTTCATTGCGAATTATTTGTCTCTAAATTAGTTAATAATTTGATTATGACACAATATTGTTACTATTCCATTTAGAATTTTGTACATTAAATTATATTTGTACTGATTACCCAATTCTTGAGCGTACTTTGCCATTATATACAAGATACTATTAGAGGTGGTCTCGATGACCTGATGTGTAGGCATTGCAAAGCACGATTACTCGCCTTCTTTTGGGTGTCTAGAAAATCGAAAGTTTAAGCAGTTCTTTCAATCTTAATAATAATACATAAAAATCATAATATTATAACCAAAATCAACAATCATATTTCAGTTTTAGTGACTATTTAGTATTCTTTATTTTGTACGGTATTGCTCCTTTCTCTCTTTTCTTCATCACAATTTCTTAATTAAACAGGGACGTTGATGAGATAATATTCGATCTTTTGAAACTTGTTTTACGATTGAAAGAATATTAAAACAATTTCAGTTGTGCCTAAAATAAACTGGCAAAAGCGGAAGACACGTATTTGGCTTATGAATCAAATTTCTGTCTTATCTACGCAAAAAGTCACTTTCTGCTTACTAGTATTACTTACTACTACGATTATATCTAGTTCCCTCACTTTTTGCAGACTAGCTTGAACAATTCTAACGTTCTTTGAAAAGTAAAGTGAATAGGAAACTTTTTAAACAGAAAAATGATTCAACGATCATTTTGGATATATCCATACCCACTATCTTAAGTTTTAATGTCCATGTAAATATCTGGAACAACGAGATTACATTAAGTGTTTTTAATTACAGAAAGGTCTTTTTATTAATTTATGGGATTTTTTATGCAAAAAGTATGACGATTACACTGATAGATTTGAGACAGAGCTATTCGGCTGCCTGTAAGAAAACAGCGTCGCGTTTAAATTGACTAATCAAAGCAGTATAAAATTATAAATATAAGTATAAATATAAATTCAAGGTATGAAAAGTATGATTTCCTAATATACTTTCTTGAAATGATGTTTGCTTCTAGTACAGAGATAGATTGGAAAAATTACATACAAACGCTATCTAGTAACTACTTGGAATTTCTATAATTCACTGTAATCGAGAATTATTTAGAGCAATTTCAATTCTGTTAAATTAACATAATGTTGCTCGAGAACGAAACCTCTGTGATTTCAGTTTTAGACATTAATTAAAAGCTTAGTAGTCGTTCATCGTTTTTTACGTTATTAAACTTGCGTTTGTTACTTCCAATTTTTCAGGTTTCATTTTAAATTTCAATTTCATTACTTCTATTCTAAAACGTTTTTAGTTACTGTAATAACTTCACCATTTGTTTAATGAACAACGTCATTAATTTGTACAAGTACAACAATTGTTCTAAAATTACGGGGTCGACAATATACCATAAAAAACATTATTTTAAATGAACTTTCGCTTATTTAAATTGCTTCTCTTTAAAATTTTATTTCTCAGGTATTCATTATCAAATATCTCATTAAAGATTTCGGATAAAATAATTTAAAAATATATATTCATTAACATACGTCTGTTACTGTCGTAGTTACTGTAAATTACTCAACTCTCAAAGTAAAAAGCAAATTTCAGTTATCGAATATTCTAGTAAATATAATAAATTTTATTATAAATATTATTCTATATCTTACCAAAATTTTCATCATTACTCATTCATATAAGAATTCGAATGTTTTTGGTTTGTTATAAGATTTGCTATAGAAATTGAATTTATTTGCAATTTAATTTGTTAGTCATAGTCTTTTTTTTTTTTGATAAGTAAGGTGATAAATTATTATTTTTTTGCAAATTCAATAAATTTTAACAGTAAACAGATGAATAAAAATTCATGTTCTGTTTGCTTAAAACTTTTTTCTTAAATATCTTAACTTTCCCTTATAAAAATAATTAAAATTAGGAAAAAAGTTTTTTAATTTGTTTAAATAACATGACAATGATGCATAAGATAATAATACATTAGTGTTCTCAGCTATTGTCACTCACAGAAAAATTTCTTGATTGTACTTTTCTTGTCGTAAATAATTATGAAATATTACCAGATAATATTATTTTTTTTCAATTCAATTAAAAACTAGAATTTAATCTTAGAACCTACCATATTCTTATAAATATTGACATCTATAAGAATATTAGTTAAATTCTTTGTTACTTTTTGAAATAACGCGTTAATTCTTAATTATTTGTCTACATGTTTAAACGTCAATGAGACCACATATTTTAGGAATTTCGTTTTGAATTAGCAGTTTTCAATTTAATTTCTAATTTTGCGACAATCCATTCTGACTCCGAAATAATTTTAATGATTGAATCCAGTTACACATTGTCTACTGAATTTTTGTGTTTCATTGAAAAATCCTTCTTGCTTCTTTCAGTACCTATATTCTTCGATATATCTTTGTATTTCTCTTTGTAATGCATATTTATAAATAGAAACTTCCCAATTCAATGCCTATTAATTGCGTAAAAATGTAATACTCTTTACTGCTGTTATACTGAACAATAAAGCTTGCATTTCTCTGAATGTATTTTCTTTCTTCGTTCACATTATCGTTGATCTTAAGAAAATCTGAAAATAGAAACTCATAAGAAAACTAAATGTCAAAATCATTTATTACAAAAATTTAAAAATAAAATTATTTTCAGAGTCAGTATTTTATGTAGTTAAACTTTACATATCAAGAGGCTATATATGTTTCAGTAGAACCTTAATTTTTCGTTTCAGTTCTGTATATTACGAAATATTTTTAATTGGTTTTTGAACTTTGGCAATATATTTTCAAATATTTTTATCTATTGATTTAAAAAAATTAATATTTCGTCATTCTTGGATAGATGTTTTCCTTAAATGTAATTGTTTACGCATCTTTAACGTAGTGAGCGTGAAATCACAAAAGTATCAAATACCGATCATTGATAGAAAATAAAACCAAAGATAGATTATTCGGATAACTGAAAAAAAGAACACAAATATTTAATTAATAAGAATTTTCTGTCCAAACAATTTATTACAAAACAGATTTGGCTTCCATCTACGGTCGTAGGAGAATTAGAGCCCAGATTTGTTTCCGAAACTGATAGTGATGACTGCAGAAAATATACTTGTTAAAAATACTCTTACATTTCGTAAGAAGTTGTAATATGTAATAAGAAACACCACTGGAAGATCAAGATCTACTAGTATACAGAATAGTAATAGTTATCATATTTTAAATATTAGTGATATCATTCAGAGACTTTGTAAAGAAAATTATAAATACGGCTCAATTAAAATCGGTTTGAATAATAACAGTAAACTAAAATAAATCAACATTACATACATTGTTTTAGATATAGATAAAAATATAGATAATTTTTTTTAATCTACATAAAATTCTTTAAATCTTAATCGTACAAATAGATAATTAAATATGTCGACAATCAAGTCGACTTTTATCTATATTAAAATATTTTTTAACCAAATAATTAAATAATATTGAATAATCGATGGAAAGCATATATTATATTCATGATATCTTACAACAGCATAAATATACAATATTTATAAGGTATACATTTTCAACATTGATCAATCATTAATCTACAGAAAGTTACGTTTAAAAACAGAACATTTAACAATAGGATAATATTTTTGTAAACCACGAGCAAGAATTACATATTTTATTTTATAAGGTTCCATATATTTTTAAATAGTTTCATTCAAAATTTTAGAAAATTAGAAAGCTATATACAATGGGAAATAATTATCAAAAATCAATATAAATGTAGATGAATGACTTACATTTATTCAATTGTGTATCATTAAGAAAACTTTCTTTATTGTACATGGAATTTTTCATAAAATCTTAACATTCTTATAGACCCACCCAAATTGTTATATTTCATCAAAATTAAATTTTTAATTTAATTTGAATGATCTGTCATTTATTTAGTAGAGAGATCTTTACTACATGAATTTTTAAATCATTTAAAATAAAAATGATCGTAAGTTAAAGCAAGAATTAATTTTTGTCCATGTTATACATTGCTTGTATCCAATATATAGAATTAAGTAACGTGCGCCAGGCCACTCTGACTTGTGGCAACCGTCAACTGCAGACTGACTCACACGGGTGAGGCTTACCCACGCGAACCGCAACGGACTAATGGCTTTCTCGGCACAGAGAAAGGGGGTGACTGCTACGTGTGGGAAGAGGGCCCGGATTTTCCTGCCGGAAACTCCGGCGTGATCGAAGAGTTTTCCGCGGGCGTCTGTGATTGGCCATATGCGGCAAGCCTATGGTTGGTTTAGGCCACAGTGGCGAGGAGCGTCACGCGCTGGTTGATTTTTACTGATAGGGGTGGGCACGAAAAATAGTCGGGCAGTGAAGCGAGAAGCGTTAATAAGCATACGCCGTGTTGTCTGGCTAGATTTGAACAGCGCATGCTCCTTCCAACAGTCCTTGCTTTTGAGGACAAAGGCACTATTCTGTCCTGCTCGGGACGTACAAACAATTCTTCCTTCTAAGAATGCGAAAACTTCTATCCCTCTCGGAACTTATGAACTTTCGTTCTTTTCAGTATGAAAAATTACGCACGTACGCCTTTCTTTAATTAAGTGCATAAATCAAGAAAATAATGTTATTAATAAATTTTTGTTTATATACTGTCAATGTCTTATATAAAATGAAGAAAATATTTTATAATAAACATTTGTTACTCATGGGTATTAAACACAAGAACATTATTTGCTGTACACTTATAATTTAAAATACATATTATACTGGAAATACAATATCATATGGCAACATAAATTTGACTGATTTCTATTGCATAATCATGTATTGTTAATGTTATTTATTGCATTTCTTACTTTTAAAGAAAAAATTTTTATCTAGTTACCATTTTTTATTTTTTATCTCTTTTTTAATTTTATATTTAGATTTTTATTGATAATTGTTAATATATTTCGGATATTTTAAAATTTAAAATATTGTAACAATGAAAAAGTTATTCTTATTACAAAGTAATATTTAAAGACTAAAATATATAATTATAGTAGACAATATATTTATGTAAGAAAAGAGAATTATTTTGGCCTAAAGATTTTTTATAATTATTTTAATTAGAAGTAATATTTTTGAAGAAAAATAGTATGAAATTTACATTACTTTTAGTACATTTAAGTTACAACTGCAGTACATATTATATATCAGGTAGGTATTCAAGAACATGATACATTTTATTTTATAGAAATACAAAATAGCTTTGTAAATTTTACAAACCATATTATACTTAGAAGTGATGAATTAACTTTCATCTGGACAAAACTAAATCTAGAATTAGATTTACAGGAGTAATTAAAATGTTTTAAATTTGTAAGGTATTATTTCATATAATTATGTATAGGGGGTCAAATTATTATTTTAAAAATGAAGATGTTATTCATATTAAGAACAGGAAACAGATATCATAATATAAATCATAATACTAAATGTATAAATAAACAAGTTAGATCTATCTCTGAAAAATGTAGGTATACAAGAAAGTGTGGAGCTAACATTAAATTAGAACAAAATTCATTATATTAAAAATCCAGAGCCCCATTAGATCTTTACATATATTAAATTTTAATTCATATTTTCAAAATCTCGAAGATCAAATTCTCGTATTGGGTCGTAAAAAAATTGTCAGTTATTTTTATAAGTTAAAAAAAGGCCCGCTGTATATAATAATAAATGAATAATTGTTTTTGTAAAAATTATTATCTACTCTTTTTAATAAAAAGAACTCGAATAATTAAATAAATTTACAAGAAACCTTCGCATATAACTTGCAGTTTTGTTCTTTTTAAAGTTTCTTTTACAATATTTTATAGTATAAAATAAACATTGATCTGAATATTATTTGCATGTTGATTAAGGTATTAAAGTATACATTTAAAAGATTCAAATTTAAAAAAAAACTGAAGACTAATTATGAAACGCTTATATTATAAATATAATAAGGTCAATTTAACTACACAAAAATAATGTGCAATTGTTCTATCACGTGGTACTTGAATTTTTAATAAATTTATTTTGATATATAGAAAATATGAAAATTAAGAAAAAACAATTCTTGTTATGTTAAACAATCATGCTCAATTATAGAAGTAATATTATTTTTGATGAAAATACTAATTTCTTTATTTATTTAAATTATTAAAATAAACTTACATTAAGAAATCTTATTATATTTAACTTATTTTTTAAAAGAAATCTACATATAATAATGTAAGCACATTTTAGAGGATTAGCTTTACCTAGTATTTTTTTTTATTTTAAATTAAACGATGGAGGAAAAATTAAAAAAAATTTTTAAAATGAGTTTTGGTAAAACTGGTTGAATATGTAGAAAGTTTTCTGCTATACTTAAAATTCGTTAGAATATAGTACTACAAAAATATAGTACAATTGTACAATTATTAACGTGTGGGTAAGAAATTATAGGCATTAATTCTAAACACGAAATCCGTTTCGTTGATTATTAATTTAAATATTTTTTATAAAGGGGATATTTTTACGAAAATTATAAGAGATGGATATTTATTTTAAAAGTCACGTTATAAAAGTTATGCTACATTTTTCTAATATAAAGTTTATTTAGTTATAAAATTTATGCATGAAGAAATTGAAGACAACTATTGAAATAATTGATTTCACTGTTTAGATTGACAATTGCATTAAATGAAGATAAATAAATAATGTAATTAAGTGTATATTTTAAAACTTTTAAACATATTCTTATTTATTTTATAATCAATATAAAATCCTAACTTTATTATTTATTTCTGCAAAATACTGTTTTCTTTTTCGTTAAATTTATCAGTTTTTATACTAATTATTACAATGAGATGCTCTCTTTATTTGTTATTAAAACTACTAAGATTATATTTTACTAAAATATAAGAATTTTAGAACACAATTTTTCTCAAACTTCAGGGGTTATATAATTCTTTTCAGTGTAAAGAATAATTTTTTAAATGAACATTTTCATTTAATTCAAAGTTGTAATAGTATCAAGAGGGAGGCTGTAAAAAATCTCGTCCATATCCAAAATTTAATATCAGCAATTGTAGTTATCTGAAAAAATTTAAAAATATTCTTAATTTTTACTATAGACTTGTTGACTAAATATGAATAGTTCAAAAATAATAAAAATAAATTCACTTTGAATCTGAAAATAATTTTTTTAATTTTGCTAAAGAAAAAGTTATTCTTTCTTTTTTAGAAAATGCTAAATTTGATGATATATTTAATTCAAACAATAATCATATGTACTGAGCATATTTTTAAATGTTGCACATTAACTAAGTTTTATTTAAATTATCAATTTTATATTGAAAAATTTTCTTTGAAGGTTCGTTGTAAATTTAAATTTGATTGTCATAATTATTATACCACTGTGCTAATGATAAAAAATTTTCTAAACCCTAAATTTGAAAAATGCATTTGTGAAGTATAATATGAAATTGCATTTCTAAATTTATGTTTAATATTTTTATCACGAGAATTTTATTATATATATACATGCATACATATATGTAAGTAGGTGCATGGGCATATACACATCATCAGCTACTTAAACCAAAAGTATATTTCAACAAGGAGTATCTACGACTGTCTAAACATTTTATTAAAAAGTATTCTGTTTATTGTATTTAAATTATACTAATAATATAATTTTTATTATATTTTTTCTTCTATAAAATATAATTTTATATTATATATTAATCACTGATTTTTATTTTTTTAAATACCTTCAACAGCCAAGTAAGAACAGAATCTCTGTATGGGACAAATTTATCTCGATTTCTTCCGTTTGAGTTCTGATCTGCTAGTTTTGAAATAACTAAACCTAGCGTTGTTAGGGATCTAATAAAATATTTATAAAAGAATAAAATAGTAAGTTAATATTTTTGCTTTTTAATTTGATTACTAAATTTAGTAAGAAATTTAATATACATTACTTATTAATATTACTTCCTTCCTTTAGTCTTTCTCCTACAGCTCCAGTTTTCACAGCCCTTTCACTACCAGCAAGATCAACCAGACTTATATGTGATACTTTTTCACCACTGACATCAGTTCTTGGATTAGTAAGTGTTTGTGTAAGTATAACAGAAAATACAGCATGTGAACGTGAACTTTCCGAATTCATATTAGTAACAGCCACTGTTCTAGATTTATTTCCTTCGGCCATAAGGTTGACTATGTCCTACATATTAAAAAATTAAAAATTACGATAATATAATTATACAATTTTTTTATGTACACTATTAAATAACCTGAAAATCTGTAACTGCCAGTTGACTAAGACCATCAACATAAGGTCCAAAAACATTGTGTTCTCGGACTTTCAAAGACTGCTTATTAGGTTTAGGATCAAGAAGATCATGGACTTTTTCATTATAAATTTCCATATATGAAACTTCTACTTTATATATTAGTTCTAAGCTTTGTTGTTTGGAAATCATATCAAATAGATTATCACATAGTCTTGGAATTATACCTAAACTTTTTCCACTTCCCATCATCGTATAAGATTTTCCGGAACCTATAAATTAATTTGTATAACTTTATTTTTATTACGTAACATATTTAACTATTTACTTTCACTGATTATAATATAAAATTCAACCTGTTTGTCCATACGCAAAAATACATGCATTATATCCTTGGAAAGCATTTTCTAAAATATCTCGGCCCAATGCATCAAAAACTACATCTTGGCTAGCGAAATGTTCTGCATCCGGATTCACAGAATAAAAGCAATGATCAAATGCAAATGACTTTCCTTTATTTCTACTACAAAATAAAACGATATTATACTATTTTATATATCGTTGTACCAGTATAAAAATATGAATTACATTAATAAATATTTTTAAATAAACACGATAGTTGTAATTAAAATATAATAAATGTATTTGAGAACTATATTATCTCAAACAAAATGTTGTTTGATAAATTATTATTTTAAAATCCAAAAAAATAATTTTAATTTTAAGTAAATCAAACAACAGAGTAATTATATACAGATACCTAGATATATGTACGTATATATAAATATTCTTGTAATTACAAATGAGGTGCATAAAGCCAAGTTATCATGTGATAATATAACTTTTAGATTCTGTAACTAAACTTGGATAAATTTGCTTAATGTTAGTTAAATTTTGAAAGTTCTTTTGGAGAAGGTCCATGCTAATAAATTTAAATAGAGTTTACAAATATATATTTTCCAATACGTGTTAAGTACACAATTATGGAGGATCAGAGTATTCTGAAAATTTAGGCAGTGTTTTACACAGCGTATTCAATAGCTTATTCCTTAGCTCCAGATGGTCCAGACGAGGTAGTTTAGCTGTAAAAGACTTCTACTCTGCTTGCTCTGCTTTACCATCTAGAGAAAAGCAGAGATTTCTAGATATTGATTTTTCTATTGTGAGGTAAGAGGATGAAATGCATGTCGAATAACATACGAGAGAAAAGAGGATGTACGTGGAATAAAGTAGGACTGAAAAGAGAAAAGGTTTTTAGGAAAGATAATCTGTATTAAATAGGTTAAAGAGGTTAGACATGCGCACACAGCCTATGCTTGGTTTTCATTTTTATCTCTCCGACAGTCCGAGAGGAACGAGCCCGCATTACTTTTTTTCTACACGCGCTTTGATTATAGGTAAATAAGATGAGACAGCGGACGCGAATCTTTAAAGCTGATGTTTTTAAAAAGCACTGATCGCTATCGCTTGAAAGCTTAATCATCAAGTTTCGTCATTTTTAACAGAAAGAGTTTTTAAATTTTTAAAATAGATTATACAAGAATTAAGCAGTGGATATCCAGCTTTGTTGATTAATTCATTTATTAATATTCACTTACGAAGATCTTTGAAGCTTCAGAACTTGTATGCACAATATATAGATTGTATTTATTTTAATGTAATTTTGATATATATTTAATAACAAATATAGTAATGTTCAATGCGCTATACAGAGATAAGTGACGTTCTACACCTAATGCGGTTTCGCTCGAGAGTTTTGTTTTTATTTAATTCTCTTTTTTCCATGACACTATAATTATTAATAACAATAGAATATTGTAAAAGGTGCGCTTTTATGATATTACTTGATAAACCTTTATTTGAGTCAAGCATTCGGTCGCATACATATTAATGAGTTATCCGGAGTCTCAATTTTAATCGTGTACAAGGCTGTTCTAAATTTTTATAAAAAAGCAGACCTATGAAATGAATAATTCAGTATATAGTTCTCAACCAACAATCTTCGGAAAACGGAGAAGATATGCTTATATAGCTCTATTTATATACCCTCATGAATTGGCTGCATATATTTAATGAGTTGTAGTAGGTTTTTTCTAGCATTTTCGATACAATCATTCGCGATGCACTGTTGCTTAGCAACGTTTTCATTAGCCAAACTTTGCTGTTGTAGTTAAAGCATTTTATTCAGTCAGGAAGTAGAAAAATGTAATGTTTTGAAATTTCTTTTGAAAATTTGTTGAGTCTTGGTAGACTTGGTACTTTAATGGTTGTACTAAGAATGCACGGAAGTTGTGGCTGAACATTTTTTCTTTGCTCAACCAGTTTGTTTCCACGCGACCAATTCTTGAAATGTTCAATTACGTGTTGAACGCAAATGTTATTCTTTTACACTTAAATTCGTCCGAAAAAAAGAAAGAATCTAGAAGAAGTGGGTAAGGAAATAAAGACAAGATGAATATTATGCTCATCCTTCGTCTGCGGTAATGTAAAGGTAGTTTGCGACGGGATGACTCCTTGATACTACGTAGGGCGACGTTGCAGTGTGTTGCGTTGCACTACAACGGTTTTTAAAATTGTAATCATAATTGTAATGAAACATCTCTATTCTTTCACCCTCTCACCCTCTTGTCATATTGCGGAGCTATGCTGCTTCAATCAGATCTTTTATCCTTTATTTTTCGGCAAAAGATACGTCGCGCCAATAACGGAGGGTTCACGCTGACAGCGGGTACGAACATTCTTCGAGAGTACGAGGAGTTGGTCGCAGCTAGAACATGCGCCAAGTGCATGTAAGTACTTTTGCAATAATTTGATGTCAACAGGAATAGGCGGAAGCCATTTACCTGAGTTAGTAGGTCCTCGTGAGAGCATCATCTCAAGCATAAATGATATTTTATCGAATTCTGGTATTTCTATTGTAACATATTCTTCCGAAGTGTTGTTTAAGATGTCTAAATGATTTGCTGTCTACTGATTAAGATTGAATCATGTTGAATGTTTGCTTCTATTGTCGAATATAATTAATAATTAATTAATAATTAATCCAACACAGGACTCATCTACATAGCAATAGTTTCGAATGACATGAGTGCTCAGTGAAAAATGATTCTTTGCTTTACGTCAATTAAAATAAGTGTGCGCTAATTAAACATTGGCGAAAAATGGAAAAATATGATATATGTAAAGGAGTAAAAATGAACGCGCCAGCCTACTAATGCCAGAAGATCGTCTCATTATCTTTCAAACCAATATAAAACTGAAATACAATTTTAATCACAATTAAAAACAAATGTAAATCAGGAACAAAATCAAAAGCTGGAAATAATCCTTCGCTTGACCTAAAAATGAACTTATAATAAAAAATTCTATAGTTCTATGAACTTCTAGCATAGATATATTAAACTGTTATTTGCAGCTCCTTGCTGATAGTCTTCAGTGTGGTTACAAAGAAATCATTCTTTAGCAATATTTACTGATCTACTATGACAAAATATAGTATCAAAGTTATTCGTACTAATGAATAAATTTAGATGCGCCTCCAAAATAGGTTCTTGACAGAGTAGTCATTTCTTCAAACAATAAAGCAGGTACTTGCTACTTTATATGTAACAACCAGTTGATTGATGTTTAAACGGCTTCTAAACATTAAAAATCATAGATTAGTCACTGCAATGTTTTTTGTTCAGACTAACACCTAATACGATTTATCTTAATATGATGTCAAAAATTTCGCAAATAAATTTGCAATCAACACGATTCATCTTCCAGTATTGAGGATTTCAAAGGTTAGTCCTTATAGGTACTCCTTATACTTGGCTTGTAAAATTGAAATAATTCGACTCAAAATGTTGTATTTGTTGCTATAGCATAATGAGATTAATTCTTAGTTTAATTATTAATTAAACGTGTTAGTAAAAGTAGGTAAGTCACTTGACTACTAAAATCCAGCTGAAATATTGAAATCTCTTTAAAAAAAATCTGAAATTGCGAGATTAATTCTTAATTCCTAGTAGGATATAGTAAGACAACTTATAGCAAATGTTAATAACTACAATACGCTATCTCTTGAATTAGGAAAATATTTGTACTAAAGAGATTAACTTCTATTTTTGAACTTTTGATATTATAATTTTACGTACTAAAGATTAATTAGCTATTCAAGTACTTTGGCTTTTAGAATAAGTTAAAAAAATGATTTATACATCTTAATGATACAATAAATTTGAACAAATTAATAATTGATAATTTATTATTATATTAAGAAGATTAATTATATCTTCTAAATTTGTAACTTACCGCTCAAATTTTTCTGAACTTGTAGGATGATATAGAAGAGTCTGTTTTTTAGTCATTTCTACAACACATTCCGTACCAAGGTCCGTTTCTAGAACACACAAATAGATATTTCATTTTTTGTTTTAATCAAAAAATTAAATTAAGACATTTATATTAATTATAAATTTATTAAATAAAAAGGCATAAAATTTTATAGTAAAAAACATTGTCCATATTTCGTACCTTGCATGATTCACCTTCATAATGTAATTAAAGTTTCAATTTTATTTTTAAAATTTTTACAAGGGATCATGTCTTTACAAACCCATATATTTATTACTTCATACCCATATATTCGATTATGCATTAAGACGACTTAAAGTTAAAGCAGTAAAAAAAGATTTTTCATGTGATTTTATTTACGAAGAAATTCATGATTTTGATGCACAAAGTCCACACACACACAAATAAACAAAACTGTCCGAACTAAAGCAACATCGTGGCTATATTCTGCAAGGTATATTTTTATTCCAATTCAAGCCATGAATATATATTTAAATATACCTTTGAAGATGGCATACATCCTTCTCTTCTAATTGCATCGTCGTTGTTGCAGAACTTAAAAGTTAAAATCGATGCTTGCAGGCCAGTATGTTCGAATCAAAAAAAGGTTGTTGGAAATAATATTTCTGATATTATCAAATATTTGTCTCCGGTGATGAAATATGATAGAAGTGATTTTACAAATTTTTAAAGCCTTCTTCGCTTCTTTGTTATTATTGATAAAATAAAATTTTTTATAAAGTTTAAAGCAGTCACATATTTAAATGTATAAATTTATATGAAAATACTTCCTACCATATTTATTAACTATTTAAGATGCTAAATAAAAATTTATAACCGAAATGTTCGTGGATGTGCTAAGAAGCATGATATTGTACTTATAAAGATGCGTAACAAGCGATCTGATAAAATTTTTGTTGTTTGCAATATTTTAATAGACAAAATGAAATGTAAAGGTTTGCTATATGGAACTGGAATATATAATTTTATGGTGATGAATATACTTTTTATTTAAACTTAGGCATTACCTAAACCATTAAACGCGTTCTTTTCAAAATTTTATTCTAAATTTAAAACCAATTTGAAAGTTCACAATTCGAGAAATCTTGAACACTTAACTAAAAAATCTGTAAATTGTCGACGAAATTTAAATTTTAAATAATATTCATAATGCTGCTGTTTGTTATAAAATTGTAACGTGTATCATCACAATTTGAGTGTAATATAGTTTATTAGTTCCACATTCTGAAACTTACCGAGAACTTTATTGCCGTTTGAAAAATTTTGGGAATACCTTTCATCAAAACAAAATTATTGCTACTCAATATGTAACTAAATACACCACCAATATGTTGGTTACTAATAATTGTTTGGATTTTATGTAAAAAGTTTATGTTATAAGAAAAACATAATCATGTTCTTCCTGATCAGAATCTTGTATGAGCCTTAAAAATAACTTATTTACACAAGCATGTTCTGTGTTTTTATGTTTGCAAAGGACAATAGGAACAAAATAATTGTCTAACATTTAGGCTTGTACATTGCATCATCTACTTCCTTTTTGACTGACGTAAGATACGCAAGCAACGTCTGTTCATTTTGGATGGTTAGTGCTTCGGTTGTACTTCAGTTTCGGACAAAAATTCCTAAAGTCGAAGTTACCAAAGAGAATTCAACAATAAAATCTCGGCATGTAACTATAACTTTTTTTCATGCTTCACTTTGCATTTTCATTTATAATTTCCTCTCCTTTCTCTGTATTGTGATGCGCGGTGCAGATTTTTCTATTATGCTGGGAGTTACCTTGCTTATTTACCTTATGTCTTAGACTTTAATGTCTTTTTTTATTTCGATGTGAAACATCTCACCTCCCGTCGGATATAAAAGAAGGTATCGCTTGTAGCCACATTCACTAATGGATGAATGGTCTAGTTGTGATGCTACGTGATATTACAAATACTGCTTTGCCCTGAGATTACTAACTTTTGTGAATCTATAAGTACAGTCTTCGCCCGCTGCTGCTTCTATTTTTAAGTGTACGGTACCGCTCATAGGGCTTTAAATAGTCCATCTACTCTTGGTCGCATTTCTACATCAGCGTATGAAAACAAAAAACCGTCTGCCTCCGATAACTTATATGATGACAGACTTCAACGCCTCCAGGCTGCTTGCTGTAAGCTTCCCATATGTATAGACTCTTGTTTTATCAAGGCTCATTTTTTTTTATGGTTTTCCGATCTTTTCCTCTTTAAAGCTAGAATATCTTAACTAAACTCTTTTTAAAAATAATTACTTTTTTTTCCAGATTTGAAAGCACTTCAAGATGTAGAAAGAAAACTTTAACAACTGACATTTTCAATCATTATTTTTTCTCTTAAAAATAAAATATTCTTCTTTTATTCCTTTGTGTACAAATAAAAACATATACATTTAACACGTGATAATGACCATATTAATGCTTATTTATTATTAATAATAACTGATTCAAAAAAATGCATCATTCATTCTAATTCACATATCAACCTAATCTATCGCTTTCTTTATATTTGCTTTCAATATACTTATCTATTATCTTATACTATTTACTATTCCCTAAAATTCGGATTGCATTATTTGTAATACAGAGCGAGTTTCTGTTTTTAAATTGATTTTCTGTATTAATGTGTGATTGGTATCTATTAGTTTATCCCTTTCACAGAACGTTTTTCTTCGAAATTACACTTGTCAGTATTTACTTTTTCGTTGTTCTCGAAGAACTAGGTTAAACTCCCGCAAATTCGTAAATTTTTCTTACGTTGTCATTTATTTATCCAGCTTTTTTATGAAACCAGCCTATTTAAGACTCTGAATTTACGTATTAGTATCAGCAGACGTGCCATATCTGATTCCATCTATTATAGTTTTTTCATATTTTAACAGAATGCTATATCTATTGTATAAGTGTGCGTTAGATAATCTAATTATTTTAATTGAAAAACTTACAAATGGTACACTTGCAAGTTGAGCTCGTAAATCGAGATGCTTTAGAAAGAGAGGTTGAGAAAAGGAATGGAGAGCCGTGTATAAATTACATCACTTACATCTGCTTGCTTCAGTCAGCATCGACAAAAAAAGTAAACATTATGTTCATCTACAACACTTTTCACTATGCGGTCACCTCTTTACGCTCCGTAACTAAAGATTTTTTATATAGGCTCAAGCAGTCCGCAAAACCTTTTTCCGCGGATGATTAGCTCAAAATTATCAGAGCGATAATCAGTTGTGTACTCTTGTAACTCATTTCTAGAATGAATTACTTTGCTCTCTAGTTAAGAAGCGAGTAATGTGACCACTTTAATTACTGACATGGATGGGCATGATATCATGTATCCCTGAGTCAAGCAGTTAAAATATAATTATAACAACTTTGTCTTGTCATACGGCATGTTACATGTTGGGATTTTATCATTGAACTCTCTTTGGCAACCCACACTTATATAGCTATATATTTCATGTAGTTGTGACTTCGACTTTAGGGATTTTTGTCCGCAACTGGAGTACAACCGAAGCACTAACTATCCAAAACGAACAGACGTTGCTTGCATATCTTACGTCAGTCAAAAAGGAAGTAGATGATGCAATGTATAACGCTTACGCAGCTGAAATTTCGTAAATACTAAGTGTGAGAGTAAAAGTCTAGGTACTGTATAAATTGCGCTATGCATAGAGCCTTATTTTTCGCCTTAATAAATCTTTTTCTGAGTACCTGAGAATATTCTCTTCTAAGTAACTTAATTCGGATACTATTTGACGAAGAAGTGAAATGTATTGAGTAATTAAGTAGTTGTAAAACAGTGTAATTTAATTGTGGATATCGCGTTTAACACGCCCACAACGGATCGTTTTTAATATGTTTTTTGTTAGTTTAACTGTAGAAGTCATCTGCAAACTGCTCAGGTCGTATGAAAATAAAAAATTTAGAAAACTAGTGCTGCTTTCTCCCCCATCAAGCCTCTTGCTGATATCATCTTTCGTAACCTAGAACCCTAAACTCGAGTACTCAGAAAATTAAATGGGTGTAAGACTGCCACAAACAAATATATGAACTTTTTATTACATAAACTTTTACTTCAAACTTTATATAAATAAATTCAAAGTAACATTAATTTTAGTTAAATTTTACTTAATTAGTTACTGAAACTAATAATTTGAATAAAAATAGAAAAATAAAAAAACAAAGAAGCTACTTATATAAGAAAAGAGGACCATTTGGTAAAAACATGATTTAAAATGATAGTTTATCAAAGTAAACATTTTATTAACTCAATCCTACCAGATTCATTCTTTAGAGATAAAAGTTTTACAAATGACTATAATTTGTCATGCATTCCAATTAATATGGTAGTCACTCAAATATAAATAAAAATAAAAAAAATTTGAAATTAGTTTATACATATTAAAACGATGATTCTTCATTTTATATGTTAATAAATATATTCATATGTATTATAAGTAAAAGTGTTAAAAGGTTCATATAAAGATGTTTATAACAATATATTTTTATAATAATATTACAATGAAATTTCAGAACATATAAAACTTTCTTTTGTATCTAAGAAACTATTTATGTTTTAGAATTCCATTCGATTCCAGATAAACAAGTAAGTAAAAGATGTTCTTATAATTTTTTTATTATATTTTCTTTACTATATTATTCTATGTGAACAAAACAATATATAATAGTCAAGATATTTCTAAATTTAAGTATTTAACTATGTTATTATTATCTAAAAGATAACAGGTACAAAGTAACTTATAAAGATTGATAATTAAATATTTTGTTAAAATGAAAATTGATTATGAAATGATTTTGATACACTGTAGGATATTGTAAACTGTTACGATAGAGTTAGGTGGGGGACAGTAAGATTTTTTACAAAAAATCAATATGAAACATAAAAAATAAAAATGTCAGATAGAGTAATTTTATGGAAATGATTTTCTAAGTATAGTTAAATAATACAATGTAAGCGTCACTTTAAAAATGATAAATGGAATGGTATTTAAAAGAAAATGATGTACAATGTATGACATACTTATTATTTTTTAGTTAATCTTTTGTATATTATTATAAGATACTATAAATCCATTTTAGCATTAATCAGACTTATATTCGACAATATTTGAAAACTGTTTATTTATCTAATATTTGAGAATACATACTACAATTCTTAAATTTTGGGGTATCAAATATTGTTGTATGTATGACTAAAGAATTCTCTAAAATTTAATTTTTAAAAAGTATAAAAACAAAATTCAGTACAAAGATAAAGTTAATTAAATATTATAAACCATTTTGTTAATTATGAATTGTTACATAAAAAGTACAATATTTAAGTTTAGTCTTAAAAAAATTCAGTATTTACATTTATGAGTTTAATTTATAAAAGTTTTTACATGAAACATCAAGTTCTACATTAGTCTACTTTGATACTATAATTTTTTGTTTTATTCTGTCTTATCTTCTAGTTATATAAGATGCTCTAGTTTCCAATAAAATTTAGAGAAATTTTTTTAGGTTAGATGCTATAAATGATAATATATAGCCAGTGTTTCTAGTGAAATTAATTTGATTGACGTTCTAACAACCGACAGTACTAGTCGTTTATGTGTGAGCCAACATTTTGGATAGTTTTTCACCCTGCTATTCCAAAAGCAAATTGGCAGTGGTATTTTTCTCCTCTTGAAACATAATTTTGGAGAAGTGATACCGTTACTTTAGCCAACTTTGCGACAGCATTTTCTCCTTCTCTCTTTATCAATCAACAGATCTCTCTTCTTATTATGAAGGCAATGCAGATGGACTAGTAGGCACATGACGAAAAGGGAAAAAAAGGTGCATTGGGATAAATATTTTCAGTATATATACATGATATGGTATGTATATGTATGATAAGATCTCTATATATTTGACGATGGTCTTATTTTTATTTTTTTCTGTAATCAAACTAATGAATAAAGTTAAATTATAGAATTAGTATCGAATTATTTTAATGAAATCATCTTAGTCTCGTTTAAATAATTATTATAATACGAGTAATATTTTAAAACTAGAAAAAAGCTTTAAGTTTGTTGTCAAATCATTTAAATAAGATATGAAGAAAAAAAATTCAAATTTCAGTAATTTGAAATGAACTATAATAAATGTTTTGAAGCATATACATAATTAATCAATAACTATAATTGCTACAGATAAATTGAAGTAAAATAATATTGACAATTGCTTATACTATGAACAAGTTTAATTTTATTTAAGATATGTTTATAAAATGCACAAAAATGATATGTTTTATAAACATATGCATCAAAAATATATATTTTAAACTTGTTATAATTATTTGTTAGAAGAATAAGTAGAATATAAAACATAAAATACTGAATACTTCTTATACAAGAATGATATATATTATTGTAAAATGATATATCAAAACAACATAATACAATATTACTTCATATTAGTATACTAATCATACTATAATTAATTTTCTAATTCCATTTTAATGATTATATAAGTAATTACATAAATTTATTAAACATGTTATATATATAATTTATAAAAAATTGTAATTTTTAAAATATATTTAAATTTAAATAGAATGTAAAATACTTTACACTATGTAACTTATTATATTAACTATTAAAACTAAGATAAATTTTTATACAAGAAAAGTATAAATGAACTTTCCAAAATTTTAAGTCTATCTATATTGTTAAAATAATCTTATAATAATTAATCTTATAAAATTTACGTTAATATTTATATATTCAAATATTTTTATAAAATAAAAAAACATTATATTATAAATAATATTTTAATGAATTCAGTTTAATTTGTAAAATTTCTAACATTTTAATAGCAATTATTTTATAAAATAAAAAACTAAACATACATTAAATAACAATTAACCAGAAATCTGTAAATAGTTTTACTATCAAAACTTCAATTTTAAACTTATAGGTTCAAATACACTGATCATTATCAGTTTGTATAATGTTTAAGAATAAGAATCGTTTAAATTCAATAAATTAATTTTTTAAAAACTGAAATAATATTGCTAATTGAAAAAATTGTTGAATCATTACTTAAAATTACCAATGATGTGAAATTTGATATATTTTCCCATTGATATTTGAAACAATCCATTTTTTCTCAACATTTAAAATATTGTTTTGAATCATATTTTGATATAAAACATAATTTTACTAATGTCGAAATATATTGAAAGTTTTTTTCTATAAATTACCAGTTTTATAATTTTTGTTCTACACATAACTTATTTGGTTAAAATACTTCAATATTTACAAAATCCTAATGTTTATATTTAATAAAAATCTTAAAAAATTATTTATTGATATTTGTTTATAAAAAATAATTATCGTATTGTTATTATTATTCAAGTTGATTTTGAAATCCTTGTCCCACATTAAGTAGATGTTACCATGAGTCAGCAAATTCAAAAAATCAATAAGAAATATAACGAATTTAGATTATAATAAAAAATTTCTTATAAAGCAGTTTGAAAACTATTTACAAACATGAGAGTTAAAAAGACAACATAAAAATATATGGTCTACTACAAACTGACCTCTACGATTGAAGGGTCGAACCCTTACAGCAACTTTTATTTTATTTGTAGCCATGTTTTCTTCAAATTTATAGCAATAAAATGTGAAACGATGAAACAGTATCGCTACTCACGGCCTAATCATTGTTTGGCTTTTCTCAATCCATAACACTCCGAAATTGGCTAACGCAAATATTATGTTTGAAAGGGCACTTGTAAGATTAAAATATTCAATGTATTTCACCATTTTATGCACAAGATAGTACAGATTATCACATACTTAAATATGATAAAGTGTACAACTGAGAAACAGTTGCCTTCTCTTTGGATTTTTCCGTATTCAAACTGACTCTACAATGTGAAGTTCTACGTTCCAAGTACTAATTTTTTTATGTGAGTAGTGTGACTGGTGTAACTATTGTACTACTGTGTGACGTACTCGTAAATTTTTCACTTTCAAACAAAGCCCTTAAATAACGAGTTATAAACTCCTTACTACGGCATCTATGACTTAAGATATTTGTGATATAATAATTATAGAATAAAGAAACAGAAATCGCCTTCAGTCACCGTTATGTAAATAATAATGACGTACGCGTACATAAAAATATTTACGTCATAAATCGAGAACAAGGTTATTAGCATTTATATATTAGATCTAATATTAGAATATAAATAGATTAAGATAGAAAAAGAATGATCATAAATTTTACGTAAAGAAAAAACGATTGTAAATTTCATTTCATGTAAAGGAAGCAGGTTAACACATGCAAACAATAAAAAGAAATGTTTGACCGGTTTTGACGAGTTTAATAGGAAGCATAATATTAATACGTAAAATCATCAAATTTTTATGGTCAATACAGTACTAGCATTGTAAAACTAATCGTGTCACACCTCTTTTCTAAAAACATACTGTATAACTCCACTATTACTTTCGAAAGAATTACATCAGCACATTTTCGTGAACACTGCTGCAGTTGTCAAGAAGAAGTGAATAGTTGGACTACTTTTTCTTGGAACCATACTTCACCGTGACACTGAACGAGATAAGTTTCATTACAAAGTTATTAAACTTTGTTATTAAGTTTGTAAATTTAAGATTAAGTACTAAAAGTACATTTAAGCGTAAAATAGTTTAGGCTCTTTAGGTGCTATTCATATAATTTAGACTATTAACCTAGTTTAGCATTGTTGCTAAAGCAGATTATGAGCGCCTATTAGTTGCCATGGTATAAACCAAGCTCCAACGAGTCCAACAAGAAACTCGAGCTCACCGTAAACTGGCGCGCGATGTGTCACATTGCGTATGTTAACGACGCTAAGCGAGCAAAGTCGAGCGCTCACGAAGTGTCCAAATACTTTTGCAGCTTCTTGAACATTCTATAAACTTCGGTAATGAACAGGCATGAAAACGAAGGAGAGAACATAGGCGAGAAGTAGTGTTAGAATAAAGAAACTGAGGCACCTACTGCATCATGAGAGTATGCAGGCGCGATTATTTCGTGCTAGGCCTTTGAAACAGAGAGCAAATTTCACCCAGCATCGTTTTTTCGTGATTGCTTGCGTAGCAGCAGTTTAACAGTAGTCTGGCCTAGCCAGAAAACATTGTCGTAATAGTTACTACTGTATACGAGCTGAACTAACACCGTTACCTGCTGTTCTGACCGACACTTCCAACATTTACTATTTTTTCGCGATTGCTAGACTAATAGCAATTCGGAGTAACCTGACTCATTCAGAAAATAGAACCCACGACAGTATTAGCATTGTCGTTTTGCCTCGTCATCGCTGCATTCATTATCACCACCCCCAACCTAATTTTCCCTCCTTTTTCCTCTCTGTGACAGTACATTATTTAATGTATTGCTGTTCGCCCCACAATCAGTATGTTATTTGACGTACTGCCTTTTCTTTCTTTCCCTACGTTGTTAACTACTCATTTTTTGACGTATATTTTTCTTCCCTTTCTTTTCCCCATAATCCAACCGCAAAACAGAGCTGACCAGTCGCTCACGATTCCTTCTACCTAGAAGTGGAATCACTAAAACATCGTTTTGGAAAATTGCAGGAAGTCGCCTTAACATACTTCTTACACTGGGTATCAACAAATTATTTCAATTAATATCAGATTATAGCATTTATATCAGATACCCACTTTTTTCATACCGCATCTCTTCACTACAAAAGAACTCTATCTCAGCATTCAGTTCTACCTGCGCCTAGGGGGAAAGACACCGAGTATGGGTTACAGTTGGGCAGCGCAAAGTGATATCGCCTCGGAGCTCGTATACACCACACCGCATTAAATGACACCAACCGACGAAGCGTGATCTTTGTTACAAAATAAATATTTAATAATATTTAAAAAAGTACAAGAGAAGAAGTTCTAGAGATTAAAGAAGCCATACGTTAAAAACGTATGCCAGAAAAAGTTGTTATGCACGAACTTTTCTCAAAATTTTGAGAATCAATAGCTCTCATCCTGCCTTCTATATTCTAATAGGATCAGTTAGATATTTGCCATTCCCTTAAGGGGAATGGATAGACAAAGCTTTGTAGGGATCTTTAGGCGTACATTCAGAATTAATTGGTAGCTTTCAAAAAACGGATTGATTTGTGAATCTTATCTCAGCGACTGTCGAAGAGAATGGCATCGAAGTTCTAGTGTTTCTTTTTCGTTTTCTCTGTGATTATTCTCAGATTTTCTGTCCAATTCTTTATTGTGTTGTACAAAGTGACCATTTTTAAACCCTTAGATGAAATACTACACTCTAATCGTGTTAAACGAATTTGCAGCCGCATTGTCCTTCTTACTGACTTTGTGATGCTAGCATATCTCTTCTCTACTGAATGTAAAGATGTTATAGATCAGACCATAGCCATGAGATGAGTGGTTAGTTTTATAACTTATGTCAGCATGAATATTTATGATGTATATTGCGTTTGTTATCATACTGATTCAAAAAGATAATAAGAAAAAATAAAAAAGAATAGATTTGGGAGAAATATATTTAAAAATCGAGTTACAATACTCACTAAAAACTGTATATGTTCATATAAGAATCTTGAATTAAGCATTTAGGTAAAAAAAATATAGTAATCTATATATACTCAAAGAAAATAAAAAATAATGAAAATTGGATAATCTTTTCATTATCAGCAAATGAAGTACTTGTATAGAAATAGATTTGAATAAATTTTGAATTAATTTTGAACAATTTTTATTTAATAATTTGAACAAATAATTTTTATTATAAAAGCAATGCAAGTATTATGTACATTTAGAGAAATAAATTTAGTAGATTTTAACGATTTTGTTAATTTTTTCTGCCTTTTTCTGCTTCTACACATACGCATGTACGCGCTCACAAAACTGAGATGTACAATATATGATAAGATTAGTTAATGAAGATTTTCTTTATTCATTTTTTTAATAACTGCAATTTTATAATAATTTATGATAATTTTTATTTAATCAATTGCAATTAAAAAGTCTGTCGTGAGCTTACAAATGTATGTGCAATACAGTGTATACGGACAAGCAGCGAAGTTCGTGCAAAAGTGTATAGTAACATTTTTATGTGTGAGTGACGCGTACGCGGCATAGTGTTAGCCGCAGGATGTGTGTGTAGAATACGTGAGAATGAGCACACTCGGATAATGGGATCATGCAGGGCAGAAAGTATAAGAAAGAATGCATGTGTGTGTGAGATAAAGCATGAGAGTCAGGGAAGGGAGCTTAGCTACATGCTAGGGCTCAGATTCAGTACTGAGTAGCCCAGAACGCTCGTCTCTACCGTCGTCCCACGCCGTGGAACTCGCGCCAAGATTGTAAGGAGGAAAATGCGTTTTCCTCCGCTAGATGAAGGAAGTATATAAGAACGGCGAGGTGGAAAAGCATCAGGACCAATCAGGATGTGGCATTTTATAATTGTAACAGGGCAGGCTCTTGGTATAAGTAACGAAGTCTAGAGATTCTGGCCCCATAATGGCGGTCTTTTAGATGGCTATTAAACGCAGATTAACTCGCTGTGGCAGGTAATGCCCTTTGACAAACTCAAACATGAGCTCACTTATCTGTGTTTAAGCAGGCTCGCTGCTGTGGATATTGTCTTTTGACGTATCTGAACGCAAGTCTGCCGAGAACACACACCGGACCGCGGGAAAACTCGCTAAGGCAAGTATTGTCCTTCGACATACTCGAATACGAGTACACTCAAGGCGCTGAAGCCTCTCTTTTCGTAGATAAAGACACCACGCCACGGTCACGATACGATCATAGATTTAACGTGTAGATATATGAAAATGCTGCGAATCCATGTTAAGAAATATTGAAATATTGCATTATTAAATTTTATAAAGTATAAGATTTCCTTGAAATTTTTTCACTTTTCTCCTTTTTTCTTCTTTTTGTTATTTATTGTTTGATGATGTCATTTATATATAGCTTTTATGTATAAATATCTACCTTATTTTTTTCTTCCAATGACATCGAAGTAAGTTTTCTCTATAGTTGTAATTATTATCGTTAATTTAAGAATTATTTCAGAGTTAATTAAATATATACATTAACTGAAATCATGTAGGATTTCTACATAACGAATGATATTAACAATACATATTCACATTTTTATATAGTTTTTAAATGAAGGTAAAATTTTGAATATCGAAATTTATAACATTTTTATGGTTTTTTTTAAACATATAAAAATTTCTATTACTTTAATGAAAAATGAGAACATTATAAAAGCGTTTTTAATGGTCTCATCAATTACTATGATATATAATTTGAGATCCAAGGTATAACATGACAATTTAAATCTAACCATCGATTCATGTATTGTTCCAACTTAGAAAGCTTTTTACATTAATATAGTAAGTTGAAAAATAAGCATGCTGTTATACATCTATCAAAAAATAGTTATCTAATTATCAAAAAATAGTTAATTCTTGAAACAAAAACTGATTGGAGGAACTCATTAAACCTTCAAATTCTTCAACGTAGTCTCTCACGGTGTAAATTAAAAAAAATTTTAAATGTTTTAAATTAGTTTATTGGTTTCCTCGTCGTTATTTCTTATTACTTCTACTTTTCAACCCATCTTTTTCCTACGTTAAAGTTTGAGAACATTTGCGCTTCCATTCCATCAATCATACTCTCTACTTGAACATTTCCAATTGATTACAACTCTCTTCTACAATTTTAAATCAATGCTTGAATTTCTTCTATTAAAAATTTAGCTTCATTTTACAGACGCTTTAGTATACAAGAGTTGCTTATTTTTTTCTCGTTTTCATATTAATATAAGGACTCTAGACTTAGAAATTGCATCATTCGCTTTAGTCTATTATAAAACGTCTTTGGTCATAGGTAAAAATATTTCATAAAATAAATTATATGTAGTACAAGGCTCTCAATTACATATTACACTAACGCAGTTTAAATGTTAGAACTTGATGATATTATACAATAGCTTAACCTCATAACCACTGCTACAATGAATATTATCACAACAATTAATGTATTAAAAAAGTGCAAGAATTACGTCATTTCTAGTCTTTTGAAGAATATTTAATGATAATTACAGTGAAATTTAAAGCAAGGACATGGGCTTAATCGTGTTGATGAAGGTAAATCGCAAATAGTTGGAGTGAATTAAAATAACATATAATTTTTACGACAAATTTTCGATTTTAAGAATCTTTAAGAAACACACGATATAACATAATTTGTGACAAGTATATTTGAAATTTTTTATGTGCAACTCATTTAACTTTTGATCAAATAATATTATTAAAGTAAATATAATACTAGCTGTCAAATATATTGTCATAAAGAGAAAAAGAAGATTGTTAAAATGAAATATTTTAATACAAAGATAAAAGAGATTTCTAAAATAATGAAATTTAAGCATCGATTTGCTGTGACTGCGCTAAAAACTTATTAAATATGACATGAAAGAATTTGAAGAAAAAAATTCGGGATGGATCTTCGATTGAATTTTAAATCTAACTGTAAAATATCTGTAAATATTGTCTAATCGAATTAAAGAAATGCACATGTAATAATGACAAAAAATAGTTATATTGAGTGTCTCGAAAAGACATTATTAACTTTGCTTTCTTACAAAAATAGAAATAATGTTTTAGAATATCTTAAATTTAAAATGAACAAAATTAAAAAAATGAAATTTTTAATATTATTGAAAAAATTTCATGCAACTGCTATTAGGTAAACAATAGTGGGGAATTAACCTCCTCGTGACGCATTTCGCATTCCTTTATTTAGGTGGAGCGATGCATAGTCGCGCCTGCTTACTTTTATTGCAACAAATGGCGTTATGCTTTCTCTTTGCTTGTACCTATAAGTGACAATGCCTTCTTTCTAACTTCGAGTATGTTCAAAAGACTTCGAAAATGTTTTCGAAACTTCAAGCATCTTCTGTGTTACGAGAGATTTCGGGGCATTTCATAGGCGCTTGATCGTTACGTGACGAATTGCGCTGCTCATGTATCATGTTGAGCCCATTAATTGATCTGCACCTGGCGCGACTGACAGACATTTTTAACTTTTCTTTTGTAACAACGCTAATGCATAATTACCGAAGAACTCAAAAAAAAGATATATGTTATTTTCTTCATTATTGGCTTCGACATTGAAGCCATTAAAATAAAAAAGTGTTTCTTTTAAATACTATAATAGGAATAATTCATGCTAGAATATTTTTTAAGAAGTTACATGTCATATCATAAAAGCAACTTATTTCAAAAGCAAGTTATCTTATTCGAGACAATACTTACATTCAAGTAAGCATTATTAAGGTAGGAGAGCAATTATAACAAAGTGAAATTATATAATCAAAACATTACCCCATTATTGTATCAAAAAATGCCTAAGTTAATCATCTACGAAGAATATGTTAAACATTTTCATGTTAAAATGATCAATGGTCATAATATTAATAAAAAAAGTGATTTTGTATTAAGCCTTAAGAAGTAAATTATTTAAAGAAAACGTTACCAAACAGCATAGTTGAACTCACTAGATTGTAATATACTAGAAGCTGATTACACTGAAAATAGTACCAAAATAAAAAATTGTTTTGCAGCTTTTGTAGATTTTGTAACAATATCAGTTCAATCGGAATTAAGTAGTCATCTAGTCACGAAAGCATAGTTAGCTTTAAATACTTATTTGCTAATCTATAGACCTCGATTACATTTAATAATATAACCAATTTTATTAGTACAAGTAAGGAACTGAAAGATAAGATATGCTAGACGTGTTCTTTTACAACCTCATTAATGTTTATTTTGATCTACATTCGTTTTTGACAGTTATTTCTGAATTAGCTGAGTGAGAAGAAGAATCAAAACAAAGATAAGAATAAGAACCTTTATGTTTGTTTCTCCGGTGATGCTAATCAGTTGTACTTAGCTCTACTAGATGAGAACTTATCGGTACGTATCCTACCGATAGATTAACATCGATACTGTTGTTTAAGGTGGATCTATTCTCGAACTCGAAAGATACTTTTCTTGATTTCTTCAGAAAGAGTAATGCCGCCCATAGTTATGGGATCTCTCTATCCATATCTCATACATTCTAGAAATAACCGTAGATTTATCTATTATGAACAATTCATTTGTTTTTCTTATCACCTCTTTTCTTTTACAAAAACTTCACACCCTAATCACGTTCATCTCTATCTTTCTCTGTCTTTTGTCATCTCCGTACTTCTTCCGTCAACAAGTTCACAGCATCACCTTGTGTAAAAGCATATATGTCTGGTTATATTTTGATTATATCTCGAATATATGTGAAAGACACGCGGTGGATCATATATAAACAAAAATAGAATTCACCAGTATTTTACAATTTTTAAGATATCATCTTTTAACAGTTTACGAAGAAACTGATGTATTTATTTTAAAAAATATTTCATGTCGATAGCCAACAATTTACTATATGAACTATAATATATGAACAGTTTCTTTTATAGCTTTAAGTTAAAGTAATAATTAATTCATATTCACTTGCATTTCTATCATTCAACAAAAATTGTTGCTTTAGTCAACTCTAGAACTGTTTCTTATTAACAGCTTTATGACAAGTTGCCCCCAAAAGTATCTATAGTTTTAAGTACTTGCTAAAAAATTGAACGATCATTATCATTAAGAATATCGGTATGAGGAATATCTCTATGAAAAGAGAATATCTAAACTTGTTAATATAATATCAAAACCGATACTCTTGTACTTATTTTGCTCGCAATACTAAGATGTATTCAGGATAAAACAGTATTATAAGAACCAAACGTATTGATAATGCATTTTATATGTAAACTAAAAAGTTATATCTACTTTCAGTAGAAAATAATTATTAATCTAAGGATTTCTCCTTTAAAATTATTCATTTTTCTTAATTCAAAAAATTGAAAAAAGGATTAAATAAATAGATATTTTAGAGTTTTTAGCTTGGTGACGTTCTCTTCGAAGAAGATTCAATAAACTTTAAGAATTGGAAAATTAAATATTCAATTATTCATATCGATAAAGTATAAGGCAACTACGTTATAAGAAACATCTTTTTAATAGTTAAAGGACAGATCGTAAATCATTTATATAGACAACGAATGTATCCAGACACATGTTGAATATCAGTACATTTAAGATATATAGAAATTATTTTACCTACAATTATTTTGCGTCCAACTATCAACTGTAGCTGTTATAAATTCTTAAATTTTTGCTTAATATAAAATATAATTTAAAAAAAGATTAATTATTACTTACTATTTTTGACATCTAATATCTCTATGAATCCTTTTTATTAGATTTGAATTAAAAAGTGTTTGTTTTAATCAATTATATTAATATTCAATCTCTCCGATACAAAAATAAGCTAACTTTATAATAATATTATAACTTTAAAATAACATTATAAGAATCATTTATATTATTAATTGAAAACACAAATACTTTTAAAAAGCTAAAAAGTTCTATTACTATACGTACAAAACATACATTTATTTTACTTGGGAAAGAAAATATGTTCTTTGGAAGGATTAATAATAAACAAAATAAAATACAAGGTATATATTTTGTTTTTAATTAAATTTTAAATATTAAAAAAAACTCATTATTTATAGATAGTTAAGAATAATGTTGGTTCATGCACGCTTTGAAAAGAAACTGTTTCTAAAATAAATTAACCCACCTACTAAGGAATAGGTGAACATGAATTACGACAATGAATCATAATTCAAACACGACAATTATCAATTATATTGTAACACTTTCGAAAATAATTCAAAAATTTATATTTAATATAAATTACTACAAGATACTAAAACTTAAATTTTCAATTTTTAAATGGAATTTTCTCAAATTGCAACAATTTTTATTGTTTAACTTTTTTAATAATTGCTATATTTCAAACTAAATTTCAAAGCTTAGATTAAAAAACAATTTCAGATAACCTCATAAATATAGTGAAAATATGTAAGCTCCATTATTTTTATCCTATTCAAAAAGATATATCTTAATAATAAAAAACGTACAGAGAAAAATATTATATTTATTGATATTAAAATATTTGTTCGACGTAAATCAATAATCATAAATATTTAATTTTGCATTTTGCAAGTGAAAGATTTGTTTGACGAAACAGCACACTAATATTAAATTTTTACTGAATTACAAAATTTTATATAATTTTTATTATAAAATTTTATATAATTTCAATTATCGAAGGTTCTTTTTTTCTGTTATGTTACATACTGTGAAGAAAAAAAATTCTTTTTCAAAATCACAGTTTATTTCGACGAAAGTATGAAAAAATTATGTTTATGTGTACTTCAAACAGAATTACCGTATTAAAACTTTTTTTATTTTCTTGCAAATAATTGCATGATTTCTTTTTTTAAATTTAAAATATTATAGTACCAAAGAAATTTTTTCTATATAATTAAAATTTGATTTTGAGATGATGATTAAATACCAGAGTATACAGCATATCATTTTGAATCAATTCTAATATTATAAGAAAATTGAAGTAAAAACATTTTTTTATAACCTTAATACAAATATAAAAAAAAATTATTACCAATTTTATATGAGTTTGATGAACATTATATTCAGTTTACAATGCAGTAAATCATTCTAATTAAAAAAAGAATCGGTTATTTTTGAGAAGACAGTAATATCATTAGTAAGCGCGTGTTCAAAAACAAAGAAATAAAATAATAGATAACTTAAGAATATTTATTTGTTTCTTCATATGTAAGATACATGTTTTATGCCCACTAAAATTTAATTAAAATTATCTAATATTCGATAATTATAAATAATAAAGATAATAATAAATACCGATCATAAAATTTTACAATACCCTTTTTTAGAAGTAGGTACATTTGAAATGACTCAGAATTAAGTGTAAACCAAAAATTGTACAAAATAATGATGATGAAAAATACATACGTAAAAGTTTATTTCAAGCTTTATTTATAAAACGCTATTTGAAAAGAATTAATTTAAAAAAAATGAATTAATGTACATAAGATTACAATATAAAAGAACTAAAATAAAATAAAGGAAGAAACGAAATTTATTTTTATTATTTTCCTTGAATATGATAGTAAATTATTTTTTATATACTAATATGTTACACGTTATCAGAAAGTTGTTATATCACAGTAAAATAGAATCATAAATATAATGCAAATTCAATCATATAATGTTTAAGTTTTTACTTTATTTGAATTAGTATTTATTTAAGTAATCATTTATTTCATATTTATTTCAATTAAAAAATATCTAGCAGCATCTTAATAAGATATATGAAAAAAATTTGTATTATGAGTGAACTAGATACGAAATAACTTTTGCCTTTAATCTTTCTTTATTTTGATTTTATTACGTAGCATTTTCAAGAATTTTTAAAATAACATCATGTAATCTTTTTACACTAATACAAATATTAAAATTTCATCTATTATTTTCAAATAAATATTTTCTTTTAATTTAATATATTATAACGTATATTACGCACAAATTAAAAATTATAATTATTTAGGATTTTTACTTTCTATATTATTTTTTTATATTTGTGATATTAAATTTTTTATATAATATAATTCCATAGATAGAAAGTTTATTGCTATACAACATACATGTATAATAATAAATACCTTATATTTAAAAAATAATAGTAACACTATTATTTTTTTTTTCGATATTCTAATATACTAAATCTACAAGCTATTCCTATATTGCTTTTCTTATTCATATTTTTATGATAAGTAAAAGTGTTCAGTTTAACAAATTCGCAGGGTGATATTAGTATATAAATACTTTTGTTTTATATATTCTATACATTTATATATTATTAATAAAAGTTTTATAGTTCCTTTTTAAATTTATATAGATTTCTCGAAAAATTGTGATGGTCCTTTAATTGTGAAATACAGCTCATAGATGAAAATATATGAATATGTTATACAAAAAAAATCAAATTGTTTTTAAGATGATTCAACTTTATACTTACGCTGATTTGCATTTACAGTTAATAGCATCCATTAACTTTGGTCTTACTAATATTACAAATCACTATATACTTTAATATCACTGTTTGATATTTACAAATGAATTTAAGATACTCAAACCAATAAAATCATCCACATAAGAATATATTAATAGAAATGGTTTGTAGCATTTTTAAATTGAACGTGTTTTTAATTTATTTTAACGATTTCATTGTAATTTCCTTTTGTAATAGTTCCATTAATTATAGATCAGTAAGTTATTGTAAACACGTTATAGTTAAACATATTTTTATAATTATGCATTTGAAGTTTTTATTACATATGAAGTTATAATCAGTTCTTTTCGACAAATAATTTATATAATTATTTCATATTATATCAATATTATTATTTCTTTCTGAAATTAGATACATGTCTTTAATGTTTTATGTTTTTATTTATAAATTATGATTGAATATGACAAATATGTATGAAATAATTTTTGTCATACATAATTTTCTTAAAATTATATCTTATAAATTTAATTTTTTTTTAAAAGTTAAAATAGAGAAAATTTAAAACTTTTTTGACATTCTCAAGAAATTTATTAAAAAATTTCGAAATATATATGTTTTTAAAAGTTAATGTAAAAAATTCTTTAAAATTATTAAAAACTTTTTGTATTATCTTAAAATTGATGACAGATTATTAAAATAAATTGAATTGTAATAATTAATATAAAATGTTAAAGTGGCTTAAAAGAAACAATTTTGAGTGTAAGGTAAGGTAAACGAAGACATGATTGTTGAGTTGGCGATGTAACTGCAATGGTGGGAGGCTTCAATAAAACTCAGTCGCAACGTGATTGTGAGTCAGAGTGTCAGTGGTTTGCAAGCTAGTGTGCTATGGCATACGCTGTTTCGCTTTTCTCTAAATTTTCTTTAGAATGAAATTCAGCTAAAATTTGCCCAATCACTTTCGACATTTAACAGATAAAAAAACTAAGCAATATTATAAGCGTGTCACTTGCATGAATTTCATGGTCTTGTACGTGATTTGTATATAGATTATTGTAATAATTCTTCATAAATTCATATGAATTTTTTATTTATTAGGGAATCAAATACACAATTCATTTTGTTAATATATGATTTCTGTGATAATATTTAGTGATCATAAAGTGAAATACTTGAAAGAATAAAAATTTCAGAATTAAAATGTCATTAATCATAAAGTTTTTAAACAATCATACTTACAGGGCTGTAAAAGAATCTTTAGGAGTAATATTTGCAGTTGCCTGTTTTGAAATGATTGTAAAGGTCTCATCAGATTTCTCCACTATCAAAGCTATGGTAAGCTCAATTTTTTCTTTTCTTTTATTTTATACGATATTGTTCTGATTAATACTTTTGCGTAAAAGTCTCGCGCAAGTAAATTTGCGGTAACACGCTTGACTGAGCCTTACGCGATTCATGCTGTATCCTCATTTTAGTTACTATGTAGACTTCTCCAATGCAATAAGTTAATTTTAATGCATTATATTTGTTATTAATATAATAAATTTATAATAATACATTTAAATGTAATCAATGCATATATGGGTACATAGATACTCTATATAATAATTATTAATAGTATTAATTATAATAAGAAATATAATGAAATTTAATACTTCGATTAATTCATATTACAAAAACCGGGCCATCTCTTTCATTTCAAAATTAAAATACTTACGTTCAAATGTACGTATGTAATATGCAGGTAAATTTTAAAATTGTTTTTTATAATTTTATTAGAAGTTTTTGTGCTTTTTGTAGACATTTTCTTACAATATCTACTATGATATTTTAAAAGATTATTTAATGTAGTAGGATTGGTACATATTATAAAAAAATAAAATAGAGTAAAAACGATTCTAAGATTTTTTAAACTAAAACTACATTAAATCATTTAATGTTAAGAGGATAATAATTATAAAACAGGTATATTTTTAAATATGTTAAAGATTAATATGATTTGACTTTATTATTCATAATTGCGAGGATAATATGCTTTTAAATTTGAACGAAAATGAAGACATAATTTTTCTGATTAATTATAATTTAAATAATCATAATATAATTGTTATTAATGTTCTTAATTAATTTATTTTTTTTATAATAATAAGACGTATTTTAATTTGGATGAAATGTTCATTTCTATTGAAAATGCATGCTTCATGTCATTCTCAGTACATAAAAGCTGTAGAACCGGTTTTTCGATTATTGATAAAAATAAATCATCGTTAGAATATTAACTTTTGTTTTAAATATGTGAATATCATAAGTTGATATAATAGAAATGTATTTAAGACTCATTCAAAGTATTCTTTCTTAGATTTTTTAAAATTCTATTTCTGATTTATTTTAACGAAAATATTCTATTTAAGTGTCTCATTTAAACATTGGTAATGGTTTTATTAACTATATTAATTATAAATATCGATATATAAAAACTATAAAAAATAATATAATATTTATCGTTTAATTATTTATTCAATTTATTATTTTTATTATTATGGCTGCTGCTCTTAGTACTACAAATTAAAAAAGTATTATATAAACATTTAACATTTATTTACTTAGAATTTATATTGAAGGTAAAATTTCGATTAAGATAAAATACTATATTTAGTACAACTAGGATTCGAGAATTTAGGGAAATAAAGTTAAAAATTATACAATCTTTATGCACATCAATGTATAAAAATTGTAATTTTGTCTTCACACTTTCGTGATACCTAAGTAGTCTATCCTAGTATGAAGAGTAATGTAATAAATATCCATTGACGAGGTCGTAGAAATATTTGCGAGATTGCACCATTACGGCCTTCGTAGCCTTTTCCGTACAATTCTAGGCGGTTATGTATTGATCTTTGAAATACGTCATATTTTAAATGCATTGCACATTTTAACAAATTTAAAACACATAATCTTTTAGTTTTTTCATTTTTTACAAATTGTACATTTATTTATAAAAATAAAAAAATTATTTTTGTTTTGGAAATTGTATAAATTGATTATATTATTTGTTTACAATTACCATGTGGATTTTTATGTATAATAATTGAACTTCTGTGAAAAAGATCGAAAAAAATTTAAACCTTGTTTAAAATTCAATCTATTATGTAGATTAAATAATTTAATTATTTTATTAATAAATGATTAAAAAGAGTGACTCATATTTACTGACTATTGTCAAGCTTTACTTTCCATCTGAGTGCCTTACATTACTTCCGCACTTATTGAATCAGCTCTCTTTTCTGATTATATGATTCATACATTATACTGTAGGCAATACTTTTTTTAATCTAATGAGAGCATACCAATTTTAATAAATATAAAAACAAGTTTTGTACAACTTTTGAAGAAAAATTACCTAATTTGTAACAATGTAGACATATATTTTGTTTTCATTTTGAAGTTAACACGTTTCACTAAATTCTATGTATAAATTTTAATTTAATGTTATCTAATAATTATATCATCCAGAAAACAGTTTTTATTTAATTTCTTTTATTACAAGTAAATAATTTTCATTAGTAATATGTAAAAGAATACATTAGTAATGTTTTACATTCCTACCCGATCATTACGATTCGGGGCCAGTGCACTAACCAACCGAGAAAAATGATTCTTCGGGATTGACCTTGAATAAGTTTTTATAATTCTGGCGCATCGGTATTCTACGCCCTCGCAAGTTCTGCCAGACACGCTTTGAATGTAAAGCCGCTTTTCTTACTTTCAGTCAAGGTTTTGTGCGATCTTATGATACATATTTATTATTTCTCAACACGATCTACTTTATCTTACTATATCGTAACAAAAACAAACATAATTTTGGTTGAATTTTACAATATGCATGTATAAGCATCTTATTTATAGACTTAAAGTAATGTATAATGAGTTTACTTATTTGATTTCACTACTTTAAAATTTTTATTGATCTTAAAAACTTATAGTATTCATAATTTTCTCGAATAAAAAATGATTTTTTCTAATTATAAATTGATAGAAATTTTATTTTTTAATATTTAATACATGTTTAGAGAACTATTATATCCTTTTTTTATTAATAAAGGAAAAAATATTGTTTATTTTCGTAATGTAAAATTTTAGCTAAAATTGTACAAACTCATAACTCTACAGAAGTAAATAAATCTAAAAACGTAGATGAATTCATGCAATTTATTTACAATATATTTATAAAAAGTCATTTTATTTATAAAATATTATAGATTTATAGATAATAAAAATTCATTACCTATGTATTTGCAAATTAAATAAAGTTTATTATTTTACTGAAATTTTTTGGAGTTAGTGTTTTGAATATTTTATATCTCATTAAAGCTATCTACATTTAAGTTACATATTAAAAACTGTCAATTTATACTTTGTCCTGTCAACATTTATTCAGAATTATTCTTACTAAAAAAATTTTTAAATATATATTAATTAAAAATTTTTTTATTTTATTTGAAATTTATATTTCAATTTATATATAAATATATAATTTCTAAATATGTATTGTACTTATTTATATATATAATATATATAATTTATATAATATATATATAATATATATAATATAAATAATTTATATATATTATATATATAAAGTAACAATAATTAAATTCTACTAAACATCAGTTCCAAAATAAATTTATTATGTACTTCGAATATTATACATATGAAGATATTTCCATGCAATATAATAATAAATTTACTATATAATATTCTTGATACTACGATTATATTGTAACTACGATAAACTAATACTTAAGATAAAAATATATCGAAATTAAGGAACTGAAAATTTACATATATTTTGCATCATAAACATTATTTTTCGTTAAAATTAAATAAGTGCGTAGAAAGTATTTTTAATATACTTTATACTTATTTCAAAGTATTTTAGATACATAATGAAATATATCAATTCACTTGTTCGCTTCATAAATTACGGTCACTAAAGTATAGATTCTGATGAATGTTTTGTAAGTTCAAAAGATTTTATTAGCGAAGAAGAAAAACTTCATAATCTATCTTAGATGTAAATAAAATATATTAGTTTATTGTGTACAAATTAAAGATGATAAAGTTTTCATTATTATTGGTATTACATTTTCTCACAATAAAGAAAAAAAAACGAATAAAAATTTTCAAAAACAATTTATTTACACTCTATACATAAAGAGAGAAATAATGAATAATGGCTTATGAGTATTAATCTAAAGAATTAGTAATGGCTTATTCTATTCGACAGTTTAAGGAAATTTGCAAGTGAAAGGACATAATACCAATTAATAATTTTCAAGAAAGAAAATTAATAATCAAAAGTATTAAAAGTTTTAATAGAGTATTAGGTAACTATGTTTAGTAATTGAATAATCAATTCAAGTAAAAACAATTTCTGTTAAAGTCTGTTTCATTAAAATAATGTATTGGTTGACAGTGTTATTGGGTACAATGTCAATGATCATTAAATAATTTTAATAATTGTTTCAGCATCTAATACATTTTTATTCTACTTATTATTATACATAAAAAAAGTTCTCCGTGGTAAATGATTTATAAATGCAAATTAAAAAGTTAATGCTAGTAAATAATTATTTGATATAATAATACTAATTAGAAACCAAAAAAAGAAATGGGCTCATGCAAAGTAATTTTTTACAATGTTTTAAAAATCAATAATGACTAAATTGATTTTATCTAAATAAAAAAATATTGAATATTCAACAAAAATAGCATTACGTAACTATTATTTTTTGCAGTATATAGTACCACCATGGAATTGTAATTACACTATTCTGAAGATGTTATCCTATTGTTTTTTTTTTTATTTTTTTGAAAATCAAATAGGTTAAAAATACTTCTGTATCAAATATAAATAAGATAAAGATAAACTTACAGACAAAAAGTAGGTATCAAATAAATAGATAAAAAGATAAAAGTGAGAAAATATGGGAATTGATATATTATTTTATGGTATTACATTAATTATTTATGGTAATGGAATAGCTAATGTAAATAAATATTTCATTTTTCATCAAAATACAGCTTACTTATTAAAAACTTAGGCTTATATCTATTTTCGGGGTATAGTGCAGTTAGGAGTGTTCGTAACTTTGTGATACTAACTGTAGTGTGCTTGTGTATATTATGATTATGAAGAGCACCATCAAGGCTTTTCAAATAGATGACGAAGTATGCAGCTTTAGATAGATGGCCAAATTTTTAAGAAGATGACGTGTTGCTGTGCAATATAATTATTAATTTAGATACAAGACTCGGACACCTTGGATATAATCGTTAGATCTTTAGCTACCTGCTCATATTCTGTAAATAAAGCTCGAGAAACATAACAATGGATTATATTTTCATGGTTTTAATTGACTATCCTAAATCTGATAATAGGATTACCTCAGATTTTCAAAGAATCCTGCCTATACTGCGTTCTTACTATTTAGTTTTTTCCATTTTCAATGCTTCTATGGTATTAAAATCTCTGTATCTATAAATTCTGCATAAGTGGTGGGAGTTTCTTACTTACTCTACGCGCATGCGCACGCGCGTGTAAAAGTAATCCTTTATGCAGAAACATTTTTGAGAACGAAAACCATCATTCGAACCACCTAATATCGTTAAACGAAGTGTCATCAAATCTAACTTCCAATTATTTATCTTTACGTATATACTGCATCACTTCAATAATCAACAAAAATTATTTGAGCAATTTTTTCTAAGTACACCCCAATATTATGAAATAAAAAATATAGTTCGAGGATGAAGGTCGGAAAGAAAAAACATGAAGCGAAAAAATATTTTATAAACAGGTATGAGATCATACATGTACAAATCAAATTTTTACAATTTTTAGAATACACCAATATGGGATTAAACTAAAGGTTAATTTAATAGATGGGAAATCTTCACCTAAAATGATGAAAGATTCACCATCAAATAGTGATCTCTTTACGATACTACGTTAAATATATGTATGTATATATATTATAAAACAGTATTTAGAATTATTATTTCAAAAGAATATTTTTCAAAAAGGATTCGTTCTATTTTACATAAATAGTGTGTAAATATTTTATAAAATAAAAATCAACTTTTAAAATAAAGAATACCATACGATAAATCACCTTTTTATAAAATATAAATTCAAATAATTATATTATTTCATCATTAAATAACGAAAAAATATTAATATTATATAAGCAGGAATTTAAAAAAAAAATTGTGGATTACAGTTAACTAGAATTTAAACAATTGAAAAAACGTTAAAACATAAATTATAAGTAACATCATATTAACACAATTTGTATTGAATCATTTAGTATAAGTTACATTTTTTATCTTATGTTTATTCATAGTAACTTTTGAAAATAAACCAAATATATGTTTGATATCGTATTTATGTCATTAGTTATGAATTTTATTCTTTCAATTGGATTTGATTATGATAAAAATTATAAACATTCTGAAAATTCACATTTATTATTAAAAATATTGACATTTCATAATCCAGTTATGTTGGTTCAAAATTCTTGATTTTGTAAAACAGTTTAATTGAATTATAGAAATTATTGAGGTTGACCCATTTTTTAACATTTATCTTAATATGAACATTAACACAGTTTGTTTCGTGACAGCTTAGGTCAAGCAGCTAATAATGAAAGTTTTATACAAATCTTTTTATCAAATACCAGTATGTACCAGTCATACCAGTTTTGTAAATTTATTAGATGTTAACAAATAACTACTATGAAAATGATTAACTAATCATTTTCTTTTTAACATTACTTGTTATATTTATTAACAAGTAATGTTATATCTTTATAACGAGTAATGTTTACTTTGTAGGAAATTTCATATATTTTCGAAATATTTCCTGTCTTTTAGATAGATTAAATTAAATTTATAATAAAATTACATATCTTTCATTATTATAAAATATGATTTCTTAAAATATATAGGAGATAACTGATTAGGATGCGAAAACTTCCTTTTTTTAGAATTAGTTTTTGGAAAAATAGAGTGCATATTTTGTAAAATTTTATAATTTTTTAATCATTTTAATTAATAAAAAAGATTAATCCTATAAGAGCTTTGTATAGATATACTTAAAATATATAGACGGCACCTTGTATAATGTTGCCGCTTATCGTCTAACGTGTAAAACAATATGAACTCTCCTGTTCATTATCATTTTCGTAAATAGGAAAATTAATTAAATTATATCAAATATAAAATAGAATTTTTAGATTTGCTTAAAAAATAATTAAAATTTCAATACTAAACTTTATAACTATATTAAATTATATTTTCAATATTTAACTGTAATTCTAAAGATATATAGTTATAAATTAAAAACAAATCAATTGATATTTTGCAATTTCTCAATAGAGTTCTATAAAAATAGATATTTTAATAAAATAGGAAAATTATGCAAAAATATTGATAATAAAGATCTAAATAATGTAATCAGTCATTATCAAGTTATTATTTAAAATATTTTTAAAAGTACATTATCCTATTATTTTAAAAGACAATTTTATTTTTAAATACTTATTACATCTAAAGTAATAAGAATATCTAAAATGTTTAAAAATACACTTTAAGCTTAATATTTAAATAGTAGTTAAGCTATAAGAGATCTTTCTCAATGTGAAAAAGTTCTATGCGATAGTAGTTCTAATAGTAAAAAAAATCCTTGAAATAAATACACAATCGTATGTTTATGTATTCAAGTCACTACAGAAACAGAAACTGTTTTTCCAGGAGAAGGTGCAATATTGTTTTCCATATTCTTTGTGGACTTTTATAATTTCTGCAGTTAATGTGCAAATATTAAAATTACGTCTCTTCAAATAATAACAATTTTGCCAATGATATAGACAACCTACTCCTACAGTATTAGAAGAAGAGATGAAATAGATATTTATACACGTTAAGAGTTATTCTTTTTATACTATTAATGATATCTATAAGTAAGAAAAAGAAAAAAAAAATTGAAATATTAGAAATTTAAACTAAAGTATATACTTATATTTTAAACACATAATAATATATTATGTTTAAATGTTTAATTATTAAAATTAAATATCAACTTTTATTTATTGTAATAACGCTATATCAGTTAATAAAATTAATCAAAATTTTCATTAATTAACGAATGTTATTATTGTATGTTTCTTTTTATTTAAAGTACCGATGTCTATCCATTTTATTCTAAGAATCATTCCTGTATCATAATTGTAGCATAATTTAAATTATTATTAAACAAAGTATGTTATTAATAAAATTATTAAAATTTATTTTTCTTTTTAATGGGTCAATTACAATTCGTATTCCGATAAATTTTATTTTGCCAAAATTAAGGTAATTTATCATTAGCGTTTTATATGTTAAATTTTGTGAATTGCAATAAATTTATGCTGAATGATTCGAAAGTTCTTATTTGAACGATACTATTTATAAAAACTAAATTTTTTATAATTTGTTTATATTTAACCCATAACTTTGCATTATTTCAGACGATTTATAATTTTATTTTATAATATTATGAGTAGTCTAAAATATTCGTATTATATTTTAGAAATTTATTAAATGTTTGTGAAACACTAATTAAGAAAATAAGAAAGTTGTATATTATATGCTTATTGTAGAGCATAATCAATGAATGAAATTGATTTATTTTTCTGTCAGTTATTTAACCTTTTATTACATTTGCTAGAAATTAATATCTAATATTAATTACATAAGCCATCAAATTAACATTATAGTGTTCCGAATTGTTTTAATCTAAATTTAAATATATAAATTTGTAATTAATTTATAATTATTTTTAAATATAAATAATATTATTTTTATTAAAAAATTATTATTTGTTCAATACTTATTTCAACCAGAATGTCCAAATTTATTTAAAATATTAATAAAAAAATTAATATTAAATCTTTTTCAAGCTTTGGGGTGAGAGAATTCATCATAATGACCCGCAAACATTCTGAGTCGCGAATTTGTAAAAAGAGGAGGAAGAATACTGTTACCCACTATACTGGTGTAATACGCGGTCTTCTGCGGCTTTAGATACGTATGAAGTATCAGAAGTGAATTAGTGTCGTGAAAGTGGCACGGCCGGCCTCTGAACGATAGTGTGGGTAAAGAGAGTATTTGATGTAGAGAGAAACAAAAAGAGAGAGTGAGAGCAGTGTGCATAAGTAGCAAGCCATTGAGAAAGAATTTAGTGCATGAATGGTGAGGAAAGAGTACTGAGCGAAAGAGAAAGAGAGAGTGAGTGAGTGAGATCGATTGTTAAATGCGTGTGTAGTGGTGAAGAGTAGTGTGCGCGAGGGAGAATAGGAGGACGTAGAGAGAAGTTTAGCTATGCTCCGAGCTAGACTAAAGCACAGCGCTAAGCAAGGCACTCACGAGTACGGGGAACAGTTTGGTAAAGCTAAGTGTGGAGCTTTCGCGCCACCACCAACGCTGTCTTTCCAACCTCTGTTCTCGCTACTTTTGCTAAAATTCTGTGAGAGCAATTCTAGGCAAAGTCGTCTGTCTATTGGGCATGCGAGTAAAAATGTAAGCAGCGAGGTCCTGCCGAATGATAAAAAAGGGCCAAAAAGCCAGTTCAAAGTAGAAGTCGGACAGTGATTCTTGCTAGTTTAGTACAGCCTCTAAGTTCTCTAGACAACTTGTGCAGTCTTTCGTTTCGCGACATTAACAAAAAAACTACCCGAGATGTTTCTCAACAATTTTCTTGCTATTGTGATATGTTGTAGTATATCAAATAATATTAGACGGGTATTTTTAAATTTTTAATTTAAACGAATCTCATGAAATATCATTGTATTATTGATATTTTTATTTTTACTATAAGCGAATAACTATATCAAGATAAACTAATCTTAAAATCTAATAACACTCGATAACTTTATTTTCTTGTTTTTCGTTTCTCCAATAAAGCAGAAGGTATCGTAATCTCGCTGATTTAACGTTGATGAAGTAGGTGCCGTGAAATAGAGAGAAAAGGTATGACCGTCACATGGCACACTAAAACAGGGACTTGGTGCATAAAATCAGAGTAAAAAATCTACAGTCTCAATTTCCTGAGTTAAATGCTATCTAGGAACCTCGATTCGCTATCACACGATAAGCTTGTAACCGAATTATTAATTTGCGGTTTACTAACGAAAAAGATTCTTTCAACTCTTACAACGCCAAATAAAGGATGAAGGCAAAACGAACGATCATTAAAAAAATCTATCCAGCTTCACCCTCCAACGAACATCAATGTCATATCTAACGCACTCTCTGTCGAAACCACAACCACGGAGACTTTCCGTTTCTTTACCTGGGGGAAGACCGTACCAGAACGGAATCCCACGGGAGTTCCTGATAGGGCTGACCCAGGCCATGCACTCTTGATCATCGATATAGCGCCGCTACCAGAACGTCGGCTGATAGACCAAATTAGAAATTGAAACTGTTATTTTGACAGGAGAATCGTTTACGCGTTTGTCGAGAGGATCAAAGAGTTACAGGCTATCTACAGTTTTGCCGACAAATATTTTCTTCTAACTGTCCTGGAGATGGAATTATAAAGGTCCATTAATATTAAGAATCGTGATATATCAGCAATAATTTTCGTTCTCAATATCCTTGACTATGAGGCACACGTTGGCATGGACATGTTGAACAACATCGGATTCCAATTAATCTTTGCTGGGATATCGATCTTCCCGCTAGTTCCTGCCATTTGCCCAGTAACTCATGCAAGAGGTGATAAATGAACTTAACGACAAAATGATCACGGAAGAAGTCATCAAGCCCTCCAACAGCCCATGGAGCTCACTGATAGTGCTCACACGTAAAAAAAGGAAAATATCGATTTTGAGTAATTTCGCCACCTAACGCCGTCACGGAGAGACACATAATCTCTATTGATAAACCTACCTTTGATAAATTGCATGAAACACGGTACTTCATTACTATTGATCTAGAGAACTCGTACCAGCAAGTGCCCTTGATGAAGAGCAGCAAGCCTTTTACAACTACACCTTACCAAATCGTTGGCTAATACAGTTCTAAGTTCTTCCATTTAGGTTGCACTTTGTTTCCGCCGCATTTTAAGATCTCGTTGACTAGATCGTCAAGCCGACAATGGAGCAAAATGTTTTCTGTTAGCTAGATAATATAGTTATCGTGACATCTCACTTCGAAAATCATTTTCGCCTAGTCAAGGAGATCCTAAGGCACTTACAGAAGGTAAAGCTGTGACCAAATTGGGAAAAATGCCATTTTGGCAGTCGAAATTGATCTACCTCAGACAACGATTCACGAAAACCAATATCCACACAGATTCGGATAAGATCTCGGCGATATTAGCAATAATTCGACCCCAGAACATCAGGGAGATTGTCGCTTTATCGGTGTGATTTTCTGGTATTGCTGTTTTGTCTTAGGAATGGCTACCATTATCACGCCACACAACGATCTCCTCTACAAACGAATGAAACGAGAGTAGGGCAAGAGACATCAGACGAAGTTAAAGGAATTGAATTCCAGACATACCAAAGCACCGATCATAGTTTATCCGGATTTAAAAAAGGGTTTCATGCTCGAAATCGATTTCAGCAATGAGGAATTGGAGGTCGTTTTCTCACAAATTCATAATAGATAGCTCAGAGTTATAGCCTACGTGAGTCACGTCCTCAACAAAACGTATAACAACAAATAATAGAACTATACAAATACGGAAAAAGAGTACCTTACGATGGAGTGGGTAGACATATCTAGAAAATCTAGAAACCTTGAAGGATACCTTGCACTTCACCATGCTAAATGACTATCAGGTGCTCAAATGATTGAAGAAAATCAAATATACGTTTGGCCATTTGACCGCTGGGCCATCGAGCTAAGTCAATGAAATTTTGAAGTCAAATATCGCAGGTGCACCGAGAATGAAATGTTCTCTTGAGGAAGAAAAATGTATTTTCTGCAAGCTCAACAAAGAAATAGTATGACGACATATTCTAAGAGGACCAAGGGTATACTGAAGAACATCTGGACTACCAGGTAACATCAACAATGTCCCATTGTACCATAAACAATGCTTTTATCGACGTTTACTTTTACCTAAACATACTTAATTTTAAGAACAACGACCCAGAAATTGCCAAAATATGCTCCTAAAGTGATGATATTAGGACTATCAGCCAACTCACTGAGCATTATTTTTGGCTTTGAATGTTTCGAGATGTTGAGTAGTATGTCCACCGTTGTTGTAAATGCCAAGTAAGCAAACCACAATAACAGGCTCCCGTCAAAAACATGCTTTGGAAACCAACTTCGAAGGGTCTTAGAAAATGGTCACTATTAATCTGGTGCGCCCTCAACCGACATTCTACCCTCGAAACTGTTAGCTGTTAGTGATGTAGGATCGTCTCACGAAATGGGTAGAATTAGCTGCTGTCCAAAAGGCCACTAGCAAAGCCGTTATAAAGAAATTTTAACAGCTTATCGTATATAACTATCCATCCGTCGTTATAACAAACAACTGAAAACAATTTATGAATAGAGAATTTAGCATGTTTTTAGCGAGCTGTGGAATCTTCTACCGCTGTATTAGCCGTATTATAACTCTGTTGAACTTACAAATAGGGTCTTGAAAACCTTGATCTTACAATAGGTAAAGTAAGACCAGAAGGCTCGGATACTTTTCCAAGCTAGTATTCGCCTAAAATACTGCGTAGTCATTAGTAATTGGATTCACTCCAGCTTACTTAAATGCCAGAAGTGAGTTAAACTTACCAAACTCTCTATCAGCCAACTTATAGAATAAAATCGGCCTCCAATTTTGCTTTAGCCGAATCCAGGATACCTTGTCGGTTAAAGACAGCCTCATTAGGTTTTTCCAAAACTAAAGCTATAACTATATCTTATGCCGCTGGGTGTCAGATAGACTTACACACCAAAGTTTTAGCAAGGAATCACATACTGTCCAACAATGCTTTGGAGTTTGATACAAACCTCGCATTAAAATACATAAGTCCTTTTGCAGTAAATAATAAGATCTCATCAATTGTAATCTTCATAGAGGTCAAAGTAAGAAGGAAAAAAAAGGTGGATCCACGTACAGGATCTAAAGTCTTACACAGAACCATTTATAAAAATACACAAGATATTAAGTCGATTACTGTCCCGACTACTATCAAAATGACCCATTCGCCAAGTATAAATAGAGCCATACTCTGTCGGGGCACTCACTAGTAAACATTTTAAAGTATACCAATTTTCTTGATGTTATAATATGTTGTAACACATCAAAAATATTAGACGGGTGTATTTTGACGTGCTCACTTGGCGATTTAAGGAGTAAAAAGCATCCTTAAAGTTTATCTCGAAAATAGTTTTCTTTTAATATCTCAAAAATAAATTAAACTTCTGGTATAAAACCAATGCAATTTATTTCTTCGAAGAAACGCTTATGTGAAAATTATTTTTACTTTAAAGGGTTGCATCCCTTATTTTTATAAAGGTAAATATACCTTTTTTTCTTCTTTTTCTCCAGAAGATTTTCATTTAAATGATTCGCATGAAAAATAATTAAAATTATTAAAGTACACGTATCTTGGAGTTTTTGAAAAAAAATATATTCAGAGCAGTAACAATCCCTAAAAAGAGTTTCTTGATATGTACTTTAATAATTTCCTAATTTTGTAACGTATTGTAAAATATGACCAAAAAAATAAAAGAAATATACTTGTTTGTAATTATACGACCATTAATGGTATAAAAAACACCCTTATAGTTCACTCTTGAAAAATCATTTTTTAATATCTCAAAAACAAATTGAAATTTTTCTGTGAAACCAACGCCTACTTATTTTTTTATAAAAATGCGCTTTTATGGTATTCTCTTTTATCCTGACGGGTTGTATCCCAAATTTATCTTTATGGTAAATATGACTTTTCTTTTTTTATCCAGAAGTTTTTAAATAGACTCAATCACATAAAAAAAATTCTACTATGAAAGATAATAAGATTTAAAATTTATCTTGGAGTTTTTTGAAGAACAAACTCCTTTAAGATATTTGAAGAGGTAACCACCCTTAATAAGAGCATCATAAGCTAATTTTTGTTTATATATACTTTCCTGAAAATCGCTTTTCTTATAAATAAACATACCTTACTTATTTATTTATTTTTTTAAAAAATTGACTTTTATGAATATAGATAATCATCATATAAATAATATTAAATATTGATGTTAACACGTTACAAAAATATTGAATAAGGAACACTTAACGTTTAGCTCTAAAAAAGTATTTTATAAAATTTTTTACACAGCAACATTTTTTTTGAAAATAATTTGCTTTTACCTGAATTGCATATGCTCTCCTTCTAATAGTTTTAAATGTTTAAAAATCTAGAACAATATGCTTTCTCTTTATAGATAATTTTAATTTAGTTGAATCTTACTAAAACTTTATTTGTATTAACGTGACATTGGAATCGAGTGGATCGAATTTTGAAGTTTTTGAAAAAGAGAAAAAGGTATAACTGTGAAAGCTTTTACTTTTTAAAGGAAAGAAAAAATGTTTTACATAAAATTTTTGTTAATACGTCTGTATATTTTTTATTTTTAAAACACATATTATTACAAAAATTAGATATAATAATTATTTAATATAAATAAGTATGTGAACTAATAGTAATTTATTCTTATTTAGCATTAATTAGTATTTATACGATGAACAGTAATAGTAATCATAAAAAAATGTTTTAAATATAACGCCTTTCTGCATTAAAAACATCTAACAATTGCGACGTTTAAAACAATCTTCTACTTCGAAATGTGTATTACATTTTGTACCAAAAGCTAAGTTAACTGTATCTTCAAATTTATCAGGTGCTACATTACTGTATCCACTTTTATACCATGCGAATTTAAATAAATCAGTATACCTTGGTGATAATAGCTAATTATTTACCAAAGATTGTAACTTGATAATATTATTCCTTAAATGTAGAATAAAATTAGTATCACAGAGTCAAAAAAATGTCTTCACATGTCACGTATTATGAATTATTTTAAAGATCACTTCTTTATTTTGGACTGTCACTTTTTATATAATGGTAGAACCATGTCTACACCAAGAGTCTATTAATAAAATACTTGATGAATCTACATTCAGAAAGTATACTTCTTTTAGCCACATTTTGAAATGATCTGAAATAAATAAAATTTAAAATATCAAAATTCTTTTTGCAGCTTATCAAACAAATAATTTATTTTCAATTACATGTGGTTAATTTTCCAGATTTAGAAGCCATAATATGTAAATTATGTGGTCTAAATAAGTCTCTTTTTATAAGACGTCCAAATTAATTACTTTTTTCTTTAAGAACTTAAGAAGAGATGAAAAAAGTCTATTATCGTCTGATATTGTTGGTTGAACTGTATAACTATGAGTTTTAGAAGTCACTGATTGCACCAAACATTGAACTTGATTCAGTGCTTCAACTGCTAATGTACGTCCAGAATTCATTTCTAATTTAATTTTACATTATTAATTAATCTAATGTAAATGTAAATTAGTCTAATTTACATTTCTAACCTACTTTTTTCTCGTATTAGTTTTTTTATTTCAATAACAAATTTATCAGCTGTTCATTCTAAATAATCTATTCCTTCAAGCGTTTTTTTATTATAAATTTATTACTTTTTCTATTAACATTCTGTAACTTTTTAAAAATTATATAACCAACTAGAGGCTTCAAAACAAATATCTTTGTTTCCAATATCTTTTTGAGCATGTAATGTCCATTTTTGTAAATTCTTGTCATGAACAGCATGATCAGCATCAAAAGCATTTATAAAATTTTCTAAAACAAAAGAAAAATTCCTTCTATTTTCTCTTTTTAGTTTTCTTCTTTATATTTTATCCAACGTTTTAAATAGATTATGGATGACTTTTGTGGAATCGATTTTGAACTGTCTTTAATAGTAAATTCTTTGTCAACGCGCTTCTTCAAATTCCACGGCTCTTTCTTTGTAGACTTAGTCTCGTTCTTTTGTATCTTGTGTGCATTTTTGTAAATCTTCATCAATTGTCCATATTTTACCATCATCTTCTATATTTTTCTTTTCAATATATTTATACAGTTCTAGAAAATATATTTCATATTCACCTACATCGTGATATTCCCTTACATCATTTAATAGAATATTTTCAATATTATTTTTTTAACTAATCTCTTGTAGTATTTCTGGAGTTTTTAGTAAATTCAATGCATAAAATATTATTAGAAGCATATTTATGACATGTAGTTGTTAGGGTTGATAGTTATTTTGTATATCTGAAACATACATAGATGGTTGAAAAATTTTCGAATTAAAGTTTATTTAATTATTTAATTAATTATCATAAACTAAATATCTCATACTCACCAAAAATAACTATTTATTTTGTTGTTGGAAAACTTTAATAAAATTTTATTTTACTGATCACATCCAAATTTCCAAATCACATCCAAACTAAAAGAGATACAAAATGTAACTGCTTAATAAATAACGATCGTATTACGTTTTCATTGCTGATGTGAATGTTTGGTAAAAACAAACGTCGCTCAATACCCTATAATCTACATACAATACAATATATATAAAAAACGTGAGTAAGCTGTCTTCAAACCTCAATGTCGCTCAAAGTAGCATGATTTCTAATGAGATTGAGTGAGTCTATTTTAAAATGTTTGTGTAAAAAAAGAAGTCATATTTACCCTTATGAAAAATAATGGATAAAATCTCAGGGTGAAAGTGAATATCTTAAAAGCGCATTTTTTAAAAAATAAATAGGCGTTGGTTTTATTGAAAAATTTCAGTTCATTTTTGAGATATTAAAAAAATGATTTTCAGGGATGTATTATAAGGGTGTTTTTTTACCCCTCAAATGGTCATATAATTACGTACCAATGTATTTCTCCTATTTTTTGTCGTATTGTTAGAAAATTATTAAGATGCATATCAGGAAATTCTTTTTAGGGATTGTTACTATTTTGAATATATGTTTTTTCAATAACTCCAAGATACGTCTACCTTTAATCTTAATATTGTTTATCATAGAATAATTTTTCATGAGATTCCTTTAATTTAAAAATTCTACTAAAAGCGTACTTTTAAAAGAAATAATTTAAAATTGGTTTTATTCTAAAATTTTATTTTATTTTGGTGATATTAAAAAAAATATTTTCGAGAGTAAATTATAAGGGTGCTTTTCACCCCTTTAATTGCTGAGTTATCACGTAAGAAGTAACTCCCGTTTAATTTTTTTTTATATGCTACAACATATTACAACATCAAGAAAATCGGTGAGGTACATCTCGGGATGTTTACTTGTCAGGGACGAACCAACTTGCCGACAAAGAAGACTAACTCCTAAACAGGGAAGAACAAGCCGACCTTTTATAAATGCAAGTTTAAAGCTAAATGACAATAAATTAAAAGCTAAAGATCTTGATGACGTGTTCTTGTAACTCATAATGTAGCTAATAATTTCTCGTTCCGATGGATAATAAAGGTTACTTCGACTAAGAAACAGAGGAATTTTCAAAGGAAGGACTTCATCACTCGCTCAGTAGGTTTAGTGCTGTAATTTATGATCCGCGTTCAGTTTAAAATTTGCGATAAAATTGAAAACTACCTTAGATTTGGGTTTCGCACAAAAATTTAAACCCACGTTAGAATTAAGGTTTATTAAAATCGGAGGAAAATTAAAATCAGCGCTTAGTACCTTAGATCCGCTTTAAGTCCAAGATTTAAAACTCGTAGTATCTGCATTTATTCGGGAAATGACAGCAATAAATATGGTACTTTCGGTAATGAAAAGTCCTGCGTGAACTCATTACTATGCCAAATTACCGTAGTTTTGATCTTTTCGATCAAACACTAATCAAATGCTTTCGATCTCGCAAAAATCAGAATTTTATTCAAAATCTAGAATTTTAAATAATGTATCTCGATTATTAAATACCTTCTGGATCCGTTAATATTAATAGTTTTTTTCTTAAATTAAAACCAGTCAAGATATTTGCAAATAATGCGACCAAAGCATCACGTACTCGAATTCCAGTGCAGCCTCTAGGTGTTAAAGTTAGCTTGTGGCGTCTTTCGACTCGTGATGTTAAGTGAACCCTCGAAACTCACAAATCGAAAACGGATTATTTCAGCTCGTTCATCTCGGGTTGGCTTTAGAAGTCCGTCTCTCTGGAAGAAGCCGTTCAGTTTGCCCTTCTTTCTACTACCTTTAAATGCTTGATCCTTCGGGCGTAGTCATTCGGCACTCCCTTCCTCGGATGATTATAGCGGCACTAAAGATAACTTTTCGGTTCATGCTCTTCGAGTTGCCTTTAGGTATTCTCATTATTGGCGCTGTCTTTCGGCTTGCCACTCAGGGACTACTTCTAGATGCTCGATTCTACCAATGTAACCTTTTGGCTCGTCAAAAAAACTCCCGACCTTTCCTGCTGACAAACCACCCTCTTAACTGCCCTCGTTAACGCCACATCCATAGGCATGAGTACGGCTTCGTATTTTCACACTCACAAATACCAATTTTTACATTGGCTCCAATGTAAAATCCGCGAAATCTTAAAATAATTCAATGATTATATATACAAGCTCGCTACATAAATTTGCATTTAAATATGTACAATCCGCGTTATTGTAATTATTACTTTAAGCGAATAAATTAATTTTTCCTTATTTAAAAAAATGCTCCTTAAATTCGTCTTTCCGTTTTTGGTCCTTCCTCGGATTCGAACCCGGACCGACCTCGAGCTATGCAGGCCGATACGAATAGAGCGAAAAAGCAGAAGCCATTATAATCTTGCTGACTCAACGCTAATGCCGACACTGTTAAAAAACGAGAAAAGATAAGATCGTCACAGCTTTATTAGAAAGATATATAAAGAGAAAGATATAGAAAAATGTTATGATTAAAAAAATTTTTAATTGAAAAATAGAAAAATAGGATTTTAGTATTTCGTATGTACTTTAAAAATTTATTATGAAATATTATTATTATAAAATAATCTTTAATAAAACGATTTTACAATTTCAGAACTATTAATTACTTTTATTAATTTGCTTTTATAATTTAAACGAAAAAAAATATTAAATAAATGAAATACTATTTTAATTTTTCCACAATTTAACTACAAACTACAAATAATAAATTAATACATTGAACAAAATTCTTTGTGCAGATAACATTTTTAAAATCTTTTGATAAGAATGAAATACTAATCTAATTCTTGGTCTTCTGAAAAATAATTTTCATGATGCTACCATAATTTTCTTGTAACTCATCTGGGCTCCCTTCTCTTTGATAGACGTATGGCAACCCTGATTAATTGAGTAATCGATAAATCAGCCCACTACATTGAGTAACGGAAGTTTCAGCCACGCAGATGAATTACTATTTTGATAGATACCGTGTAGCAATAATTGCAGTGTCTACATTTATAGTTCATTTTGCTGACGTATGAATTGTTATTCCTGATTTTTTAGTTGATCCACTTTTTGTTGCATTATTACCCGGGTTAATGACTCGTCTTTAGCTTTAAGTATTAATTGTCTATCTAGATGATTACAAATACTTGTATTGTAACTACTAACGTTATAGGTGATGCGTTTTTGTAAGTAAGTTTCCTAATTGCAGCGTCAAGTATTCAAAAGGTGATTCTATTAGATAAATTTTAATAAAATTATATATGTATATTATTCAAAATTTAAACGTATACAGTTGTGTATACACTATAAACATATATAGTGTGCAAGTGCGGACGTATGCTAGCGTTGAGAGAGTATTTATATCTTTATTTAGTATTTATAATTTATATACTATAAATTTATTGCTTACAATTTTTCATTTTTTATGCCTAAATTGACATATTAAATTAGTAAATAAAAACACATTTTGTACATAATATGTTCTTTACTGAGCTTTTTTTAATTTTGTAAACAAAAATTCATAAAATTAGTCCTCTTTTTATAATTATGGTAAGCTAGTAAGTAAATTGATGTCAAGTTATAAAGGCTTTAAAGATTTCTGTTTGAAAAAAATATTATAGATAATATAATTGCTAATTTACATGATAAATAATGGTAATAATCAGAATTTAAGTATTGATATATTATAATTAATAGCATTTAAATCTATCATTATCAGTAATTACTCAAACATAGTCATTTTTTTACTGATTCTAATTTTACTTTAAATTTCTTTGCTGATAATTTTCATGTTGAATAGTTGTTCTAGCCTTATAACGTTACTTTATTAGATTCCTTTTGTTTGTCTCAACCATATTTATATAGCTGTTTTTCTCAACCATATTTATATAGCTGTTTTTCTCGACCATATTTATATAGCTATTTTTATTTATTATTTCACAACTAAAAATTTACTTTTGAAACCTATTTAAATAGTTTTATTATTTGAATTTACGGATTCTGTGTAAGCTTCTGTCTTGATTTATCGCAATTCCCGAAAATCGCAAAATCGAAAAATTTTATCGGAATATTTACCAAGGCTTACAATTTGCATCGAGAACCATTTCATTTTAACATCATTATTTATTATTATCGCAATAATTATTCCGCAAATTTTTGTAGGGAATTTTTAAGTATACTTTCAATATGTGATAATATGTACGTCGCAGGCATGCTGTAGCCTGACCTATTATGTGACATTAAGTGTGATACTTTTTAATGTTTATTTCCTGTCTACACGCGTTATAGAGTTAAGTTCATATTATTATTACCCGCCCGATATGCCCGCCCCTGCATCCTTTACTCTACCTTTACTCTAGCGAATGACTAACGACTGACTACCCACTTCAAAACTTATCCAGGAATTGTCATTTTATAGTCGTCTCTCAATTTTTGTCTACGGAATTATTCCTTTTATCTATGCGCGCTGAGTATAGATTTTGGGAGATTTCGTATAACAATTATTACAATTTTTTTGTTTGTAGTTCATTGAGTAGAACCTAATTTATCAGGTTTATAAATTTACTTTATAAATTTATACTTACATATTATATATATGAATTATAGTTATATTATATTATAATATAACTTTATAAATTCTTATGATGTAACTGCTAACGTTGCAAGTGCGCGTTTTGGTATATGGATGAAATAATCGCAGCGTCAATTATTCGAAAAGAGATCTGCCTCGACGACATACGTGACACTGTATTACTCTTAAGAGTTAATTCAAATAATTAATTTACTTAACTTAAAAAGTAAAATATAATTTCAAGATTAATATAAATAAATTTGAGTTTGACTATAGTAACAATAATATAAATTCATATTTAATAATATTATCTGGTTGTTTTAAACGATAATTTGATATCCAAGCTAAAATTTATATACGTAGAGTTATAAATAAAATTAGTTAAATAGTTATTAATTTTGTTAAGCTCTGATTATTTTAGTCTAAATAAATAAATATTTTTTTAACATTTATTGTCATTAAATTATTAGAGGATTTTATTATTTAATATTATTAATATTAATATTATAATTAATTAATATTATTGTTTGATTTACTCTTTTTTTTGTTGAGTTTAATTGACATTAATTTAGTGATAGATATAAACCATAGTTTCTCGATAAGTATATACAAATACTACTTTCAATACATTTTTAAGTGTTACATATTTTCAAAAATATTTCTACTGAGAAAATCATATGAAGTAATTCATAATTAAATTTTTTTATTTTTCAATTTATATGAATGTAATATATAAAATCTATATGATTAGTCATTTAACTTAGTTTCCTTATTTACTTTTTGCAATTTTATTCTCTTAATTGAATGATCTGAAGTTATACTAAATATTATACTAAAATCACTGAGCTATTTTAACGGAGAATGTCTTTGAATAAAAATTTTTTAAAAAAAGATTCTTTTCGTTCTAGTATTATAATCGATGTATATATTATAATTTTAAAGCCAATACACAGTGATGAGCTATTTTAAATTTTACATCATTTTTACTAAATCTTCCTTAATAAAAATAATATAGAATAATGATATGTCTGAAAAATCACCTTTTGGTTTAATAATATCTTTTACTATTTTAATTTGTTTGTCAAAGCGCTAAAACTAAACTAACTTAACTAACTTTAAGTAACTTAAGGAATTGAAAAAATTAATAGTTTTTAAAGAAACACGTTTAATATCAGTTAAAAAATATAAAATTAATAAAAGTGCAATTACATATTAATTCCAATGTTACAGTAGATGAATTATAATAAAATTTTTCATACTTTACGTACTAAAACATTAGATCTTATAGTTCTCTTAAAATCACTTTTATAAAATTAAATTCATCCGTAGATACATGAAATTTTAGTCTGATTATTACTCTATTTATAAAAACTCCAATTCATAATATATTTTTTAATATCAAATGATTTCTTCAGTCTTGTATAATCTTGAAACTCTTACATTAAACTTTAACTGCAGACTGTATTCGTTTCATTACAGGCTAATCACCCTCAGTTCAGATGCTTTCAAATTCTCAAGGAGTTATGTTCAGCTAAAGTAAAAACTGTGTATTATCAGTGCCTTGCATTCTTCTAACTGAAAAATAAACACCATAATGCTAGTAAGAATGATACTAAGTTGCATAATTTTTACTTCAACGTAGTTATTATTCATTTTAAGTATTTTCTTTCCTCTTTACATTTTATTTAAAAAGTTTTTAACTTTTTTATCGACATAATTCCTTACTATTTTTAAAAACTTTGATATTATAAAATGTTGTTATTAAGGAAATCACTGTAATAATTAAATATTAACAAAGTATTATACAATCTTTGTATGATTTTTTCAAAATAAATGACTATATGCCTATCCGTTTCAAATAAATTTCGGATGTTTTGTGTAATAATTGAATTATGTTGTTTAATATTTAAAATATTTATTTTAAATATTTATAATATCTAATCATTTATAATTTACAATTAATATTTGCTATTTAAAATAAAATAAATTTACAAATTTGCAAAGAAATTGAAAAATTAACTAAGCAGGTCATATTTTAATGAAATTGATTTCATGTATAGCTAATTTTATTTTAATTATTTTGTAAGCAAATTCTTACAGATCATTTTGAAAACTTTAAAAATATATTTCTGAATATTTTTCTGATATATATAATATAATATATTTTGATTATAATACATGAAATTATATAGGCAAATACTATGTTATGCTTCTAGTGATATTCTACGACTATTATTATTATTATTGATGTTGCGGTGGTTGTTGTTATTGTCGTTCTTCTTCTTCTTCTTCTTCTTATTATTATTATTAATACAAATATTGATAGTGAACTGATAATGGTTAATTAATAATGCAAATACTCAATAATCATTAAGTTTTATAAATAACTCACCTCCGATAATTTTTTTATTAAGTCATTTCTCTAATGCATAACATTTATAAAATCATTATCGTTATTATATAGAATTGCATTATTATGAAACCAGTTAAAAAGTTATACTGTAGAAGTATTACAGGTAATATAAGATATTGTTAAGATAATTCTTATAATAAGTTCTTCACTGTTTAAATAAATAAACTTACTGAAGTAAATTATATATAAATTAAATCATTCGTAAAGTAAACAATTGGATATCATACGAGACTATATATTTTATATTTTTAACTATAAAAGAAGAAAAAGATATATGAATATATATTTAATCGTTTCACAATCTTATTAAAAATTTACAAACTCATAAAACCTAAGTAACTTTATAATATAAAATATATAAAGAAATTTTTTAAATTTATATGATTTTTATTTTATATAAGGTTTTTTTATTTATAAAATTTATAAAATTCTGAGTAAAAATATAAAATATTTATTAATACAATTAATAAATCTAAGAAATGTTTGATTTAAATTATAAAATACTAGCTCTAATAGAGACGTGATTGTATAAAATAAATATATAGAAAGAACATTATCATTGACTTTTTATTCTTCACTATTTATTATAACATAAAATGAAAATTTTAATTGCAAGTAAGATAGCTTATTTCTGAGTAAATGATTAATTTACTTATTATTTATTCAAAAATATTTGAAACAAAAACTACTATTAAAAAAAAATATTTTTCGAATAAATATTTTCTGTATTAACTTAGAATGATAAAATATATTTTATAATAAACATTTTCTTTACAACCGAATAAATATATTTATAAGCTAATTACACATGCATATTATCATCTAATACGATGCAAAATACACGGAATCCAAGTCGATTGCATATAAAAGAATACAAAAGTTAGTCAACAAGGTCCGAAAGGCATATTCAACAGATGCAACTAATGATATAGTTAAGAAGGAATCCATAAAGCTTTCCAAATTCATTCTCATAGCTCATTCACACGATTTATCTAATAAAAATGATCTAATTTATCTTCCGATACTGTTACGTCTGATTTTGTGAATTCAACTATACAATTGTGATTTTGTGATTCAACACTCAAGTAATAAATAAATAATTTTCCCTTTAAACAGTGATATATTTATCCTTGTATTATTTTCCTAGTGACTGTTACCGAAAGTTTTTTAGCGAATAAGTAAACCCGTATGTAAGATATAAGTCTTTTTTGTATCCCTCGTGATGTTTGCGTTCAAGGACGTTCATTGACAGAAAAAATATTTTATATTATAAACTACTTAACTACAATTATCTTGAAAGGTATTCGAAAGTTATATGACACGGTTCCGCCATATTATATATAAACTACGTGTCAAGCATAACAGTATCTCCTAGCAAAAGTTAATAACCGCACTTTCATCGAATCTGTAACTAAGACAGGAAAACGTACAAGGTCTAAATTTAAATAAAGCATTGATACATTTTCATTTTTTATAGAAGCCCAGCTAATTAGTAGCATTTTGTTTAATAATATGAAAAATGTTAACGCGGTACAAGCCATCAAGCAAATAATTTATATTATTATCGTAGAAATAACGAAGGCTTCCATTCATTCTTTCTACAATACAACTCCATGAAAGAATTATTATCTCATTAACCAGTACGAAAATATTATCATTACGTAGAATATGATGACACATTATGATTTTGAAAGCTAAATATACAATATTTAATTAAAACTCAACACTTTAATAACATAAATAAATCACTTTAATAAGATCCCGGAATTCTAATAAAGTGAAGATAAAACGAAATAGAAAAATACACAGAATGAAAATTTAATATAAAAAGAATAAACAAATCAAAATCATCAGTATCCATACGACTAGACTCATTAAATAGAAAGTCCTCAGAATTCAGATATTGCAACTACAGTTTCTCAAAGTTTTAGATATTCAATATGATTCTGATAAAACTATTAAATAGTCATTAACAACAGTCTGCGAAAATTTACTTTCAAAAAATATTACAAGAGTAAAATATCACTTCAAAAATAATTAATAAAAAGAATCCGATAATACTTAAGGATATAAAAATCCGTGAAACAAAATACTTTTAAAATCAATCTACAGGAAGTTAAAAATTTATTAGCTGAAACATCATAACAGTAAACGTAGAAGGATTTTTGATAAAGTTTTAAATGCTATAAATCAGGAATGGATTTAAAAGTAAATCCCCTACCAACTGAGACAAAAATCATTTAACTATTTAGTGCATGTAAATCTAAAAATCAATGAGCGTAATCGAAAGTAAATTTAATATGCGGCAGACCTAAAGACGTAATAGATGTTGTACTTGAATTGCCTGTAGGTAATTGTTTTCTAACTCACTTATAAATTTAAAATAATTACAAATTTTATTAGTTTTAAGAAAACAATTTCTAATATCGTTAGACTACTATTTAACACAAAAAAGAAATTTTATAAATTATTAGAAAAACAATACAATATAATACAGATAGTTGCTTAATTAACGATAGCAGGGCTCATATTTTTAATAATACTGAAACTTCATACGAAAAAATGTTGTAGAATGCTTAGTAACTACATGGTCTTTATCTCGTATAGTAATCATAAGAAGTCTCAATGTACTTTTATTATCAGAATAAGTTTTTTCATACAAACTTTTATAGAATATTTGTGCAGTATTTTTACAAGTTATATATTTTTACCAACAGTCAAAAAAAGTTTACAACAATATGAGAATACTATAAAATTTTAATTATCAGTCACAAACGTCTTAAAAATAGTGTAGTAAAGAATTATTACTTGGGAAATAAGCTTCCAAATATTTGAATATAATATAATTTAATTTACAATAGTCTAATATAATATAATCAGGTTATCTTCAATATGAAACAGAAAAGTTAGTTTGAATAAAACTCTTATGATAAATCATATGGAAATAAGAGTGTTTGAAGAATTATCAATAACTTATCACTAATGTAAACGAATAAAGGATACAGATATATTTTAATCATATAAGATAGTTTGAAAAAATACTGCATACTTATACCTGTAAAATAAGTTAGTACAAAATAAGTTGCAAAAAGCTTAACATAAAAAATGATATATTATTTCGAATTACCTCCAGCATTGTAGATAAATCAAGGAACGCATTTTTTAAAACAGGTAATAGAAGAATTTGTGAAAATTTTCCCTTTTTCAAGTATTCTCCAACCACTTATCTATATATATCAATATATTAACCATTCAGATTATCATAATCATAAGCTTAAATTACAATTTTACATTCGAATAGAAACTACTTAAATAGATTAAATTATAAGAGCCACAAGGATAAAAATTTCACTACCGCTTTATATACGAAAATACCATGCATGCATATATATATATATATATATATATATATATATATATATATATATATTAACTTAAAATTGTGAATAAATATTCCTTTATTTAATACACCTTAAAATATTAAATAATATATAACAAGCATTAAATTATGAATAACAATTATTTTAAGATAAAAACCGAACATTGTACTATAAATAGTAATGAAATTCAATAATATTTTTTAATATGTGCTTAAATTACATAGCTACTTTAGAGACTATAATGAAGTATGAATATAATGAAATAAAGTATAATTCCAAAATAGAAAGAGAAAAAACGATTAATGCCATAAAATTATTGAGGAATTATTAAAAATGTAATATAAATAAATAAACAATAACAAGCAGGATAAAAATGTCTAATCGATTAAGCGAATAAACGTGTCAAACATATACACATAGTATAAGCAAAAATATATCCAATGACGATACACACACACACACACATATACTAGAAAAGTATAATAAAAAAAATACATGGAAATTTAATTATAATATCAAATAAGAATTTTGATTCAAGCTCGTTATATTCGATTATACAATAATTAATAATATGTATCATCTTATGTAATCATAAAGATGAAAAATAATAATAACAAAAGAATAAATAGAACAATAAAAAATATATATGTACTACAACATGTACATATTTTTTATATTATTAATAATGGTTATATAATACTTTAGAAAGCAGAGGACAAAATGAGTTTCCTTTTCAGATGTATCTCAAGCCATAATTCTGAACTTTTCGGACTATGTACTATCAGAGTTTTGTTAGACTGTTACCTTGAGAAGGACGGATTGTTTTTTCGTCCCCACTTAACAGCTGACAATCATATTGAACAATGGCGTTTTCTCTCTTCTGACTATGCATTGGTTATATATCACTCTCCCTCTGGATGCAATAACATTATTGCGGGTATGCAAATTAATACTATTAATAATCTAAATCCTGATTGGCATGCATGGAATGAAAAAAAAAACGCACGCCAAGATTAATATTTCCGATGCATATCACATCTTTTATTCTTTCGTCAAGAACTTTTGGTTCTGTTGACTAAAGCAATCATTATATCTCCAACAAGGCTGATATTGGCATAATGTGTATAAGTCGGTTTTGACGACGAGGATTGTAAGTAACGACGGCACAGCGAGCTCAGCAGTTTGCACGTCATTGGACTTTTTACTGTCGGAAACTAGTATTCTGAAGTCTCGTTTTCGTTGACGTTTTACAACGATTCCAAGCTACAATTCTAATGTCATCCTTGATCCCGTTATTTAAGAACCAGCGAAACCTGTTGAACTGATACCCAGAAAAGGGTAAATTGGCAGTCGTAGCTGGTAGGATTCTTTGAGTCTGCGTTGATAACATAGTTTTTCGCTCTGAAAAGAGCGGATTGTTTTTTTAATCCTCTTTCAGCGGCTGTCGAAAGCAACGTTGTTGAAAATAGAATACAATTCTCCTCTATTGTTGCTTCACTTGCTTCTCTGTCTGTCCTTTTATTTTGATTGTAGAAAGTAACTAACAATCCACATTCCCATTGTTAATCCAACAACTACAAAGAACAAAATTGATTGTTATTATAACTTTTAAATTAACTTAAGTATAATTACATAGATACATATGTGTACAAAATAAATAAATAATAAGCGAATAAAATGAGGAAATAACGTAATAGAGAAATATTAATTGTTAATATTAATTGATCAATAATAATGTATTCTATAAATAATCAACATAATAGATACGAATTAACTGCACGTATAGCTACACTAATAAGTAAAATACCTCTTTATTTAAGGGGATCGCCTACACTAACTATATCATATTGTTCACAGGTTAACAAGAATAAATCAATTGAAGGAAACTTACAATATATTTTTACTCTTTCATAATGTGAGAACAATGGAGGAAAAACAGAATGGAAACTTCAGAAAGAAGGAAAAAATTCTTCAGTATATGTACCACAATTTCTGAAGACACTCAAGGACAGCATTAATACTAGCACATCAATAATGATAATCTTTTATAATTATTATTATATTATTGTAAGCATTGTGACACATTATTACATAAAAATACAGTAAACGTATCGATTAATCAGTTAAGAAGAAAAGAATTATGATAATAATAATAATAATAACAAAAAGGGAAAATAGAAGAATATTGCACATACACATCAGTACATCTGCTTTTTATATCACTGATTAATTATTGAAATGATAACATTGCAACCATATAATTCGTTCTAGCGCTGTAAAATTATTATTAGTATTATAGGTATATTATAATTACATACATGGAGATATTATATGAACATAATTATGTACTAATAATTATACAATAATAAAATAATGTATAAATTATACAATATTTATATACATAAACATTAACAATTTCACATACATGTAATCGATACATGCTAACATACACATGCACTGAATACACCCGATATATGGTGAGAATAATCAGGAATCTGCAGTTCCCTCCGCATGAAGAAATTTGAAGCCATCGACTAGAACGTCGTTATTACAACATCAGTCGTATTAAGTACAATAGCAAAACGGTTCGAAATACATATTCAGGTTATTCATAAGACGAATCGAGGTTATGCTATAAAACTTGAAATACGTATCTAGTCAAATAAATTATAAAGAAATGCATTATTCAGCTGGATGCACTAGAAAGAACATTAAAAAAGCTATAAAAGAATGCACTCATCGAAGAACTAGGCTTTTTATAACTTAGTTATCTACATATTGTCGTACATCTGGGGCTTTTGCAGGGCATTTAGGTACTTTATTCATGCAAATAATTTACGTTGTTCCTCCAAAGGGCTTTTTCAAAGTTATCTTCAAAACTAGTTACATTGGACTTATGATAAGCACACAACGCTCAAGCTATCACAAGCTTGAACTTTTTATCGATGTTACCTTTATCCTTGTACCATACTGCAAAAAATTCTGTCACCTAGGATTTTTATCTAATTTTTATATAACATTTGTAACAATATAAATACCCAAACTTTCACATCAAAATATTTGATTCACTTGAATATTTTTAATAAATTTTTGGTAATATAGAATATATTATTTCATATATTCTATATTATAATAATTTCATATAAACATATATAAAATTGATTCAGTTTAATAAGTATTAGAAAAATGAATCAGTCATTCCCATATGTTATAATTGACCGTATTTTTTATGTATTTTTTATGTATTTTAGATATATATATATATATATATACGTATATATTTATGTGAATGCATCTGTGTGGACATCTGTATCGTAATTATACATTTCTTAAATTCATATTTTTTAGAAATACCTGTCTCAGTATGGTTATTTACCACCATCACATCCAACAAGCAGTGGAATTATCTCTGAACTTAGAATTAATCAAGCTATTACTGAATTCCAGACTTTTTCTGGTCTTAACGTTACAGGTACTTTATTACTATTTCATCTAAATATTTGTATGAAATAATTGTAATGACGCTGTCATGTTTAATATTCTTGATAAAATAATATTTAAAATTACAAATATAAAATGCATTTCTAAGTTTGCCTAATAATTAGATTAACAATAAATAATATGTTATAATTCTAATACATTTTCTAATTTTTCATACTAAATTTATATAGGTCTAGTTCAATTTATGTGTGAATATAATATATAAAAAATTGTACAGTTAATGAAAACTGAAAAATTCATATTTAATAATAATAAATGAAAACTTTTAAAATTTATTTAATTAATAATTTGAAAATTAAAAAATAATGTATATGAATTATAAATCTGAAGATATTAATATTAATAAATATATATTTATAGTTTCCAAGTAAAAAAAATACATTTATAAAATTTTGTAAATTAAAATTTATAATAATTATAAAACTTGTTAGATTGTTGCTTATTTTTATTTTTGTAAATATTGCATAAACAGATAATGTAAATTTTGTTTGCTTAAATGTTAGTTACTCTTATTCTGGTGATACACGAACGAAAGTTACATAGAATCAAAAGAACAATTTGCATGACTCGAATGATACATGCCAACAATTACATGTTATCAGTGCGCGAATTATGAAGAATTGTAAAATAACAGAATGAAGTGGCTTGCCATTATGTTTTCTATCGTAGAAAAGCGAAAACACCACGTGTGCTCTGAATAAAATGATTAGATATTGTAGCCAACTTCATGTGAGGCATTTTACTTTTCTTCCTGAAAATATTATTAAACATAACATATGTATTTGTAGACATTAAAATTTATACATAAAAAGGCTTTGCAATAAAAAGCCCTGAAACGTAAGCAAATAGAATAGAATAAGGATTTTCAACAATAATAAGATATATACGTGTTGTATTAATCTTATGTGCGTAGACCGGTGAATGTAAAAGAAGTCAAAGAAAAAAGTACTATGGAGAAAGAAAATAATACAGGAAGAAAACAATTTGATTTCTGGACAAAATTTAGTATACGACTAAGGTCTAAAAAGATATTGTGTGAGAAGCCTTTGAGCAATAACTATAAAATTAATATAACTTCGGCGGTCTCCTAAACACAAAAATATGAATTACGTAATTAAGATGTAATATATCTTTACAATGAAAAATCATTGAATTATAAAAGAAAAGAGATTTACTAGGGTATCTTATAATTCGGACTCAAAAGAGAAGCAAAAATTGTGGTTGTTTATTTAAAATGAGTCTAAATAATAAACGAAACAAGGGAAAGAGATTAACAATCAATATAAACGCCAGAAATGATCATCAAAAAAAGTCTTATTCTTTTTTGTGCAATAACAAATTTGTAACGAAATCTAGAACATAATTTAGGAAATGAGGATTTACAAATTAATTTATACAAATTTTTGTTAAAAATACAATACCGAAATGTATTCAAGCTATGAAGACGTCAACTTCTGACCCGAGTTCAGACAACATTACCTTAAGATCAGAAGTAGGCGCTAAGAAGAAAATTTAAGAAAATCCGTTACAATCATTGATGAGTCAGCTTCTCGACGAATTTTTACATGTGATCCTTTAAAATCATAGGATGATTAAGCACTACCATCGGTTTAGATATATAGCACTAGATATAGATGCCGCCAAGACTTAACTTTATACTAAATAACAACTAAACTAACAACTAAACTAAACAACTAAACTAACAACCTAACTTTAGACTACTGAACTATTAACTGTCAACAACAACCAACTTCTCGAGAACATCGAGGATTCAATCGTAGGAAAAAGGATCACCAGAAACTGGATCAACAACGCAGTACTATCGGTGAGCTCACCGCATATTATAAATTTCGAACGAATAATAAATGCAATCGAAGAAACGTGCGTCAATTTTCGATAAGCAAGGAAAATTCTCAATTAGTGCTTTACTTAACGTCTATAAAAAGTATACTAGAATTTTGAAGAGATTCGTTAAAATGGTTACATTTCAAGAAAGTCATGAGCTTCCTCCAAATTAAAAATCTACATCGGCCGAGAAATTATAGCGCGATTGTATAGCGCTTTGAAAAGAAGAGCTCTTAAAGTGATAAATACATTACAAGTAACTAGTTGCGAAGCCAATGCCATAATGAGAATCTTGTAGTTGTATTACAGTAATAAAAATGCTATATCGGAAAAGATAGTGCTAGATTTAAAATCATTACTATTAATGAGTCTGGTCAAATTAGACTCGAACGTTTCACTACTAAATTGAAGAATGTAATTATTGCAGTCAAATGAATAAAATTAACGGGTTATTGGTATACACTTGTTAAAATATTCATATAATAAATATGCCGTGTTATGGAAATACATATGGGAATCAATATGGAATTAAAAAAGTTAAGCAAATGCTTATAGAAGTAATTAGCAGCAGATAATTGACACCGAAGTCACTACCGTGGTGCCGTATAGAGAAATTATACAAAGAAAACTCGTACACGCAATCATTTATGTATACACAATAATGTATACAGGATTGTTCATAAGCATATGGAAACGCGATGTATAAATAATCAACTGTGTATTATCTGAAAAAAGAGTAGATATTTACCAACAGATTGTATATTATTTAAAGCAAACCAATATATAACCTATAGAATTTAGTGAAAAGAAAAAATTTATGCTTCTTATATTTAATTTCAGAATACGCGGGAAATAATTGTAATTATAATTTAAATTATAATTTAGAAAATATTTTCTATGGTCCGATTTAACGATTGCGTTTCCATGGATAAAATCCATCTCTAAAATGTGATAATTTTAGGAAGAGAATAGATTGAGAGAATTAGTGAAATTATCACATCATTCTAAATGGCGATGGATACCTACAGATAAAAATCTCGCGAATGATACAACAAGGATTAGAAATGAAACTCAAAACAAATATTCTATGGTTCAAAAGGTCATAATTTCTTCATTGAGCGAGAAACAAATGTATCAAAATCTCTAAGTAAAAAAGACATCGCCTCTAAAAATATATTAGAAATTAGAAGATAATTTGTTTATACAATAAAAAAGATAAAGTTAAAATTTTTAGAGTGAACTGGATTACTTATTCTCATTGTCGTATAAAAAGAATTTTTGAGCGATAGAGGGAAATACTTAATTAACATTGGTCTGTACAAAATATTTAAAAAAACGAAGTATACGGGATACTAGTAATACAATCTCAGAGGCAAAGAATGAAACCGCAGTAGTCAATTAGAGAAATTTAATCCTCCTTTACATGAAAAACTAGTAAAAACAACCGAAGAGTAACTACGGTAGAAAATTTTAATAGTTTTCTAATAATTTTAGAAAATAAATATTCAGCCATAAAATGTTTAATCAGAGAATATCATCTTAAATTTGTCACGATTGCAACGAATACGGGATAAATAATATAAAACAAAAGTACTTAATAGTTGGGCTACCGGGCATACAAATTTCATTAGTAAAAAAATGTTTTGGGTACCGTTGCTAAGCAAGGGCAGTATGTATATAAATGTGAAAGTGCGAACAAGTAAAATGCGTAGGTGTAAGTGACAAGTAATGTGTGTAGGCATAAGTGTAGAAATGCATAGATTATCATGAGCAAGAGCGTCAAGCTGCCGCGGCGCATTGTACTAGCGTCCGGCTCGCGCTCTCCCTTCTCGCGGCGTGTCTTCCTCTTCCACTGCCTCACTTGTTTCGCGAGCGCCTCCAACTCGCACATCTTTCTCCCTATGTCCTGGTACAAGAATGGAGAGTCCTATTGAGTGCAAGAAACAGCACACAGCAAAAGAATCGTTCTCTTTGACCTTCCAGACAAGTCGGATTGTCTGAAAAGACTTGTCTCCCACTCCCTCGGTAACGCTGGTTGCGTACCGAGTTCCGCTCCTTACTCTGGTGAGGTTAATTACGTCTCGGATCACCATCGCGAGCTTCGCGAATAAATAACTGTCAAATCGTTTTTAAATCCTTTCAATTCAAATAAGATAGTGTAATTTGCGTCAAAATACTTTTAATCCCTGTGTTCACGTCTGCACATTGAGTTTAGATTCTTTTAATTTAAAAAGTTAATGTAAGTTCAGTTATAAGCGTTAACGCGTTCAGTTCTAAGTCTTTGTTCTAAATATCGATAAAATTTTTTTGTAAAACTACGTTTAAATTCTCGCCTAGAATTTAAAACAGAACAAGACCTACCCAAAAAATCTCTATCCAGTCCGAGCTATCTAGGCAAGGGTCTTAAACAATAATAAAAATTATTGGATAACGCAGAACAGAACCGGCGCGGACTACAGAAAAGAAAAAAGTTAAGCGAAATTAAGAGGGGGAACAGCGAAACAAAGAAAGGAGGTAAAAAAATCAAATTAAACACTAGGAAGTAATTGGGAGGGGAAGCAAAAGGCAAACGTCACATGGCGCCCAAACAGTGACTCTTATAGTCCAGAGAAAGAAAAAGAAAAGAAGATAGAAACCGCACATAGGAAGTAGAAAAACTAGGATGAGTAGGACAAAACAAATTATAATAAGAAAGATTTTGATTAAGTCTACCGACTGAGAATTATAAAATAATAAGGATGAGGTATTTTATCAGGATCTGAATGTATACATGGAGGAACAGCAAAACGCGGAGGGATTAGGGGAATGTATAAACGTGCCTGAACACGAAAACGAAAGCATCACAAAACGTACTCTGTCTACCTCAACAGAAACCTACAAGCTTCGGATAGAAGCTCTCGTTCTTCAGCTTTCGGGGATTTCCGCTCAAAATGAACCATTCCTCCTACAGCCCGGAAGTCTGGCTAATCCCAATCCTCTCCAGGAATGCGCTGCCCTTCCCAATTGCCGCGTTTTAGATCAAATATAGAAGTGGAATTGCCACTTCGATTGCTAGGACACTTGCGCATTTCTAGAACAAATCGCCGAACTTCAACCAACATACGGGCTCTTGGGCACGCAACTTCTAATAGGGATATCGGAGCTACTGCGTGGTAAAGCACTGTTATAATACCGAAGTGTCGGGATCATGCGGACCTGAGAACACTCCGAAACACAAGACCAGCTCCGAAAGTTTTTCCTTCCTTCCAGCGAGAGAACGGCGCTCTCTCAACAAATTAACGAGAGACAGCAGGGCGCACACAAGAGCTTCCGATCGTTTGTACTCAATCTGTGCAATTTCATGCATAATACATAACTGAACAAGATTCACAAAAACATGAGAACAGAGTTGAATATCCACAACCTGGAATACGGGTACCTTAAAACGGGTTAACCTTAAACGGTTTTACCTCGTAAACTGGGTCAAAGACATCGATGCAAAACTTCGAAAAATCAAACGTGAATGGCCTCACTCCGTGATCCAGCCGAAACCGTGAGCCTCAATCCATAGAACCGTATGCTGCTGAAGGTGTAATTCTTGTTTTTTTGTACATTTCAATACTAAAATTTATAAGATTATATATAAATGTAACAATAGATAAATACTAGAATTAGTAGATAGTTTACGACGATACACATAAGGCAGTTAAACACAGTATAGATTTCTATAGAGAAAACATAGTATTAGAGTCCAAATTTAGCAAGGTTTAGCAAATAAGATTAGACCGATTCACGATAACTGACCGAACAAGCAGGGTCTAACAGGTAAATAAAAGACCTCACCGGCACCACTTACAGGCTGACTGATAAATGATTTTTAACCTGTAAAGCGTAATATATCCCGCTCAGATAATAGTATAACCGATTACAATAGCTAAAATTAATTCGCTTTTCACACAGAATCAAACAGTCACTCATGTAACAATTGTGTTACAGCAGCACCATGATTTTAAAGAAATGCATACAAACGCCGTTCGATAAACTTTTCAAAAGACAATTTTTAGCTCTAGTTATATTTTAAAAACAATAAAGAGCTTCAGCGATTTAATGTAATGAGATAAATAGAAAATTATGGCGAATCAAAGGAGACAAACCGCCGATGCGACAGCATCAGTGGACTAGCATCTTCGCACCCTATGATCGTACCCAGTACTGCTGGAAATGCAAAAACCATTTGAGAGTATTATGCTCCATATGTGGAAAGGACGAAGTCTTGACGAGAAACTACCATCTTTGCCTTCAGGGAAACAAGAAGAGGGTCAGACAATCTATCCCGTTCAACCAAACTCTTGTCACCGAGATGTACGATGATTCATCATCATCTACATCAGCAGCCGAAATATCCAAGCCCTTATTGACGTCTTATAGCCTTGATAGCATAGCTAGAAAGTACATATTAGCTATTATATCACTACGCTATCCAATGGCACCACAAAAGAAATTGGCAGACTAATCGCAAAGTCCAACAACGTTAAAGACCGCAAGATCCTAGTGATTTGTCTCGTCTTTAATAACCTCAACTGTAAGGCACTTATCAGCATGAGTTTGTTGAGCCACATCGAGATCCAGCTAATCCTTGTCGAAGCGACGAATTTCCCACCGACGATCACCGATGTCGGTTATCTCACAATGAAGACTCGACAAAATTATCTGCGAGGAGAAGCAATTCTCTGTTTTCATAAAGGGACAGATGCACTTTGTCGGTTACAAGATTCGCCTGTCAAATCCCAGGCCTACAAAACTGCCTAACCAGCCCCGGAACGCTACCTTACAGCAAGTAGTAAATGAATAAGTAGAAAAAATGTTCATAAAAGGAGTCATCAAGCTCTCAAACAGCTTATGGAGCTCACCTGCTAAGAAGACAAGAAATAACGATTTTTTTATCTAAGAAGCGGGCACTAGCAAGTACATTTAACCGAAAATAGTAAGCCTCTCACGACTATCATCATATCAAACAGAGGGCTTATTCAATCAATTTCGCCTTTTTTTATTCAGTCTCCGTCGCGTTTCAATATCTTGTTGACCGCAAAGTAACGCTGATAACAAAGCAGAACGTTTTCTGCTACTTAATCAACAACGTCACCGTGACGACTTTAAACGAATTTTAAACACCATTTTCACCTAGTTAAGGAGATCTTGAAGCGTTTGTGGGAGCAAAATTGCAGTCTAATTTAAAAGAAATGTTCAATCGTCCGGACTAACGTATCTCAAACATTGAATCACAGAAGCCTGCATACGCATAGACACGGATTGAATCCCGGTAATACTAGTCATTACACCACCCCAAAACATTAGCGAAATAATGGTGCAATGTTCTGGTATTACCATTATATATCTAGCATACCAAAGGTCTCGATGCTGCTCGGGAGCAACGTGCTTCGGCAAGATAGGATGAGGCTAACAATTCCTCGATCTTGATGGATAATAGAGGACGATGAAGATCTTTGCGATTAAGAAAAAAAAATCCTTCAAGAATAAACCCCGCCGCTCGAGCATTATATTTAGCGCTATAATCAAAAATCCACATTAGATTTAGTATTTACACTGTTAGGACTAAAACTCACATTAGATTTAAGATTCGCGCCATAAGTTTAATGTTAGTACTAAAACTTACATTTCTACTCAAAATTTCTGATTTGCTGATTCTTAATCAAATTCGCACCTACTCGATCCATGCTACATCAGTGATAATAAAAGAAGAGAACGAAATCTCTTTATCCGTTTTCCCTGAAACTAAAACGGTATTCGCAACATTATCTATCGGAAACTAACCACCACTAGAGTTTGAACGGTCGCTAAGGTAGAATAATACTATATGAACTTATTTCAATATCAAAGTTTTAACCCTTACCGATTAAACAATGATGAAGGGTCCCTGACTTTGCGAAAATCGGTTATTCAAAAGTTTAGACAATTTACGACGTTTAATTAATACTTTTTAAACTTGTTAAAATTAATAATACTTCTCCGAGATGAAAATCGATCGAGATATCGGCAAATAATGCAACCCTTAACTTAACTCGGCTCAACTTTCTTGCCGTCAAACACCCGCAACATCGCAAATTCTTGAGGTATAACTAAAAGAACATTATATTATCTGATTACTTAATATCTTCTAAGCTCGTAAATTCTAAAGACTTTCTCTCAAGATAAAATCCGGTTGAGATATTTGTGAATAAGACGCCCAAAATGCCAACCAACGGTAGCCGCTTCCCAACTGGTCGCTAATGAACATTCGCCGTACCGCGAATTCTTGATTCACATGAAAATAATTAATAGATTATGAATTCAGTCCTACCTCCAGCTTTCCAGATCTAAATAAAGGTAAGCAAAAGAATCTAAGCTACAGTAAAATTCTCTGAAAAACGAACGCCGAGAAAGAGCCGGAGACAATGGTAAAGATAGAGTAAAAAAGATATCAATAGGAACGTTATAGTATTAAAAATTTATATTTGAATTCAGTATTCTTCGGGTAATATTCTTATAATAGTTTTACTTATTATTATTGTTTAGTCTTGAAATTTTTAAATTTAATCTAAAACTTAAAGGGAATCTCCTTTAAAATTTATTATTACTCTTTTAAGTATTATAATTGATTCTTCCGATTACCCACTGTTAGAAAATACAATTCGACATCTCATGAATGTACAAAACCAATTGTTAATAATTATTAATTAAATACTAATAAACAGATTTACAAATTAGCTTCGAGGCGCGTGTAAGACGGTGGGGCAGAATTATTTCCCCCTTTTATATTTCTATAACGCGAAAATATTCTTATTGAATCATCAGTAAATTCAGAGAAGCCATATTATTGAAATACTAGGCTATCAGCAAAACCGTAATAACAATTTTATCTTTCCAACCTGTACTCACTGCAACGTTAATGCAATTGTTTCAATTACTTAAATCAACAAATTTATAAATTGTGTTAACAGTAATAGTTATATTATTATTATTATTATTTTTGCATTACTTATTAATCATTAACAATATTATTTGAAAAATGTTAATCCCAGATTTTTCAACTGTTAGCGATCTTGACCGAGGGTGTTCTATTCGAACTTTCTTCTTATAGCTCATTCTTTTTTTCGCGTAAATGTGAGAGAAATATAATTTTATAATTTTCTTGCCCGATTTATGCATGTAGATTTATCTAATTGTTTCTTAAATAAATATAAAAAGATTGTTTCAAACTGTCTCGATGTATTTTTAAGATTCGAAATGTGTTGATACTTTCCTTCTATATATTAATAAAAGATTTTAATGAGGTCTTTCTTAAGTTTGTTTAGCAAGATAGTTAACTAGCGTGTCTAAAGAAGTGATAAATCGAAAATATATGTGGTATCTTCGACACGACTATTTTTAGAGTATTTCAACTGATCTAAAACGACCTTTAGAAAAGACAACAAAAATTTAGTAGAAAATACGCATTTTAATAATAACACACAAATAACTATAATAAAAGATAAAATATAAAATAGTAAGTAATTTAAAAGTAGTTTAAGAAGGATTGTCTTTAATAAAGTGACCGAAGGTGATTCACAATCCTTATGAAAATACAAGAACAAAAATCGAGAAAATAAGAGACGTTTAAGAGAGAAGGATATATATTAAAGTAATTGTAAAATTGCACATAAAAAGTTAATAGAGAAAATTTTACGTGAAACAATAATAAATTCACTATAATATATCTGCAAAAGTCAGACAAAAAAAAGTGGAAAAAAAAACAAATACAATAATTCGAAGATGTTGTTAATATGTGATCATAGTTTTTTATTAGAAATCAATTACAACTATTACAACGGAATTCTTGAAAAATAATAGAAATTATAAAGATGCAACGGAAAAATTCATCTCAAACTTACAAGAGAGTGTTTATGTGCCACAAGTGTACAGCGCGTGATTGTGTGAGGATGTGGAGTGGAGAGCGCGAGTATATCCAGTAGTGAGAAATTATTGCGTAGTGCGTGTGCAAGAAATAATTCGGAGTAAGTAAGAAAAATAGGACTATGGAGGGCTTGGCTATGCGTTAGGCTTTAGCAGGCGCAATGCTAGGCCTTACGCGAGCAAGCACGACGCGCTTACGCCACTGCCATCGCTGCTTCCCTGTCGCTAAATTTCACCCATGGATTTTAAAAGCAAAGGCTAAGCCGAGCCGTCTCTCCGCGAAATCCCACAAGTGAAAAAGCATGCTTCATCCGTTAGACGGCATATGAAAAGCGAAAGAAGGAAGGCCTTCCTTATTTCATAAAAGAAGTGAACTTTTATATATATAGCAGCCTGTCGGCACGCTAGGAAAACTCCATGAAGTGCAGCCTGTCGGCGTGCTCTCCCGCCGTATAGTCTTTTGTCATGAAGCCCCTAGTGTAATATTACGACGCACCATGAACCTTCAGGAAGTGCAGACTGTTGGCGTGCAACCCCTGGTGTAGACTTTCGACGCACCAGGAACCTCAAGGTGTATACGTCCAATGCATCCAGAAGATAAAGCCACGTGGCTTGATTCTTTTCGCCGTGACTCACCCGTAGAGTCGTTCACCGTCGATATAACTCTTATAAGTCGATAAACCGCCGATATAAGTATTTATATATTTGTAATAAACCGGCGATATAACTTTCGCGACATTGCGAATAAAGTAAATTAATTTGTTTGAGAAAAGAAGCCTTCCTTATTCGCCCTGTCTCTTCACATCTCCTGCCGATATGAACCCGCTCCGACATCGAGCCATCCGGGCCGGGACAGCTAGAAAGCAGAAGAAACTAATCCGCTGCTGCCGTCACCACGTCCGATGCATGACGAGCATAGAAAAAGAGGTTTAAATCGTTACAAAGTACAAAAATATAACACGGTGAGAAATTTATACTAATAAATCAAAGAAAGTTTTAATAATGGATAAATTAATAATAACTGACATAAAGGAAAAAAAAAAATAAAAAAATTTGTATTATATTAAAAGATCAAAAGTACACGAAAATAATTGCTATCCATAACACGTATTATATCAATGATTATATATTATATCAATATTATATCAATATTATATCAATATTATATCAACATATATTATATCAGTTATAACAATATTACAAAAATTTCAGAGACAATTACTAAAGACAGAAATTAAATTACACATAAATAACTCAGGAATATATAAAAGAATCATAAAATTCAGTATCAAACAAGAGGAAGATTGATAGTTGGTTTAAAGTAAAACTAAACACATAATTTTTTAATACATCATAACTATGTGAAGACTTCAGCATAATCATGGTGACAAACTATGATTTAAAAACGAATCACTAACACCTACAAAATTTGGAATAAGTATCCCTTTAAATAAAATATATATTTCACATGTATAGATTGTTATATTTTTACAAAAGTGTTTAACTAATTTATACTACAACCATGAAAACGAATTAAATAGTAAAAAATATACGATTGGCGAAATAAATTTAAGCACTATTATAGGTATTAAACAATTAAGTATTATAAGGCAATATATAAATGTCAGGCTATTACAAGTCATCATTCAAAAATACATTAAAATGAAAAAATTAAGTTGCGACGAATCCCTTTTTCGCGAAAAGAAAGCAGTGCTGCGGATCAAAGACCAGAAGGAAACGAAGAAGAGGCCCGGCCCCTACATCCAAACAAACAGCGAAAATGTTTGTGAGATGATGGTGTGAAAATATGTGCAAGAATACGAGTGTGAGTAAGAGAATATGTGGGAATGTAAGTGTGAGTGATAAAATATGCGCACGATGTGGCATCAGCTGCAGGAATGTAAGTTTGCATGGAAAAGTGTGCGTATAGTAAGAAAGCGTGTGCGCGGCATAGCGTCGTTCGCAAAATGGAAGTGCAAATGTATGAGTGCGAGTGAGAAAGCATGCGCGCGGCATAGCTTCTGCCGCAGAGTGGAAGTGCGAATAAGAGAGAGTGTGCGAAAGTATGAGTGCGAGTGAGAAAGCATGCACACGGCATAGTGTAGGCCGTAAGAATGAGAGCATCGGATGAGTAAGTGAGTGAGAAAATGTCTGCGTAGTGGGAGTACGCGGCCCGAAATGCGTACGAGAGAGAATAATGATTGAGTGAGCGAAAAAATGCCCGCGTAGTGGGAGTACGCGGCCCCAAATGCGTACGAGAGAGAATAATGATTGAGTGAGCGAAAAAATGCCCGCGTAGTGGGAGTACGCGGCCCCAAATGCGTACGAGAGAATGTCCGCATAGTGGGAGTAGGCAGCCCAAAATGCGTGCGAGAGAGAATGGTGAGTGAGTGAACGAGAGAATACCCGCGTAGTGGGAGTATGAACGAGCGAATGAGAGAAAGCATGAGCCCGTGGAGGGGAGCCTTGACTGTGCCTTAACCAGCCAACGCTAAGCTATGCGCGAGCAAGCGCGACGCGCTTGCGTCACCGCCGCCGCTATTTTCCCGTTGCCACAGCCGTAAGGGAAATGGTTAGACGACGCAGCCCCTCCACGAGGCCCGCAAGTACGAAAGCGTGAGGGGAAGCGCCCGAAAAACATAAAAAAGGCGCTCAGGCAGATTCGAGAGACGGAGGTGGAGTTCGGGAAGCGAAGATTTCTCGGTCATGCTGATTTTTGGAGCATGACTCCTGGTGCTGACTTTTGGCACACTGGGAAACTCCAGGATCTGGAGTTTAGGGAACGCTGACTTTTGGCGCACTGGGAAGCTCTAAGAAGTGCTGACTTTTAGCGCACTGGGGAGTTCCAGGAAGGTACAGACATAGGTCCGCCGTCGCGCATACAGAGACATAGCCTCTTGGCTAGACTCCGCCCCCTCGCTATCTTCCGTCGAGATAATAAGTGAAATCCCGCCAAATAAACTCGCGTTGATGTACCGTCGTCGTTCAATAAGTGTTGTAATTCCGCCGTAAAGTGTATGAGAAAGTATCGTATCGCCAATTTATTGGTTTTTGTTGTAATTCGCTGTCTGGTATGAAAAAGCGTCACATCACCGACTGATCTATACTTGTAAAACCTCGCCGTCTAGTATGTAAGAAAGTGCTGCATGTATTATGTATCTCAATCGTTTAAATGTCCACGGAGAATTTATAAAAAGGATAATCATTATTTACCGATAATATCTAAGTCATCACTGTAACCGTTAAGATTTCTTTGTAAGCGATAAACGCACCCCAAAATAAATAAAGCCTCTGTAGTTTAATTGAATAAAAATAATCCTAAGTTTTGATTTTAAACATATTTATTTCGCCTCGGTCTCCTCGCGCCTACTTTTCACGCCACGAACCTGATCCGATAATGAGCCATCCGGGACTAGACAGGCAGGGAGCACGAGGAACCGAGTCGCCGCCACCACTAGAAGAACAAGTAAGCAGGGACTTAAGTCGCAACAGCATAAAACGTATCGAACGTCAATAGGCGCCCAACAGGGACCAATGGTGTAAAACGTTTCGATCGTTACAAAGTTCATAATTAGAGGTATTGCGGTGCTCTCATTGATAAGAAGATTATTAAAACTTTTAGAATAGCAAAAATTTTTAGAAAGATAACAAAAAATTGATATGATTAAAAGTATGATTACTGTTTATAATAGATGATTTAAAAATAAAAACTTTAGAGAAAAAAATTATCATTAGATTAATAATTTTTGGACTTCTACTAAAAATAAATGAGTCTCCGATACGTTTTAAGTATATAGGATAATCTTATTTCGTAAAGAAATTGTAAAAACACATTATAAAACATAATTTATTATTTCAGACTCGCCATCGTATTAATATTATATCAAGAAACGTACTTTCAATTCGTTTAATAATGAGAAACTTTTATGATTAAACTATATCTTTTTTTTATCAAATATATTGGACCCAATAAAACAACAAAAGTTGTATTCAATAAATACTATAATTAGATAGTAATAATAATAGCAACAGTTTTTACAACATAAGCAAACCTAAAGAAAAAATATAAATATTAACTGACGTAATACAAGAGAGAGAGAGAAAATAATCACACGCAAGAAAATACAACATAATAAATGTAAAAATATAAAGCACATAAAAACTATACTTTTACATAATAAACCACTAAATAATTATGTTATTTGTAAACTTAAAATGTAAAAAAAATTGTGTTACGTTCTCAACGCAAATGCCCCATTTTGGCCTATACAATCAAGTAAAATAATCAGGGATAGGCTACGATCCTAAACTATCTTGAGATATCCTCAACTACGTATATATATATATATATGTGTGTGTGTGTGTGTGTGTGTGTGTGTATTAGAAAAATGTGCCTATTTATATATGAATACGAAAGAAAATTAAAATTCGGCCAGACCTTTGTCTTGCCCTAAATTAGGTTTAAGTACTAGATTAGAAACATAAAAATGCGGTCAGACCCTTGTCTCGCCCACAATTATGTAAAATTAGATTAGGAACACAAAAACGCGGCCAGACATTTCATCTCGTCCGCAATTCTGTTTTAGAATTTACTATAAGGACAAATACTTAGATTAAAATTAAGACAAGGGCTAGTATAGAGAAGGATTCCAAAGGTATTTATGTACTCACTTTCTTATACAAGTCACTAGATCAACTTCTAGATACAAGATCTGAAGACGAACTTTTCGGCATGGAAAAAAAACGCCCTTTTTTACAAAATATAAAGCACAGGCGGTATAAGCAAAGCGGAGAATTTTATGCCTTTCCCGTCTATACAACTTGTATACGATATTCGATTTTATTAAATAATTTGCATTTTTATTTGATTAATTATTTAACTGTTTATAGAATTCGATTCGTAATTTATTTTTTCGTAGTTCTACAGTTTTTGTTTTATAAATTTGTTAATATTTAGCCTATTTTTAATAATATTAGTTAAATTAATAATAATTCGTGTTTACATTTAAATTTTTTCCAATTTTTTTAGTAGCTATTATATAGTTATAATAATTGTCATTATTTTATATGTTTGTATAACTAATATTATTATTATTAATTTCTTTGTTTGTTATTATTACTATTAGTTTTTTTTATCGTATCAAAAAGTTATTAATATTTATTTTTATTGTTATAATTATTTATATACTTACTTTTTTCTTGTTTCTTATTTATTTCTTTTTTTGTTATAATTTTATATAAATATAAGAAAATAATCATTCACATTAATAATAATGATTGCAGCGTTCCTTTGAAACTTATAATATGCTTATATTTGATTAATAATAATTCGAGATATACAATTTTGTCTTGGTATATTATTGTTTTTATTTATTAGATTTGTTTTACATCTATGTTTTAGTACTTTATTATGTATATATGTATCTATTATTTCTTTTTTTTCTTAACTATTTATTTTTTAATTAATTATATAATAAAACTAAAAATAATATATAGAAAAAATAAGATTTTCTTTGTTTAATACAATTGCGCAGTTGTAGGTGTAGCTGAATGTGTGTATGCAGGCGTACAGCTGTCAAAGGTATAAACGCGCAATTGAAGGCGTGTATGTGTATACGTGTATATATATGACGTTCGACCACTACGGGTACAGGCGTGCAATTGAAGTTATTGCTGTATGTATGCGTGTGTATAGGCCTCTGGCTGCTCAAAATGTAAGCGCAGTCATAAACATGGTAAAGTTATGACCTCTTACGCTGACATTACAGATCTAGGTGTCGATTTCAGATCACTTAAAATTTTCTTTATTGGAGACAGAGAGAAAGAAGAAAAATTTTCTTTACACATAAGCTTTTCGCCTTTTTTTCTTATTTTCGATAGTTTCTGTGAGACGAAATCATAACAATTACAACATGAAATTAAAATGTTATATGACATAACATTATGTAACATATTAAAACTTATTTGTTTCATATTTAACTATTAATAATGAGTCTTGGTCATCTAAATAAAAACAAATAGTTATAATTTTTTTAATGATAACCTGAACGAAATAAAGAAACAATAAGGAAAGAAAATATACAAACCTGAAAAACTACATATATATTTGCGAACTAAATGCTTAAAATGCTACTTAATAAAATATTTTCTTATTTTAATAAATTGTTACATATAATAATATTGTAATTAATGATAATTATAAATAGTAATAAAAATGACAGGATATATAAATAATATAATAAAAATATAAAAAAATTATTAGCTAATAAAATAATAGTAATAATAATTAATACATCTTAAAGGCTTGTACAAAACATATTTAAACTAAGATTATTGCAGTTAGCAAAATCATTAAAAATTAATTCTTGAATGTTATTGACCTTAACAAATAAATAATAATTTTAACTATTATGTAAAATTTTACAAATTAATAAATGGAATAATAATTAATCATAATAAAAAAAAATTACGTAGTAGTTGGCCATATCCACATTCATCAAATTCATAATGTTGTTAAGACAGATATAATAATGCCCTAAAAATTTAAAACGTGGAAAAGTAACTGAAGTATTAAATAATAAATATGGAATAAAGGATTTTTTTATATAATATTGAGTAAACCTTTTAAAAGATCTGAGTAAAATAATAATAATATTAAGTAATAAGTAATAATATAGTAAAGATAATAAAGAACTAAAATGATAGATTCTAATAACAAACACTACCTTATCAAAATACTCTCAAGATATTTTATAATAGAGGATTTAATTTTTAATCTATATTTTTACATATTCTAATATATAATATATATAATTTATTAAAGTTTGATGGACTAAATTAGTAATGTACATCTTCTGAACTTCTTTTAGAAATTAATTTAAATATTTCATTTTAGGTTTACTAGATAATGAAACTGCTTTCTTAATGTCAATACCGAGATGTGGAGTTAAAGATGTAGAGGGTGATAGTTCAGACAGTCGATCTAAAAGATACTCACTTCAAGGTAAATTATTTAACATAAATAATTATTATAATGAAATCGTATAGATATTCAATATTTTATAGAATACTAGACAAAATCTGTTATAAATTATCAAACTCCAAATTATAATTTAATTACAACAAATTAAAGAAATAGCATTATTATAAAAAGTCTATTCTTCATCAACTATTGATGATATAAGTAAATAAACTATTCGCGTTTTAGGTTAATGTTTAGTTATATAGCTGTCGATTCTAGATGAGAATTGACGTTAACCAGAGTTCGCTTAGTGCTATTTAGAAGAATTTAAACGAAGATTCTATCTTTTTTTGGCAGTTTTAAGTAAAATTAAAATCTTTATTTAAATTTTCCTTGAAGAGCAAACACTTGCTTTTACGAATATGCAGTAATATATATCATCGTCGTCGTACGCGAAAATTCAAAATTGTCGAAATGTAGACTTTCAAAAAGATTTTTTAATTCATTTGTATTTATATTTTATATTATATAAACTATTATTATTTAAGAATCTAATATACACATACGTATTAAACGTTTTATTGTATATTTTGACTATAGAATACATAAAATATTAAAAAAATATTTTACGAAATGTATAAAACAGAGAAAGATAAAACGTTGATGATTTGTTCTTATTTCCCGAAAGATTCTTATTTTTCATAATCAAAGTGATTGACCATACTAGGAAAATAGTGGCCACTTATGTAACTTATTTTAAAACTTGCATTGTACTATTAGCCTTACATTTGTTTGTCAATGGTCACGTAGCGGTTTATATGCCAATAAGCTTGGTTGCCACTATATTACGCACTCGCACCGCTCGACGTTTTTGCGTCTACATAATCAGCTTATTATTATGCTTAGATTCCTGTAATTATATTACTACTATGAAATTACTGCGTATTTAAAACAATATAAATGATGCTTATCAGCATGAAGTGTAATATTATGTCTCGTTACAAAGGTATTGTTCGTGAAGTTAATCATTGAAGATGATTTTATTAATTGTTTTCTCTAACAAAAAAATACGAAATTGTCTTAAATGTATAAAGCACTATATGTTATGAGTTTTAAGTTATATTGTGATAGTTAAATTTGAATCAATTATTCATACTTTAATGTAACTTAGGCACTCTTTCTTTTATTATAGTGGACTTTAATAGATAGATATATTATTTAAGCGAAAGGATAAATAATTATGAAAAAAAACTAATTAGAGGAACTCTTGAATTTCTATTTATCTACAAACTTAATCCATTTTAATAATGAGATAATGTCAAACAAACTATTTAGAAGAAAAAATAATCCTTACAAAATTTATGGTAAGACATCAAGTCTACTGTAAAATAAACGTAAAACTAGAGTACCAAATAAAATTTATTTACATAGCTTATTAAAGAGGCAACAAAATATGAAACAGAAAAATTTGGAGAAGAGAACTTAAGTTGAATTTATTATCAATTTTAAATGTTTTTGAAAGTATTAAATTGGGTTAGATGTAAATACAACACAATGAATACTTTTTATATAAAATTTTTTATTAGAATTGAAAATACACAGGTATCAATGTACAAAATAATAATAAGCAGTGTATCAAATGTCTCAGTCAAAAAAATATCTCAATCAATTTTTATGTACTTAAAAAGAAATAAATGAATTTAGAAGAATCAACTTTTTGTATAACATTAGCAAAAGGTATAAACATATAATTTTTCGGTTATTAAAAGATTATTATATTGATGAGATATGATTATATCGCTATTATAATGATATTAAAATGCCATTTATTTAGATTAAATAATTATCACATTGCATAACATCACAAATTAACATAAAAAAATTTTATATGCACAACAGATGCTTATATTTATATAAAAATAAGAAATGAAAATTCTACAAATTTATTGTGTAGCTATATATAAATGAAAATTAATAACTAATGAAGTACCTTTTATTTATCATTAAATAAAGTATTTTTTTATTTATCTATAAAAGATATAAAAGATGAGAATTATAAAAAACGAGTGCAGTAAAAAATTTCATGACAGAATATGTATATTCGTGAAGTTAAATATTTAGCTAAAACTACATAACCAAAAATTGAGAAGGCATGCTGAAGATGAGAGAAGATCAATAATTAATAATATAATATTTGATGGTTAAGTTATGTCTTTTGAAATTACAACTATAATCTATGAGCAAAGTGCAAAATTTTCTTTTACAACATATAAATTAAACAATGATGTCAAAAAATCTCTGATTCTTTAAGATGCTAAGCGTTATTTATAGAAGGGATTCATTGCCTCGGGATAACTACATCGTTCTTATAAATAGAATTTTTTATTAAAAGGTAAGTAAGAATCACATAGAGGAAATTAGAAAAGATATAAAGAGTAAAAAAATCACTGGAAAAGCAATATTATCTGCTTACAAACGAATTAACGAAATAGTAGAGATATTCACTGATGTAGAAATTTAAAATGTGTAGTTGGTAATTTTAATAAAAGTCTAGATATCCACAAAAAACATATGTGAATTAATTGATTTAATATTTAATATTTTAAAATATTAAATAATTTATTTAATTCAATATATATTACACCGTGCTTAACAAAATAAAGTAGATATTTCTTTTTATCGAAGAAATTGACTGAATTGGAAAAAGCTAATTAATTCATAATAATAGCTTTTAAACATTTGAACACTAAATACATAAAAACAATACCAGAATTTGAAGCCTAATTCCCAAGCTTCGTAAGTTCGTATGTAATCGTCTTAGAAAAAGATTAAACTTTTTCACTTAATTTTTCTTTTCTAAATTTCATTTTGACAAACCCTTGGCATATAAAAAGAGGCTGATTACGTGTTTGCAGCCCTGAATTCGAGGCGTGAAAAGTTTCACCCAAAGAATTTCTTGATATTTTATTTCATACTTATCAGATACCTACAAGGTGTATGTATAAATGAAAACAATATGTGCAATATGTGCATTATGATCTACCGTCGTTATTCGATTCCATAGATCGAATGCAGTAATATCTTTTCTTTAAAAATCATAATTATGTAGTAATAATATTTAATTTCATGAGTAAAGACTATTTATTTATCGATAGCTAGTAGGTATCGTCACATAGGTTTGTAAAAGATAAGAAAATAGTCTAAATTGTTACGAACGTAAAAATATTATTATAAAACTATACACAACTTACCGCTACTACTCGATCAAATAAATTATTCCCTATTAACACGTTTTTTTGTAACTTTTATTCCGAAATAAATTTTTCATATTAAATATATTTCCTTCAATGTTTCCTTTGAAAAAAATAATATATTTTCATATTTTAGAATATTTTGTATTGTATTAATTTCATTTTTTATTATTTTTATACCAGTTTTGTTATAATTCTATATTTTATTAAAGGTTCAAGATGGCGTGTTAAAAAACTTTCATATAAAGTTAGTAAATACCCAAGATTCTTAGCAAAAGAAGCTGTTGATAATGAGATCGCTAAGGCATTTTCTGTGTGGGCTGATTATACTGATCTGACATTTACTTCAAGGAGATCAGGACAAGTAAGAAAATCATCTTTTCATATCTTAGTACTATTCAAACGAGCTTTTAAATTGTAATTTTAAAAATTTCGAATTATCTTCATATAATTAAAAATTTTTAATAAAATTAGATACTTTAAACACCTGAAGTGAAAGGTATACAAGTCAAAGGCAATTAACTAAAAGACAGAGAGTGAAATTATTAAGTAGTCAGACTTTATTTTTTCTTATTGTCATCTCACTGTCAAGACGATATTAACCGACCATCTTTTATTATAATAATCCAGCCAACTTCAACGACTGTCGGAGGCATTTATTGCTCTTCTGTTACGTCTGTTTTTGTAATTCTTCATCTGCTTCTTGATAACATATTTCCCTTTTCTTTATAAATTCTAACTTCTCCGATAAATTCGATTAAGCGACCAAAAAAGTTTATAATATAATTAATGTTACGAATACTTTATACAACTCGTTCTTCAATCTAAACATAAAAAAGTATCTTACTATTAAAGAATGTTCCTTTATAAAAGGAACACTTATTATTTTTTTAAGGGAAGAGTTACCTCAACCTTTTAGTTGTTTATTTGAACTCTGAATTAGTATAACTATCTTTGAAAATTTCTTGATTCTTGGTTATTATACTATACAATGCGCAACGTTTCTCGGCATCTACGCGAGCGGCAGATGCCTTAAGAACGTGCATTTTTAAGATACGTATCGGATGTATGTGAAAATATTTCACAGAGTGAAACATCTGGATTCCCAACATTGCAGCCTCTTTCCCACTCTTGTAACCTACTCTATAAAGTATAGCATCTGGCATACTGCGTCATCAAACATTGTTGCATACATTCGTCTTATGCAATTTTGATTTTGTGGTCTATAAAACTATCAGTTTCTTAGCCTCATATGCAACTTAATGTCTTATCGCTTCGATAGCCTCGGTTTAGAGCATGCTCCATAAATGTCAGTCTAGTTAATCACCAACTCATCTGTCTCGTTCTAACGTATCACGTATTTTATACTATCGACACTCTTGGATAGTAATAACCTGTTTTCACCGTCGTTTGAGGTAATTACGCTTTGCATACTGACTTCATTCCACCGCTTAAACAATTTCAGAAACGTTTAGTACAAACCATACGGCCACTGTTCATATGCTTGTTTCTTGCTAATTTCTTCGGCTAAGCACTTCCGCATTTAGCTTCGATATTATTTCGTTTTCAGCTAATATATAATATTGAGGAATGCCGCCTCGACCAGACATCAAGCTCGATGACCATGAGTTTCGTAAGAAATTGTTAACAGAAATAACAGATGACTGAAATAAATTGGCACACTTCAAGCACATTCTTTAGTATTTAAAAGTCCAAAATAGCTTGAAATATTTACAACCCTAAATTTACGCTTTCCGCGTCAATGAAATCAATCACGTTATTATTTGTTACGTCCATGACGTAAATAACCCTTTTAGGCCTATACAGTTAAGTATACTAGCCTGGGATGGGCAACGGTCCTATTTAACTCGGTGGTTATTTGATAATTTCTCAATGTTATTAGAATAACGGTATAGATATTATTAAGACCTCATAAAGAAAAAAGGATGTTAGCACGGATACTTCATAACGCGACGTAGACTTTCATCACGCCCGTTAATATGGTAAGATTTAACGGGAATCCCACATGGCGGCGTAGATTTTCATCACGCCCGTATGGAAAAAGGAGAAGGATGCCCATATTACAGCGTAGACTTTCGTCACGCCCATTAATATGGAAATAGGATTTATAGGATGCCCATATTGCAGCGTAGACTTTCGTCACACCGATTAATATGGAAAAAGGATTAGTATGATAAAGCGTCGGGGAAAAGGGTAGAGTATTGAATCCCCTAAAAAAATATACTACATATTTTAATTTAAAAGAAAGGTATTTATTACTCATTTAATACAAGTCAATAGGTCAGCTGCCAGGTACAAGATTGGAAGGTAAACTCTGTTTTGCATGGAAAAATGCGCCCTTTTTATATAAAATTTAAAGCTCAGGCTGTATAGGCAGAGGGGATTTTTTTGGCTTTTCCCTGAAAAGTCTATACAGCCTGTATACAATTTTCATTTTAATTAATTTCTTAGCGTTTATATTTAATTAATTACTTAACTGCTTATAAAATTCGGTTCGTAGTCTCCTTTTGCATAATTGTACAGTTTTTAATTTATAGATTTATTAATATTTAACCTGTTTTTAGTGATATTAGTTAAATTAACAATAATTCGTGGATACAAAATTTTTTTCGGATTTTGTAGTAGTTATTATTTTTGTTATATTGATTTTTACTAATTTTCATATTAGTATTGTTATTATTATTACTATTATTATTATTTTCTATGTTTACTATTTCATTCTCTTTAATTGTATAGAAAAAATTATTAATAATGTTTTTTTTATTTTTGTTAATATTTACTTATTTCAATTTTTATCTTCCTTCCCTTTTTCTATTTTACTTCCCCTTTTGTTTATATTTATATATAAATATAACAAAAATAATCAGTGAGAAATGATAATAATTGTGGCATTTAATTTAGCCTTAGAGTATTACCTATATATGCTTAAATAAAAATTTCCATGTTATTAACTATATTAACTATATTGTGTTTCTTTAATAATTATGTTAGAGTAATTTATTATGGCTATAGTTTTATAATTTTATTTTGTTTTTCTTTCTTTTTTGATTATTTAAATTGTACCTTAATTAATTATGTAATAAAAATTAAAATAATATATATGAAAAATACTATTCCCTTATTTTTTGTGCAATTGTTCGGTCGCAAAATATACATGTGTGCATGTGTGGGTTCGCAGCTGTTCGCAGATACAAATACGCGTTGAGAAAAAAAAATGTCGTTGAGTATATATGTGTACGGCGTTCGGCTACTTGCGAGTGCAACTACTCAATACGCGTGTGAGTGTAGGCTTCTGGCTGGCTCCAAAAACTGCAGGTATAGTCATGAACATGTCATGATTATGACTTTTCGTCCTGACATTCCAGGCCTAGGTGTCGAATTTAGAATCTTTAAAATTTTCTTATTGGAGAGGGAGAGAATGAAAAAGGGAAAAATATTATTTTACGAAAAAAAAATTTCTTTTTACTTTCGATAATTTCAGTGAGATGATGTCATAACATATTATATATGATCCGCTACAATGTCGTAGTTTCCTGGGTCATGCGAAAGCATTCGCTCGACACATTTATAAATTAGAAAGATTGATAAAATTGTATTGACCGACTGATGTCACGATCTTGATTTAAGCTTTATATCGAGAGTTTTTACTACACCATTGTACAATAAAACATACTTTTTCCACAATTGCATAATACTTTTTATTTTCTATTATTCTATTCATTTCTATTTAGAGTTGCAACAGTACGGTTTCCAATCACTCGTCACTTATTTTTTTTTTTTTGAAGAACAAAAGTTTTTTTGAAATCGAGGTTGTGCTAAATATAGAATCTCATTCAAATATTCTGACACTTCTCAAACAATTACTGTTGTTATTCTTTAGTAACATGTTATTGAATTAAAGAAGCTTTATGATGTATATTGTGGGAGTTAATCCGAGAAAATATAATTTTTATGGATCAGTATGATTAACCTTCTCGATAATAAAGTAACCTAGCAACGTAAATAAATGCATTTGAAACAATTACTTATATGAATATTACTTACATTTTATTTCTTGTTTCCATTACAAAATGTTTTTTAGAGGCGCAGGTGATGATAAAAATCCTTCGTGATACAGATAGCCTAATACGTGCGACTCAAATTTCATTAAATTTCCATCTATCTGACATTATAAAAGTAGCTAAAAGCTTGCCTTTCGTGGATCATATTTCTTAATATTTGCCAAAAAAGTCTTTATGTTATATAATCTTTTATTTTTTGTAATATTATTATAATATTTGCAATTATTTTAAATTCAGTACATGTCACATTTTAACCTATTAAATTTGAAAAGAAATCTTATATGAGTGCGTTGGATTTTAGAATGCATGTAATTATTTTATGTATGTTAATATGTATAATGTATATGTGCGTCGCTAAAATAAGTGTACGAATGTGCGAGATAGTATGTATGGTGGTGATATACCTACACATAACGTGTGTGCAATCGAGATAAAGACCACACGTGCCATATTTCTACCGATGCGAGTGCAAAAGAGACCACGGACGCTGCATACACCAACGAAAGTGAAAGAACCGTAAGCGTCATATATACAGATGCGAATGCAATAAATTCCACGCGCGCGATATATGTTAATTGAGTGCGGAGAGACCGCATGCGCTATATATGTCAATGCGAGATTCCGTGTTAAGGTATCTCTCACTAAAGGGTACGCACTACTCTTGTCTGACTCGCCCAAATATACGCGATTTCCATCGTGACTTACACAACATGCGCAAACTCTCAACTCGCAGGTGTGTAAAGAAGTGCATGCCGCGACTCGTCGTCGTTTCGTTTCTGACTGACGCCGTATATTATAAATATAAGGGCACAGAGACCGTGACTTAATAATATTTTCTGAGTGAACGACGTGCATTAGTTAAAACTAAGTAGAATATTTAGGTTAAATTGTATATCATTTACTTAGGTTAAGTTTTCGTTAGACGTGTGTTAGGATTAGGCATGCATGTAACTTACGTTAAGATTTTCAAAATGTTCACCGCGTCAAACAACCCTATTTAGTTATGTTTTGTATTACATCTTTCTCTTCTTGTTAAACACGGAAATTTCGGATGCCACCCTTCCCCTATAAAGGCTTCGAATTCGATAAAAAATTACAGACTTAAATTAGATTATTTACTATAGTTATTTATTTATAAATTTCCATCAACTCCGTCGCAGCCAGAAATTCTGTTTCATTATCGGTATCAAAGCTGAGACTGCGAGGAGATGAAACCCGAAGCATTTAAGAAGAAGACAACAGAACGATCTTCTCTCATTACCGAACTGTTACGATACTTTTTCATGAGAAAAGTACTCAGCACATAAGAGATTAATTAAATTATATTCTTGTATTTGTAGAAAATTTATTTTCGATTCTCTTTTAGATCTAAATAAAAGTCACATAATTTTAATCATTAGCCATAATCAATTTCTTTCCTTAAAAAAATATCTCTATTATCGTATTCCTTCCAGCAACATTAAAGAACACTCAAATGTAAAAAAAATAATATCCAATAATTTTTCTTTGAAGTCATTATCATAATAGTTAAAAAATATGAATTACTATGAAACATTATGAACATAGAACTTAAAATTCTAGAGCTTTAAAATAGAGCTCGCATTATAATTAAAAATGGTACTTTTGTATATATATTTAAAATTCCTTGAGTATTTTAATGTATAATGCATTTCTACTCAAAAATATGTACTTCTTTCTTTTTCAAATAAATTTAATATATTTAATTTATATATAAATTATAATTATATAAAATTACATAAAAGTTCAATATATTTAGGTAATTTCTGGATTATTAGTTTTATGTTTTGATTATTCCTGTTAAAACGTTAAATGTGATAAATTCTACTTAAATAGTTGTCTGAATTACAAATCTAGGGTATGTCTGTTGCATTATTATTTTTAGTTTATTATATGATTAAATAAAACTATAAAAGACTTATATTATTTATATTTGATGGTATAATTCTTGTCAAAATTATTTTGCCATTTATTTTATTTATTAGAAAGTTTGAATGTAATATATATTTATGATCATAATGTTTTTATGAGTTACTATCGTTAATATCTGTCATATGTAATTTTTTTATATATTTATTATTATATTAGTTTATCACATTAAAAGGTGGATGAGATTTATATTTATTATTTTAATTATTAAATTAATAGATTAAATTTCTATTCAGATACTTATTTTGGTTATTCAAAGAACTTGTAATTCTTTTAAATGTTACAATTCATGTGCAAAAACTACAATTTTTTTAATTTTTTATATTAGTCCATTTTTTAACGACATTACAAACTTAAAGTACAGTAGGATTTAAAAGTTTTGTGATACATTTTAAAAATTGTGATTAATCCTAACTTAACTGTCCTAATTGTGCTTTTCAATCAAGGATAGTGAAATCTTTTATTTGTTTCTGTAAAATTTGACCAAATATAGGAACCAATTATAAATATACCGTTTAATAAAATTTGTATACATGCATGCAGAATTCTTATGGTAGTTTTAAGTTAACTTATCACTGCATCATTCAAAAACATTGCATGCATGTCCAAAAATTATTGAAATTAGTGTTTACATAATTACAGAAATATCTCAAAAATGTTACATAGTAATTTAATTATGTTAAAGTTGCTAAAAATTGCAAAATTAAATAAGTTCTAAATTAAAAAATCTGCTAACTATTGTAATGTGAGAAACTATCACGCAGGTTTATCTGAAGTCACCAATATTTTTTTAGTATAATTACAAATATAACAGAAACAATTCTGCGAAATGTCAAAATTTTTTGCGTTCTAAACACTCTATAACGAGATTTCGTATAGTTTAAGGACAAAACTATCAAACGTATTAAGACTGCACAAATGTTTTTTTGTAATTTTTAAATTTTTAAATATTTACTATGTAAGCAACACTAATTTGTGCTGCTCATTTTCGATAGGCAATTAAAATTTACAAGTTCAATTTTAAGGTATAGCACAACCAATTATATGAACTAGAAATAAACCATTACGATTAGCATTGAAATAAAACTGTAAATGTTGAAGGTTACTAAAAATTTATATTCCTTAAAACGAGAACTTGTAGTACAGTATTTATAAATGCCATGGTGTCAAAATTTTTATTTCTTTTTTTAAATTAATGGATTATTAATATTTATTAATTAAATTTAATTTAATTAAAATTGATTCAAAGTTATAGTAACTAGATTGAAAAAATGAAATAAATAGTGGCCAAAATTAAATTTTAGTTTTTAAACTATTAGAAACTATTTTTAATGAATTTTAAAGATATATAATATTTTTTAAATCATATAATAGATTTATCGGTAGTAATATGTGCTCAAATAGCATCTAGTATGAAATATAAACAATTTTTTAGTTTATACGTGGTTATTTGTTACTTAACATCAAATGATGTTAAATTAAACGAAACTAATTCATTTTAAAACAAATATAATATTAAAAAGTCTTATTTTTACGTCTATCTAATTTTTTCATTATGTTTTGATTTAAAATAACTTTTGCAGCACGAAATAAAAACAAACATTTTTCAACGAAAACGTTTCTCTACGATTATTTTAGTATACTTAATTATTTATTTTTGCTTCTACTTCTTATTACTAGTCATGAAATGCATCTACAGTATGAAATTTATTATGTCAAACTTGCGAGTATGTTGCTAAACGTTCAAGCATGCTTAAAATATTCTCAAAATTATATAAATTTTAAATAATTAAATTTTTATAATAAGCACTAGTTTAAACCTATTGTCTTTTTTAATACTTACTATGTATCAAATCAAATAAAGAAAAGTTTTGACGCGCGCCAGTATAGCTACGACACGTGAGACCGCGCCGAACGAATTCAGACCGGAAAGGTGACTTATCGGGAGTCGATAAATAAAGAAATGAAATTGATGAGCACCGAAGAAGGGTTTGGAGTTTCCCACCAAGACGCAACCGTGGTGATTGAAGCAGTGTGACTTCGAGCCGACGTGGCGGAAAGCACCCCAACGTTAATCTAGCAGCTTCTCTTGATGCCGCTTCATAGTGGCGGGAAAACAAGCTTTCGCCTATTGGAGCGGCGTGTAGCGGTGGGAAGTGCTTAGAGGCAATTGAAGCAGTGAACCTCGGCTTTTGATATTTGAGAAACACGCGTTGAGGCACAGTTCAATTGTGCGGGGAACAATGGAGGAAAGATGACGGACCAACCGGAAATTTACCGACTAGCTGGTACGCTTTTTTAGCGTAGACGTTTCTTTCTTTTTCTTTTTGCTAGATATCCTCTTTTTTCGATACGATTCATCCTTTTGAAGACAATGTAGTGAATAAATAATTAAAAAACAAATACAATAATGGAGGAACAAACTACTCTTTTTAGGATAGGTTTTACTTACGGAGATCAGGTCAACTTAAAAAAAAAGCTCAGCTAGAATGGCTATCACCGAAACTGCGTGCGAAAGCGCCCAGCTACCAGCAGAGTTAAGATACCACTTAATAAAGGACAAAGGCAAACCCCTAGGCGGGGAGCTTCTCCCTTTTATTAGTTTTCAACTTTACATATTAATTTTCGTGCCTATTATAGATTATTTACAAATGTATTATTAAATAATATTTGTTTCTCGCACTGCCTATGCTGTACTTGCGCTCTACATTTTATACACTATTTAAGAAAGTACTCGTAGTATATATTTTAAATTAGCTATTAACTATATAAGTTCAATTTTAGTACATAAAATTAATTGCTTATATTTCAATTGATGCGCGCTAGACGCACCCAGCGCGTTTTTTGGAATAGCGCATTGAATGCATTGTGATCATGCATTAGGCCTCTAACAGTACGGACAAGGCCATTTTTCAAGCACTTGTCCTTGCGCTATCCCCGAGGAATTAAAAAAGAAAGAGAGAACAACAACATACGAAATCAGAAAACTCGCCCAGGTCATGTCCTCCATATGTCCTTGATTTCCAGCCCATCTGCCTGAGATAGGTTCGCCAAGAACTGCACATTGATTGGGCCTGGCGGTTGTAGAGGAATATAACGCGTTCGAATTGGTGCAGCGTTGTTTCGAACTAGAACTGAAAGAAAACAGCCTAGGGGTTCTCCATAGTACCAGCCAACACCATTAGCAACAGCTCTCTCACTTAGTCTGAGAATGGAACTACTTGGATATGCGTAGAACCATCACTGCATCTTATCGATTGAGAAGTTATCGGCTTATTCTTTTTTTTACTTTTCTCTAAATTATTCATCAACCGCCCTTGTCAGAGCGATCTATTGTAACCCTGATGCAACTATTAAAATTGTTCATCATAGACGATTTCCTTTTTTAAGGAGAAACTTTTATCTGCCCTTCTCAGAGCAAAGAGGAACATGGCTAATACAAAACTATTTCGCTCTTGTATACAAGTTTCGGTGACCTTTAGCCGTAAAGAACAGTAAAAAGAACAGATTATCGAAACTGTTATTTAAGATTGTCTTCGACTTCAAAATCAGCCGCCAATTTTTCTCACAATTATCTTTAATATTATAGATTTTAATATTATTAATTTAATATTATTCTTATCTTTATTGGGTTCTGTATTTATGCAGAGAATAAGTCTAAATTATTTTTTGATTTCTCGATTTAAACCTTTGATATATATTTAGAAATACTTTATATAGAAATAAACTGTTTATAGTTTTAGAGAAACTTAAGAAATATTATTCACCAATCTATTTTTTAAATAGTTTTCGTTATAGTATAACTAGAACTCAATCATACCATTTATTAACATCATGTATTTACTACTTATATTTTAAATTTAACATAATTAAAAGAGTAAATTGTTATTTATATTAATATAAATGTGTATTATTGAATAATACAATCATATTATTTAAAAAGGTTCATATAGAAATCAGATTTGACCGTGGCGAACATGGAGATGGTGATCCCTTTGATGGACCTGGAGGTACACTGGCACATGCTTATTTTCCTGTGTATGGAGGTGATGCACATTTCGATGATTCTGAGCAATGGACAATAAATAGTTTCCGAGGTACAAATTTATTTCAAGTAGCTGCTCATGAGTTTGGCCATTCTCTTGGACTTAGCCATAGTGATATAAAATCAGCTCTTATGGCACCTTTCTATAGAGGATATGATCCAGATTTTATACTAGATAAAGATGATATTATGGGAATACAGGTCATTATTTAGTTATTATCAACTGATAATGAATAAAAGAAAAATTATGTAAAGAAACAAATTTTTTATAGGCTCTTTATGGTTCGAAAATTAATAATAATGACGGAATGAACGTTTATCAGCGAACTTCTAGTATACCTCCACCAGATACAGAAAACTCACAACTTTGTCTTGACTCTAGAGTTGATACGATGTTCAATTCTGCAGAAGGCTTTACCTATGTTTTTAAAGGTAAATAAATTAGATTAATATCAAAATACAGAAAAATATTTTAAACATATTATCAAACTATATATTCAAATTTTTAGATTTCTATACAAGAATTGAATTAGCTCATATTCATTGTGAAAAACGAATATAAATTAAACTAAAATATTTCTTAATACATTAAAATTCAATGTCTTCCAATAAAACAACAAATCTTTGATAAAATTTTATAAACTAAATGAACAGAAATATATATTTTTACAGTGTCATATTAATATTGTTTAATAATTCTTATAACATAAAAGCTTTTTTAATTAATATAATTAATATGTGATCTCTCTCCTGCCCTTGGCGACAATTTTTACGGCACCTATCCTACTTCCGTAATGACGGTTTTTTACGTACCACATTCTATATCACGGAGACAAATTTTGTTATGCTATATAATTAATATAAATCTATATTTTCTGACTACAACATTTTTCCAATGGTTTTAGAAATTAAATGTGAAATAATTACATGGAAAAACATGTGCCCTACAGTAAATAGTAATCATTATTCATTAGGTAATACATGATTATCTATTTGCCATAATTTAACTGTACATAATTAATTACAAAATTGTATATGGTATTTGTAATGAATTATATATAATATATCAATATATTTTTAATTTAATAAATTTGCTTAAAACTTTATATTTTTTATAGAATATATATATATATATATTATGTCTGTGTATGGTAAGCCTAGTTAACGATATGAGTCCTCTTCTCTTTTTGTTTCTCTTTGGAGAAATCATCTCTCTACTATTTGAGTCCTGATAGGTTGAAAAATAACAAGATTAACGAATTCAGTGTAGAAGTTTTTATTTATTTTTCGCTAGTCTAGAGGATTTGGCAGGAAAATGTAGCCAGGGTGCGTCGGAGATATCCATTTTAAACAAACGAAATTTAAGAGACTGACAAAGTCGCCAGAAGTGCTGCTTAAAACTCACGCGATATAATCTTAACTTAAATGTGTTTGACATAGACCTAACTTAATCATAAAAACGTAAACTTCTATTTAACTTATAGTCTAAGCTTAAACTAAATATATACACTTCAAATAAACGTCAATTTTGTTACACAAAATGAGCATGATGCGGACTAAATATACGTGATTCTGTGGAAAAACGGATCAATGTGATTTCCATGCCCAGATGAATATATTCAGTTGTCGTCAGCGAACTGATTACCATACTGATTACCGTGGCATAGAATGTGGTAAAAAACCGTCATAGCAGAAGTAGGATAGGTGCAATAAAAACTATCGCCCAGGGGAGGAGAGAGATCATTACCTAGTCGTTATCTGAAGCGAATAAAAACGAGTCGTCGAATATGCGCCGTTAAATTATCATAAGGGAGAAACTTCTTTGACTCTCAAGTGCTCGTCAGAAAGCGGAGATTGCATATGCCGCCGGGTGATGCGCGTTGCACTTTCTCTTACATGCATCAATGCTTTGATAGGACAAGGCCATTCGTGTGAATGGACCGATTGGCTCGATCGTCTCAATTAACCTTTTTTTTGTTTTTGGCCTTGAAATCATCCTAATAAGAGTGGTTTGTTTCTTTGTTATTTTATGTTCGTTATGTTATGAAAAGGGCGGTTTATGATGGAAAAAAAGGTTTTCCTACAGGTAGAAGAAAAAAAGAGAAGATGTTTGCTCTGTCACGATCCAGCAACGGTACATCTTAAACCGTCTCCGTTGTCCGCATGACTGATCCTCGGGCCTTCGCGGCGCCTCCTCTCACTCCTTCAGCTTGATCTCATGCCGCGCCAATGTACGTGAAAACGATTTCCGACCGTTCTACATTAAGCGACGCCGCTCGGTCAACGCAGAGGTGCTCGCAACTACACCGGCCCGAACCGACGCTTCCCACCGAAGCCACGCCGCACCAATCATTCAAGAAATGCTTCCCGCGCAAGTCACGCTACTCCAATCACCGCGGCGGCATTCTGGCTGGAAATTCCCGGCCCCCTTTCATCGGCACGCGCCGCTTCACCTCAGTTATTTAGATGTCTTACGATACGTCACCTTCTCTGGTCTGGACCCGTACGGCGCGGTCATTACGGGTCGTGTTGATATCAGCGCGCGTCATCTTTGTATATATCCACGTGCTCTTTCACTATTTATTTTGCAAAGTTGTTGTATACGGCGCTTCCACACACTCACTAACACTTTGACTTTTTAAAATTCTCGATATGTGTTGTGCTGTCTGTCACATTTTTATCGTATAAAATTTTTGTAGAAATAAATTGAAAAAATTCATTAAAAAAGTAATAAATTATCTAATACAATATAAATGTTAACTATCTTTAAATTTAACGAGGGGTAAAGAGAAAGACAGTGAACAATACAAGTAAAAATACCGCTAGAAAAACTTTTTTTTAGAGTAATTGCTCCAAAAGTACTAACAACTTGACTCTGTTTTCTTCTTTTTCAATTCCTTTAGCCGCTGCGATCGTAACGTTCGTTGAAGACGTTCCTGAGCCTATACTATCCTCCTCTATCTGAGCTGCTTACTTTTACGCTAAGTCGCCAATCTTCTCATAATTCTGCATTTTCGATTCGCACCTGAAATATTTATTAAGAAGGTCATAATACCGGTTTTCTATCGAACAAAGGGTAATCGACGTTTGCGGTTCTAATATAAAAAATATATATAGCTATGAAAACTTTTAGTGATTTCATCACTTTCATTTTTTCATGAGATATTTATGGTTTACAGTACATTTATATTCATGTAGACTAAAAATATATTTTCTGATTTAGAATATTTATACGTCATGTTAAAGTTCTTTTTATAACATCAATTATATTTTTCCTATATTAACAAAAAAAAAACAATGTTCTTTCGTCACATTTCATCTTCTTAAATAATTAGTTTTATTTCCATAAAATTCGTTTTTATTATTCTCTGCGAATCCTCTTTTATCATTTTTCTAAAACACATTAGAAATATAATATTACAACTCACAAGGATTTGTTTTAAAATTAATGTATATAATTTTGAATCAAAAACGATGAAAAATCCCTATAATTAAAAATATTGCGTACATTTAGCCGACTCCTAATGCTCTTAAAGCAAATATAAATCAATGATTTACCAGAATACTCCATAAAATAATTTGAAGTGACATATTGAATATCATTTTCATTAATATTACAAATTTTTAACCAACAATTTTTAAGCCGTTTGAAATTTGACATGATTATCGTTCTTTTATACTTTGTAATATATGAATATTTATTAATCATATTAAAAAAAATTTAATTCTATATTCTACATTATTATATACTCTATACTAATTCGTATTCTATACATTATCTTGGAGCATATTTCTTTCTAGATGCACTAAATTTATTATCGTAATGCTCGACTGTTCTTAGGTGGTAAAAATTTATTTAAAAAAATATATATTTTTGTAACTTTTTTACGTTTCGCATCTATCTAAAGCCTTTCCTACGATCAAATAAGTTTAAAAAATGTTTGTAATATATTTAAAAACAAAACATGAGGAATTAAAAATTTTAAAACAGACAGTTTAAAGTTAGAACAAGAGTCCCTTTAATATTATGATTATTTTTGAATTTATTAATTTTGTGTTTTAATAAAAGGTTATTACTATATATTACTGCACAATATTAATTTAAAATGAGTAGTATACGGATAACATAAATATGTATGGTAATATATTGTAATTCTTGATGGAAAAGCTACTAATAGTCTACGTGTAGAGATCATTGATATTTTGTACGCATAAGAACGAAAAGTATGCGATAAAATATTTCTAATGAATTAAAGATCTTTGCTTTATTTATGATGAATGAATCTATTTATTATTAATTCATTAATAATCTATTAATAATCCATAATCCTATAACATTAACCTTTATATTCATACAACTCAAAAAATTTTAATTTTCTTCAATTTTCAAATCAATTTTCTCATTTAAACAACCAACGGAACGAACTATAACAAGGATCCCTAGCTGCACCAATTTATTATGCTTACAAGTTTTTTTAGGTAGTCTATATGAAAGTTAATTTTATTTACAGGCTACGCTAGAATACATCGGTTTCGTGATCAATTGAGAATATATTTTAAGGTGTGTAAAATGTCTTTTTGACTTCGCAGCGTCATACCGATCTTCAGAGACCATAACACAGTAGGTTTAATTTAATAATAATCAAATAAAATAATTTTTAAAGGTATGTTTTATTTAGATTAATGTATGTATCTTCACTTTTAAAACTCCAATTAAAATCAATTTCATCCTATTTCTTCGTAAAGATAACCTTTAAGACTTATAAATTTTGATACATATAACGATCTATTTTCTATGTACATAAATTTTTACGGATACTTTAATGTTCACTATTTTAGTGCATAGATACCTTTCAAATAAACAAATCAGAATGAATTTGTTTCAAATATTAGAATTTGATATATCATTCCCAATTTAGTTTTTAATGTTAATTTATAGAAATTAATTTATTATTTATAAAAGATTTATATAATTTTAAAAAAATATATTTTTTATATACTTAATGTTTGAGTATTTCGTTTACTACTCGAATTAAAATATCTATAAATAAAAAAATCAACATTTCTACGTAATGTATAACAAAAACTATTTTTTCATCTAGATAAATTTTTCATATCACATTGATCGAGGTTTCTTATTAAATTTATTATGTTTTTACTACAATGATCGTTAAAATGACATAATTTACATATAATATTTACTCTTTCTTTATTTTAAATGGAAAAGTTTTGAGTTTGGAAATAACGCTTATCCTTTTTAAAATTTTATCTTACAAAATCTATTCGTGCAAAACCTATTATTGAATAGACGAATTATTGTAATAAATCACTTAATTTATCTGTCTGTGTATAAGAAGATCAGAGTTATCGATATCTATGATTATTTGAATATAAGAGGCACGTGCGAATGTCTTCATTACGCAATACATCAAACTGTTAAAAGTGTATGCCCGATAAAAACACGTGTGTTTGAATCTTATAACTCAGAGCCATTAATATTTAACTAATTACTAGGTATCACTATGAAATTGTGTATGGTAAAGCCCACGAAGCATGGCTGATCTTTGTTTATCTTTTTGCGAGAAAATGATTTTGACAGACTTGTAATTAACTTATTATACTTGTCCTGCTCCCGTACAATAATTCTTTTAGGCACATATTGTAGAGGATTACGTATTGAACAAATAAACAAATACATACTGAAAATGGGGTGAGGAAAATGCATATACTTTATTCGGTGTTGTTTACTAGTTCTATCAGAAGGCTTGATATCTCCATTGCACGCTATGATGATTCTATCTCTATATAAAGTTACTCTTCAGTTACCTTTATTAGATGTGAAGAGTACAAGTTTTACGTATCCAATAGTCATGGTATTTTGTGCTTTTCCAGAGCTTCAAGATCATTTTATCGACATCACATAAAAATTACAGTTTCAAACCGTCCATTAATACTGACATTCCTAGATTATTGATGTTGATAATGTATAGCTTATTAAATAAAATTTTTACCGTAAGTATTCTTAAAAAGAATACAACAAATCTTCAGATACCGCCCATAAGCTCTGCTAATTATTAAATTCTATATATTTATTCACCTTAAAGTTGCGAAACTTGCATCAGAAAATTTAATATTATCACATAACTTATACAGCTATTGCACCTAGAAAAACGGCTTCACTTTAAGAATATCATAAACTTTGGTTATGTTTAATTTTCTGTCACATTTACGAATACAGCTAGCGTTAATGTTGATTTTTTATTAAAAGATATTCTAATTCTTCCACTAGCTTGACTAATGGAAGCATTAGAAGTACAGCGTCTGTAGAAGTTCATTATCTTCCGGAATTTCTTCAGATTAATCACGGTCGCAAGTTTTGGATGATGTAATATTTGCAGAAAAGACTAGAAACACTATGCTTTGTAATTACCGAGGATAAATAAAAGAAACATGTGCCTATAACTTGTTTGCTTTATATGTATGGTTTATGCAATATGTTATATATTATCCTTGTTTATTTTAAAATTAGAAATATTAAATTTATTAATAAAAAAATTAAATGCACATTTATTATCATTTCAATGCAAAATAATATGTAAATTTAGTAAAATAGGAGCAAAAATAATATACTGATGAATATAAGTTTAATTTAAAATTACTGAATTACTTTTTTGATGTATAGTTAGAATAAAAGTGCATGATCTTTCTTCACATTTCAATATAAAAACTGTTACAATTAATTTTCATAAATTTTTGTATAAATTAGTGAAATTTTGATTATTAAAACGCCATGTTATCCATATAATAATTTGCTAAATAATAACTTACAATAATTTGTCATTTATAGTAAAATACTTTCATGTCGATAATTTTATAATTTAATTAATCTACAATATTTTTTAAATTAAAAAAATTTTTCTAAGAATCAATGTTGCTATTTATAAGTAAGCAAAAATGCTTTGTACCATGTAAGCAAAACTTTTAAATTATTAAAAGTTTTAAGTTACTTTACATACGTTATTTTTCGTAATTACGTAAAATATTCGATTAACATTATTGAATGCTATAAAATGAAAAATATTTTCTATATAAAATTTGTTTCTCTATATAATTTGATATTTTTGCTTATTCTAGAGAATAATAGACAAATTTTATGATAATTTTATAATAATTTTAACTAATTTATTTCCAGTACTTTATTTTCAATCAAAATCAATTTAAGAAAATATTTTTTTTTTGTGAACAAATAAATCGCAATTAATAAAAGTCTGACGTAATTTTTAACTTATTAAAGCATTTAAAATAAAATTAATTTTTTGCAATTCTGAGTAGTAATTTAATGTATTAATTTGATAAAAGTTCGATGGTCCCCTGCTTGGGGATTCGCCTTCGTTCCTATCAATACGCTCCAGTTGACCTTTTTTTATTTTAGTCCACCGTATTCGATATGTTGGTTATCGTCCGAAAAAAGCGGTATGTCTTCCATTTGCTAATATTCTCTACGTTCTAAGAAGTTGTCCATCGACGAATGGAAATTCCCCACCCCTTCGGTTCGAAACGTCGCTACGCCAATGGACGATTAAATGTTTTCTGGCCACTCCTATCCCAAACAACGTTATATGATCAATGCGGTGGGCATTTCCCACCATGCCGATCCAAAGGCACGCCACGTCAATTGCTAAAGGAACGCTTCAATCACCACGATGGTGTCTTCCGGGCCTTTCCTCGGCACGCGTCGCTTCACTTCACTTGTTTATGTGACTCACGATGAGTCACCTTCGCCGATCCGAACCACCACGACACGGCGTGATCATTGCGGGTCGTAATCACATCGGCGTACGTCAAATCAATATAGTACACTACATTATGCAGTATTAATAACGATTCTATCAAATTTTTTATTAAATAATATTATATATCCATACAATATTAATATATGTATGATTATACAAGTGTTCAGGAATTAATTCACGACCTGATTGTATAAAAAAATTAAATCAGACATACGTAGAGTTATAGCTAATCATAAATAAAACCAAAATTTAGATTTCTATATGATATACATATAGGATATGGATGCATACCTGCAAAAAATTGCAACAAGGCACGAAGATGTGTGGCTACAGCGTTGAGTAAACAGTAAGCCAAAAAATATGTTATTGTCCTAAACAGACCTGGCTTATACGATAAATTGTATTATGCGCTGTCACGGAGCAAGTATGACGTGGTATGTTATCTCAACAAGCGAATTTTGCTGGGTACTTCTTTTAGAAATAGACTATTACACTTTTATTTCTTACAATTTATTTCATTTATTTTTGCAATCTTAGATGAATATTTTTTTCTAATTCTTGAAACATGTAAAAATAAAATCAGTTAATGTATCTTAATTACACAGATCTTAGCTTATATAATTAATATTAAAGCAAAATAATCAAGTTACAAATTAATAAAATAACAATGAAAATTATTCAATTATTGAATAAAAAAAATAAATTTCTATTTTTGAAAAAAAAATTTTTTTTATATAAAATTATTATTTCTTTCATTAAAAAGAAAAATTGAATAGCATTTCAAATCTCCATATTCAAGCAAATAAATTAGCTTAAGTATACTTGTAATGAGGGACGTCTCGGTAATTATATATATCAAAAATTTATAGAGTGGGTTCTGCTCTCTTTAATCTTTGCAATAAAGTTGGCCAAAAGGCTGGTATGCTTATCAATTTGTTAATATTGATTGTTCCGTTTCCTTATTTGTTAATAATACTGAAGAAGATTATTATTATTATTATTATTATTATTATTGGCCTGTATATTATTTGATTTATGCACCGGGCATAGTAGATGGTTCTTTGATCATTCTAGTAACTGCTGTCACCACTTCGGGATGTTGAATCAGATCCCGAAGGACCCCTTGTATGATTCTCATCTTCGATTTTCGAAATAATGCTTCTGTAGGAACCTTGTTACTTGGACATCTTAGATTTGAATTAAAAAAGTTTGGACTTTAAGGATTAGTATTAATTAAACTTAAATTTTATCTAAATTAATTATGTTTTACGAAAGTGATTTTTATAAAATTTAATTACAAAACCTTATATATTAAACAATACAAAATCTATTCTCGCGAATATCACCGGCCGCGTATAAATGACTGCTTGAGCTCTAGAATAAATGATGTAATCAAGTGATATAAACTGGTGTCGTTACTTGTATCATACTTATATCATCGAAGTAGTTACTATCTTAATTTTGATTGAGTCTGGAGTCATTATAATGTTTTGATTTGTGATATCGGCTGGCGTGTTATTTTTTTCTTCCAGGAAGTTAAGTTTTTGGTCACATGAATTATCGAGTACAGAGTTTTATGATTTGATTTCTAAGAACTGACGATTCTACGTATTGTACGATTGTTTCACTAACAAACGTTAATTACAGTTACATGAGTAGAAGATATCAACTGTTCGCATGAAATCGTAAGGTTTTTAACATTATTTCAATGCTAAGATTCGTTTTAGGTTACAAAATTTCGTGGAAAACGTGTCGATTCAAGTCGAAGATTAAGATGGTCGCTTGCACGTATATCTTCTTAGTATTATGTCTTATGGTGTTCGATTACTTTAGGAATTCTAGCTTTCAATCATTAAATATGGCTTATACAATGGCGATAATGAGAATCTAATGAGAATGTGCTGACGTAATCTATCGGGAGTTATAAAAATTATTTTTATATTGAAGGTCTGACGCGTGTCGATTACGTATTACTAATGTTATATTCACCATGAAACGCCTTAATTTTATGTATTAATATTATACTTGCCATTAAACTTGTTGAAACCAGTCGAAGGTTTCTTTTATTACTTGCACATGTCAACCTATTTTATTTACATAAGGAAATATGTATTTGAAATAAAGTTCTACAATTATTTTTATATTTAGATTTTTAAGTAAATACGTGTAATGCAACTGTTGATCTACGACGCAATAACTTTTATTTGCGCATGCGTTATTTTTTCCTGTTTCTTATTATGAAGCGCCGACTGAATTTGATGTATATTATGTTTTGGTGTCGTAATAAAGGAATTTCATAACTTGCTACTTTAATTCTTTGTTATAGTTTGAATTTTATAAGGACGTTTCAAACGTCTCACTAATAATATACGGACAAAATTTTTTAAGCTAGTTCATACTCTATTTATATTTTCCGATTGGACTTGGTCAAGGTTGATATGCCTAGTGATTGGTTAGTTTTACATTTTACCTTTTTTTAAAATTGCTTCGATTATCAATTTGTTAGTAGGAAAAGGACAGCGTTTTACATATGTATTAGATAGGTTCCTTCACCTAATGCGATGAATGGTCAATGCCTTTTAGATTCGTTATCCGACTAGGAATGTCGACGTTGATCATCGAAGAACTCTGGGATGTATTTAGCTTCTTTTAATAATTCTTTACAGGTAACTTTTGTTGGAGTTTCAGATATCTTATTGATTTAATCGAACGAAGATTTGAATTAATGGTTAATTTATCTTAAGTGAGTTTAAAGGATTAGGATTTAAAAGTTTACTAACTAAGACTGTAATTTTCATTAAGTTTAATATGTATTAAAGAACGGCTGTTACTAATAAGTGAGTTACAAAATTATATATGTCAAACGGAACGTTCTCGTATGTATCTGGGACCGTGTGTAAACTACCGTACTGTACTTCTATCTTTAATCTGCAATGTGTCTGCATATCTTCCATTGCTCGTATTGAGCTTATATATCTTCGGATTGAGTACTTTCTTGATTTTTGTAGATCCTGGACTCATTATCTTATTTTGGATTATGATATCTGCTCGCAGCTTTATTTTTTTCTTCCAGGAAGTTTATGCATTTTTTGACTTGATACGTGATTTCAGCAATAACTTTTTGATTATATGAATGTTGACTATTATATGAATTTGCCACATGACGGTTTGTCTTATTTTTGCGGTGGTTTGTTTTTGCCTCCTGTCGCTCTTGTTGTCGAGTAAGCTCGAGGCCTGGAGGGACCCCCGCAGCGCCTCCTCATCCACTCCTTTTACTATTTTTACAGTCGAATTAGTTTGTCGGCCATAATTCGTTTAGGATGAAAAGGGAGTGGCTGTCAAAAAAGGGCAACAAATAAACATGCAGGATTTATAATAAAATAAAAGTAGCAGCTTTATTGGTTACCTCGATCACCGCAACTCACTGCTACAATAAGAAATTTACAACCGTTAATAATATTAGTCACGATGTTTCGGTCGTTGTTATAATAATCACGAATTGTCGAATACATTTACGATGTCGGCATACAACTTCACGGATTTATCGTGTACATATATTGGATTTTTGCATACAACTTTCACGGATTTTTCGCATATACACATTGTGTTTTGGCATATAACATTCACGGATTTTTCGCGTGTACTCTATAGTATTTGGAGCGCAATATCCGTGGATTTCCACATCACTCTCAAATCTGGTGCCCTCATTATTCCTACGGATAAAGAACGTCAGAATGAGAGAACGTTGCAAACGTTACTCTCGGAGTGGTCTGGATGGCGAGTGAACCGTTTCCGCCCAGGATGAGAAAGCGCGAATCGCGTCACTCCCGGAACACTCTAGGTGGCAAACAACAACTATTGCCCTAGAAGAAAGAGCACGAATCGCATCACTCTCGAATTGATGGAAAAAAATTTTTATGAATTTTACGATTTTGTAATAGAACGCATTTCTACGAATTGAAAATGTGATCATACAGTACTACGTATTGTATGTCGGTATCGCTTATGGTCATAAAATGTGGTTACATGAATCAAAGGTTATATTTGTACAATGCTAGGTATTGAATTTTCGCTTAAGATCATTAAAGTTGTTGACATAAGTCGGAGGTTAATTAATTTTGTATCTTTATTTAGTGCTGAGTATTGTTTCGGATTACAAAGGTTTGTGGAATGTGCGCTTACAGTCATTAAACATTTCGTCTTTATAATGCTGATGCTATTTTCCATGATGTTGGTTTACTCAAGTTCAAAGAATTCTGGATTTCGGTCGTTAAACGATACGAATTGAAAGTTGTACAAGTGTCATTTATATAATGCTATTATTATATTTACATAAATTTTATGCTACAAAATGTATTAACGCAATTTGAAGGTTACAATGGTTATTTACAGATTGAGAGTTGTACACGTGTCAGTTATATAATGCTAAAACTCAATTACATGAGTTTTATGGAATATAACTATAAAACGTGTTGACACAAGTTGAAGGTATCATTGGTCATTTACACGTATCAACTTTCTTAATACTATTTCATTTATACTATCAATATAATTATTTTGAAATTGTTTAAAACTAGAAATGATCGTTTTCTATATTTAGCTTTTAGGTAACTACGTATAATACGCAATAGATTTTACTTGACATGCATAGCTTTTTCGTATTTCTTATTACAACATAGTGATCGAAAGGCAATTTCAGGTTCTAAATTCTTTTATTATTATGCAAAGTAATCCTATGTCGTGGTTTCGTAACTCATGTTTTATTTTTCAGTCTTGACGTTAGATTTTATAAATATGTCACAATATATGAATATACAAATATAGATACTGGCAGTCGTGCGTTCCAATTTGCTTTAGCCTCGTAAAATTTTTTTTTCGAATTCCGTTCTTTTTGAATTTTTACGTTTCTGTTAGCTCTTAAGTAATCGTTTTTTAGGTGCTTTTAGAAATCACAAATTATAAATACAGTATTTTTATTTCTATCTAACTAAGTTTTAATGCAGTTGAACATAGTCAAACTATGTTGATAGCTTAAGTATTTTCTAATTGTTAGTAATTGTTCAGTTGCATCGAAAACGAATAAGTTTCCTTGAATAAAATTTCTTTCTCAAATTTTTTATTGATTATTTTATAGAATATTAATACAGTGACAAAATAATTATAATTGTTATTATATTAATTCAATTCATAATAATAAATAATTTTTTAGTTGAACAAAACCATATAGAAAACGAAAAACTATTAAACGAATAAAAGAGAAAATCGTTTAAAAATGAATACATAAATATTGTCTTATACAATTTATTTTATTAAATTGTAAAAAAACAAGCTGAGGTCGAAAATCTCAGTTCGAACAACTTCCGTACGTTACGTAAACATTGATATCCTATTGGTAGTTACTGGTATACTGCTTCAAAGAATGGGCTGCTTGACGGCTCATCCAAATGATCCATGACTAATCGGGATTCAAGGAGCAGTAGCGTCTTAACCTACGTCTAAAAAAAATCTACATAAAAATGTACAATTTATTTTATTTGTCTATATATATTAATAAAATTCTAAATAAGAAAATGACCTTTACATATTATAGTCAAATAACATAAATACATAAAATTACTAAAAAAAAAAGAAAATTTATTTCTTAATCTATTTTAAATTCAAGTTATTCTGATGCATTTATAGTACAATATCAAGTAAATCATATTTTTCTCAATAGATGAATATTATTGGAAATTAACACCCAATGGATTAGAAAGTGGATATCCAAGATTAATTAGATCCTTTTGGAATGGCTTACCAGGAAATATTGATGCAGCATTCACCTATAAAAATGGAAAAACTTATTTTTTTAAAGAACGTATATCATTAATACACGTAAAGTAGATCTAAACATTTTTAGTATTTTTATTAAATCATAGTTTTAATAAATATTTTAGGATTCAAAATATTGGAGGTATATTGATAAACAAATAGATGGAGATTACCCAAAAGATATTAGCGAAGGATTTACTGGTATACCTGATAATATTGATGCTGCTGTTGTGTGGACAGGTAATGGCAAGATTTATTTTTATAAAGGAACAAAATTTTGGAGATTTGATCCATCACAAAGACCTCCTGTTAAAAGTACATATCCAAAACTTATTTCAAACTGGGAAGGTGTACCGGATAATATAGATGCTTCCTTGACTTATCACGGCTACACTTACTTTTTCAAAGATAAAGCATATTATCGATTTAACGATAAAACGTTTTCTGTTAGTATTATGACTTTTTATTAACATATTTAACTTTTATTTGATATATATTTAATAGTTGCTTATTAATTTCACTTGTTATTTAAAAAAAAATCTTAGGTAGATGTTGCAAATCCAGCATTTCCAAGAGCTATTGCATATTGGTGGTTTGGTTGTAGATCGATTAGTAAAGGAACTTTGAATGATATGCATTGGTTATTAGAACATAATGGATCAAATTCCTCCTTTTATTCTGAAAATGTAAAAAGAGTTCATAGTTTAGAGCCAAATAGTGATGAGGAAGATATTGATGATAATGTTGAAGATACTATTTTAGATGCTGTAACGTAGAACATTTATTGTATTAATTACTTTGTAAACTGAATTTCTTTGTTCCTAGAGCATAAACACTAAATATTTGTACCACCGATAAAATAAACATTTTTTATTTTTAAAAGTTTTTACAATATGTTTTTATTTGACTTTAAATGTGAGTTTTTATAATGCATTTATATTCCATTTAGTATGAAACTGATCAATCATGAATTAAACTATCAATTGTGATTGATGACAGCTAACCTATAGAATCTAATTGCATGTTTATTTTAAACAAAATTAATTTAATCAACAGTAATATCAAAATTTTTAAGGATAAAATTTTTCTATTTTAATCTAAATTACATAAATCGAACTTTAACTTTTAGGTCTTTTCCATTCAATCTTTTTGAAGAAATCTTGAATACATATTTTTGAGGAAGTCTTGAAACATACGAATAGCGTTCTTCTTCAATAAAATTTGTTTATAATGTACATATTTTGAGTATAGATTTGATATAATTAGTGCTATAAATTACAACAGTTAATTTGTTACTGAATTTTTTGTCAAATTGTATATTATTTACGACACTAGACATTAACAGCGTATTTTTTATATACTTAATGTGAAAACAATTTAAAACATCAATAAGTTGTTAACGTTACCAAAACACATTCGTACAGTATCGAATTAATATTTGCATACAATTATTTTTGTATGTATTAAAACAAACTAATTATCAAAAGTAATTTTTTAAAATTATAAATAATGAAGTATATCTCCACTGACCTGAGATAGATGAAATCTCATAGCAATTTCGCTTGCCCATCGTAGCTGTTTTTCCTTCACGTACGTTAAGACGCTTCTTCCTCTTGTTTCGGCCATTACTTGTATTCTTGAAAACACTTCCAGTCGTCAAGGGACAAAAATAATGCAACGCATGTTAAGATATTATCAATTTATTTACAGCAATAAATAATAACTAAATAAATAATTTTTAAACGAGTCATCACATCGCATTTATACGTAAAAGCATGTGTACTGTTATCTTGCCTGGAACAAGGCTAAGATAAAATTAATGCCACAAGCATTCAATATTCTAGAAGATTTGTCGCTGTTTCGTATTCCACCCAAGAGCGCTTGTAAGCATCCCGTCCAATTAGAGCGCTCTCGCTTGAATTAATAACGCCTATATTTATTCTGTGTAACGTCCCCGTAATTTTTTCATTTCACGTCAATGACGCAATTAACCAAGTCATAAGACTTGAAAATAACTACTTCATAACTCAAGACATTGTTTACTTAATAGTAATGAAATAAAGAAACGGAAATCGCCTACGATCACATTGCTTAATAAAATAAGAAATATTAATGAACTACGCAATAAGATAAAAATATACGCATATGGCGCAGAGATAAAGATATTAATGTATCACACATCAAAGAACTGAATTATCAATATTTATTTAAAAACAAATAAATATGAAACAGATGTACAGAAAGCAGACTTGCGCGTGGAGACAGTCAAGAGGCCTTCAATTTATTTTGATATAATCCATATAAGATAAATCGACACAAATCAAGCCTCTTCCTAGAAATAATATAAAAACTAAAAGCGAGAAAGATAACGAAAATATACAAAGCTCATATTGCAGTATCGGCACGTGTAAATAGGTCTAACTTTCGAAACGGTAGAAAACAGACACTCGAAATATATTCTAAGAAACTTATGTAATCAAAGCTACGATTGTAACCTTAAGAAAAATACTCATGATCAAACAAAGAGGGATTGTAATTGAAACCATTTGCTAAGCCTCTTCTACGAAAATAGATAACTACTTGGAAATTAAACAAAGTGCCTCTGTAATGCAAAACATGTAAAATATTCCGACTATAAACCTCTCATATGAACCACTATACATAAACATCCTGTAAACGATAAGATTACACTTTACAAAAATTGTGCTTCAAATAAACTCCGCCGTAAAAACACCCTGTAAGAATAGAACGCCACAGATAACGACCAGCCAATAAGAAACAAGAAAAAAACAACACCAAGAGTATATAAAGAGACAGACGCATAATAAAAAAGAAGGAATAGAATATAGCAGTCCAGAAGTCAGTCAAGTTTCAATGTACAGCCCGCGATTTGCGAGAACAAATTAGATTCGTTTACATTAAATATTTTAAACTTGTAACGCCGCCTATTATAAATCCTTTAAAATTGTGAATAAATTTATACTTCATATTTAAACAAATTTGACGTTAATTTGAATTCCTTCCAAAAATATATTTCATCTTAGAGAAAACGAGTTTCCTAAACCTATAATCATTGAGGAATTCTTCAGGGTCCTGACAACCAATCCCTGAAGTGGTGATAGCAGCTACCTTTGAATAATTCAAATAGTGATTCAACATCCCACACAGTCGTTTTCGTATTACATTTTAGTTAAGTATAAAACTTTTATTAACAATAACAAACGTAATATTAAAACGGACTAGCTAAACTAACAATTATAAGGCACACCAGCCTATTCCAGCCAACCCATAAAAACTCAATTACATAGAAACAATTGGATTCATAAAAATTAATGCGTAATAAATTAGTGAGACGTTACGTGTGACATCCTCGAAAAGTTTTAACTTCATATCAATGACGCAATTTACCAAAGCACCTAACTTAACAATAACTACATCATGACTTAAGACATTATCTAACATGATAATAATGAAATAAAGAAACAGAAATCGCCTCCGATCACATTGTGCAATAAGAGATAAGGAATATTAATGTACACATATTGAAATACTGCGATCAAAGAACTGGATTATCTAAAAATGAATAAACATAAAACATATGCACAGAAAGCAGGCTGACACGTGAAGTCAAAAGACCCTAATATTATTTTATTTTAATCCACATACGATAAGTATAATACTAGTATTATAAAGTCAACACGAATTTAGCCTCTTCATAGAAATAATATTACGTCAGATAAAAATGTATAATATTCTTGTAACCGAAAGCGAGAAATCCCGAAAGATAATAAAATATAGGAAGCCCATATTAATAGTAAGAAATACTTACACATGTAAAGAGTTTAACCTTAAGTGAAAATCCTTGAGAGATAATAAAATATACAGAGCCCATTCTGTAGGAAATATTGACACGTGTAAATGAGTTTAACCTTCAAGACGATAAAAACTGAGATAGCCGAAATGTATTCTAAGAAAGCTTATATAATCAAATAAAGCTCTGATTATAACCATGCGCAAAATATCTAAATCCTAAGAAAACACTTGAAAATGATCAAACAAAAAAGGGATTATAACTAGAAGCGTATGCGAAGCCTCTTCTAAGAAAACATGTAATATAATCATTTTATTTCAAACTCAAACAAAGAGGCCACTGTAATACGAAATGGATATGGAAATGTAAACCGACTATAATCTCAAGTGGTGTCATGACACAAATTATTGAACGAAAACGAAAATGTGTAAACTTCCCATAAAAGATAACAAATCGCCATACAAGAAGAAACTACGCATCAAATAAACACCGCCATACAAGATGAAATTACACATCAAATAAACATCCCGTAAGAAATAAAACGCCACCAAAAGAAAACAGATTACAACCAACCAATCAGAAGCAAAATAATGACATCATCAAGAATATAAAAAGTCGGGCGCACACAGCAATTGATGACCCATTAGACTTTTAGACCATTCAAATACTCTACTTACACACATCGCAGCCCATGTCTTTTCGCGAGATCGAATTAAAATCGTTACACTATATTATATTTTAAAGTAATTGTAACGTTGCTCATTATATTTTAATTGTAAATAAATTTATATTGTATTCAAAATAAAGTCTCAATTCAATTTAAATTCCTTCTACAAATACATCGTCAATTTAATCGAGTTTCCTGATCTAAGATCAACAATCATCAAGGGATTCTTCAGGGTCTTGATGACAAATTCCTGGAGTGATGACAGCCTATAACAACTTGGATACAGCCATCCATTGCTACACCCTTCGAACACCAAGCCAGTTAATTATAAAATATTTTATTTACAATAAGGAACTAGCTGAACTAACTATTGTCAGACACACCAGCTTATTCTGGCCAACCTATAAAATTTCAATCGCATAAAGTCGATTGAACTCATAAAATTTAACGTGCATAAAATTAGTGTAATGTCACAAAAATAATATTGGTAATACTTATATTAATCTCTTATAAGATATTACGTCTTTTAAATTAAAAAAAAAATTAAGGAATTTTTTTATCTGTTTCATATTTTGTTTTTTATTGAAGTATTTTATTGTTATCTTTATATTTTTCTAAATTTGTTGCTTTGTTTTGTTTCTTTCACAACCATTTGTACTAATAACTTTCACACGCTATAACTACGTATTACGTTTGTGAATTATCTCTCAAAATATAATGATTAGCTCAAGAATAAATTACTCGCACGACAAAGAAAATATTAGAACAAACTAATTTGTCTTGATGCAATTGCACAGTGACTTAATATACACCGACTCTCTTACATCATTATTGTGATTCCTGGGGTCATTTCCTACGCTCTTTAGTAATTTTACACGCAATAAATTCACTAATGCTTTTATTTATAATGATATGATCCCCGTACAGAAGCGCGTTATCGCAATTCAGATAAGCACGGAAAAGTATAGTGATAGATACGCTAAGCGGAAAAAGGAGGTGAACGCTTACAAATAAGTTTTCTGTAAAATCTTACTAATACAGCCTCTTCACCCGAAATGTAGTTAATAATTTCCGGAAGCGTCAAGTGAAGAACCGATACTAGGGTACCAGGATCGTCGACACAAAACCACAGTCAACTTAACAACAGCACAGCAGAAGATTGCCTCTTCTCTTATGATTTAACGGCTCCAACCGAGCAAATAGAAGTTGAAGTAATAATTCATAGATAATGTGCAATCCGCAAATCCTATTGCGTACCTATCCCCATTCTAGTTTTTTCTCTATATCTTTCTAGCTAACGCACACAAGCCCGGGAGGAGCCGTAATATAATTCGTTACAATATATACAAATCATATCACTTGAAAAAATCATAACTCGTAAAAAAATTTTAATTTCTATGAATTTCTCTAATAAAAGAATAAAAATATGTAAAATTGGAAATAGTAATGCAATCAAATATATTCGAATGCGTGTATTCAAAAATATTACAAAGTAAATACACAATGTATCTGCAATATCCATATAATTGAACCAATTACACAAACATTCGATAAAGATAGCACAAATAAGAAAAATAAATAAGAAAAGAAATCGCATAAGCTCGCAAATATTAAAAACAATAAAACTAGAATATGTAAGAAAAAATTATAAAACTTCACAGCTGAAAGTGTGACGATTTATATGTAACAAGATATGTAAGATAAGATAATATAAATCTTTACCGTTTAAACTAACAATGATTTACATGTAATAGATAAGGTAAAGAATTGTAAAGATTAATCTCTAAAGTATGGCTAATATGTAATATGTAATCGTTATGACGCTTCAAAGAGATAGAATTAAAAAACATAAATATGGCAACTAAACTTTGCCGGCTTATAAATAATACAGAAATTCAACAAGGAACACTTCATAACGAATGAAAGATGATTCACCATTGATTAAATTATTACACATTTATACTTGAAATAACTTTTAAATATTTATTTCTGTCATTTTGTCTCTCTCTTTATCTCATCGTTACATATTCTTTGATATTAATTTAAATATTCAAAAATTCCTTTTATATTTATTAGATTTTAACGGACTGCAACCACGAGTCTCTAACCATACTGGTTCGTGTAACTTCGAATCCTTTTAACTCTTGGAGTAGTAAAAGTAATTGCAATTAGTCATACTATAAACCTCATATATCACGAACAAACGATAAACTGCTCAATGAAAGCTAAGTGTCAAGACATTATAGCGTCAATTATCTCTCTTATTTTTATCCTGCAATTCAAAGTAAACTCTAATTGAATAAAACTAGTCTTCTAAAAGAGATACCACTTTTTTCGGTTCTCTATTGTGTTGTCACACATATATAGATTAAATAATGGTTGATAATTAGAAATGTTTAAAGAAGAAACAAATCGATGAGTAAATGTATGAGTCATTCTATTTAATATCCTTTTGACGTTTAAGATATCACAACAATAATAGCAAAAATTTACAAACTGTTATATTACTAATAAGCTTTTTATTATATTAATAATAGGCTTTTTGCTATATTACCAATAAGCTTTATATTCAAAGAATTCTTTGTTAATTCAAATTAAGAATTCACTGCTGTAATAAGCGTTTTGAAGTTCAGTATCGCGAACCAATTAAAGAAAAGGACGAGAGAAAATAAAAGCAAACTTACTTTCAATTAGAACAAACAAAAGAAAATACATAACTTACTTATGTACTTATTATATATAATATAGCCTGGCTGGGGCTCGGAACGTACAATAAGGCATGAAAATACGCGATTATGTCGCTAAATATTGAGCGTCACCTCGTGATTTAAATATAATATTACACCAAGAGAATTACTTAAAATAAGTACTTAGTAGTTATGAACTTTAAGACCCTACAATGTACGAACGTTACTTACCTGATTTTTCGTCTTCCTATATGACGTGAGATGGAAACACTTAGCACACCACACTTTCTCTGTTTGCATTATCAATATTTAATATATGATAAGCAGTATATCAGTTATAACAAGCACATTTTTTTGTTTTCTTCTCATTTTATTTAATCTTACTACACTTTGCATACCGCACTTACTCTCTGTGCGTTAAATTCTCTACAAATAGAAACCCAGACATTAATTGGAAATGGTATTATAATGAACATGTGTGTAAACAGCTAGCACACTTAATACAAGAAGGTCATCATTTGGAACTTCATCAACAACGATTTTTGGTATGACTTCATATTAACTGTTAATGGATAATGTACAGCTAATTTATGTAGAATCTAGACAAAAAATATTAAGGTACGCTCTCTGCAGCTATTAACTTTGATATCTCAAACATATAGTAAAAAAAACTCAAGGTAATACAAAAGTCTTGGAGAATACCTGATGTAGATAGGTAAAATTTCAATCTAAATTGCTAAGACGAACTAGAAGAAGAACTTTATTAATGCCTTTGGTCTGCCACAAGTTAATAAAGTGGGACATTTTACCGAAGGTGTGCGAGATACAGAGAAAAATCAGCCAAGGAAAATACCGTACGTCTAATAGCTCAATAGCCGACCTAATCCGTATGGTTATAAAAAAATCTGCCTGTGCAATGATTATTGATACCCAACCGCTACGATAATTTTCGATTGATAACTGATACTGCATTTAGGACTATGTGGCAAGCCTCTATAACTAACTTCGTGAAAGCGTCTAATTACATGAATGTCCCATTGATGAAATATCCCATTACATGACCATTTCAGGGTATTTAGGGTATATTAGTTCTTGTTTATGACATTCGACCTTATATTACTACTTAAACTTTCGTTAGAACCTTAAGCAAGGTCCTAAAGGATCTCTTGTATAGTCTACTTTTCACTTTTTCCCCGGAAATAAGACCTAGAACATTTAACATTTCTATTTTAATGTTTAAATCATAGTCGATAAACCACCGCACAATATAAAAAGGGCAACGTAAGCCTAAAACGAATCGTACGAACTAAATATACGCTCATAGCTCTATCGTAGGTATAAATAGACGTTTCTCACTCTCAGTCGTGGTTGATCGAATCCAATCGCTCAGACTATCGGATCTGCCTGATCTTTCGTAAGAAAAATATTAGTAAGACCTAGAAATATTTTTTCTGACATTGCCTATTAAAACTATATAATTCGCTAAGATTTACACACCATTATATATATAATTTTCTTTCAAAAAAGTCGCTTTCCTTAAGTCAATGAAATTCTTATTTCTGCAATAATATTTTAACGATAGTTATACGAATAACAAAAACCTAATTTAACATATTACTTTATCCAAAATGTTATTAATGCTTAATGTGCTTAAATGCAAAGACCTCATACAATTTGAAATAAATTTATAATCGTACTTAAAACATTTTTCATTTTTAAATTTGTGCTATAGTCTTATATCATCACTACAAGTCTGACTGAACAATTTGAATACATTGTTAATCTTTTTCTGATATTGTATTGCGCAAAATCGTTGAATACATGGAGGTAAATCTTCATTATTTACTCTCCTAAATAAATAAGTGATGGCCGAATGTTGACACCTGCTTAATAATGCTAATAATGTTAAACATACATTATTAAACATACATACATACATTAAATTCAATTAACAAATAAAACAGGCATCATGTGCAAATTTTCATTATATTTCATCATATATAGTGTATTATATTCTCTATATAAATTTATTACCTATTAATAAATTTGTTTTGATGAGCTATATTTATTTCTATTTAATTTTTTAAAAATACAGTATTTTAAAATTACAAATATTTGTACATACTTTGCAATATCTGTCTTACAAATTTGATGTGTAAAAATATACTGCCACGATATCAGAATTATAAGATGTATAATAAATAAATAATAAAGGATATGCGTATGTAAATTAATTTTGTTTCAAATAATAAAGTTGTTAGGTCAACTTGCAATCACATTAAGTACATGGAGGTTGTTGTTGTTGTTGAGAGGGAAGGGGCGCTACAGTAGCTACAACAGTAGCAGCATAAGATGACGGATCTGATGGATCAAGTAAAGGAGGAGGTGGTGGCATATTACTTCCTCTTCCTCTTCCTCGACCTCTACCTCGTCCTCTACCACGCCCCCTCCCCCTTCCGCGTCAACTTCGTCTTTCAGGCATCCCTATATTGCTTGTAGTTTTCTCAAGAAAAGCTAATGGTCCTTGTAATGAACTGTTATTCACTCCTCCAACTGGAAATGTTGAAGGTCGAGAAGTAGCAACATTCCCTTGGCTTATGAATATGCTTTGAGGACCTACAGAAACACTCGTTCCTTGTAAATTTATTGAAGCAGAGCTTGCTGATGCTTGCTGAGTCTAAAAATAAAAATGGTAGAGTCGTATTATTTAACAAAGTGTATTAATTTACGTATATTCAGATATATAAAATTTTTCTAATATTAATGTTTAATAAGAATTACAGTACAAAGAAGTTTAAAATCTTTAAATATTTATTTTTACATATTTATAACTTTTAGTAATTTAATTTTGTAAAACAATATCATAGCTGAACAATGACATGCATTAAAAAAAATTTTTTTTTATTAAAATGTTTATATTTATAATAAAAATTATGTTAAAAGTATTAAATAATTATCTATTTCTAAAAGGCACAGATTTGCACTATCTGTCTAATAAATAATTAATATTTAAATTTTTAAGAAATTAAATTAACTGTTATTATTTTCAAAACTTGTATAAAAAATTGAAAAATAAATGAATTATTTAATTCATATTTTTGTTTAACTTCAATTTACTGTTCGTTATCAGTTAAATACATCCTTAATATCAACATAAATTTTTTAATTACTAATAATTATTCTGATTAGCATCAGTAAAAAGTTAGATTTTATTACAATAGTATATTGTTTGCGTAAGATGTTTTTACAATAGTATATATTTAAGAATAAGAGTTTAGATATATTTTAATAAAATTAATCCATCTTCGTAAAAAACTTCAAACTAAATACATTGCGAAAAATAAACTATTTTTCATGGAGCTTTGGAAAAAAGTTACAAGTGCTTCTAAAACTATGCCAATTATGTATTTTTTATTTTTATTATTAGAAAGTCTATATAATTAAAAAAGAACCTGGTTTAAATGCACTAAATTACTTATAGGATCTGCATTGTACGCTTATTTAAAAAAAAGATAATAAAATTTCATCAATAGAAAAATTGTTTATAAATATAACTATCAAACATTCAAAAACTCAAAATTTACATAAAGTCAACAGTTTAAATTAAAAAAACCTATTTTATATTTTTTTTATATATTAACTTAAAATAATTATTTACATTTGTTTTATGATATTAAATGTTTATTTAGAAGATATTTTAATTAAAGTAATGATTATTACAAATAGAAAGTAATGATTATGTTATAGCTATTAGTTATTGCTTTATTATTTCCACTAACGTTAAGAGTAAATTTAAGGTTAAACTTCCAAATATATGTTAAAATTTACTATTTCTCCTTTGCTTTTAGATAATTCAAATAAATATTAGTTAATTTAGCAATTAATCACACTTGATCAGATACTATTCAGTATCATCAATATTCAATTTCTACAAGAAAAAAATCAAGATTTTTATTCTTATATTTGCGACGGAAGAGTCCGTCGCTAGTGTAAAAGTGCAGTTTAAGGCAAACATAATGAGCGTGTGTGTGTGGAAAATGTCAACGGAACTCGTCAAAAAAAGATATAAATAATAGTTTGTAAGGACTCGCGGTGACGAGCTATGCCATCGAGCCGCTGCAGTGCGCCGCAATAGTGCCCGGCGCGCTACCCTCTCTACCGACTCTCTCGCAACATGCGCGTCTCTAGCCCGCATATCTCGCTCCTTTGTACCTTGGCCCAAGGAGGGGAGCCCTGTGAAGGGAAAGAAAAAGGCCCGCACACAGCAAGAAAGGATGGTTCTTCTCAAACTTCTACACGAGTCGGACTGCTTGAAGAGACTCATTCTCCGCTACCTCGGTAACGCTGTTTGACGTACCAAATTTCGTTCCTTACCCCAGTATCGTTGCTTGACATATCGGATCCCGTCCCCGGTAGCGCTTCTTAGTGTACCAAATCCGCTCCATACCTCGGTGTCATTGCTTGACATACCGGGTCTCATTTTCGGTAACACTACTTGGCGTATAGTCTCACTCCTTACCCCCGTGTTGTTGCTTGCCACACCGGGTCTTATCTCCTCGGTATTGCTGCTTAGCATAACGAGTCCGCTAATCGAATTACGGGAAAACCACCGCCATCACCGCAAGCCCCGCGACACCAATGTAGATATTAATAAAATAAATCGCGAGATAGAAAGTAAAAAATCTGTAGCTCTTTAAAACAAATACATTTAAAAATCTTAAATAACAAAAAAGTACCGCGTTCTTTTATTTAAAACACTTACTAGAAACCTGCAAAAATAACCCCTGTCCCGCCCAAGCTATTCGTAGCTAGAGTTTACTAAGTTAGAAATAAGTACCGTCGGAAGAAAGTTCTACAAGGAAAACCATCAGGCAAGGCTCAAATATGTGCCACTCAAACAGATAATAACGCAGATTACTGAGTATGGGAGACTCGGTAGCGAGATAGTAAAATCTTTGTTGCAGTATCTGTAAAAAATCTTCTTTATTCTTCAATTAGTGCTTAAATTTTTTCTTTTTATTCCGTACTTTTATATAAAGAAAATTTTAAAGATAAGAAGTAAAAAAATAAAATAATTAATTTAAATATTTTAATAACAAATGTAATCAAGTAATTTTGTTACATAATAGCAAAACACTTTCCAGTCAATTTTTATATTTTTTTAAATAAGTTTTTATTAAAACAATTCAAGAGAGGAAAAATTATAATAAACTGGTTATAATTCTAAATTTTGGATAAATATATTGACGTACTTCAACCTGTGGTAACCGCGCCGTGCGGGCTCGGATTTGTGCAATGATTCATCTGGTGTCCAACGCGCAACAAAGAAAGAATGCAATCGGACGTGTGCAAGAAGGCAAACTCGCATTGATTGATGCAGCGTAGATTCGGAGCGTAATGATAGAATTCGCCCTCGCGTTAATTGGAGCGATATCGTTTGGAGCTGTAACGGCGTAGCTCGAACCGCGGCGATGGACAATGCTTGGCGTCTATTAGGGCGGCGAAACTCGGATTTTCTGAATATAGAAATGGGTGTGGAGGCCTATGAGTCAGAGTGCGGAGAACAAAAAGCGAAGAAGGATGGATCCACCGAAAGAAAGTGGCTCTGCTGGCTAGCGGAGCAAACTATTCAGCAGTACTTACTTCTTTTCCCTGATATCCCCCGTTTCTCAAGAAACCGTATTTGTTAGAACAAAACAACAAGAGAACTATTCAGAAACATAGTCTTTTTAGAAATAGAAACAACCCGCCCTCATCACGGCGAACACGAAGGGCAACCTTTCCCATAAGATTCGGCGATCTTTGGTTGTCAAATGTAAAGCAAAAAAAGATCATCCAAACTAATGAAAGAACGTTTTAGAAAAGCGATACGTAATACCCAGACGAAGGATTGTAGCCTTTTCTTAGTATATATATTGTTCATACGTACTATAGAAATGCGTATAAAAATAGACTTCTTTTTATAATAAGATAACCGTAAAAGCTAATTATGCATTAAAAAAAATAACATACACAAGGTCTTAATAAATCTCGTTAAAGAATTATTTGCATTAATAACTAATGATTAGAACCTAAATTAAATATTTTTAATTCTAATTTTTTTAATTTTATTAAAAAGATTTTTCAATTATAATTAAATATAATCAAATATAAAATTACTGGTATTTCAAAATATTTTTAAAGCGTGGAATAAAAAATGATTTTGTTTTATTAGTGATAAGATTTTTATTATAGTATGATATCATTTAACTACTTTTTATAACATATTTTAAGATACAATGTAATGAAAAAACTCACTCCAACCTCGACGATCGGTGCACTCCCTTTCTAGTGCACTTCCACTCGGCTGATCTTTTTTTAGCTTATTTTGCGTTCGACTCGTCCTGAGAAGAGCGGTTTGTCACTACATTGTAAATGAATATTTTGAGTAAACTACATTGAGTAACTACATTGTAAAGTGTTCGTACTAAAAGGACGGTTTTGTATTACGGAGGGAAGGGATTGCTTCACAGTGCGCAAAAGAAATAAAGAAATGTAATAATAATGGCTCTATTCCGAACAAACCAACCACGTCCTGCTTTCTTCTCGATACTTGCGCGACTGTCCGCTGCGTCTTCGCAGTGCCTACTTACATTCTTGACTTTCGAGCACAACCGCCCCAATCATTGCGCGGCGCTTCCTCCCTCTACTCCACGCCGCGGCAATACATGGGAAACCGATTTCCCGCCAATTTACCCTGAACGTCGCTGCTCGGTTAGCACAGGGGCGTTCGCAACTACACTAGCCCGAGCGACGTCACTCCAATTACCGCGGCGGCATTCTAGCGGGAAATTCAGAGCCCCCTTTCCTCAGTACGCATTGCTTCGGTAACTTGTATTAAATGACTTACTATGAGTTACCCTCTCTGTTCCGGACCCGCACGGTGCGGTCAATGCGAGTCATGTCAAGTTTAACGGCTCGTGACAAATGTATTGAGAGATTTAATTATTTATTTAAACAGATTTTATAGAAATTACTATAATATTTATTTTTCTTCAAACACACTTTTTGTCCTACCCGTTTATTAACCGCAATAAAAAATAAATATATTATATAAAACATATTACTTGCTGTTGATGTATTTGTTGCTGAATCTGATGCTGCTGTAAATGTATTTGCTGCTGCTGCTGCTGCATATGCTGATGTTGTAAAATTTGATGTTGTACTGCTGAATTGGTTCCAGTATTCGATCCTTGAGTTTGAATACACTGAGTAGCATTTGAAAGACCTACATACGATTAACGTATAAGAAATATAATAATTAAAGTATTTAATATATATCAATTCCTAAATATATCAAAATAAAACTCCATTATACCATTTGGTTGAACCCAACCATGCATTTCAGCAAGTAAATTTTGCCAAATTAATATTTTCTCATAGTGCCGTTTAATAAGTTCATCTTTACGTAATAATTCAACTTTTAAATCCGTAATATCTTCTTTTATTACCAACTCGGGTTTTAAAGCTGATAAAAGAAATCTTTTTTGTAGAAAGAATGCTTCAACTTGGCGTGCTAAATCTATAAATCGCAGGGTTACATGATCAACTTCTATTTTAGTTTCATCTTTATCAACTGTTAAACCAATGCTGTTTTCTAATCCATCATCTTTAGTAAATAAATTTAAACATTGCTGTAAAAATGTAATATTTTGAACAATATTAATATTCTTTCTAAACTTTAGATTTAAAAATATATATAATTATATGGTCTTTGATAAATGTTAAAATATAATTTTACCAATATACTTTATAATCTAGAATATAAAATACGGAAGGAAATTAGAAATATATATCGAATATTTCTAGTGATATGTCATCTGTATAAGTTATTCTGAAAATATAAATGAAATAAAAGCGACTCTCTCGCTTATTCTTATGATCTACACAAATATGCGTTGGTTACAGCGGTAGTCTGCTCGCCATTTCTCGCAAGCGCGAGGCATTGGCGGCACCTAGAACATGAATTGAAAAGAATCATAAAAATGCTTGTCTAACTAATATAATTAATTTTAAATACACGCAACTTGTTTAATGTATAAATGACACTACACTTTAAAACAGTTAAAAAATAATTCAAATGCAAAAAAACAAGAGAAACAGGAGATAAAGTTAATATAGAATTATTCAAGTTGAATTAAACATATTTTATAATAATATATTTATTACAATTTGAAAGTATATATTTAAGAAACTGTTATTTTTATTATTTTCACATAATTTTTTAACATGTACATTATTCTGAAAAACATTGTTCCCGCTAGAAATTCAAAAATCTATACTAAATATGTTATACTTCACTCTCATGTAAAGAAATTTTCATAATATTTATATTAAACGTAATAGCTGCAAACTTATTCAACAAACAAAAGTATTCTAACTAGATATATAAGTTGCGAGACATCGTATTCATTGATTGACCACTAAAATTCCATCATTTTGATTTTATGTTAAATTAGTTGATATAATACAGAAATTTTCTTTTTATCAAACGTGTGTATGTTCATTAATACGGACAAATCTCATTAAATTTTGAATTACTGTCAACTTGTATTAATTCAGATGCTATTTTTCTTTCGACCATATCTGACTTTAATAATTATTTATAAATTACCGATAAAAGTAAAGGAAAACGTTCAGCAAAAATAATTTTTTCATCTATCTTTCTTATCTTACTTCACTAGATAAAATTATGCACTGAGAGTAGAAAAACTCTTAGACAAATTCAGATTCATGAAAATCCTGAATCTGTATGAACATAATTATAACTTTATAGTTATTAAACTATATTATTATTCTTCATAAATATAAGAAATTAATTTGATAGCACAAAACTATATACAAAGATTCCAATTAATAATAAGTAATTTGTACAATTACAACAGTAACAACATATTTAACATAATAGTAATAATAATAATAATAATAATAATCCTTCAAAAGAGGAATATCAATATTAATAATATAATAAGCTGTTAAGTGGGCATCGGTTATTAAAACATTAGTGTGGAATGAGAGAGAGAGTGAGAGTACAGTGCAAGCGTCATACGTACGATTGTAAATGCATATCTGAATGAGAGAGCTGCATACGTAGAACACGAGGATACAAACAAAAGCATACGAATGCAGAAGAGAGGGATAATTTATCGTCGATTCCGCTTTGTGATGATCTTTTCATAACTTATTCGTACTCGGTCTGACTTGAATCATAGCATAACCTGTCGCGAGCAAAAGCAAGCGTGCGTAACGGTCTTTGCAGCATTATGTTCGTTTGAGAATCTAATAGCCATGGAAGCCGTGTCACTAACACCTAAATAAAAAAATTTTACTGAACGAATTGTGAACAGCGTTATAATTTTCTCAATTTTATTTTTTAATTACTTACGACACCAGAAAATTTAATAGCTTGAAAAAGAGTTATGACACAAAAATAAATAACTTGCTCTCTTATATCTAATTTTATTTTTACTTTTTAATCGCCCAATTCAGCTACTTCCTGCAACCGATTCTTGTTTGACTCAAATTATCTGACTAGAACTGTGGAAAGTAGATCATTTTGAAAGAAGAGAATAAACGAAAACTCTCATACGATCATAGCACAACCATTGGAGAAAGTCGCATTCATTCATTAGCCATTGCTAATTGTCTACAGGCATTATAATTGCAACAATAATAAAAATATAATAATTTCACCCTCTTTATAAAGATCAATTATTATAAATTCAGGAATTGATGAAAAAATTGAAAATAATTATATATATATGTACATACGTATGTACATACGCGCGCGCGTATGTACGTTATTATTAAGACAAAAATATAAGATTATTAAGTTATTTTATAAAAAGTAATATTATAATAGAACAAAATGTTATCAAACATATAATGAATTTGTATTTAACATTAAAAGAATATTAATAATCAAATTGTGAATAATGCGAATCCATAGAAAATTTAAGAAGAAACTATAAAATTTACTCCTTACTTATGCGTTCTCTAGACTTCTAAAATTATAAAAAAACTTAATGAAAAGCATTCGAATTCCTACCAACGAACCGCAACAACGAAAGTAACGGTTTTTATCAGTCTTCAAATAAATACCTCAGTATAAGTAAAATAAAAACCGAAATCTATTTTTGTGTAAAGTACAGATCAAGCTTTTTCTTATCCACTACCGCATTATGATCTATTAAAGGTTTACGTTTACAGAAACTAACCATACAAATCAAATGCATGAATCTCTTTTATCTTACAACCACATTACGGTCTAATAAAGGTTAGAATTTAGAGCTTCAAACTGTTCAAATGTTTCAGTAAAATGCTTCTATTCCTTTATACTACATTATTACGTTTATCCTAATATTACTACACTGCAATCGAGTATTGGATACAATATATAACTTTAAATTGTATTGGAAGTATGCTTTCTCCGCTTTAAATGAATAAATAAATAAATAAATTTTATTTGTGTGTAATAAACTAAATTTAAAATTCAATCACAGTGAATTTTTATTAGAGAAGAGTTAAATCAATTATGTATTTCATTGCAATTTAATTTATGATTTTTTTTGTTTCAAGGTAGGATTTTTAAATATCAAATTCTAAATAAATAATATATAAATATGATCAATTTTACAGTAAAAGACATAATTTCATTAAAATATAAAGAATCTGTTTGACAGTGATTGTACCTGATTTTACTTTACCCGAGCACGTCACATTGGTCGTGTGACAATTTTGTCTTGGCAAGGTAAAATATTCAGAAAACTTCAAGATAATGTGCTCGCTAGATAAATGGAAATGTAAGAAAAAACTCTCGTGTAGTACATTTTAAATAGTAGAATTTGTCAAGAGTTCTTGCAATTGTAAGAAATCTTACAATAGTTGTTATAAACTAAATCGAAAAATATAAGGAATAGTATTGCAATTCGTATATTAATTAAATAAATTTTAACATTCATTTCATGAATATGTGAGCTAGTGCACATTCTTGCGGTAGAGCATTTTTTACTTCACCATATGCCGTCTTTTTTGCTTTGCTATTTATCTTCCTGTTTTTCTTTTCTCAAGATAGTAGATTCATATAAAAATACTGGTTAAGACCTTTTAACCAAATGCTATATCTTTGGTTATTTATGCAACCCTCTGAAAACTTTCTATTAAATACAATTAAGTAATTATTAAGTACTATTAAGTAATGCTAAACAAATAGCTGAAACAGCTTCGATCGCGCACTGCATTATGAACATGTTACTGTTTTTAGTTAATTATTGAAAAAACCATAAAGTGGATTTTTGCAATATAATTTACCTTTGTAAGGACATTGGTAAATTTACTTAATCAATGTCAGATGATAAATTTCGATAAAACAGATATAACGCAATGGTTTATAACTTTAGACTCTATTTTTTTTAAAGAAAAAGCAATATTTGAAAAGATAAAATTTTTTTTATATTTGTTAATTGTTCACAAAAGTAAAAGTAGCATTACTTATACGACTGCAACAATAAATATTGCAATAAATTTTTGAAAAAGATTTATTGCAATAAATCACTCCGGTATACGCACACAAATTTGACTTACATGAACTAGATAATTTCCTTCTTTTATTATTATAAATGGTTATAATTAAAACAATTAAAAAAAAAAAAAACTAATCCTTCGGCATTGACATAAGTAATTATTATATCTATTGTGAAGCACGGTCTAAACATTGTCGATGTATTTAAATAAAATCATTCGATCACAATTTGAGTGATCAATTCGTCATTGCAGATTTCACCAAATTGAGATTAATCGAGGAAGGAATGGCAAATTGCATTAAAATTTGAATGAGTTCTCACGGTAAAAGAAGCACACGGAAAGAGTAAAATAATAATTTCAATTATATTGCAGTGTGAGTGCAATTGCAACTAGTGTAAATTTTTAGGAATATCCTGGATTAAGAGATCCACTACAGAAAGAAGATGAACATAGGTAGGTCAGTTTTTTCACCATTCGCGAAAAAAAACCCAAAGAAGATCAAATTTTATGTAAATCGAAATGACAATTACGTATTTTCAAACTTAAGAGATTTAACGATATGTAACGATAAAATATATAATAATACATAAGTGAGTGGCGTGCTTATTATTGTACAAAACCGATTTTACTACTGAAAATTGCGCACACATCAGTTTGAAGATTTAATTTTTATGTTTAATTTTGACTTCACATAATTTTAATTTTAATTATTGTATCTATTTTCATAACAATCATAATAGTTAGTCTATACAGATCAACCTTTATTGTTAATATTTATTTTAATAAGTTGTTTATTTGATTTTAGAACAATTTGGTTCAATTTAATTTAATTTGAGATCTAAATTATTTTCTTTTTTCGAATACCACTGCTTTAATAAATGTTTTTCTACCGATACCATCACTTCTACGGGTACGATATATTAGAGCACATTCTGTACACCACTCTTACGCCGAAGGAATCAACGCAAGCGAGACGTCTACTCTCCCGATTCTTTTTACGATATAGTAACAATAATTTTGATAATATACATTGCTTCAGAAGACAGATTTAATAAAAAAAGATGGCTCGGTTACACTATATAAAAATAAATAAAAATGTTATGTTGATGAAATAGTTATAACAATCGTATTATTAGAAAAGTGATTCTATTTACTCTTATTATTATGATAATATTGATAACCAAAATAAAAATGTTATAATAATAATTAAAATATTAATAAAAATAAAAGTAATACCAACAACAAATAAAAATAAAATCATGTATATTATCCTTATATTAAAATGTTAAATAAAACATAAATTGCTTAAAAATCTTATCAGATCATTATTTTATTGTAATTTCCGAATGTTAATACATAATAAATATATCAAATAATACATTTATTAAACGGATAATAAAATCATTCAATGATGGATAGATTTTGACCAGTCTATACTTTTATACATTATTTTAAAAAAATAATGTTTTTATTGTCTTAATACTTAGATATTTTATTAAAAATTTTAATATTGAAAATAACATAAATCAACGTATACAAACTGTTCTGTTTAAATAAATACCCTTTTGGCTTAAAATGTTCTTATATTTCTTATATTATTCTTATATTGTACTTATATTTCATCAGCTAATCTCTATATAATATATATTCATAGCAAAAAATAATACAAATAAATGAAATATATTGAAAAACAACAATAATAATTTTAATTTTAATTCTTATGATTTACACATTCAAAATATTTGTAATAGATTCCTTTTCATATTAGTATTTAATAACATATTAATTTTAAATTTATGATTGATTAAATTACCAATATTGTATGAATATATACAATAAACAAGTAATTAAACAATCTAATTAAGCAATTTTATTAAAAGTTTTAATAAATCTTATTTTGCTTCAATAAAATCTGAAACTATTTATTAAATATGAAAAAATTCATAAGTTATTAGAATTAAATCTTTTATTCTAAATAATAAAATAATGAAAAATCATTCATATGTTAAGATTATACAAAGCCAAAACAAATTTTTAAAAAAATATAAAAAGGCATAAAATAAATAATTCAAATTCATTTAAATTTCATTCATTTTTTCAATACAATAAAGTAATATTTTTTTCAATCAACAAATATTTTAATTAAAATCTAGCATATGAGATCATCAAACTTTAATTATTTTTACAATTATAGAAAAATAAAATTATAGTATTCACACAATTTTAAGTTACTATACTTTTATATATATCATAACCAATAATTTAAAAATAATCAAAATACATTTTTTCAAAAAAAGAAACTCGTTATATTATATTTTCAATTAAAAATTGATATTTAGTTTTATTAATAATTTATATTTTATCGATCCATGACTATAAATTAAAAATTATTTTATTTGAAATGTAATTCAATCTTAAAGTATTTTTATGAAAAGATTAAAAATATATTTAAATTAAAGTATTATTCATTTTTAGAGTTAATTATATACTTGAAAAGCTTCCTCGAATTCATCAATTATATTTCCATTGCCATTTGTTGAGGTTGTCATTCTTCTGTTTAAAAGCACTTTATTGAATTATAGGTTTATTTACATATATAAAAAAATTAAAATTTCTGATCTAAAGTTGACACCATGAATGATATAAATCAATATAAGGTATCGGTGTTTGATATCAGCGACAGAATGTGCAACACTTTTTTGTTGCTTGCGCAGTGAGACCTTCGCAACCCAAACAATGTAAGTATTGAATTATACAGGATATTTCAAAATAGATCAATAGCAATGAAATTTAAAATGAAAATAAATATTGTGTTAAAATATGTAATAATACGATACTAGCATGAAAGTAATTTTAAAATAATAATTTTTATTATTACAGCTTTAAGACAAATTGTAAACTTCTGAACAATTATACTTATAATATAATAAATTAACAATAACAAAAATTAAAAAAATAATTCTTCATAAGATGAACTTTTTATATAATTAATTTAGTAATTATATATATTATATTCCTATTAACTTACGTACTTACAATAGTCATGCGTATTTATGTTTATTTACTTAGTTATAAGTTATAAAGATCGGTTCAGAAATTTTTTTTTCATTAAATAATATTGTAGAAGCAAAATATTAGCAAAAGAAGTTATCATAAATAACAACTTATATTAAAATGTTTTTTGTAAAAATTATTTGTAACCATTTAATTCATTTGAAAAATGATAATTAGACATTTCTTCATTATAAGATAATAAAATAATTAGATAATTTTTTCCATTGAAGTTATCCATATATTATTGATTTTTTATTCTAAAATAAATAATAAATACGCTGTAAAATATTGTTTCATCGAATTATTTTGATTTTAATTTTCAAAATAAGAAGAAAGACACATGTTTCTGTCACGTATCCTTGGCACAAAACTCTTAAACATTTAAAGGTACAGCTATTCAAAATCTTTTATTGAATTCTAATGAATTGTTTTAGATTTTTATACATACACATTTTATTTCTTATAATCACAATTAAAAATACAATAAACAATACTAAAACAATTACAACTAATTATATATTTTTACATGATACACGTTACATTTATATGTAGAAATTATATTTCTGTTATTATATAAGAAAATTATTTATATGTAGTTAATTTTTTCTTACTTTAATTTTTTTAATTGAGAAATATCTAAGATGAAATCATTACATAAAAGCAAAATATTCAATAAAAAAAGTTAATTTGTTATTTCAATAATTCAATAAATAAATTTGAATTAACTATATATAAACAATTTTCTTATAAAATAACGAAAATTTAATCCATTTTTTGTTAATCATATTGAATATGAAGAGACATATTTAAAGAAGAATTAAAAAACATTCAAATGATCCACAAGCAGCTATGTTGTAATATGTAATAAAATTATTAAATTTATAAGAAAATTATGTTTTATTAATTAAGCGAAAATAATTTCAATTTTAAAATATTAAATGATTTTATCGAATCAATAAATATTAAGTCTTCTGCTACAAAATAAAGTTCATAATATAGAGATAATTACATCTCTTTTTGTTACTGAACAAAACATTTGAATAGACATTATTAATTATGTGATTCTCTTAATGAAGAGATTATTTTTTTATGCAAAATTCATACAAAATAAAAAATTAAGATGCGCTAAAACTAAATTTATCATAAAAATTTAACTGATTGAAAAAAATTTGAATCAACTTAAAAAATTTTAAATGATTATTTAAACTACTTTTCTGTTTTAATAGATAATACAATCGATGTTAACTTTTATGTATTATAGAATAATATTTTAATATAAACGTAATATATTTTAATGTAAAGGTAATATATTTTAATATAAACGTAATATATTTTAATATAAAACTATATTTTAAAAGAATAATATTTTAATATAAATCTATATTTTAAAAGAATAATATTTTAATATAAATCTATATTTTAAAAGAATAATATTTTAATATAAATCTATATTTTAAAAGAATAATATTTTAATATAAATCTATATTTTAAAAGAATAATATTTTAATATAAATCTATATTTTAAAAGAATAATATTTTAATATAAATCTATATTTTAAAAGAATAATATTTAAATATAAATCGATATTATAAAAGCAACACACTTCAACTTAAATGAAATTTTCGAAATTTCTTTAATGTATCAATAAGCAACTATTACAGCATCAGCGAGCCAATTTTGTGTTATCCGGTACTAAAAGCGCAAATGATCTAGAAACAAATTTTTCTTGAGCAGGTCGTATTTTTCAATTACTTCACAATGGAAGTGTTTGAAAGTTTCGAATTAGAATGGCTCAATGAAAATATTGTTAATATTATTAACCAAAAAATATATACTTGATTATGTAATCTAAATATTAAAGCTTACATAGTATTTTTGAAAAATACTATTTAATGTGTATATTATGTAAATTATAGACAATACTATTTTTATAATTTTTTCGGAGAAAGCGAAATGTTACGAGATTTCTACAATTGACTTTGAGGTTAGAAACTTCAAGCCAAACCACAAAATGAACGTGTTCGTTACGGGGTTCAACAGGAAACTGGGAGGATCGAGACCTCTGGCTAGGATACGTAGTATCAAACATACCATGAAAGAAGAATGAAAGAGGTTATACAACCTGTCCCAAAACTATGTAATGAGAGTGAAGACTATAGTATTAACAAATCACGACACAACACGTGGCAATGAATGTCCGAGAATGGCATACACAATATAAATGTGGTTAAGGACCTCAAATGCACTTAGAGAATAATAATAGGCTTCCTGCTTCGTTTTCTTTGAAAAAAATTTAACTTTAGAGAGAAATGAACACAATAATTATAAAAATATTTGAGTTCAAATTGGTTAATTTGCTTCTTTATCTATTTCATGCATATCACTTATTTCGGACTGTTGCCGCTACCAATGCGTAGTTATCCTTAAAATTTGTGAAATCTTGTAAATGAATTACAGGCATGTTGAGAAAGGCCCTGTAACAAGCAATGGATACAAATGTGTTCTCTATAGAGCAACAGTTTTTTTGTTTCCGATGCTTTTATTGTGATGGTGTTCTTTTACGCTATCGTTTAATGTCTGATATTGCTTTCTTCCTCCTGCATGTGGATGGAAGATTTTTTATGTCTATCTAGTAAAGTTAGTTTAGTTCGATTATTGAATTATCTATAAACGGAACCCACCTCTCCTTCCTGATTCTTGATTGGTATAAATAGCGCTAATAAACTTTATTTCACAATTGTGACTAAAATTCTATGCATTTCAAGAATTAATAAATATATTCAGTATTATAAGATCTGAAGAATCCCAAAGTTTTCTCTACGTAGAAATTGCGTAATAGTTATGAGCAGATTTCATTGATAAAGAGGGTCGAAACATACAACACCTTAATAATACTGGATGGTGGTGAATACGCCTTCAAGGTTACGCTTTTCAGTTTATAAGGAGCTGGAAGAACATGTACAAGTTAGAAGGTCCTAGTGAGATTAATGCGAAAGTGTTGTCTAAATTACCTGACATTTACTCCTGAAATTGAATGAAATATTTCCAGCACCTTGCGCATGACTTCGAGAACTGAAACACGTACGGGTTAACAGGTACCGTGAAGTGCTCCTATGGAAGAACAAAATTAAAGTATCTGCGCTATGTTGTGACGATTATCCACAACATATCTAAGTGAGACAACGTATGCGCGATATTGGAGGCGCCAACCCCACACTCCAAAAAGAATCTTCGTGTTTGCTTTGATACCCGCATATAGTTATTAGAATATGTGCCAAGATCGCAGTATTTATAAGGAGAATGAGCCATCAAGAAGTACCAACCCTTGTTGGAGGATGTACGCTTTACTTTACGCGTAAACAACGCCGCTTTATCTTCACTCAACAACATTTGGGAAGAGAAGACTAAGCTGTCTAAATAGGCAATGTTCCTAGAAAAATTCCGGTTTCCTAAAAAGTCGTGGTGTTTTACTTAATAGGTTCTTATTCACGAACACCAAGAGAGAAGCGTTCTATTTTGGTAATCGCCGATTTGGCAACAATATTTTAAAAAATTCATAAAAGAAAATTTTGAATTTTATTTTCATTCCTAATATTGATCTCTTACAGTTTTGGATAGTATATTTATTACGTTTTAAAATAATAATTAAAATAAAGCGTATCTAATGTATTTATATTTTCTCCTAACGTTTCTAAAACATATTCGAGTTTTTAATTTTTCAATAATGTCTTGAAATTCATTAGAAATTTCTTTAAATGTTCGCATTAGATTTAGTAAGGCTTTTGTATGATTTTTTTTATTATTATGCAAAATTATCAAATCACGTTTCTTGTAAAATTCGTTTGTATAGCAATTGTGCGTCAACATTTCTAGTAAAGTTAACTGAAACTACTTCACCCTTTAAAAATGATTGCATATTAGGTAACTTATAAATGTTCGACAAATTTTAAATTATGAATTAAGACCTAATATTTTTGTGTAAAATTCCATTTTATATTGTTAATATGTTTAATTACACAGAAGGAATGGATTGAATATTGAAAGTTATGGGGTAAGTAAAATGATTACTCTTTGATTCTCTCTTTAATGATTTATAGACCAATTGATTATATTTGATACTTCTCTGTCTATATTTATGGGTTATTTATATTATAAAACAAATAAAAAAGAATATTCGCACGAGTTACACTGTAGCAACTGATTAATTTTAAGCTTAAGCCCAGTTTTTTTAAATATCTTTCTATTGTACAATAATAATTATTATAAATTTTGTAAACCACAATATTTATAGCTTCTTATGTGGCCAGAAAATTGTAATTACTCTTATAACAAGTCAGTTTATTAATACGGTTAAATATAAAAGTCTGGTGACGATTTCTTTCAATCAAGTATTTTCAAAAAAAAATTGCCTACAATATCTATAAAATACTTGTGACGTCCATGCCTTCGCTCTATGATCCTTAACACAACTTCATGCGATGGAGATTTACTCGAAGTCTGATCTTATATACATATTCGCATATATATTTAATTTTTATATATTTCAATATTCATCAATGAAATATATATTTACTTATCTTAATACATAATAGATCAGAAGTTTAAATAAACATTATTATTCTTTAAGATATTTATATTATATATGGATCTAGCGAATTTAATCAATTTTGTTCAAATTTTAAAGATATAGTAAAAAGATCTAATTCAAATATTTTTGAATCTTGATGGTATATATATTTTTTAAATATACGTATCAATTTGATTTTATAATTAGTATGCAAACTTCAATAAACTAAGACATCTAATACGCATGCGTCAAAATGAGCCATATCGCGTTATGGTTTTGTGTAATACCATATTAGAATTACAGAATTTATATTTATTATATGAATATAGGTTTTTTTTATAAAACATTAATTTTAGATTATATGAACTTAAAAATTAAAAATGAAAGATTTTGTCCTTTTGAAATAAAAAAGACCTATTAATTTTCTATTATAGTAGCGAGGAGTGAGGAGTTTGGAAACAGAGTATACAGTGTATAATTATTACACAGACAATTTTTTTTCTATTTTCAAAATATACTAATTATATTATTTGAAAAACAGTTAAGCAAAAAAATAATTAACAGAAAATTTTTTTTATTTATACGTAGAATGGAGTCTGAAGATGAAATAACAAGAAATAATGTATTTAAAATACAAATAAATGAAAAATTAAAAGGTTTGTTTTAAGAAATTAAATTTAAAATTTAAATGTGTTAGTAATTACAAACTTAAATTTTATTTACTTTAATTCTTATATTTTTTAATATATTATTTATTATAAATATTTAGATTTCCCAATTTTCACAGTAAAATTTGTACAATTTCAATATAAACATTAAAATAGTTTTCTATTTTAAATCTTTCATGTCGATATTATTTAAAAATTTTATTAATTTCTAATTGAAAAACATTATAAAATATATAAAATGTATATATATTTGTACAATTTTAATATAAGCATTAAAATAGTTTTCTATTTTAAATATTTCATGTCGATATTATTTAAAAATTTTATTAATTTCTAATTGAAAAACATAAAATATATAAAATGTATATATATGTATATATATAATAATAAAAGTTTATATAAAAAAACATTTTTATTTTAGGTTTACCCGATATAAACAAATATATTTACAATTTGCAAAATGAAATATCATTAACATAGTATTGTTTAATTGAATATTTATTTTAAATTTAAGTAGAGTTCAAATATAGTCTCAATTATAGAATTTCAAATATAGTTTCAATTATAGAATTTCAAATATAGTTTCAATTATAGAGTTTCAAATATAAGTTATTAAATAATTGATATAAAAGCAAATAAATTCTATTTTTATTTCATTATAAAGATATATAAATTTGTATACAGTTGATAAGAAAAAATCTTTCGTAAATAAATTATCTTATATAAATTTTAACCAAGCATTATGTTATAAATTAAAAATAGCTGTAAAAATTTAATCATAAGTTTTATAAATGAAAAAATAATTGATATTACGTAAATTTCATTTAATTCTTTATCATACATATTCTAATGTAAATAAGTGGAACATCGAGAAATTAAGCAGAAATATTGTATACATATATAACAAATATACTTATATTTCTTAATATTTAAAAAGTAATAGTGACTAATTTTAAGAAGTTATTAACTTGATATATATGTACACAATACAAGATGTAATTTTTAAGTTTAGAATAATTTATAATAGAAGCATTGATTAAATATATATAATTTTTCTTCTATTTACATAATTTTAATTCAATATAATTCAAAGACATTTGTAAAAAGTTATCCAAACAACTTGTATTAATTGAATTATATTATGAAAAAGATAGCTGAATAACTAATTTCTTTTTTAATGTTAAAATTCATATGAAATATGTATATGTATATTGAATTAAAATTATATATAAAATTGAATTAAAGTAATGTAAAAAGCAAAAAAATTATATATATTTAACCAGTGCTTCATTATATATTTCAATCTTATTCTAAATTTAGAGATTACATTATATATTTTATATGTATCATATTCATTTCAAAATTATTAGAAAATAAATGTATTATTCAGCTATCTTTTTCATAATTTTATTCATCTCAATATTTATATATCAATAATATTTAATCAATTAATACAAGTTATTTTGAGAACTTTTTAGAATATCTTTGAAATATTGATCAAAAAATATATTTTATGTGATCATCTTATGTCATATTGATGTAATCTATAAATAATCTGAATTTTAATTGTAATGATTATTTAATATTCACAAATTTTATGAAAAACCAATAGTGAATGATATCACAACCAAAACTAATTTAATTATGTATTATTAAGAATCATCACTCAGTATTCTTAATATGTCAATATTCTACTTGTTAGTAATCAGATTAATTATATGAAATTTACATTATTTTGATGCTATAATATTCATTTATGTAATAAGTAATGCTAATATAAATGTAATTTCTACAAATATCTATAATAAAGATACTGAAAGTAATTCTAATATTATTAAAGTGTAAAAAAACAATTTAAATCAAAGCTGGTCATTCAATTTAAATTGTATTATCAAAGTACAGAAGTTAAAAAAAATCTTGAATTAAGAAAAATTATCATTCTGAATTTTGAAATAATTCATTTTAATTGAATGTTGTTTGGAAACTAAAACAATGAGTATTTTCCATTTCTTCTCTTTCCTTTACCAATAATGAAAGAATATTAAAAGTATTTATATGTGAATTAGATTGTGAATTAGAGCCAATTTTTTAAAACTTATTTCTAAATTATCTTAAACAAATCAAGTTTTGAAGAATATAAAAATTCTGAAATTAAAATAATCACAACTATAATTTCTTTTTTATCTTTTGCCATATTATATTTCTCTAGGCTCATGGAAAATTTAAGTTTTCATGGTGTATCATGTTAAAAAATACAATTATCTGTTGTTTTTAGGTTATTTATTCTATGTATATATGCATTCTTTCAAAATATCAAGTGTATAAAAAATATATTACTAAATTAAAAATCTCAACTATTACTATTATGTATTTATTTTGACATGTTTAATATGCCTCATGTAAAAAATTAAGTTATGAGCACTCTATTGTATTGAAAAATGTTACTGTTTTTTTATTATGTTTTAATAAAGAGTATCACAAAATTGTATTTATGAAAAAGTAATTGATTTAAGTAAAGTTTTATTGTTAAAATATTTGAAATATATTTAAAATAATAACACTGGATTATATTTATTGTTTATACTGAATTACGTTTAACAAAAATATTTAAATAATCAAAAACAATATCTTATTAAATTAATTTAATAAAATTTTCTAATTTTTTTAACTCTATTAATATTAATAGTAATCTTTATTGAATTTAGTGATAATTTGTAATACTGATGAAATATTTCATTACTTTTTCTGTGCAAATGAATACTTTATTTGACAAAGAATATTTGATAGGTTGAATAAATTCAATTAATCAATTTCACCATTTTTGATTCTTTAAAATGTATTTAAAATTTATTAAGTTTTGTTATAATACATAGATTTTTAACATAAATTTGTATTTTATTGTATTTAATAGGAAATTTACATTCTTTGCGTACAATTTTATATAGAATATAAACATCTATGAAATTTCTAAAGTGAGGATGTAATCAACCTTTGCTCTTTTGCCCAGTGATGTCAGAGACTGCTTTTACCATTTACAGAGTTTAAATTAACTTATTAAAAAATGAGTTATTAAATTATTTTAAATTAGAGTCAAATGATTATTTAAAACTTGAGAAGCTTTTTCGTAAGAAATTCCATACATCGCCAAACCTTCAATGTAGATATCGAATTCACCAAATTACTTAACCTAATTTATTTATATAATATTATGTCAATTGTGATTGCATTTAATAAGTTGATTAAATATTATAAGGTCTCAAATAGTAAAAACTTGTATTATCATTTTTTTATATTCAAAAATTCCTTTTTATTTACTTGGTGAAAACTTAAATTATGTGGAATATATAAAAAAAAGTAAAAATAAAATATACATCAAATTTGTAGTTTTGACGGTTATTGAATTTTCAAAATGTTTCCAATCTTCTAAAATACTTCAAAATAATCTTAAAAATCTAAGTAGATTTAATATTATATTTATCATTCCACACTTAATAAGAAATCACAAAATATTTATCTTTTTCAGTATGGCACACATTGTATATATATTTCCTACAAGGAATTTATAAAAATCATAAAATTTATTGATTTTATTTCATTTTTATATTATTTAATTTTTCGGAAATACTTTAGCATAAATAAAACGGTCCTCAAAATGAAATATGCAACAAATTTTTCTTTATATTCTTATATTAGTTGTACCCAATTACCCGCGGTTACTCGATACATTACTTGGAATTGTTCGCGCTCGTTCGTATTATATTCAAATTTTAAATTGCATCTATCTTAAGTTATTTCATTGTCGCGCCGATTTCACTTCGAATTGCTGCCTGGCTACCTTGGTACGACATAATTTCGTCATCTCGTTCTGTAAATCTTGTCTAAGATGTTACTTACACACAACAGACAAAAAATTATGTTAAAAAAGGCTCCAAATCTTTAATTTAAAATGAAATAAGAACTCAGAAGAAATTTCAAGTTAAAGGTGAATGACATGAATGGTCGATGATGATAAAATAAAGATGTGAAAGAGCGAGAGTTGCGAATGGATTTTTAACTTTATAGTTATTATACTAATACTTAAAGGATATGTTGTAAAAAACAAACAAAAACAAGCCCCTCGCGTTTGAGCCCTCCCGTGCAACCTCGTCTCGTGCCTTCGGAGTATGTGCTAGATTTTTAAAATAGCTAAATTTTATCTTTTCTAAAAGAAAATTATTTCTTTATGAATATATTATAAATGTTACATTTACGTTTCCTCACAGTAATCAGGAAGCAAAATAGGTTAAAACTTACTTTATGAATTAAAGAAACTTAAAATAACTTTCAACTCAAAAAGAGCAATTAATAATAAGGTACTGATATAATTGTAGAAATTATATTTTTAACTTACGCAGTTATCTATTAGTATAGCATTCTACAATTAGGTATAATTATGCATCATGTAATTTTCTAAACTAAACAATTCACAAAAAAACTATTGAAAAAAATCAACATAAATCCTAAGTTATAGAATTGAAAAATGTTATAATTTTTACAGAAAACAAGCATAAATTTTATTCGTATACAAGCATTCTATTATAAACTAAAAATCCAAAGTTTTATTTATAAGTGATATGTACTCTTATACATATTAGCATAAGGAGATGCTTATAACATTTCAAAACCACTTTTCAATAGGGTACAATATATTTCTGAAAAATACCATTTTACAATGTTAAAGCTTGTAAGTATTATTGTTACTTATAAGAAAACAGATAAATATTCAACTTAATAGAAAAATATATTAATTTAAAAATTTATATCGTTTTACTTTTTCACATAGAAAAATATACTTGTTTTAATTTTAAAGTTTTAAAAAATATTTTAATTTAGTTTAATGTTTGGTGTTCCTTATATATATATATATATATATATATATATATATATATATAATATTTAATTAGAAATATTATAGATTTGCATTTTTATTTTATTCACTAATCGTACTGTTATTTCTTAACAATTCGATAATATTGAGAGCGTCAGAGGTAAAGATTCTAGGCACATATTCCTGGGATTTACAACCTGCCTTTACTTCCGCTGTCTAGGTTCCTTTAAACTTGTACGATTAAATACTAAACCTAGACGATTAGCTTAAAATGCGCAGACTGACGCTCTCTAATAAAGCTTGGTTATGTGTACGTTGAAAATTAAGGAGTCTAAAGTCTGCATGGTTAAAGTTGCAACAAAATTTAAAAATTTTCAAAATCGATTTTTTTTTTTCGAAAAAACTATAAAGCGTTATCACTTTGACACAAAACGATAAAATAAAAGATTTAAAATTAACTTCACTCTTAAAAACCACTCATATAAGAGGGTGAAATTTTGCAAAATCGTAACTACGATAATTTCATCATTCTAAGAAATATTATTGATCAGAATAATAGTTTATATAAAAAACAACTACAAAACAAATTGAAAAGAAATTGGTGCAAAATATGACTTTTCATGCGTTTTCAGTACATGCGTAATTACGCGTAGGAGCAAACAATACACTATTGTACAAAACGTGTTATAAAACGACTAATTTTATTGTTGGCAAAAATTTTTCAGAACATGAGGAACAATATATTGGAGAAGATATTCTGTAAATTTGGTAACAAAATTCTGAAAATAACAATAGTAGTCGGACTTGGAATGCACATACATTCACATGGATACACGCATACGGGCCACAAAATAGTGTTAATAACAAATTCCGCTAAGACGTTCAAAAGAATTTTATTTGAGAATATTGTTTAATTCTACATTATAAAGACATACAAAAACTTTTTTTTATCAATATCGGTCTGGAAAGAGGTGTTAGCTACACTTTAATGCACTCGCAGTTTATACACGTGAGTATATGAACTCAACCTAGATTGTTAATAACAAGTTTCCATAAGACATTCAAAAGAATTTAGTTTTTGCAATTGTTTGAATTGTAGTTATAGATGTTTTCTAATGTAATCATATAATATTGGCTAGAAAACGGTGTAATAATTATAAATAAATTTATAAATTTTGTCTTGAAATATTGCGGAAACACGTAATTGAAGCGAAAGTATTTATAGAAACATCGAATGATCTAGAAAAATGATTAAATCGAGGAATACTTAATGCTTCTATACAGAATGTATTTTAGATTTTAAAAAATTAATTCTTACTATAACGTTTCTTAATTCTTCTGTGATTCAAATGCATTTGCAAAAAAAAGTTTTTGTATGTCTTTATAATGTAGAATTAAACAATATTCTCAAATAAAATTCTTTTGAACGTCTTAGCGGAATTTGTTATTAACACTATTTTGTGGCCCGTATGCGTGTATCCATGTGAATGTATGTGCATTCCAAGTCCGACTACTATTGTTATTTTCAGAATTTTGTTACCAAATTTACAGAATATCTTCTCCAATATATTGTTCCTCATGTTCTGAAAAATTTTTGCCAACAATAAAATTAGTCGTTTTATAACACGTTTTGTACAATAGTGTATTGTTTGCTCCTACGCGTAATTACGCATGTACTGAAAACGCATGAAAAGTCATATTTTGCACCAATTTCTTTTCAATTTGTTTTGTAGTTGTTTTTTATATAAACTATTATTCTGATCAATAATATTTCTTAGAATGATGAAATTATCGTAGTTACGATTTTGCAAAATTTCACCCTCTTATATGAGTGGTTTTTAAGAGTGAAGTTAATTTTAAATCTTTTATTTTATCGTTTTGTGTCAAAGTGATAACTCTTTATAGTTTTATACCGATTTTATACCGATTTATATATCACAAACAATTTTGTTCAATATTTAATAATATTAAATATTGCGTTTTTCATAAGTCTTGTCATTTTATTCTTGTCTATATAATTTTATATTAAATTGATAATAAACAAAATAGGAAAATCCTGAATAATATATTTACATTTAATCGAACTACATATAATACAGTAAATGTAATGTACAGTTCACACATCTAAATTCAACCAAATACTTTTTAAAACAATTAAAACATTTTTTTAACATTTTAAATTGAAATTGAAATTATTTTACCATTAAGAAATTGTTTAAAATATACTTTTTATTCTCTACTATTTTGTTCAAGTAAATAAGACGTTGTTAATTGTAAATTATAAATATTAAAATTCTATTAAGTTATATCGTCTTTTCTAATGTTGGCTAACTTTTTTCTATAGATTTATTTACTAGATTTCAAACATGTTTTTTTTTTATTTCAGGTATAGTCTTTCTTACTGGAATAGCGGGCATTTTTTTTATTAGTGGATTTATCAGTACAGTATCAACTTTGAAAAAAAATAATCCTAAATTGTTAAACAAGTCTTTGATAATCAATGAAAATAATGATAATACAGGAACAAAGTTAGCTATACGAGCTTTAAGTTGGGGAACTTTCTATTCCTGTTTAAGTTGTGGTATCGTATTTTATAGTATATGGAAAATTTCAGGAACATCATCATTTATAGATTTACGACAAAAATTAAAAAAAATTCTCCCTTCAGATTCTAAAAAAAATTCAACTTTATGAACGTGTGATTTTTAAAAATATTATTAAAATAATATAATTATTAAACTACTAATTTAATTTAAGTGAATACATTAAATTTGTTACAAAAAAGTTATCAAAATTTTTTAGATTTTCGTTAATAAATTAGTAGTGTACATGATTATGATATAATAAAAATAAAAATAGAGTAAAAAATATAAATATCAATATTTAACAGTCTTTTTAATACCTATACCAATAAAAACCATAGCATAAGTAGTAATATTAAAAATATTTTGAGGTAAGACTTGTACATTATTAAATTTTCTTTAGTTTGATGTATTTGTGATCCAACTCTTCTTATTTAGATATTAATAGTACTTTGTTTACATCAGTTAGTACTATATTTGGCATCTAAGATCGTGGATCATTATTCATTTTTTTTATATAAAAAAATTAAATTTGAAACACTTATAATCAGTTACGTTAAGGAAAAAGAAACAAGTTAATATATCAAAAAATAATTTAAATATATGAATATTATTATTTGTATATATATGAGTTCTAAAACTAATTAGCACAATATCAAAGTACTATACGTAAGAATTTACTATATATTTTGCAACTTATATGAAGGATGTGGTGGAACCAATGCAGACAAAGTTTAAGATTACGTAATTTGGGGATATTAGACTTGAATGCGAGTAATGCAGAAAATCGATATAAACTTATACATATAAAGTGCAAGTAATTAGCATGATTTTGCGTAAGCATAATAAAACTTATGAGGTTAATCTAGTTAAAAATTTTGGTTACAGAGGTTTGAAAATTAAAAAAGTTAAGACATACAATTCTTTAAATGAATGGAAAAATAAAAATGATAGAGTCGTAATGGCACGCGGTGATACTCATGTGCCACACAATTTAAGCTAATTGTGAAAAGCATAGGGTACAATAAACAATAAGGAGCAAAGATTTTAAAGTGATCTGTTTATACGATATATTACAAATAAATAAACACGAAGCTTTACATAAAAATAAATAGTACCAAACGTAATGCAAGTAATATTATCGTAATTATTATTTGCTTTTATATTGAAGATACAAATGATACATGCTCTCTTAGTTTAAAGCGAAAATATCTGGTTAGTGAAGCTTAAAAATAGTTGTCGTCTATTATTTAATTCATTGAACATTAACAATTAAATTAATACCTATTTGAAAGTTTTTATAGTGATCTGATTTTTACTTCCATGGTTTTGCATTGTATGATGTGTGCTAAATCTCCGGTGCAGATTGCCATGTTTCTCGGTGCTTGCGCTTGCATTACAGCTAACGTGAATAGTCTAGATTGTTAGTGTTCTGTATGACTTGTCTTTCAAGTAAGTTGTTCTACGTGTTATTACGTCTTGATATAATGAATTTAATTCCGTTTTTAAATGGTGAGATAAGTATAAAATTTTTGTATTAAAATAAACAATTATATATCGTAAACGTTAATGTGGCGAAATTCGTTTGGATAAGAGTTATCTAATCTTGACTCGAATATAAGTATGTCTGTTTGTTCTGTTTTGTGAAGAGTTAGTCCACACGTTATCTCTTCTTCATGCGAAGTATATGCAAATTTAATTTTATTTGTACCATTAGATAAATATAATGCTGGGAGGTTTTCATTAAAAATGTTGATTACATTACCTTGATAGAGTATCGCATATGAATCGAATTTGCAATCTGATGTTGGATATTTCCAAAATGCGTAATTGGCATCTGCGTCTTGGCATCTCCATTTTTTAACTTGACAGACTGTGTTTGATAATAAAATTATGATTTCATATATTTTGGAGGTAGAGACAATATAATAAAAGGATTTTTCTAGATCAGCTTCTACTACTACGTTTGTTTAGTCTTGATAAGTTTCTCCTTGACAATTTAATTTGTCGACTATTGTTTCGCATAATTCTACCGTTGTGTAATTTGTCTGATTTACAAGTGATTTACAATGAATTTTTCTTCTATACGATATTTACCGTATTTATGGAGGTCGTCACAAGCTTCTCTACTAATTGGCTCTAAATATGTTTTAAACCCCTTTATAACCATTGAAATGTGTGAATTCATTCCAAAATAAAATATCCTTCGAACGACATTGTCTAATATTACCGAATTCTATTTTCTGTAATAAGTTAATAAATTTATTCTCGTATTTTGTATCAGTTTGCTTGAAATCGCATTCGCCCATTTGTTGTAATGATATTGTTGTGATATTAGGTATTTTATCAGTTGAACAGTCATAGCCAATAAATGCTTGACTTTCTTTACGAGCATATAACTCTTTACTTGATAAATTATAAAACTAAAAATTTCTTGGAAGAAAAGAAATAAACCGCAACCCGATATCACATTTTAAAACACGATAACAACCTTTGAACCAATCAAAACAAAGACAGCAATCACCTTAAAGATATAAAAGCACGACATAAGCAGCAACGATATTACATTATTGCTATTCTATTCAATGCACAGTTATTCAAATAGTTTACACGCGGCTCGCAATATTCGCGAGAATGGAATAACACCGTGTGACTTATAAAGTTTTTGTAATTTAATAAATGCCGATTTATAATAAAATATTTAGTCATTTGAAATCTCAAGTCTAATCAATCAATCTTCATGTTAGAATCATTTTTCATGAAATTCACATTAAAAATATTCCTGCAAAAGAATTATTTCGCAAGTTAAAACTAAGATTCATTCCAGGTACTCTTCAAGGTTCTGATCTCATAATCTGAAATAGTGACAGCAGCTGCCAGGACGATCAAAGAAGATCGTTTTCAACTCACAACGCCCAATCGGTTGATGAAGCCATCTAAGAATTAAATAAAACTTCGTATTTTCACTAACGAATCAAATACGAAGCTATCAGAATTTACTAATCAACAAGCATATCAGCCTTTAGCTAATTTAATTAAAGAAATTAATAGAGCGTATTTGCTCGATGAATTTTGTACGTAAAAAGTATTAAGACGTCACACTACCAATATAGTGTGACGTTTATATATAATACATTAAGTATTTTCTTATTTATATGTTGCCATGCATGAAGCATGTATAAAATCTGTTCTTGAACAAAAAGTCAATGACGATACAAATAATTTCACATCACCAAAAAATATAAAACCTGAAAATAGTAATTCTAGGTGTCATGAAGGTTGGCTACTATATCGTATTATGTTATAATATTAATTTTATATGAATAGAATTATTTAATTGGGAATAACAAAAGAGCTGTAAAAATTCTATATATTAAAATAAGTATAATTTTTACGCATAATATAACATAAAACTTGTGAAATTTTTACTCATAATATAATGTTAAATTAATAAAATTTTTACGCTTAATGTAATGTAAAACTAGTGAAATTTTTACTATAACTCTCAAAAGAATTACGCCAGCACATTCTCATACGAATAAAGCCATAATATTTTTATATCCTGAAACGAGAATTCCTAAAGCAATCGTGCGAGTAAACAACTCAAAATTATATAAAACCAATTTTGTAAGAAACGACACCTGTAAGGATCTCGACTTCCAAACTTGTATCGACACATTTTACGAGCGCACTTTAAAAAATTATGTGACTCGAAAATAAGACTTAATATGAAATAAAAATGTAACCTCCAAATAATTTTACGACTCAAAGCGAACATACGATACTTTCATTTGTAAAATGATGCAAATACATAATACATAGTATTGCACAATTCTAAGGAAAGAAACTCCGTACGCAACCAAAAAAATCATTCTGGAGAAAAGAATATGACGCCAAGCAGACATCATAAATAACCTAATAGAAATCAAGCAAGCAACGAGATCAAGAATATATAATTGCGATACAAGCATTGGATGTATGCATTTTGCTGGTTATTCGTTCTCAATTATACAATAGTCAATTTACCTACTACTCGCGATATTCATAAGAAAAGACAATTATCATTTGATTTATAAAGTATTTGTAACGCCGCTTCAAGTAATAAATAAAATATATATTCCAGAAAAAATTACAAGTTTAATCAATAAACCTACAAGTCCGAATCCTTCGTAAATGCGAATAACCATATCAAAGGAACCAAGTTTCGTGCATAAAAAATTAAATTCGAAAGATAAAAATTGAGATTCATCTAGGTACTTTTTAAGACTCTGCATAAAATCCCTAAGTGCTGACAGCAACACCAAGACGATAAAAAAGAAGACCATCTATAACCCGCAACACCCAATCGGACTATAAAGCCGCCCAAGAACTATCAAAATACATTAATCATTAGATATATCAGCTTTCGGCCGTCTTACATAAAAGAATTAAACAGAGTAGGTTTATTAAATAAATCTTTATGCGTAATTAATTGTTGAGACGTCACATCCGAAAGCAAGAAGTATACTTCTTTTATTATGAGTGCTTGTTTAAGTTGAATGGTAATTAGAATAGTAAGTAATATTAATTTGATAATCGTTTATTTCACAGAAATAGAAGTTACTGGGTAACGTCATCCACTTTCTCTGCGTCCTATCTTTTCTGCTCTTTCAAGTACTTTATCACAATTGCATCTTCTAAGTAAATGACTCCACGCTCGCTTGCTTCCGTAGCGCTTGCAAAGTGAAGGGTTTTCTGTTCAAGACACCGTTTTATCCTCTGATTTGTCAAGTAGCACGGCACGCAAATTAGTTTAGTTTTTATAATTTTTTCTTACGCTTTAACTTATTAATAATAAGAGTATATGTATACACATATATATATTATGTATTAAAAATTCGGTACGGGTCAATTAAAATAAAATAATCAATCCTTGTTTAATAAAATAATATACGTTAAATTTATAATGCGAAATAATTATGCGGGATGATGACTCTTGTGGGTGATTTAATCATAGCGCCATCAGGCACACCTATGTTGTGTGATCACTCTCAAGACATGGATATTATCCACGTCTTTTGCATTAACGGCCATCTGTCTAAACGAGGCATTTGCCCGTTACACTTGTCATTTGTGCAAAATTTCTATTACAGTATAACTATATATGAATTAAGAGTGCTTTCTTTCCTTTTTTATTTGTAAATTTTTCCTACAATTTCAATATTGTATACAAGTGCTTATAAGGATTATTTTTCTTCTATTATGATTTATTTCTTAATGTTTCCCCATCATTTATCGGAAAGACTTCGACCGAGACATTCTACCTACACCTTTAACCGCGTGAGGTATTGGCACGAATTTTCTTATAAATATATATTTATTACATTCTGTCGCACTTTAACCAAAGAATACTATTATTTATGTTGAAAATCTATTTTATGATTAAAGCGAATTAATAAGCAACAAATTATTTATCAAAATGATTTTTTCGTGTGAATAACTTGTTCCATGGAAAAAATTAAAATGTTAATAATATTTAGTGATGTATGAATGTGTCAAAAATTCCTTAACGCAAAAGAGGAACAACTTTTTTCCAATACTCTGGCCTTCGCAAGAATAACAGTTACTGACCTTCTTCCACATTTGTCTTCGTCATTCTTCACCTATCCCTTGCTTATACCTTTGCCTTTTCTTCATAAAATTTACTTTTCTGTCCAACTTGCCTAAATGGCTTAAGCAACTATCACAGTTGGTCATTTTCATCAAGTTCGCGCCTTCGTGAACATTCTGTCCAACAAGTTAATTAATCTAAATATAAAAAAACTTATTTAATATCATTAAAGAGTGTTATTTTTCAGTAAATTTTTTTCTGTTAACAGCGTATATCAACGTTAGCGTATCCAACTTGTAGATGCTTTGGTTCTTAATTGTTACGCTGTGCAATACGCAACGTTTTGTAGTGCTGCGCAATCAGCATATGCCTATAAATGTAATTTTATTAATTATTTACGAACCACTATGAGCTTATTGAAGTTGTGATTATATAAATCACTTAACTGTTCTAAGAAAGAGTATTATAAGGTAAAATTAATCAAAACATTAACATTTAAGATCAAATAGGTAAATGTTGAGTGTGTATTGCAGTATGAATAGCTCGACAGTATTTTTATTTTAAATAATGACTAATAATTGTACACTTTATTATATAAAAACAAATCTAAAAATATATTTGTAATATTCTTAGATATTTCGACTCCAAAAATTCTGTTAATAATTGTTACGAGCAATGAATATCGTGCATAAAGATATAAATAATAAGAGAACGTGATAATCAACCGTGTCACTGTTAAATGCTGTCAGATATCATTAGTACGAAGTTTTTTGTGGAAACAAAGCGCGTGGGAGATGTCCCTCTGTATTTGACCTTGCTTTTTAATAGACAAAAACAACATGCGAATTATTATTCTGTAACTGCAAGCTTTATTGTATTATGGATGCTGCTGTAAATATATTATGTGAATAAATTGTTGTTACTTATAATTTTGCTTGTGTTACCACTTTTGATATTTGAGAACTGAAAGACTTGCTGAAGTGAAGAACAGCCAGGACGAGAAGATTAAGTTAAGTGCATAAGTAAGAAGTAATGGCAGTGAACAGAGGAAGAACGAATAGTAATAAGTTACGTCAGGTTGGTAATTTGATGGTTTATCGCAAGTAAGCGTGCGAGTCCTATCACGGCAAGAAAAATATATAAAATGGTTTGTGGACATTATATAATAATTATAACTTTTCATAAAAGAACGTTTTTATAAAATATTGATCATATACAACATTAATTATTATAGTTGCTTAGTAAACTACAAATGCAAAGAAAGTCACACAAGGATGGGCGCTTAATAAATTGAGAGAGAGAGAATAATAAAAATAAATTGTTATTTCCCCTCAGAAAAATTGTATTTTAATTATAATTCTCTATGACGAATGTAAGCGCTCTCCACAATAATATTTGCAGAGAAGACACGAAACCACATAATACTAAAACAGCAAAGCAGCACGCTAGAAGTAAAATTTGGTGCGAGATTTCGTTAATACAGTCAGTTTAATAAAATATTTAAATAAATCACAAAGTACTCTAGCGACATCGCGAGTAAATACTTGAACCTCCTGTACGTGGATATTTAAAAAATAATACAAAATTTAAATTTATTAAAATTATTGCATTTCTTAAATACTAACAATGAAGTCATTTAAAATATTCATTGATTAAGATATATTCAATTTTACAATATATTTAAAAAAATTTTAGTTTTGTTATCTATATTAAATGCGCATGCGTAGAATCATTTTTCTAAAATCTTACACGAATAAGTAGTAAGCATTATTTTAATTTTATACTTACCAAACCATAATTTACATAATAAATTATCGTAAAAAATAATTAAATATCAGTTTTTGAAAACTCATTATAAACCTTTAAAACCCGAAAAGTTTTTAAATAATTTCACTGTAAAGTATAGTTAACAAATATTTGAAATAAAATTGTAATAACAATGAATGATTATATAAACTATGTTTTGAAACTGTAATTTTATAGCATAGAAATTTCTTGTTAATATTGTCTAAAAGTTTGTAACTTATTTCCTTAATTTTAAGAATATGGTAGTTTAACATTTTATTAATTGAAAATGTGCAGATTTGTTTATTGTGTTAATAATTAAGTGAACTTTAAATAAATTAATTTTAAAAATATACTATAATAAAAATGTAATAATATTTAATAATACCATGTTTTTATAATAAATTACATTAAATATCAATGAACTGGAAACTATATTGATATTAATAAACAGGTTTGTAACGAAATAACATTTTATGTTAAATAATAGTAATGCTTGATATATTTTCAATTATATAATATTTTAGTAATAATATTTTATATTAATTTTAATTCTATTCAAAGAAAAAGACGAAATATGAAAGTATTTTTAATGACAAGTATAAGGTAAAAGTAAAATTTGTATATTTATTGATTCCAACTTAAATTATTTAATGCAATAAGTTATTAATTAATTATTATATTACAAATAAAGTAGTAAACATTAAATTAATTTATGTAATACAAAAATCATAAATAACTTCTATTTAGTATTCAAATTGTCCAGTATTTATATATATATATTTATATATAATATTCTCAAAATTATATTGTAAAAATATTTGGATGGTTTTATAAGAGCTAAATATTCAAACATTTTTTACGTATAATTTTGACTTTCATAGTGTATTGACTAAGTTTCTAAAAATACATAAGAATTATAACTAATATGATTAGTAAAATATTTACCTTAATTTATTTATTAGCTTACTTTTAAACCTTTCTTACATATCTTTTATAAATTTTGACTTTTATAGTATAATGACTAAGTCCCTAATAATATGTAATTTATTGTTTTATAACAAATTAATAATATGTATTTAATTTGTTTTGTAGAAAACAGATATTTGTGGTGGTATTACATTGTATGAATAAAATTTTGTTATTTTTAATAAATTAACAAATTAGTTAAGAAAATCTTTGAAGTTTATGTTAAATGGTAAAATTTAATATACAGAATAAAAGAAAACTAGAGTTTAAGCCATAGTCATGTGAAAATATGTAGTTTACTTCTTATGATGATGTAACAATGTTTATTCATTACTATAATAACAATTTCAATTTACTATATTAATATAAAAATATATTGTAAGTTACATTTCTTATTAATAGAATTTAATCAGCAATATTATTTAAATAAAATATTTTGAGCCCAAGAATTAATTTTTTATATATTCAATGATATATATAGAAGCATCATATATATAAATTCTTTTGGTTAATTGAAATTAATAAATCATTGTCAGAATTTCAAATATATTCAATATATTTTTTTAAATTAAATATGAATTTTTTTCCAAAACATGGTCTATTTTTTGCAATTTTTTTAGCAAACAACTCTTTAAATATTATTATTAATAAAAAATACAACTTAAAGGTGCAAAAAAATGAATGCTTAAATCATATTTCAAATATTATAATTTTTATAATTAAATTTAATTAAATTAAAGCAAATACAGGTGCAACATTTGCATAACATATATTGACGTAAATTACGGGATTTATATATATATATATTGCATGACAAAATCTGAAAAGAAGTTTTTTATTTTAGTCCATGTGCTGAAATTTTTATGAGATTAATATTCAAGATTTTGGTGTGTTAGTCAGTTAATTAGAATTTTCATTATTCTTTTATTATATTTTTTAAATTTTTTATTGTCCGATAACCGGTAATTGTTGGGTAACCTGTCGGGATTTTCTGCACGATAACTGCATAAATATTGTCATCTTTTCCATGTTGCGTACAAAAAAATAGCTATGCAATTTGGCAAATTTCTATCCTTTTTTGGTTTTTAATTACTTTTCAGACGTCACTCTTGACAATACATGACTGGGCGTACCGAAGCCAGTAGCTCATTTAATTTTATAGTTTAATATTAAGACAAAGTTTTTTGTCAACCTAACCTTTTTCTTTTATTTCCTTGAACGCCTATAACGTACAGATGCATCGAATAGTCGGTATATTTAGCTATAATTTTACGAAAATTATACATAAGCCGGGTATATTGTTCCTTGGTGATTATGAATTTCGTAACGAATTATTATAAATATATGTACAATTTTCTAGTCAAAATATATATAGTTTGTAAATTAACATAATTCATTTATGTTGAAATACACATTTTAATCTTTTTCTATAGTTCTTAAATATGGTTCTACTAAAAGCAAAGATGATTAGTATTAAAAACTTTTAAATTTTGGTTTATAATGAAAATTTATCAAATTAGTGATGATTAGAGAATTGTGAATTTTATTGGTTAAAGCAGTTTTAAGTGTTATAAAATATTCAATTATCATAAATTACTTTTTTTCATTAAAGAATAGAATAATATATTGTTTTACTCTTATTAATTATATTAATCAATGTTGTTCAAAGGAGATTGACTTCATTTTACTTATCTAGCTATAATAGTTTTAATAACAACAGGTTTAAACAAAATAGCATGATAGAATGAATATGACTCAAAAAGGAAAGAGAGAAAAAATGTAATATTCTAACGAGGTTTGTAACAAAGAAGTCAAAATTGAATGAAATAATGTAAATTCAAATTATTTGTCTTGAAAGTCTCAAAATAATGAAAAAGCGATAATTCGTTAAAATTCCTGTTTCCAAAAAGAAGTAGTTAATAATTCTATTGCATTCATAATTTAAGAAAATTAGAAAATCATTGATTAATGGCACTAGGGTAGAGAAGAATAGATAATAATAGACTGTCAAGTCAACTAATTAACGTGATCATACTTGAAACCCTGAAAAAGACATTGTTTATGTTTTGACATTTGTATGATTCATTTTTTGTTATTCTTGAATTACTACTGATATTGCATGTCTTGACCCTTTTTCAAGTTCTATGTAAATTTTTTTAAATTGTAAGAAGTCTGTGATATATTAATGTCCAAAGGATACTTCTATTGAGAAAGTATTATCTTTTACTTCTTTTTTTATTTTTTGTATTTTATTTTTCTTTAATTAAATTTGCTGTTACAATTGCTATTTAACCCTATCTATGATGTTTTATATATAATTTTCTATTGCATCAATATTTATATTTATTGTTTGAAAAAGTTATTGTTTAGATTTATAACAAGATTTTTGTTAACTCAATTAAGTATTGATTGTACATTAAATAATTCTTTTTTAAAAATCTTACTAAGTTAGCTCCTTTAGTCATAGGAAAAGTTTATACAATGAATATCCTAGAGATATCATCCTCTGTGAAGATACATACATTTTATGAGTTTGAAGTTTCCAACATTGGAACTTTAACAAAAAATAAAATTTCTTAAAACTTGAAATTTTTCCAAAAAAGCTATGTAAATCATATAACTATGATACAATAGTAACAAGAAAACGATATAATCCTAAAAACATCCATAAAAACGACCTTATTAATGGATGAAAAATTCAAAAAATCAAAAATTTCAAATTTTTACTAACTATCATAAACAACAATCGTTATCATCCATCAAAAAATAAAAAAAAAGTTTTGTTGCTCATAGAAACATATAAACAAATAGAAGTTCCGTCGCCTAACAGTACCTGCAGAAGACAGCCCCCTACAATAGACTATAAATACAAAAATTATTAATATTTTAACAAAAAAATGCATAATTCTAGTGCACAAGAACCAAAGATAGGAATAACAATAAAAAATCATTAAAAAATATTTAGCAGTATTGCCAAAAACACGTCCAATACGTTACTGATAAGCATATGCGTCAACCACATAATTGTTTAAGAAAATCATGCTATTAAGGTTCGACAACTTTTTATCGATGAATTCCGTTACAGATATAATAATCAACAAATAAACAGATTTTCAAGAATAAATCAGATTCTCGTCATAGTTAAAACTTGTTTAAGTGACTCGGTATGTGTATGCATACCCTATGCCGCGTCAGATTATTGTTAATTAATATACGTTCACGAGGCATTCGACAACTTTTTATTATTGATTATTGTTAGACGTATAAAAAGTAACAAATAACTCGATAGATACAAAATCAAGAAATCTCGTCATTGTTTAAAATACTGTTGAAATTAGCACACTGCGTACACACGTCATATACACATCCTATACCGCGTCAGATTATTGTTAATTACCATACGTTCCCTAGGTATTCGACAACTTTTTGTTCATGAATATCCTTGATCATATCAAAATTAACTAATACCCCGAATAGTAAAGAAATCAGAGAATCTCATCTCAAATTTCAACAAAGATAAACACTTGCACTTCCTTGCTCACGCAATTTGTGTATTCATATGCCGCAACATTTAATTGTTAATTAACATATGTTCCCGAGGTATTCGACAACAATAATAGAAAAATATACAAATTTCAAAATTTACGTTTTTATCGACTCTTACGCTCTGTCAATATATTTTTGTTTCTCTTTGTCATGTACATTTACTCGAATAATCAAATTTTTCCTTGAAATATCTTGGAATTAGTAGCTTAATATATATGTCAGTTAATAATAAAAATAACTATTCTAAAAATTAATCGGTCAAGTTAGTAGCAGTTTAAAAGTTTAAATGATAAGTATTGTAATATACTAATTCTGCTAATAGAAGACAAAATGAATTCTAAAAGATATATTATCGTCAATATAATACTTAGACTTTATTATAAACCATTACGTATACACGCTTAATTAAAAGTACTACAATTATTTCAACGTTGTTGTTAACTACCACGAAATTCTCTGACTTTGATGGTATTCGAGTTATATGTTGCTTTTGATATGATCAACGATATTCATGAATAAAAAGTTGTCGAATGCCTTGGGAATGTATGTTAATTAACAATAATTTAACGCGATATAGGTTATGTATATGTCGTAAGTAAGTAGTGCGCTAATATTAACGGTGTTTTAAACAATGACGAGAATTCCTGATTTCTTTACTATTCGGGGTATTAGTTAATTTTAATATGATCAAGGATATTCATGAATAAAAAGTTGTTGAATGCTTTGGGAACATATGTTAATTAATATAATTTGACGCGATATAGGGTATGCATGTGCCGTATGTGCGTAGTGCGTTAATTTCAACAGTGTTTCAAACAATGACGAAATTTCCTGATTTTGTTTTTATTCAGTTGCTATAATTAGTTCATTTAGATTTGGTCAATGTTATTCATTAATAAGAAGTTGTCGAATGTCTCGGAAACGTATATTAATTAACAATAATCCGACGTAGTGTATGGTATACATATACGTACAGAGTCATTTAAACAAAATTTTAACTATGACGAGATTCTGATTTTTTCTTGAAAATTGTTTATTTATTGATTTTTATATCAGTAACGTAATGCATTGATAAAAAGTTGTAGAATCCTAATATTATAATTTTGTTAAAGAATTATGCGTTTGACGCATGTCTTTATCGGTAGTGTATTGAACGTGTTTATTTTCGTATATTTTTGGCAATACTGCTAAATATTTTTTTATGATTTTTTTCTTAATCCTATCTTTGGTTCTTGATTATTAAAATTATGCAATTTTTTTCTTAAAATAATTATTGTATTTATAGACTATTGTAGGCGGTCTTGTGCGATACTCTTACGCGGCGCAACTTTTATTTGTTTATAATAATTTTCTATGTGCAATAAAAATTTTTTTTATATTTTTTTGGTTATTGATATTGATTATTGTTTATGATAGTTAGTGAAAATCTCAAATTTTTCAATTTTTCATCTCCTAATAAGAGTTGTGTTTGAGGTGTTTTTAGGGTTATATCGTTTTTTGTTAATATTGTAGCATAGTTATGTGGTTTACGTTTAAGAGAAATTTCAAGTTTTGAAAATTTTGATTTTTTGTTAGAGTTCCAACATTGGAAACTTCAGACTCGTTACATTTTCACAGTCGTGTCCAATTATTCCGACTATTATTACACGATATATTAAGATTACGTTAGCATACAATGTATTCATTCGTAGTTTCCGGTAAATGCTGGTTGATAGACTGTGATACAAAATTTTCATGTTTTAAATATAAAGCTAAATTAGTAAAATAATTCAAAACCAATCCAAACTTCTTAAAAAATATATCTTTTGAATTCATAGTCTTATAAATAATTTTAAATTGTATTTGCTTTTGCTTCCTTTTAGACAGTGGTTAGGATACTGTCTGCATGTATCTAATCTTAGATATCTTATATCAATAGATGTTGATGAGGAGATTGTAATTTAATATTAGCTTGATTTTATTCACCTTTTCATCAAATCTGCAATAGTTCAGTCCATCTACTTGGGTTACAAAATGACTCATTGATAGCACACCGCAATACAGGTAACTGTAGTGAATAAGGCAATTGATAATGTTTCTATATTTTAGGTTTATATATAGTAATTATACTTATTTCTTCGTTATTATGCATAATTATCTTATTTGAATGCAAATTTTAGTTTTAATAACTGTCATGCACATTAGATTGATTCTTGTGATTACAGCATTTTTTTTGCTAGCTCTTAATTTCTTTACACTCACAATTTCTCATTTATGTTATATTATTTGTTTTTTAAAAATATAGTGTACAAATTATTAACATAATATGCACACACATGTGTATAATAATAACAATTTTTAGCAATATTGTTTATGTTTTAAAGAGTACACAGATTAAGTAGTTTGTGTCTTATTAACAATATTTCCTTATTTCATCTTTAGGAATGCAGGCTTATTTGAGGCTAATTGCTTATACTTTTAATAGTTTTTATATATTTTTATTTTAGTTATTAACTGCGTAAGTTATTTTTACTTTATTGGTATACACTAATGCATTTATGCTCTAAAATATTCATTTTTCACTTTATTTACGAAGCTTTTTATCATTTTAATTTATTTAAGTAATTTATCAATTATATGGTTGTCATAAGATTTAACGTGATTTGTCCTTGTAGAATCATTGTCAGTTTCTAGTCAAGATTTTATTTGTATGGTTAATTAAGATTATAAGAGATTTAAATTGGATTTGCTTTTTATTAATTAATTATTTTAAATTGTTCTGTAATTATGTTTATTAAAAAGTTAAATTTAATACATATTTGTTAAAACATATTTTAAATTTGCATTGTAGAAGTTGAGAATATTCATATAATTTGGTTTCATTAATAATTTATCATTAAATTAGTTTATTATATTAATTATTACGGATATTAAAACAATGAGATGTGCTTTTTTATTGCAGTTATTAAGTGAATCAATTTAAGTTTATTTTGATTCAAATAATTTAATGTATTCATTCAAGGATTGCTTTGTAATATAATTTATGTTCAATGGATTTTTATAAAATAAAATTAATTTATTATATTTCTAAAATAATTATGAGAATTATTTGTTGTAGGATATGCCCATAAAAAAGTTTACTATATATAATTTTTAAGAAAGCTTAGCTTGATATTAGTAGCTTTTAAAGTGATATTTTTATTAAAATTAATTTATTATTATTTTCAGTAACCACAATTCTTAAAAACTTATGCCATTAAGATCTTGCATACTTTTTGTAGATATGTAATATGAATGTTTGAATGAAGAAATTTTTTTTCATTTTGTCAAAAATAAAATTTTGTGAAAATTTTTTTTCACAGAAACATCATTTATTTAATTTAACATTTCTTTTATTTTGAACAATCCTCATATAAAAGATATTTCAATTAGTTTGTTAATTACATATTTAAAATGTAATAAAATACTTTATACTTTCTATTATTAAATATGAAATACTTTAAATCATTGTCATACATATAATTTTCTAAAATAATTTATAAAACTATATAACCTCTTAGCAATTCATAAATATTCTTTGCAATAATCATAAAAGTTATTTTTGTTTATTAAAATCTCTGACTAACTGTGTAAGGGAATTTAGAAGCATTGATATTTAATAAAAGTAATTGATTCAACAAGGAGCTCACTACACAAATTTTGAAGCTTAACTCCCAGAGTATTATAGTGATAACTTAAGTTAAAGAAATAAATTAACTCAGTGACATTTTTTAAACTAAGGCCAACGAAAGTCTATCATACGCATACGGCGGGAACAGCTACACACTGGAAATATGATTAATTTGATTCCTCGCGGTAAAATGTTAATGAAACATGGTAAGTCGATTTACCTTTTCTTATCTATCACATTCTTTCATTCAATAGCTTTCTTTGGAGGTCTTGTAGTTTTCTTCCTTAGCTTTTTTTAAACATACTTCTTTCTTCATCGGACCCTCAAATTAGACTACTCCTGTTTCTAGAATAGTTTGTACTATGGTCTGTGCTGCTTCCCAATCAGCACTAAATTTCTTCGGAATATCAGGTGCTTGAGTCTTTCGTTATCAAACGTTCTTCACCAAAGTTCATGTAAATGTGACCATCGAGTCACATTAGATGTAGTTTTTGTCGATCGCTGTTTCATCTTTACTTTAATGTTAAATCTTGAAGCAGTTGACCGTTTTGTAGACCAGTTTTTTAACATATAGCTTTTTATATTAGACTTTTCAAACTTAGTATTATATTGTAAAAGAAAGAAGGTAAATGCAATAAGATTCTAAATATATGAATGATACATTTTTATGAGATACATATTAAGGTTTAACAGGTTTCTGTATTTATATATATATAATTATTACTCAAGATATAAATATAAGTTATATTGATTTAAAAACCATGGATGATCAAATGAAAAGTCTATAATTTGAGTAAATGCATTAAAATTTTGATAATGAGCTGAAATATAGGCATGCTACTTGTATAATGAAAAGGTAATAAATATTTGTCTGCATCTTGAACCTTATAGTGATTAATATTGAGGTGTAACCAAAGAAAAATTTCCTCTATACAAGTAAAAACAATTTCAATTGTTTTATAAGTTTAGAAAGCTTATGATAAAAATGTCAAAGTAAAGTTAATTAAGGTAGTTCTTTTTATATTTAAATTAAAAAAATTATGAATATTTTATACGCTTAATAGAGATATATCTATTTTAATTAACTCTACAATAACAGAAATATTACGACCAGAGTAATAGTTCTTGTTATATCTTATATATGGTTTTAAGATATCATTTCGAAAAAATGTTCTTAAAATTTTTTCAAAGGGTAAGTTCAGTCACAGGTGTCTGAAGATCTGACCCGTATTTCGCCACAGATTTTATCGTGTTCTCTCCCTATAGGAATCGTCAGTTTCTTCTTGTCTATCCCGAGGACTCAGAGTTTTGCGTTGTCCTCTGGATTCTTTCCACTCACCCAGTCCTGACCACATTATTCTGCCAATAATGATAGCAGCGTTCGTCGTCCGCACCTGTGCGATGCTTATATATTTTCGAAAATGTTACATTTTTTGGTTAGCGCAAATAAGCAACGACGAAGAATATAACAACCACCTCCAGGTTTACCAGGAAAGGACAAATTACGAAATATTTAATTAATATAGATATATTAATTAAATATATTAATTATAGATTAATTTAATTCTTAACTATACTGTACTGAATTATTTAAGTCACCCGAATCCCGCCCTAGTATAAGAGCTGTCCAGGCTAAAGCAGGTAGTTACCCACGTGACAAGCGCGGTAAACTATACACAACAAAACTAAACAAACTGATGTTACAAAATTGCAACATTACAGTTCGCTATTTAAAATCAGAAATATAAAACATTTATACAAAGTTTTTATAATAAAGTTTTTTTTTGACTTTTTTGAAAATAGCAACAAAATACTCATGGATCATCATAATAAGTTGTACTTCATTAGAAGATGTAGCCAAAGTTTACAATTACTCCTTATCACAATGAAATAATCCTGAACCCACTCATAAAAATTGTAAAATATGAGGTAAGCCAAATTTCAATAGGATCATTTAGTTAAATATCTTATTTCTTTTAATGCCACATAAAAACAGTAAACGGTTTCAGTTACCTTATTTATTCAGATTTACAATCTATAATTCCATTCGAAAGATGACGTTATGTTAATTTTAGATAGTGGTAGAGAAATGAGATTATAGACTATTCAAAATTTGTTTTCTCTTTGTGTAGGTATAGTATTTAAGACAAGAGTGTCTGTCTATTTCCCTTCTCAAATTCTTTAACCGCCGCGAATATAACAATCTTCGTCGGCATTTTTACATTTTGACCCTATTTACAATGTCTGTCTGTCATCTATCACCTGTTCCTTCTAACGCCTTTGTTTGAACTCGTACATGGAAAGATTTGCAGAGACTGCTAAAAATTCTAACTTATTGCGAACTCGCTTAACCGTCAGAATCGATTCTAATAATTGGCCATCATTGGCCAATTATTATTGAGCATTATTAACCAATAATTAACCTATATAAATATAACAAAATTACAATCGAAAAGTTTTCTTCTTCGTTATCTTCTGTTTTTTGTCTGCTATTCTTCGGGGTTAGCCTAACTATATAAACGAACGGTGGGTGTCTAGCAAACTTGCAATTTTGGAGGTAATGTATGCATCTGTTTTGTGAAACCTGAAGTTCGTTTCTCCTATTCCTGCTCTTATTTTCTACTCTATACAACGTATTATTCCTGACATATTATAGTAAAGGATTAATGCGTCTATATTCCCTCCCACACATGGACTTTACAAAACTCTCGGTTTCCTTATACGCAACTTATGGCTTTCGTAAAAAATGGCTGTAGTGGTTTAAATTAGATTCTCCACAGTTTCAATTCCTTTACGGGGAAGTTGTTGGAATGAGGTATTTAAGTTCAGCGAGCTCACACATCATCTAATACAAAAGTTACTCCGCTCCAATCACCACAGCGGCGTCTTGGCGAAAAATTCTTAGCCCTCGGCACGCGTCGCTTTACTTGTTTACGTGATTCACGATAGTCACCGTTTCCGGTTCGAACCCTCACGAGTCGTAATCATATGAGCACGTGTCCGGTTACGAAACTTATATTATTTGACTTATAGCAATACTTTGAGATAGAAACGTTACTTTCCTTCTAATCTAGACTTCATATAAAAATAGTTTTTAAGGGTATATTTATAGATTTACATAAATAACTAGAATTTAACTGCAAAACAGAAAAATATGATATTCGAATATTATTGCAAGAAATTAAATAAAAATGATAAATGTGAAGAATTCCGTTATAAACATATAATTAGGACGAAATGTGGTAATAATCTAAATATTGCTATTGAACAGCAAGTTGAATTTTTTAGTTAAGTTAAAATTAAATATAAAATTATTGTTTTTTTATTGCTGCATATTTACACTGCAAATTAAATTCGAAATATTACAATGCAAATTCGAAATGCGCTAAATTAGATGAAGTATTTACATATTTGTAAAACAAGTAAATATAATCTTTAAATAAATAGATTAATATTACTTATGAAATTTACATCTCATTATGTAAGGAAAGTTATAATAAAAAACAAACTCAAGGCACAAGAAATTTTTTAAATAACGCTGTTAATATATTTATCTACGTTAAACTATGTAAGTCTAAAGTTTTTAAATGTATATAGCCTAGCTTTTTTAACTTTGCGACGAATAACTTCGTCGCAAAAGGTCAGCATTTCCATGGGAACAGGGCCGGAAGAATAGCGAGGAAGAGGTCCGGACTACAACGCCCGAAGATTTAAGGTATGAGTGTGAGAGAGAAAGTGCGAGCGAATACATTGAAAACAATAAAACGTGAGTGTGAGAGAGAATGAATGAGAGAATACAGTGAAAACGATAAAACGTGCGTGTGAAAGAGAAAAAGCGAGCGAATGTATAAGTATACTTGTAAGAGCGTGCGAGTGGGAGTGGAAGGGGGCGTACGGCACAGCGGTGTCTGTAAGAGTCAGGTTTGAGAGAGGTAGTGCGTGAGCGTGCGAGTGGGAGTGGAAGGGGGCGTACGGCACAGCGGTGTCTGTAAAAGCCAGGTTTGAGAGAGGAAGTGCGTGAGCGTGCTAGTGGGAGTGGAAGGGGCGTTCGGTGCAGCATTGCCCGTGAAAGCAGGGCATGAGAGAGAGAGTGCGCGAACGTGCGAGTGAGAGCGAAAAGGTGTACGGCACAGCGGTGAAAACGTGATTATCGGGCGTAGAATGGAAGGATGAGTGAGGACCAGCATAGTGGGAGTTGGCCCGAAATACGTACGAGAAGGAGGGACGAATGAATGAATAGAGAATATAGTATGGGGCCGTGGAGGGGAACCTTGCGTCTAGCCCTGGCCAGGCTAACGCAGGGCGATATGCGAGCAAGCGCGACGCGCTCACTCCACCACTATTTCCCCCCACCAGCCTGGCCCACGAGAGCGGCTAGGTGGCGCGACCCCACCGCGAGGCCCGCGAGTTATGACACGTGAGGGGAAACGCGTCCGAGAAAGGTATAAAAAGGGCGCGCTCACGTGAAATGGGGAGACGGGGGTGGAGTTCGGGAAGCGCAGGTTTCCCGGTCAAGCGACTTTTGGCGCACGATCCCTTGGAGCAACTTTTGGCGCACCGGGGAACTCCAGGAGGTGGAGTTTGGGAAGCGAAGGCTTCCCGGTCGAGCGACTTTTGGCGCACCGGGGAACTCCAGGAGGTAGAGCTCAGAGAGCAAAGGCTTCCTGGTCGAGCGACTTTTGGCGCACTAGGGGCTCCCGGAGGCACGACTCGTGTCGTACCTCCCGATATAGGTTTAGGGCCGCAGTCGCGTGCACGGAGTCACAGCCACCGGGCTGGACTTCTCTCCGCCGCGTTAACGTACCAGCACAGCGATGGTGCGAAAGTGTCGCACCGGGGAAATAGAATATAAGACTCCTTTGTAAGCGGTGAGCGCACCGCGAAAATAAAATATAACCGGCTCCGTTGTAAGCGGTGAGCGCACCGCAAAAGTAAATAGCATAGAACCGACTCTGTTGTATGCGGTGAGCGCGCCGCAATAGAAATATTAAATGTAGCCTTCACTGTATTTAGAAGTTAAGGATTTCGAACATAGAAACCTCCTTTGTAAGCGGTAAGCGCACCAAAAGAAAAAGGCTAATGTAAATTGAGGCCAATAAAGACAATAAGTACAGATTAAGAAACAAAAGAAGGCCTTGTTCATTTCGACCCGGCCTCTCTGCGCTTCCCTCCTCCCGCCGCGAACCTGACCCGACCTCGAGTTCACCGGGACGGGACAGACGGAGAGTACGGGAGACCAAGCCCCCAACAACAGCAGAGGGACGAAGGAACAAGGACGGAGAAATTCGAAGAAGAAGCCCGTCGAACGTCGAACACGAGTCCGAAAGGGCACGTGGCGGCCAGGACGAGGCGGACAACGTTACAACTTTAATGTGATTTCTTAGTAATTTATTAAAAATTTATTATTACTGACAGTCGATTGCATAAAAAATTCAAGATCTATCTTACAAATCGTAAACAGAAAAATATTTAAAGTTTTAGAATTGAGTTGAATTACAAAAATTCGAGAATATTTCTGAAAAAATTCTGAAGTCAAGAAGTAATTATTGAAACAATCTTATAGGACATAAGATAATACAACTCTTGTTTCATATACAAAGTGAAATAGAAGTGTTACATTCCAAATAGTAACACCTATAGTTTTGGATCAAGATCTGAGTATTATATGAAAATTCTCCCACATTTTATTCTTTTATGTAGTTTTATGAGTTTTTTCTACGAAATAAATTGTTTTGTAGTTTCTATAAGACAATTAGAAAATAGCACATAGAGCGAGTAAAAAGTTTTATTTGCAATCTTTTTGATAAAAGTTTTTTAATATTATCAAACAATTATTTGAATGTTTTAAACATTTTTTTCATAAATATAGAAGCAAAAATTACAACGTTAACAGTTTCGAGAGACAATTGTGACAGACATTTACATCTTTGTTGATGATTTTTTTGCTTTTTGTCAATTATATAAAAAAAGTTACAGATTTTTGCAAAAAAATTCTTATTGTAAGATATATTAATATTATTAAGGCTAAAAAAAGCATTGCATAATTTCAAGAGTAGTTTAATACGCATAAGCAACAATGGTGTACTAATCTTAAAAGATCATAAAAAAATTAATTACCTTAATAACTTTAGAAAACAACATGTGACTAAAGATATTTCAATATACAATAATAGTGTGTTGAATAATAATAATACAAAATAATAATGAGTTTTTATTTATAATATATTACAACGGTTATAAGACTTTATATAATGATTTAAGTAATAAACATTTATTAGAAACAAAGTGCATTGTTGGTTTCAGTCAAAATAGTAATTTGATCTATAGTCCACCAATTTGAAAAATGAACAAGAAAACAGCACCAAGTGGCATAATTTTTTTTTAAATAGCCGCTTATTATGATGTTTGTTTATTTAATAAAACCGCTGAAGCATTATTATTAATTTTAAGTATTACGAGTGTAAATTACGGACCTGATACTAATAGATATGTCGAGCAACAAGATGTCGTATTAGTAAAGTTAGCCAATAGAATTGTAAACGAGACAAAAGGAAAGAATACTTCATTGTCAACGAAAATTTTTAGAAATATTGAAGACTACAATAGACTGTCAAGTTTTACTGTATAGACTTGAAATAGATTATTTTGTTGGTTAAAACATATATTTTACATTTTATCACATGCAAGTTACAACAATAAATGTATTTTTTATAAAACTAGATTTTCAATATTGTCGGTGGAAGCCATTTTTCAAAAACTGCTTATTCAACTAACTGATATTTTTATACTATTTAATAATATTAAAAAATTTTATTCTTCATCAAAAAACTATATTTTTTAAAATAATATTTCAATTTATTCATACAAGATGAATGTATTTGATATTTATAAGTCTTATATTTGACTCACTGTTTTGTTTAAAATGCATTCTTTCCAAGATTAATAATAAGTTTAATAACGTTAACAATATATTATATTATTAAATATATTTTTATATTGAAATAATTTGATGTAAGACACTATAAAGCGCCATTATTAAGAGACGGCTTACTTCATTTTAACTAGAGCAAAGTAAAGTGATAATCAGAACAATAAAAGTATATAAAGCAATTTGTAAAATTGCCCTTGTTTGTTAATATATAGATAAATTGAAAAAATAGATATAAATGAGTCTGTACAATTGTAATAAAATACATGTTTTCTTTGAGAATCACCATGAAATTAATTTTACCTATACTACTGTCCTGAATTTATTGATACTAAGTATTTTATGTTTAAAAATGTTTCAGCAAATTATCAAAGAATTCTGACAAAATTTCCAAGCACATTTTATATTATTTATATTAATTTTTTAATATAAACTATAATTTAAGATCAATCTACATTTCTCAATTCGAAATGTATAAAACATGTCTTTTACGGACACCGACTCAGTGAAGTTATTTTCAGTGAAAAAGACTGATTTCAATTTTGTTAATAAATTTATAGTAGAATCAGAAATATTGAAAGATAATTTATATCCTGATCAAGATACCTTAGAGTCTATTCAAATAGAATATTTTGATGTAGATGGAAATTTTGATATGAATGAACTTGAGTTACGCAAAGTACCTAAATCAGTCAAATTGAATGATATAACCATACACTGTAAAACCTTAATAGAACAGCATTACGTTGTATCTAAAAAAGTTTTATTACTTATTTTACAAAAACAATACAAATGTAAAGAAATATTTGATAAAATTATACAAATACAAAAACATCTAACAGGAACTGTCAAAATATGTAAAATGTGTAGAAATGATCTAAACTTAACAACTCATAAATTTATATCAACAAGTTTACGAATTTTATATCATTTTAGAAAACAAAAAATTCTTGAAAGATTATTAAATGTCCTATACATTATAAAAACATTGGTAGGTATCAAAACTATAATCAATACCATTTAATCGTAGAAATTATTTATTTTTATATTATATATTTTACACAGTATCAAACAAAAGACAGACTTCAGCAGTTTCTTAATGAAGAAAATTATCCGAAAGTAATTTCTTTAATATCAGAATGTCAAAGAACTGCAGTTATGTACAATAGATATAACTGTATTGTATCATTATATAGTAATCTAAGTGATATACTTGAACAAGTTGAAGAAAATTTAGATTTATCACTCTCTAAAATTTGCATAAATTTTGATGCCAATAATTATGCATCTATTCAAATTGCTTATAATTTTTTGGGAAAATCTCAAACGGCGATGGATCAATTACATATGCATTTTACTGCTGCAGTCCATAATACAGCCTATAATACTGTTCTCAGATATTCTCAAGAAAAGAAAAAAAATCAATATCATTATATATGCAAGTCTATTTCATTATCAAGCTTCTTAATATGTTTAACAGAACTTTGTAGATCGTTACTAGTTATTTTGCAATCTTATTATCTTATTATTAAATGGCACAATGAAATACCTATTGAATATAACAAAAATGAACAAATGCTAAAAAATTGTAAGCAACAATATATTTTAGATAAGCTTGAAAATGGAATTATAAAAGTATTTAATGAAATAGAAAATAAAATAGGAAATTACCTTGATGGATTTGATTTTGTGCCTCTCAAATTCGAAGAATTTGTGCAAGTTTTAAGTATAATTGACAGGTATTAAAGTACTTATTTGCATATTTAATACTTTTATGTTATTAAATATAATTTTTCTTTTAGAATGTCCAAAATAGGGTCTAGAATTTGTGGAAAAAACATGACAAAATTATATGAATTTTCAAAAGAAAAATTCATAAATTATTTCAATTTTTATCATAGTTCTCGATTAGATGAATTGAGAATTTTTTTAGAAAATGATGGTTGGAAATTATGTCCCATTAAATCTTCATTTAATATTACTGAATTATTAGAATTTAAAACATTTAAGTATATTTTTAATGCATCTCAAGCCAATAAGTCGATTCGTGAAAATTTATCTAAGTCTACAAGTTATGAAAGTAATGATTGTACTCGAGATTTCATGGATGGTATTATATCTCCTTTCAATGCAATTTTGGATGAATCATTAAAAGAAGATTTTCTTCGAACTTCAGAGGTGAGTATGTATGCTAAAGTATTATATCTAATGATTTTATATTCTATTACTTTACTACTTTTACAAGTATACCAACAATCTAATGAAGAACGAACTTAATTATTTCTAGAAATAACAAGTGGTTTGATTAAACTAAAATATACTCTTTTATATATATTTCTGTGTCTGAAATTCTTTATACATTGTTAAAGGAAACGTGATAGTCTAACTTACAGATATATAAAATGTCTCTTAATATGTTAATGAACTGTATTTACGTAACGGATACTGCGTATCCGTTATGCGTGCATAAGGTAGAAATTCTGAGGAAGCAGGGCGGAAAAACCCACAAGAAGGCAGCATCTGAGAAGCTAGAGTTCGCTAAAAGGTAGCGTCTAAGATGGTAAATTGCACGAAAAGGTAATGTTTAGGATGAGGTACCTAACGAAAGGCGATGCCCAAGACAGTGACATTTCGGTTTAAGGTTTTGCCGAAACAAGAGAAGGAAAGTTAGAGACTAGCAAAAGCCTAGTTTCTTAGTATCAGAAGACGTATGATTGCTAACGATAGTTGGAAAAATGCTTTCGGTATCTGTGTGTGTATTCTAGACCAGCTTTATAGTTGACTCTTCTTTATAGTTTTTGTAGAATCATAGAATAAGGGACGGAGAAGAGTCTAGACTTACAGTTACACATCTACATTTATTTACATATTACAATCATATACTAACACTAACAACTCCATACTTATGTACTAAAACTTATACATCTCCACTCTTATTTAGATAAAATTTTTTGCAATTACATACTTGCACACTAAAGTTTATAAATCATATTTGTATGTAATAAATAACGCTTATATATTAATTTACACAAGAGTCCGTTTTTCGATGATTGCTTTCATTGCACTTCTTTTTTTGGTGACGAGATGTGCCAGTCACTGGAATAGTATTTAGAAATCTTTATCGTCTTACCTTATAGTAGAACCACCTACCTTATCGTAGTCATATTTTCTAATTAATAGATTCAAATAGTAGTTAATGTTAATAAGCATCAAAAAAGTAATATCCAAAAACTTCATATGTATCACTAACAAATTTGTTATAATATCTTGTACATAAATAATTTTGTGAATAAACTATTGTATACAATTTCTCTAGAACATATATTCAAAAACATATATATTTAAGTAATTGAAACTATCTTATATATCAAAATAATCTTTGTTTGCAAAGAATTGTTTAAGAATTAATAAAATGGATGAAATATGTAAAGAAACTTTGTTCTTTTTCCATCCACTTAACCTAAGAGGAACTAACTGAAAAACTAACTAAACTAAAATTTTATCTTTATGTTTTGACGAAATTCTTTTTTCAAGTTATGTTAGGATTCTATCTTCCATTACTTCTATTTTAATTGGGTCGGAAATACTTCCCCAATTTACAAAGATTTTCTTTAATGAAGTATGAAGTATATACTATTTAAGTCTTTACCTTAAACTCAAAGTGTTTTATCAACAAAATATTTATTGAAATTTAAGTTTTTTTGATTCTCTCACTTCTGTACATTTATTACACATAATTAGTAATAAATCTTCACATATTCTTAATGATAATTATAATAAGTACAATATCTTGTCTATCTTGTAGCCTTGTAACAGCGTTTTTATGGGCACGTAACATGATGAGTGTTTTCTGAAGTTTTCGTTTAATTCTCGATTCCTTCATTTCTTTCCAAATCAAGAATAATACACTCTAATACTGTTTAGATGTAAGGTTGTAAAGATGTAAACATGAAAATTTTTAATAATATTCAGTTAATTATAATTTATTGTAAGTACATCTACTGTAAATTTCTCCCGTAAATTAGCTAATAATTTTTAAATCAAATATAGAAATATGCATTATAATTCTTGGCTATATAAAATAATATTTTATTTTCATTGCTAAACTAATTGATAACTTTATAATGATTAAAATATATATGAATAGGTAATTAATAAATATTTCTTACCGTAGTCGTACGAATTATTTTCTTACGCGAAGATACGATGGGCTTCACTATATACAATTGCAATAAATTATATGATGATAAGTAAATATCATAAAACACGTTTTCAATCTGTATAGATAATCTCACCATTTTTCATATTCACCCTACTGCCACGAGCAACTAAGAAAAAAGCATCCCCTCAGCACTTATTTTAGGCCACCAAATTTTGAAATATAACTTAAAACTTTTCAAGGTTAAATAAAGCACTCTTTGTTAAAAAATCAATGTGATATCTGCCCTTATTTATATAAAGTAAGTATTAAATGTAACATAAATTTACTACTTTCTTAAATCATTATAAATATAAAAATAATAGTAGTAATTTATTTGATATTTGATTTATATGCGTCTGTACGCCTAACAATACAAGATTGCAATTTCTAATAAATAAATAGTGTAAAATGTTTGTGAATAATAATAAAATTATTATCGAATTAATTTTTCCTAATTGGAAAAACGGTATTGCAGTTATATTCAGGATTTACACACATTCACCATTAGAATACTATCAGGTTCAGAATAACACTCTCAGTATAACGATAAAGAAAGGAAAAAATCAATATCACAAACAATAATTTTACTATTTTTATCTAAGGCAAGGTCCAAACTTATTAAAAAAAAACATTTGAGAAGAATAGATAGAATATTAATTTTTTAATAATCTTAAACATATAACGGGAATATTTATAGATTTTTCCTTTACAGAAAAGAAAAGAAGTATTTAATATCTAAACATATTTTCGAATTTTATGTTTGAAAAAAATAATTTCTATGTATTGATGATTCACAAAAGCTTAAAATATCATTTAAGTCCTTAAGAAATTATTTCATTTGGTTTCATTCAATACATTTACTAAATTAGCAAATTTTAAGTAAGTAATAAGTATTACATTTTCATAAATAATTAACATTTTAAACTATTTTCTTTATAATTGTTAACTACAGTATTTAAGATTATTAATATGAGCTACAAAAATTTTCGTGTAATAATTGTTTCAGGATTGCTTATTAAACGACTTATATGAGGAATCAGATGATGATGAAATACCTGAAGAACTAAAGTATGATTTTGTCGATGAAGTAAATAAAGAAAGTACTATAAAAAAGAAAAGGAAACATAGTGGTCCAATTATAACAAATACAACTCTGAGTGTTCTTAGAATTTGTGGCAAATATTTACAAGTTACAAAACTGTTTAAAGATTTAACTAAAATTGTTGTTCAATATATTATCCAAGTGTTTGAGCTATATTTATATACAGTATATAGTTTTTTCGCTGTTGATCTCGTGAGTACATTATATCATTTACAGTTAGAAATTAAATTTAATAAAAGAAAACATTAGTTTGTTTTGTTAAATTAAATTATTTGACATGTAATGTTTTTACATAGATGAATCAATTTTTACTTTTTTTCAGACAGAAAAGTGGGTATTTATTTAATAATAAACTTTTGCATATCTATACTATATATATATATATATATATATATATATATATACTGATAACAAAAAATATAATTCTAGCAAGTATAATCTATGTACAATTAAGTAAATAAACACTAAAAGAACTGATGCGCGCTGTAATTAACACGACCCGTGATGATCGTGTCATGCGAGTTCGGACCAGAGAAAGTAACTCATCGTGCGTTTTCCGCCGGGGTTCCATTGCGGTGATTGGAACGGCTTGGCTTCAGTGAGAAGCGTCCCTTCCACAATTGGCATGGCGTCGCTTCGGGTCAATGTAGTTCTGAGCTCCCTCGCTTTGACCGAGTCGCGTCGCTTTGAGTAAAATGGCGAGAAATCGATATCCTTTGCATTGGCGCGGCGTGGGATGGAGCCGAAAGAGAGAAAGGAAGTGTCGCACGGTAATTTGAGTGGTGGTGCTCGAGTTTCGAGGAAGTAAGGGGGCGTTGTGGAGGCTCGTGGATTAGTTATGCAGGCACCAGAGACGGCGTAGGACGAAACGAGACTGGCTGGTTCCTGATAGAGCAAACTTCTTTTCTTTTTTTTTTTTATTTACGCATCCTGAAGAAGCACCTCTTCTCCCAACCAGAAAACCGTCCCTTAAAGGGCGAGTAAGTACGTATACTGTGAATTTCTCCCATAAATTATTATCTATTAATTTTCAAATTAAATATAGAAATATGCATTATAATTTATGGCTATGTAAAATAATATTCTATTTTCATTGCTGAACTAATTAATAACTTTATAATGATTAAAAAATATATAAAAAGGTAATTAATAAATATTTCTTACCGTAGTCGTACGAATTATTTTCTTACACGAAGATACGATGGGCTTCACTATACACAATTGCAACAAATTACTTGATGATAAGTAAATATCATAAAACACGTTTTCAATCTGTATAGATAATCTCACCATAATTTTTCATATTCACCCTACTGCCACGAGCACCTAAGAAAAAAGCACCCCTTAGGCGTATATTTTAAGCCACCAAATATTGAAATATAATTATTAAAACTTTTCAAGACTAAATAAAGTACTCTATGCTAAAAAATCAATATTATTTATTGCAACCGCAATATTATGCAGTGATAAACTACTCTTTTTAGGGCAAATCCAATGTCAACTAAAAAAAGGACAGCAGAGTCCATCAGACAAATCGATGAAGAGTGTAGACCGATTTCCCTAACCAGGGCTAGTTTGATTTTCCATCAGAACTTAAACCTAGTATAATTCTAATGGAAAATGATCCGTTGAAAATGTATTAAGAACATTTATTGAAGAAGAAATGCAGAACAGAACAGTACATGCGCTAAAGAAAAAAGAACTTTTTCATCGGGTGGAATCATTAGCTTTTTGCGCTTTCAATAAGAAAGAGAAAAGAAATTAGAAAAATTTGTTACAAACAGTACTAAAACAGACTTTTATTTGCACTCATTTTAAAGTATTATTAATTATAAATCCGTTTAACATTGTTATGGGAGGATATATCTTATTCTGACTGGTCATGATAAGTCGCGTTTAAGATTCGTGTTCATGAATCCAATGTTTCAGTTGAGATGGTAAATCTGTAGAAGTCATATTCTAGTTAGCTTAGGTGTAGAGTTCCGGACAGAAGGTTAAACAAAAATTTACTTTGTTTATTCTCGTGTATCACTTTTGTTGTGTGCAATAATTTGTTGTGTTGAAATAATATCGCATTCGTAAGCAGGAAGTTACTACTGCTTGCTGAAAAGATTTAGCCTGACCTCTTTGTATCCGTACTTGCTCATCCTATCGCACCCATACGATCTACTGCTATACACAGACACTCATTTTCCATGCTACGTATTACTCTTGTTTACGCATATTCACTGTTATTGTCTTTGTTAAAAGTGTTTTTAAAATAATATTTACTATGCAAGAAAGGTAATATTTTATTAACAGTTATTCATTAGTGTTTCATGTAATTTGAAAATTATTATATGCATAAAACATAATTTTTCATTTAATTATGAAAAATTAAAAAAATTAAAACGGGGAGCTCAACGAACTGTTCATAACTTCATAATTTTGTACTTTGATGAGAAATAATTATTCTTTACCAAGTATATATTCTTTTGTATATCTTTAAAATTATCAATTAATCATTAATCCTATAGACTTATTTGTCATCTTCCCTTCCTTTGAAAAATGTTAAATACGCTCATTAAGCTAAAGCTGAAGGTCAATCTGGATGATCCAGAGTTATCACCTTATCAGTACGGATTTCGCACTAGGCGATAAGCTGAATTTGTTTCAGCATTATTGCAATGTTTGTGCTACGAACACGGGTTTTGGAGACCTCTCTTAAATATGTTTTGGCACTCTTATTCGATGCCATCCTGGCCTTTGATTATCTGTGATCTTTCTTCGTTACCGAACTTAGAAAGTGGAGTTGCCCAAATAATCTCTTCTGACTCAAAAGAGATTATTTATCAGGTAGAGTCGTAGATCTCTCCGACAACTGTCAGTACCTTCCAAAAGTCTGTAATTCAGGGGTGGTCTCAGAAATCAATCCTGGCTCTTGAATTTTGGAACCTCGTGTCTGCTTCGACGCCTCAGTAAAATAGACATCCACATTTTGCCTACGAGAATGATCTACTTGTACTTGTCAAGGCTGAAAGCAGGATTCAATTGGAAACTTCTAGACAGCGGTTTATATGTTTCGTCAAAAAGTGGTTCACCAAGAATAAGTTAATCCTCCGAGAGAAATACTCGAAATTGCCCTACTGAAAGGCTCTTTACTAGTGAGAGATCGAATTGAAATGAATCCAATTAGGATTCATGGAAGAGTGTTGACACTCTCGGGAGTTTGCCATTTAGCGTCACATTTGGACATGGCTTTCGATCCAAAAACATCTGGAGACAGTGAACTCCAAGAATAAACTAATCTTCAACCTGTTTGCCAAAGTGGTTAGTGTGAACTGCGGACTTACATTTAAGACCATAAGGACATTGTACCGAGGAATATTCTTGGCTATCATGTGTTATGGAGATTGCGCGTGGACCAATTTAATACAGGCCCGGCCATCAAAGGCCAGGGTTACATCGAATAAGAGTGCCAAAACATATTTAAGAGAGGTCTCCAAAACCCGTGTTCGTAGAAAAAACATTGCAATAATGCTGAAAAAATTCAGCTTTTCGCCCGCTGCGAAATCCATACTATTAAGAAGAGAACTCTGGATCATCCAGAATGCCCTTCAGCTTTAGCTTAATGAGCATATCTAACATTTTTCAAAGGAAGGGAAGATGACAAATAAGTCTATAGGATCCAAGATTAATTGGGTTCTTATCAAGGGATTCAAGGAGTATCTTTATAACTCTCGCTTCCATTGCCCAGAAAATACCCCCACTTCAGACATCTGTTTAATACAGGCTCGTGCGCTTTCTCAGTATTATATAGAAAGTTGCTCTCCTTCAACTGACAAAGATCTATCGGACGGTCTCCTAAAATGCTTTACAAGTAATCGTTGGGGCACTTCCACTGAGCCTTGTGTTGAAGGAAAGCATTTGTACACGATACGAAAAAATTTAGTTGTGAAGTATGAATGTTTAGGTACCATTAAATCTTGTGTCGTCGGTAGGTGTAAATGGTAATATACGATGCTCTCGTATGCGAGTAGCAGCATCGCTGGAACTCCTGTGATAGTGGACGGATAACACGAGTACCTGTCTGATGTTTCGCGTCACATAGAAATGGATTGGTTTCTGCCTGAACACTATGTATCTCAGTCGCTCACAGGGCATGGCAATTTCAAATGCAGCTTGACATGATCTGGTCTCATGAGCTCCAAACTTTGTGATTTCGGAGAAAAAGAAACAGCGGATCATGTGCTTTTTGCATGTGAGAGGTACAAGGAGCTCCGTTCTGATTTTGTGGAGGCACTTTTAGCGGTTGATCTTCACTAGCCGCTAGAACACAACTTATATTTGGACAGTATTATCTACCTATTGTTTTCGTACTACGTCATCGGGTTACTAAGGGTTCTGGAACACGCTACGACGATCTTGCTTTTCGGAACACCGACTCCATCTTCTTAAGGTCCTCTTTAAAAAACCTCATATCCTATCTTGGTATTTTTTTTGCTGTCGTAAGGTCTGACGACTAAGATAATCGATCTAAAAAAATATCGGTGATATCCACTCATTCGTACTTGATTCGTGGAGAGGGTGAGGTTATTCCAAGCTCCCCCTTCAAATAAAGGAAGATTCTCCTGCTGGTGGATTTAAAGGTTGGTAGATGGGCTAAATTAATCTAACCATCGGTGATGTAAGGGCTATGCCCCGGGGTTCATCATCCGCCAATTTCGCAGACACACACTAAACACTTGGCTTACTTCTATGTAAGTGATGAAAGTCACCTAAAGAGAAAAAACAAGTTTGTTCTCTGTTAGTTCTCAGTAAAAGAAAGTTAAATGGGAGATTATATTCATTGAAAATGCGGTGTACTAATAAAATCCATCTCCTATTGTTAGAGGAACCTAAGGTTTTTATGATTGTTATTTTACGCATCGTATCTCGATGTAATTGATAGACTTTTTCTTATGTAAAATCAACAATTTCATGAATTTTTATTACAATTAAAATGTTTAATAAACTGAAAAATTAGACTTTGACATTTTAAATTAATAATAAAAATGTAATTAATAATTGACCCTATCTTTATGTTAAAAAGAGAATAAGTATCAGTACTAATGATAGAATAAGAATGTGAACTTAATTATGAGGATAAAATAAATCATAAGATGTTTAAACAACTACCTTTTATTCATTGCATCTGAATTATGTAGATAATTTTCTTCTGAAAGATTGCTTAGAAGAAATTGGCATTTTTTATATGAAGTTATAATTTAAATATATTTTTTCTAGCAAGTGAGCAGTGACTTTTATACTATCTATAGCACTAATTTGAAACGAACGATATCACGTATAAAGGACAGTTTAATAATTGACAGTACCGAGTTAGCAAATGATGAACTTTTTAATCAAAAAATTCATCAACCACATTTATCATCTATCATTGATTTAAATGACTCAAACAAATTATATGGTCTACTGGAGCGCTTTGTTGCCGTAGAATCATTAATATTTTTAGGACAACAATATGAATCCTTTAAATTTTACTTAGATTCAATCATATTACACGAACATGAACAAACTCATTTAAATCAATTTTATGTCAATACCGTTGCTTCAACTTTAGCATTACGAAAGCCTATCTATATGTCATCAATTTCTAGAGCTATCGATGTATCAAATATTTTAATTTTAATGAATAAAGTGGATTGGGAATTGAAAGATGTAATATCCCAACATAGTGAATATATCGATTATTCTCTACAAGTAAGAAAAATGTCTGCTTAATTTAATTTATTAAATAAATTTTTCTTATATTATTAATGTATATGTATCTATGTATAAATAGACAATTGTATCATTTAAAACTAAATTAACAGAAATTCAAAGTTATGTACCTTTATCGAAAGATGTTTACCAATCAATTTGGGAAAATGTAGCTTATTTAATAACTCATACACTTGTTGAAGGGTAAGTCTTTATACTATGATTACTAAAAATGATATGAATGCTTAGTATTTTTATTATTCACAGATTTTCGAATACTAAAAAATGTTCAAATGGAGGCAGAGCTTTGATGCAACTTGATTTTACTCAATTCATTTCAAAGTTTGAAACAATAACGTTGTTAAAGCCTATGCCTCATCAAGAGTATGTAACATCATATATAAAAGCATATTATTTACCAGAAGCTTCTATGGAATTATGGATAAAAACTCATACTGTGAGTGTAATATATGTTCTTCAAACGAAAAAATATATGTAATATACGTTCTTATACTTGTATGCCTTATAAGATTATTAAGATTGAACTATCTTATTAGAATAGAATATATTAATTAATTTTAAATATTGTTTATAATGATTTACATTAGACTTTCTTCATTCATAAAGTATAAACATTAATATTATTGTATTATGCTCTTTACATATATTAAGAGTTCTTTTTGAGTTAAAAAGTATCGAGACTCGTTATGATTTTCCAACATTTAAAATTTTCAGATTATTTTTAAAAAGTACTAGTCTTCAAAACTTTTGTAGCTTATTTTATTCATATTGCTTTTAAGATGCAGTTATATAAAATTATAAAAAATATACTATATTTGCTTTTGTGAAAATAATGGCTTAAAAAGAAATTCGTTTATAGATCAAACATTATTTATTGATCAAGAAATATCGTCGAAACAAAAAACACGTGCAAAACATTATATCACATAATTTATTATTATGAATACGTCTTGTCTTGACGTTATACGGCAGTATGCAGTGTCTTCTATCTTTTTTTATTTTTTTATTCTATTTCTTTCCTTATTTTCCGGCGACGACGGAGTCCTCCACGCTTCCTGACTGTCCTCGACGTCGGACCAGGTTCGCCATGAGAGAAGGAGCGTGAGCAGGGTAAAGAAAAAATGACTTCAAGTGAAATAGATTGATATGTTCTAAAGAAAACTTAAACTACATTTTAACGGCGGTTTTCTTTACTTTATAATTGGTCGGCTAATTTACGACTGCAAACTTACGGCGGTGAGATTGTTCGCATTTATACTTTTAATCGGCGATTTTTATGACATGTTCGCGGGGCTTTTCTATACCTACGTTAACTCTACAGCGCGGATCTCTAGATTCCGGGTCTTGTTTTAACTGCGGCGTGGCGTTCCTCCCTATGGAAAGAAAGGGTGAGCGTCGGAACCTCCAAGATTTCATTAATCATATCCAGAGGCTGCCTTGGTGTGATGATAAAACGTCGCATCCTAATCGGTACTGATGCTTGCAGCCTCACTCTTATGAACTAAGAAAGACTGTCCTTCCTTTGCTTTTCCTAAAACCAAGCGGAGACAAACGCTTTTCCTTCTTTCAAACAAGCTGGTGCGAGTTGATAGGCAAAAGGCGAGCGTTCTGGGCTCTGTTGTACTGGACCTTAACCTAGTGCGTAGCTAGGTTTCTCTCCAGCTCTCAGTTTCTCGCTCTGTACCCTTTCACTTTTGCTGATACTGGGGACAACAAGGACGTGTCTCCACTATCCAGGCATGCTCTCACTCACTGTATTCACTGCCGGATTCTTTCTCACTCATTTTACATACACTGTGCTGCGTTTAACATACTCTCACTTATTTTACGTAAACTGTGCTACGTTCAACTTTCACACTCACTCATTCTACGTACACTGCGATACGTTCAACTTTCACTCTCACTCATTCTATGTACACTGCACTGCATTCAACACACTCACTCATTCTACGTAATCTACGCTGTTCGCCCGAATATGCTGTGTCGTACACGCATTTACTTTTACATTCGCCCTGGCGTAAGGACTTCCGTCGCAAACCTATTAAAAAGAACCATTTTTTTATGGGTTAATGAATAAAAATTCAGTCTAATGAGCGTCGACAACACGTTTAGACTTCTAATTAAGACATTAAACTTTTACATATTTAAAGAATATTCGATATGAATAAACGTAAAGTAAAAGTGAGAAAAATAGCAGATACAGATATCAATAGAATGAGTGAGGAATATTGCACATAAATATTTACAGATAAAACAACTTTGACAATCGATATAGAAAGTGCCGATGATTCAGTGTATAGTTTAACTATTTTTTAGTATAATACATATGACCACAAATATTATAATGGATGGAATATGTATAACTTACTACTCAATTGAGTCTAATAGTTTGCAGAGTCGCTATAACCGGATAAAATCGTTTAAAGCGATCAACGACTCAAAAATTAATTGGAAAGTTTTTTATGAATATTTTTGAAATACGCAAGGTATAATATTTATCGACTATTTTGAGAAAAAACAAGAATTACGTTGATTCACACATCCATGAAAGCGATAGTAAAAACTAAAAAAATCATCTGAACAAATTTCTGTATTCAAATTTTGCCGCAGCGACTTTTTTTTTGTTTTCTAACTTAAATTGTTCGTTCTTAAGAAAGAGATTTGAAAAATGCATCAATGATAAGGTACAGTACAAAATTCCTATATGTGTGTAGCTTGTGAAAAAATGTATTATTGTGAAGTGTCTAAATGTTAAAAGATATTAGACAAAATGTACGGTTCTTGAAGAAAACTATGTTTAAGAGTAAATTGGATTTTCATAAAAAAATTGTTTTTTTCATTATTATTCCTAAGACTTGTAACCCTATGCTTCGCAATCAATCTCTTAAACATCTAAATAATTGAGTTAATTATGTTCTTACCTATGTTTTTGTAATAATTAATAATACATTTTTCTACATAACACTTTAATCAAGTATCAAATTTTGTATTATATTTTAAATAACTAATAAATATGACAGAAAGAATATTTTATGATAATATTGACATAATTTTTATTGTATTTTTTGTTAAAGTAATGTTGTTAAATAGTAAATCGTTGTTTCCATGTCCCGTATTCGATACTAAGTTAAATTTAAATAATTTAAAATTGTTTTTTCTTTTTCTTCATCAACTAGAATTTTCAATAATTGTCTATAAGAAATTGCCGTAGTTACGATCTATGAATTATCGAAAGAGCCTTAAAATGAATTGATGTCTAAACTTTTCTCGAAATTCATTACAAATAAATTCGTCAAATAAATTACTAAAATACTGTCTTCTCAAAAGTCTTATTACCTGTATTAATTAGCGATTAATTTTTAACGCAGTAAACAAATGAAAAATCTTCTATATTGTACTGAAAACTTTCTAAAATAAAACTTTTTTAAAAACAATTTAAAAACAACTTAGTTAAATTTTCGGAAAAGAAATCACGTTTAAAAAACAGTAACCAAAGTTTTGCGAAACGTGAATATTCTAAATTTTGTATTTAATGCACTCATAATGTAATTATCTGTTACAGTGATGGTTGTTTTTAAATCACTCTTTTTTATCCATGGAATCCGTTTATTAGTACATGCTGCAGTAATAAGGACTTAAATACATTGTAATATCGATGCTCTTTTTTTCTATAATAAATTCTGTAGAATTATATAATTCTATCTATGTATATAAATAAAACAAGCTAAAATCAATAAAATACACCTAGAATCATTTCGTATAAGTACTGTTATACGACTAGTGAGATGCATGTATCACGTGAAAAATGTAATTTCCATATTTGTGTTACTATAATTTTTATAAAATTTATATAAAAATATATTTATCAACAAATATTCAAGCAATTAAGACAATACATACAGTGCTATGGCTTATTTAAAATACAATACAGGCAAACATACACATTTTACGTACGTCTATCTTTGCGTAAGTTCATTGGGTAAAGTGAAGAGTTATTAACAAAAAAGTGAAAACTTACTCAATACAAGGTATAGGGAATCAAAAATCTATAAAAGTTTTAAAATCATTTATTAATATCTTAATAATCAATCCCATAGAATATTAAAGATAATTATAGCAGATACATCATTTTTATATTCGATCTTAAAGTCGAAAAGAGTTTTAACAAGAAAGTCGAAAGAAGTTAATTAGTCGGATAAGTCCTACATAAATAACTTATCTATCTAGTAAAAGGAATTAGTAGCTGATAATTAATCTGTACCACTTAAGTCGATACCGCAGATTCGAAATATTAAATTAAACAAAAAAAGAGTACAGATTAAGTTTACTCGAAATTCAAATTACAAGTTATATCTTTTTTACTTATTTTTGTTTCTCTATGAGTTAATTAAACACCTGTATTTAACTCACTAAAAAGTAAAATTATTTCGATTTACGCATATAACAACAAGTATATCTATTGCTTCAAGTACAAGTATTATAGTCGTATGTGATACTTGATACATAAAATTATAGTTTCACATACTAAATAAAATATAAGTTTAATATTATAGAAAAATGATAATCGAAGCATTATTAAATTAAATTATAAGTTTTCTGCTTTAAAAATTATTGCAATTTTTTTCAGGAGTACTCTTCTAAACATATAATTGGATTAATATCATGCATGTACCAAAATAGAAAATTAAAACAAAGGTTATTAAACCTTATTGAGGATGAACGACTTACAAGATAACATGCATATCTAATACATTATTGCAAAATAAAAAATCTAAAATAAGTCTCTTCTAAAACATACATAATTTTTTTATTGCAATTGTTATTTTAAATTCTACATTATAATCTTCAAAATGATTATTCTAATATAATCTATATAATAGTAATAAAATTATAGTAAGGAATTTCTCTTTTCTTTAAAAATAGTAAAATTAATAAATAACAAGGTAAGTCAATGTTAACAATTGTTAAATATTCGTATAATTTAAGAATTTATTGTAATTAAATATGTTTCGCTTCAGTTACAAGTTATAGACTAAGACGTTTTACGAGTTTTAAACGCGAAAAATGTAGAGAGCTTTTTCAAGCTCTAATTATAGTGTTTCGGTCAGATCTGGAAAGGATGGTATGCCTAATGATCGATTAGGCTGTGTGGGTGAAAGATAATCTTTGATAGTTGATCGTCCTCTGACAAGTCGCTGTTACCACTTCAGGTTTTTGTTGTCTCAGGGTTCCGAAGAGCCCTGAAATTTGTTTCAGCTTTTCTTTTGACTGCATTGTTTTCTGGAATTACCTTTATCCTAAATTCCGATATTTTCCCGATGTTATTTAAGTGTACTCGAATTTATTTCAAGGGATTATGGATTTTTATTTAGGAAGGTTATTCAAAATACTATGGATTTTACAGAATTTAATTATTTATTTAACTCATCTGCGGCTTTAAAATAATTAAAAATACATATATTAAATGGAATCGTTCTCCGTTCTCGCGAATGTTACAGGCAACTGACTGATGTCTGATTATTAAATGTGTATTGGTTGAAAAATGTATGTACTTGTTCAATGTGAAGTATTGTGCTTATTTTAGACGAAGTTGGCTACTTTCTTAATTTTAATTTGTTTTGGAGTTTATTATTTTGGTACTGAAATTGATCTGTGTTTGCTTTGTGGTATCTGTTTATGGTTTGGATTTTATTTCAATTATTCATGCTTATACAATATTTCTAAGAAAGTATTAACGTGTTAATTAATCCGAGCGTGATTTCGAGTTGAAGATTATGTGTAATGTCGAGTATTGTATTTACTCTTTCATTTTGATTTTCGGTGTTTTATAGTTTATCGTGAATTGATAGTTATATTTGTATAATGTCAGATATTGTATCTATTGATTTGAGTGAACGTTTGCTTATGGTTGTAAAATATGTTGACATGAGTTAAAGAATATTTTTATATAATGCTTTGTATTATTCTTGGTGAATATTCGCTTACTAACGTAATTGAATTTATGTTGCTTATTTATATTTTTATATGTTTATATTAGATTACATGACTCGCATGAGGTTATTAAGTGTGTTGACTTCTGCAGATATTATATCCTATAATATTCTATGGAGATCTTGTTCATAATCGTAAAACGTGCTGACACACGTTGAAAGTTATATTACACGTTTTGTTTTATATAATATAAATTTATGGAATTCTTGCTAATAGCTATAAAATTTGTTGTCAAAAGCCTACATGTGTCGATTTATAAAGTGCTAAATATAGGTGTACAGACTTCTTACAAGTCGAAGGTTATAGTTTACACGTTTCAACATATGGTTTCCCATGATATCGGATTACTTGAGTTTATGGAATGTTCGTTTATGATCATAAAACATGTTGACGGAAGTTGAAGGTTTAAATGGTTATTTACACCTGTCGACTTATGTAATGTTAGTATATCTATTTCTAAAAAGAGAATGATTGCTTTTACGTGATTTTGATAATTGCGCATAATCCAGACCTTAATCTAATATGTAGTAATTTTATTTTATGTTCGTAACAATTTCTTATTATGGTAGTGATTGGTGGCGATTTCATATTCTAAATTCTTTATTATTAAATTAAATATCTTTTTTATCAAAGTTAAAAATTTGAGGAACATTACAATATAAAAAAATAAAAATTTAACAAAAAAGTTAATTTACATTTTTAATGATCTTACATTACGTAAAATCGATCTATGATACTTCATAAAATTTTGTTTTTTTCGACATTATTTTTAATGAAGTTTACTCATCAAATTTGTTTTGTTATTGGGTTCTTTCACGGCAAGAGAAACAACAACAAGAAGGAATTCAGAATTGCTTTTTAATAAATAATTCTTTATTAGTATCAATACAGTTTAAAAAAATGAATTCATTAATTTTTAATAAAACATAAATCAAATTGTTGAATACAGTAATAGAATAGAATACAGAAAAAAAATAGATCTTGATTCAAATTAGCACAAAAAATTATTTAACTTGCTCGCAATATAACCAAGAAATGATAAAACTACTTCCGAACCGAAATCAATCTCGGACTTCACCAGGAAGTTTCAATACTCAACTTATTTTAATATTTTAAGTATTCGAAGTTTTAGCTCTTTTTCGTATTTCTTTCCCTAAAGGTTAAATACTTATAATTTGGTATAAAGACTACAGTCTAGACTCTTGACATTTATATTCCGATTAGAATTTGATTCATATATCAAAACGTATCAAGTTTCCGCGTCATTCAGGTAGTTAAATAAACTGCAGTTACTCACCTGCGATACTCAAATTGGGTAATTAACTATGTTTAATAAACACAGTTTCCTTATTTTCAAGTCGCATAGTAGCACTATCAATTCTAGATTGCTAGCATTACTTTTTTAGCAGTATTATTGTCAATCTCAATGACTTAAAATTTTAGTTACATTTTTACTACTTATAACTTACGAAGTATAAATTATTTGTAATTTTGAAGAAACTGTAAAGAGACCATAGGAAATTTTAAGGAAACCTATAAATCATTCTTTTTGCTTATGTATATTCTATTCTTGTAAAAATAAAAAATGGTATATTTACAGGACGATAAATACATTTTTTGTAATATTAAAGTCAGACAAATAATTCATATAGAATATCTTTATTATCAACTGATTTATAAATTCTAGATATAGAATAGAAAGACAACGACATAATGTTATTGTATTTTTTACATTTTGTTTATGATATTGCTACTACAATACAATACAATAATCGGCGATTTTTATTTATGTAGATCTTTATTCGACTCAGGCCGTTATGTATACTGAAACAAATGGTCCGTGCTAAGGCTGTATATTAGTTACACGAGATTTCGTTCTAACAGGGAAAGTTCAAGGACATGAATAGCATTCCATCACGAAAATAAAAGGACGTGCAAGTAATGACCGAGGTCGTACGCTCCCGGAGTGGCTTGGTAAACGACTCTCCCATATCTTAGGAGACAATTTTTGCTGCACCTAATTTACTCTTGTAGTATACGGTTTTCTTGTATTACATACTAACTCTTGACGACATTCTGTGTTGCACTGAGTTCGCTCTTACAGCTACATTACCGCACTGAGAGTATTTAGTTTACATATCTGTAAGAGACCACGTTAAAAAATCGCTTTGCCAAGGGAATCAGACACAAAGTTTGTGCAGTGTAAATTGTGTATGTATCTTGTATTTACGAAATTATTCGCGTTTTATGCATGTATGAAGTTTGTGTAGCTAAAGCTCGCACAGTTCCTAAAATTTCATAATTATTTACATTTGTTTTATATTATAAGCATATATAATAAGCAGTAAGTTTTTTTATTATATTCAAATATTTTTCTACATCTAGATTACCACCTAAAAGAGCAACAGAACAAAAATATTTTCTAACTCTCTGATCTCTATGGGAACATACACGAAAACATCGACGTTGCTTAGGCAAGAATATCTAGCGACGACGCTGAAATACATTCACATTATATCTGAATTCAATTAATTTTCTATCTTGTGCAGTAATATTCCTTTATATATGATATACTTGTTATTTAAATAAAAATTTAGGCTTCTTTTTTCTTCCACCAATGCATCTTATCTCATTCCGAATCTTCTAACCATTCAAACTGGGTTAATCTGCTGTTCAATCAAGAGAATATTAATAAAATTATTAAAGGATCTTTTTAACTAACCTGTTTATGAATGGATTTATTAGTTGGATCAATTAGTGTAATAGACCTAACTTACTTGTTGATTTATTGATCTCTAATTTACTTTAATATTTATTTAACATTGGAATGTTTTTTCCTTTTTTTGAATGTTCTATCTGATTGATTTCGTTATAGGAGGAGGAGTGTGAAGAGATGGGCAAAAAAAGAAAGCGATTTCTTTTGGATTTTAAAATAAACATATATATTATACAGCGAGTCTTAATTATATAATAGTATTGCAGTGATTTCTTATATAATTAGTTTTGATTTTATGTGATGAATCCACGGCAGTGAGATGTTTTATATATATATATATATATATTACAGAAGTTTGGGGCACTTTTCTTATACATAGATTAAATTCTAACTAACGGACTTTTCACAACGCGAATTTCAAAACGGCGGGCTTTGTCGCGACGAGGAAAGAACCACAGTGCAGCGTTTGTTCTCATGCAAAATGAGGATGAACGTCCTAAGTGTACTTGTATTCAGGAATAATAACGACCTTACCCACCGCAATGAGCCACTTTAGCACCTAGATGAATAAGCTCGCATTCAGGTATATCAAACGATTTTACCCACCGCAACAAGATACTCCGAGTTTAAAGGCGAGTTGAAAGAGTGCTATGAAGCTGGAACTTCCAAGGTTTTCTTTACTCACTCGCTCTACTTTCTCTCCCATTATCGTTGTATTCTCTCTAACATCCACACTCTTGCTCGTGCTTCATCGCTCGCCCATATAAGCTGTATCGCTGTACCACACTACATACTTTTGCATTTGTTCTAGTTCCGTGGCACTGGCGGGAGCTTGCAATAGACTTTTCCGTCGCAACAACACAAATGCAGTTTAAAACTATTTTATATATATAGCATTATTAATGAAATACAATAATAATAGACAAAAAAAACACTACAATAGTTTATAAAAAGAATTGATTCGTTTTCTATAATAGTACTTATATATCATACAATCGTTACTATTTTTGATGATATTAGTTCTATCGTAAAGAATACCATTTTTATCGTATATTATACATTAAAATTGTTGATTCATCAAATATCCGAAAATGTAATTTTAATATTATTAAACGATTATGAAGTATTTATATTCATTATATAAGTATTTAAATACATTTTTAATGTAAATAGCTTCATTTCTAATTTATAAATAATAATTAAAAATTCATTGTCTTGCATGAATTCAGGTACTAATTTGTCCTGGAAAATTCAATCTCTAATCTTTTGTAGATATGAATTACATTTGTTTTAATTAATAATATATAACTTTATATATTTCAATTCAAAATAAATTAAATATTTTTTAAACATTATTCTGAATCTTTATAAATTTATTATTTTTTAAAAAATATTAAGCTTGCGCCACTTTATTTTTGATTCTCAGAAACTTGGTTGCATAATAATATATTTCAAGGAACATACTAGATATACAAATTTCCAATATTAATAATATTAATAGAGCTCATCTTAGGCATGCATTGCTAATGTTTCTGAATAACACATTAAAAAACAGAAAATTAATTCTTAGAGTAGAAAAATTAGAATTTTTTACTTATTTAAATTTAAATATAAATGAAATAGGTAAAATAAATTGAATAGAGAAATATTTTTTTCATTTTATCTTATTTATTATTATGTATAATGGTAAAATACTTAGTTGTGTCACACGTCTGCAGATGCATAAGTGAATCAAAATGAAACAAACTGACTTTTTTGTCAAAAAATGTAAGATGTTACTTTTTGTAAATGAATTATATAGTATTTCTAATTTTTAATTACATTTTATGTGATTAATAACTTGAACTTTTCATATATAGCACTATTGATATGGAAATTTCTATTATAGCTGAGTTTTGAATTACTTTAAAACTAAAATTAATACACAATTTTATTTTATCTCATATTGAGTTCTTGATAAAGAGTATAAATTTTTATGCAATAGCATCACAATTAATTTGTTAATATCGAAGTTAACCACATACTAAACATGGCCAAATAAATATGTAAGTACAATATTAAGTTAGGTAGATTCAGTAAATACATTTAAAATATTGCTTATGAACAAAAAATTTCAAGAATATTACTTAAAGAAACTTTTTCATTATTAGAATAGAATATAATCAAACAATTAAAGTTGAGTTGGATTATATCCAGATTTAAATAATTTTATGTAGTAAATGTTTATATGATAGATATAAGTAATTAATTAAAATAAAAAATCAATTGATATTTGTAGGACATATTAATATATTAATATATTATAATTATACATATATTAGTAAAATAACCGATATTGAATGTTGAAAATGATTGTACAATAGAACATATTCAATATGTGATTATTCATAGGGTGCAAAATATGTTAAAATCGATATAAAATTTTTCAATACAAAATAGTTTGGTATAACTACAGTCGTTTCAATTAAAGCAACTCGAGGAAACGAGTTGTTTCGAAAATTTGTATTCTCTTTAAAACCAAGAGCATTTGGTTAGCATACAGTATTCTCATACACATATGTATTTAGATAAATAGTATATTTGTGAACATTATTCAATATTACTCAACTCAGGAGTATACTTCTAAGTTATAATAATTCTATCTCTTAAAATTGAAATGTTAATAAATTATCAGAACTATTAGAGAAAAGGAACTAATTCATTTAACTTCGAAGATCATATATTGATTACCAAATTATATTGATCATTAAGTAGTGATATGGTGCATGATAACTTTTTTCACGCCTTATGATGAACCGCGTGTATGGATGCCTTTCAGAAACAGACTTGCACGAAGCGAGACTAACCAACTCTACAAATCTCTCGTGCACTAGCTGAAACAAGGAAAAAGAGCGGTAGAAAGATCGGCGACGTGTTTAAGACCAAGACATGTGATCACTGACGTCCGACGTAGGGATGAGGAAAAAGGCACTTGTAATTGGTGCGTGCTTGCTTTTTCAAAAGGGATAAGAAGAGATGTTTGAAGACTTTGCATTTCACTTGTAAACATTTTCCATTTACAATCAAGCAAAATTTCTATGATTTATGACAATATTCTAATGAATCAAATTTAGCTGATTCGTTAGGATATTGTTTCGTATCTTGGGCAGATATATAGTATTTTCTATTTCTAGTTTAAAATCTATTTTGATTTTCAGTCTTTTGAAATTTCTCTTGATATCTACTTTTCTGACAGTTGCAGAATATGTTATTGCTTAATTCTAAGTCAATTTGAGATTTTCTGAGAAAGAAAAATACCATAATTCATGTTAAGTAAATAATAGTGAAAATAAGTGCGATTTATCTATTTAACAATTATAACACCCATACTCATGTGTCCAATTAAAAATTAAATATATTTTTTAACATATAAATAAATATGAATTAAAAAATAAAAATAAAAATTGGCAACTTCAATGGTTTATTGTAGAATTTATTAAATTTCGGAATATTCATTAATATATTCATACTAATTTTATTCTTGTTAAAATTAATTCTTCAAAAAGCAAAAAGATACTTGTTATTCGAGATTATTTATTTATAAATAATACTGTAAAGAATCAAGTGCACGGCAAATCAGCATTGAAAGAAAGAAATAAGAAAAGTATGGTGTCCAATTTATGTTTAAATGCTTTATTTCGAAATTTTGTCAAGGCTGAAATAGTTCTGATATTTACAAAGACACTTTCTTCATAATGGTTGATTAACATCCCGTCGTTTTCTTTGCACTGCTGAGTTCCTCTTCTACCGTCGCTGGATATTAAATTATCGAAATAGAAAATTTGTTCTTTAAAATTAGTTTTCATATGAATATTTAATACAATAATAAAAGAAACTAGAATACAAAAATCACCTTTAGTCACCAAGCATAATATTAAAGAAATAATTACGCATGCGCATGTAAAATTAATACGCATTAGATCAAGAACCGTTTTATGAATAGTTATTTAAGAATCAAATAACAAATATAGAAAACGACCATTCTCACTTTAAATAAGTATACTACATTGGTATACCTTGAACGAAAATAGCACTCAGCTCTACAAACAACATATAACCTTCGAGTGATGTCAACACGTCTAATGACCATAAGCGAACATTCCATAAACTTATGAAATACAATACTCAGCATTATATAGAAACACGTATAAAGGTATTTGTAACCTTCAATTTATTTAACAATCATAAGCGAAAAATCCATAAACTTTTATAATTCAATACCATGGGATACATTTATTAGCGTTATACAGAGACTCCTATAAACGATAATTATAATTTTCAACACATTTAACGACAATAATCAAGCATTTCATAAACTTATCTAATTCAAAGCTATGTGATATAATATTTAGCGTTACATAGAGACACATAAATCTTGAACACATCCAATGGCTGACAAACATTTCTAAAAGCTATAAAACTACATAATCTCCAGCATTGTATAGTCACGTGTAAATGATATTTGTAACCTTCGACTTGTTATATCCAATAACTCCATCGATAAATTTCAACTTCAAAATCACGCAATAAGCAATAAAACTCGTCACAACTCAAATAATCTTGGAATAAATCAAGATAATACAATAAACTCGACACCAATAACTACGACGAAATCTAAGCCAAGAATGGATGTAATAAAGTAAACAGTTCAATAGTAAAATAATAAACTCAAGGACCAATAAAAAATCTAAGAAATATTCAACTTCGATCTATATAAGTTCAGCTCAACGCACTATCAAGCAGACAATTCAGATACTCAGAAGCAGTTAAATATTAAGCTCGATTTAGACCTACAGCTTGCGTCTATGACGAGAACGAATTTGTTTCGTTTGAGTTATATATTTTGTAAATGATTTTTAAACTGCCGCTAAATAAATAAATTAATTTCAGTGCAAATCCAAGTTTACTTTTATAACTTACTTAAGAAAATCCACATCCCTTGGATAATCTCAAGATTATTTAAAATTCAAAATAATAAAATAATATCAATCGAATAAAAACAAAAGAAAAACCTAAGAAGTACACCCAACAGGTATCTATTGATAATATTTCAGCCAAAAGATGTTGAACTTACTCCTGGGCTCTTTGGGAACCTGGCGCCACGATCTTCTAAAATCGTAACAGTAGCCTGCACAGACGTCTCGTTTCCAGAAACCGTATTCCCACAAAACCCAATCGAACAACAAACCAATAATCAGCCATTTAGAACAAGTTTGAAAGAGTGATTTCCCCTAAGGTAAGTATAACTGTACACTTACTTTGCCCTAAATCGAATACCGAAGAAACCGAGAAAGATAAAGAAATAAGAAAAAAGAGCAATCGAATATCAGGCACACCAGCCTTTTCTTGATCCATTCGTAAAATATAAATAGTATCATAAATAGCAATCGTAATTGTAAATTATATATTTCTAAGATTAACTTAATATTAATTAAACTATTAATTTATTATTAGTTTAACAATATTTAATTATTGTTTTCACAAATCAAACATTTTTACTCCTTTTAAATTAATTACCACTAGAGCATTTTAGTTATAATGAAAATATGCATATACAATATTTAAATAATTATTTCAAATTTAGTGCTTTTGAATTATAAAATTTTAAATGTTTTCAGTATGATTTTCATTTTTGATAATTAACTGTAATAAAACTTTAAAATATCGTTTACCTGATGGTATAAATTCATTATAATAGTGAGTTACATCATGTATGACATTTAATGTCTATTGTGTCTGTTTAGTTAAAACCAAACAGCAACTAATCAACATGAAACACTTATTGCGCAAAATCGAAATGTAACACAATATAAGCAGACTAACCAACTTTCGGTTAAAATATGTCTTACGTAGATGTACATTTATATAAATCAATCTTATATGTATAACATTTTTTATTGAGATAAATCAACGTTTTTGTTTATAAATTTTTATATCGACATAGATATCTCATATAATTATGAGTAGTATTAGCAGAGAATATGAAAGGTATTAATTTTCAGAAATTAAATTATAAGTATACCATATATATATGATAAGTATAAAAAACAATGAATTTTGTTTAAAATTCTAATTGATCATTTGAAATTTTTTGTTTTCATTCTTTAATTTTATGCACGAATTGAACACGCTAAAGAAATCTAGAATGTATTCAATTAATTCTTTAATATATAAAATATTTATATCGTTATGTCTATTAATTTACTAAATGTTTATTTTTAAAAAATTTTGAAAATTTTGTAAACTAAAGTACTTTTAATAATGAAAATATTTATCAATGAGCCTCCTTTTGATATATTGCACTAACTTACGTTTAAGGTAATTTTAATATATGTTAAGTAAATAAACACTATATATTTTATTGTACCTATATATAATTAAACTATAAACGTAAATTATACAGGAAGTCCATAAAATATTTAGGTAAACAAAATTTTAAGTTTTTAAAATTTATGGTTTATTTTAATTCCTGATCAATATTAATAATATATTGTTTTTAATACTTTTATGAATGTTACAAGAATATTCTATAGTTTAATTAATTATCAAGGAATTATAATACTAATAGTAATAAAAGATCTTTATATTTGACAACAAAAATATCCTTAATAAAATTTAGTAACTTTATTAATAAAAATTAATTATTGCTAAAAAATTAATAAATTTTTATTCGACATTTTTCATATTTTAAATGATTTTTGTTTAATAATACATATATTTATTTTTACTTTTAATAATTATGTAAAATTAATAGTAATACGTTAGTTCATTTATTTTGTATAATTATAACTTTATTATGGATAGGTAATAAATGATGTTTTACATGGTATTTATATGTAATTAATACAATGTACTATATTTAATTACATAAAATAAGTCTAGAAACTTATTCTATTATATTTTTATTATACAACTATATTTGATTTGATTATTCAAAAACTTATTACATATATTATTATTTAAAACTTGTAACAGATTTTATAAACATTTTTTCATACAGTTTTTAATAACTGTAGTATTAAAAATTACAATTAAAATCATTAGTAGAACATTGATTTATAATTATATCAGTTATATATTAAACATTATGGTCAAAGTCGACTGTACTATGAGTAATATAAATATTTACAAAAAAATATCTAAATAATTTAAATATTCATGTAACATTATCTATACAAACATCACGATTTTGCATTAACTTTTTAAATAAAAGAGTTATTAAAAAAATAATCTATTTGTAGTTATTATCAAAATCATATAAGACAATTAAAATTGTATTACAAAATAATATTGATAAAGATGATATAAGCAGTTCATGTTATATTAGAAAAATTATGAATTTATTTCCATTAATTATACATATTTGTATCTAAGGTATTGTACTTCATTCCAATAGAATTAGATCTAACTCTAAATTAGTTTTATGATATTAAGCTTTTGTTAATTTTTACATTAACAATAAGTATCATTGTTTACATAATCTTTTGATGACTTACATTTTTGTCTGGATAAGACTAAAACCATACGTACACAACCTTATAGTTTGGTTAATTACCATTTTTTAAATATGTACATCACGTTTGTTCTATTTTTCTTTATTTTAATTCACTGGTTACTTTAGGTAGAACTTATAGTTTTCAAAGTATTTTTATCTATTAATTACATAAGCATAGATCTTGATTATTATCTATTACTGGAAACTATTCATTTTACTGAATTTCACAAAATAATTTTAGTTGTGTATATATAATATTGTATATATTATACTTATAGGTAAATATCAAATTATTTTCATAAGAATATAAATTTATTTATTAATCTTAATTTTTAAATGCTGTTTGAGATTAAATCTAATTATATAGGATTTATTAAATAAACGAGTAAACTATGTTTCTAAACAAAAATTCTTATTTTTACAAGAAACATGTGCACGAAAGTTCAATATTTTAATATTTTTTTTATTTTTTACTTTCCAATTATAATATATAGTTATAAGTTTGAGAATATTATATATCAACTTATACTGACAGAACTTAATATACTTATTCAAAATGGTAGAAGAAATGTTAAGCATATTAAAGCAGGTTTTTAATCATAATAGTAAAAAAATTTCAAGATGATCTAATATTTGAATTTCATTATTTGGATATTCACAAAGAGAAATCAAGTAATCAATATATAGATACGTGTGTGTGTATATATATAATTGGATTATTCATCTTAATATTGTTTATCTAAACATTTGCTTATAATTCATTTGTATATACATTTTTTTATTCTTTTACGATTCTAGGATTTAGTAACCTACTTCGTTATTTCATAATATATAAATAAATTAAAAAATACATTATTAATTATATATAAAAGTAAATTTTATGGAAGTACAGTAAGTAATATTAAATAGTGACCTGAAAAAATAAGGTTCATGGAATAATTACAGATAAGAATAGATTAAATATGTCTATGTACAGTTTTATGTATTATTATTTTAAAAAAGCAGAGAAACTACTTTATTTTTCCGTTTATGTAAACTTTAGAAACTTATTCAGTCATAAATGAGAGTTTCAAATTTGCATCATTGTAACTCTCAACAAAAAATTAAATTTTTAAAATTTGAAATGTTTTTTAAAAATCATCTTAAACCATACAATTATTATCTAAAATTGATTGGAAAATTATATTATTTCAAAAACATTCCTAAAATTACCCCTATTCGAGAATAAAAAATTGGAAATATAAATAATAATCATTACCAACTACTACTTAAACATAAAAATATTTTCTTGTAAATATAAATTTATAACCTATAAATAAATGAATTTTTAAGGAAAAACAATTCTCGTCAGAGTTACATCTTGATCTACATATAGCTTACAGTTTATTGTTAATAACAAAAAGTTATAGAGATATTTCAAAACGTTTTTTTATTGAATATTGTTGGTTATATCAAAGCCGACAAATAACCGAAATTGCAATGACATACCTGATTCTCGCCATAGTTAAAAATTCATTTAAAAATGACTCCGTTCTTATAAGTATATTATGTACATCAATAATTAATTTTATTATATTCATATAAATGTGTATTCACATATAAATGTGACTTCGAAAAAATCCAGTACATAATAAAAATTATTATTATAAATAAATATAAGAATATTCATAAATAATATTATTAATAGTCAACTTGATTATTGCAATATAAATAGTTCTAATTTTCATAAAAAACTAAAATTTGAAAGTAAAATAATTATCAATTTTACATTTAGAATTGATTATAAGTATTTAGATATATACCTCACCAAAATATACGCATATAGTATACTTAAACGTTGGGAGACTCGTTTAAACAAATATTTAACTATGGTAAGTATCTTATTTTTTCTTGAAAATTGGTTTATTTGCAGGTTATTATTTTTGTAAAAGAATCGATTAATAAAAATTAGTGAAATAGTATGATTATATTAAGCATTTATATAAGAGACGTATATGTACATATGCATGTATTCGATGTTTATTTAAAGCTCCTTTATGCAATAATACGAAATGTTTATTTGAATGATTATTACTATTTATATGCTTTAATCTTTACATATTACGTATTAAAAACCAAAATTTCAAACATCGGCGCGAAACTTGATATTGAATACATTTGATGCACGTGTATTCTTGTAGGTATAAGCATATGAATCGGGTATAATATGTAATAACAATTTTTACAGAAACATTACACAAAATGTGTTTTTAACATTCTCAAATATTTTCACATCTTGAACAAATGCACTCAATGCATTCAAAATATGGTGCGAAACTTGGTGCTCGTTCTAAAATATATTTTAAAATATATAAAATTAAAAAATATTCCTGCAGTTGATTTATGGTCATTGTCTTTTTTTAATATGAGAATAGATTCATTTTTTTTTTAAGATGCTGTAGATAAAAGCTATATGTAAAATAATGTAGATTATTAGTACAAACTAATTCTAGCATTTCTTTACTGAAAATTTAATATTTTATCATGATTTTCAATATAATAAATAAAATTAATTTAATACATCCAAAATTGATATTTATATTTTTGCAATTTATAACAGATGATTAAGAATTCTTTTTTTTGCATGTTTTGAAAGTTTATTGGTTAATATACAAAAAGAATTATATTAATATATAAATAAAATTATACCAAATCTTTTCTTAAATATTACTAATGTAACTGGTAATTATTAAATTATTATTGAAAAAATAAATAATGCATTATAATTCTGATGTGTAATACTCAAAAATATTTTTAAAGATTAGTGTTCATAGACTATTTTATAGAATCGTGAAAATCTTCGAGTCCACCAGTTCTTGCGGAATTCTAATGTCGTTTATAAACCTTTTTATGTGTGCTATACATGTACGATTGTATGAACTGCCCCTTGAAGCAGATCGGCCGAAAACTTACAATTTTTAAATACAAAATTTAACTAAAACGGATGTAACTCAGTTCTCATATTTTGATTTATTATTAATATTTGAGAAAACTTTTACGGTTATATAAGTGAAAATAGATAGTTGAACACCTATTTCCCATAATACAGAAATTTTTACCATGTTTTAATATTATTACATTTTTATATTATTTTTATTCAATTTCTAGTAAATGCATGTCTTCATATTTAAGTTCATATATACAAAGCATCTTTTCAGAAATCTAATTTAAAGATAAAAGGGATTTTTTTATTACCTATTTCCTTAATTGCAATAGCTTTGTAAAATTGGCTTATGTAATTTATTTAATCCAATTTAATTTTATATATATATTGTTTTTAGAGGCTGATATAATGGCAAAATTTAAGATAAACATAATTTTAATTGCATCATCCCTTTGGATTAGTGGGAACTTTACTAATTATATATTTTTGTATATATATCTAACATGTATAATTGTCGGTTTCTACCTTTCTCATTCGCTCTTTTAACAGCGTACACTTATTATTTATAACAACTGTTTAATAGGGATTACACATTTTTGTATTAATGATATTTGTTGCTCGTACAAAACAAAATTAATTTTTGTGATCCTTAATAATTTATTCAAACAAGCATGTGTATACATGCTCACTATCGCCTATACATAATTGTTTTAGAATCGTATTTTTACAATTAATTTCTATCCAATGAAATTATAACTTTTATAATGAAACAGTTCTAATTTATAATTTTTATAACTGTTAATAGTTTTATTTGTGTATGTTTTAAATATTTATTTATAATTACAATATTTAAAATGCACATATTCTTTATTATATGACAAACACAAGTACAAATGAGTTAATCTTTATATGATTTGATAGCGGCTTAATGAAAGACAGAACGAGAGAGAGAATAATAAGAAAAAATCTCAAATTAAATTCTTACATTTGTACAATATTTAACAACAAATTAGTAACAGTTTTAGATCTTTGTATCTTTGAATATTAGAGAGTATTTATATCAATATTTTAATACTGTAATTCAATTTGTTCGTAATATAGTGGACACGAAGTGAATTTGAGACGTTTGTTTAAAAAAATAAGTGACGTTATCGCGGCACCAAATATAGGATCAATGTATCGAACACGTAAAAATCTTCGAGTTTACGAATCTTGCGGAGTTGAATTGTCGCTTGTGAAGCCTGTCCTATGTGTGCTATACATGTGTGAATGCGTATACTAGTCATTTAAAGCTGGACCGTCAAAAATTAAATGCATAATATTTTTCTAATGTTGCTATTGAACAGCAAATTATATTTCTACAAAAAATTAATTTTATGTTTACAAATTATAAAGCTAACTTAGAACTATATTTAAAAATTTTTTTTACTCTTATAATAAAATAAATAATTTCCATATACTAAAATATATATAGAATTATGAATCTAAGAAATGCATAAGTTTAGATAAAAAATATTTGTTCTACACCTGTTAGTTGTATAATATATTTAACATTATTTTATTTTTTAATATATATATACCAAGTTTATTTAGTTGGTGTGGAAAATCTTACTACAATCATTACTACATTAAAAAATGTATAGAATAAAGTTTCCAATGTTAAAACTCCAACAAAAAATCAAATTTTTTAAAACTTGAAATTTCTTTTAAAAAACTACGTAAACTACATAACTATGATATTATCAAAAAATGATATAATCCATAAAACTTTTTATATAACTTAAGATATAACATAAAAAGTGAAAAAACATTTTGTGCAATATTTTTGTGATAGTTATTAATAAATGTAGACATCCACCTATACCCATAAATATAAGAATGCATGTGCCTGAAAATGCATTAAAATTCAAGTTCTGCGTCGATTTTCGAAATAAAACTATGTATGTATATTTGAATGTGGACAAACATTTTGTACAATGTTTCTGTGAAAATTATTATCGAATTTAATATGCATTCCATATACTTATATCTATAAAAATGCATGTGCATTTAAATACATTGAATATCAAGTTACGTGGGGATTTAAAAATGAAACTTTGTGTTTGTATTTAGTATGTAATGAGACGTCGGAATTTAAAAACAGAGCTTGTGTAATGTTTTTGTAAAAGTTTTTATTAAATATTATATACACGGGTATGTGGTTGGAATAAATACACATAAGAGTGAATATGCATGATATATAAATGCACTAAAATCAAAGTTCTGCTCCGATTTTTTTTTCGAAAATATTTTTTCCCAGTATTTTAATATATTTAAAAATTAAAATTAAAAAAAATTTTGTGCCATATTAATATTTACAAATTTTTAAAAATGAATTTATAAATTACTACAATTTTAGTAATTTCTACTAATATTTGTACTATAATAATGTGAATTTTTGAAAATTTCAACTCTTAATAAGGATGGCTTATAAGGGTAGAATTTTGGAAAAACCCATAATTTTATAGTTTTGTGCCATAATTAATAGATTTTCATAATTTATTAAAGAAATTATTGGATTTTAAAAATTTTCAATTTTCGTTGCGATTATAATGTTGCAAACTTCAGACTCATATATATATCACTTCTATTTATTTATAAATTTTTATTCATTTAAAAATGATATTAAAAATTTGCTATTTTTAATTAGTAGTTAGTAATTATTATTAATTATAATTTTGTATAAAAACAGAATAATTTTTCAATTCAATAGTTTTTAAATTTTATATCTTTTAACATGAATTTTTTTAGGATAATATAATCTTTTTATCAATTTTACATAATTTTATTATTTAAATGTTTTTAAATTGTGTATCTTATTAGGTTATTGGGATATTGGGTTAGTTATTAAATAGCCCTCTCCACCGTCCTTGCTTTACAAATAATTATTGTCTTTCTGTTCTTTGCACTCCATTATAAAATAACTCTGCTTTTCCTAGACGTTTAGTGTCTAGTTTTGTCATACTGATCACGAATTTATATATAACTGAGTTGCGATACAGGTATGCGCGAGTCAAAATTGGAATATTTCTACCAGAAACATTCCGTTCCAAAACTTAAAATTTACATACATAGCAAAAAATTCTATTTATATAAATTTTTTCTTATTGTGTTTTAAATAAAATTACACATTTTATTATTACTGATTTCATACGAGCAGATTAAATTTCACACATAATTGATTAAATATTAAATAAAGTTTTTTTTTATTCTAATCTAAATATTGAAAAAAATGAGGTACTTGTTTACAAATTTATTTTCGAAAATATTTTCATTTTTTCACATAAGTATTTAAAAATATTAAATTAATAGCATAACTAAATAATAAATTTAAGAATACACTATTTTTAAATTTTATATTATATTATACATATTATAACTCTAACTCCAATAATATTGTTTAATTGCATATTTAGTTATTATAATTTATCATTTATTTTAAATATATAAAATTTTGTTTGTTAATGATCATGTACTTTGATACAAAATAATATGGATAATTCATGTAAGAAATACCACCATAAACACCTACCATTGAATATTAAAATATTGTATTTATGATAGTTATAGAATATTTAAGTTTTTAGTATAATACAATTTTATTTAATAAAATAATTCTAATTTTACGTTTTAGAATTACAATTTAATAACTGTAGTAAATATAGGGAATTGCAGATATATAAATTAAATATTAAAGATCAAAGCATTTCTTCTCCATTTTTTTAATAATTTTGTATAACATCGTTTTGTATAGCGTTGTTTTTCGCGGAAAACGCTCAAGGTCGTGGATGTAGCAAGCCTCGACCTGTACAAGCCGGGCGGCGGCAGACATGAGTCAGCCCCTGGGCCTGGTTCCGGCGAGGCAATCAAGCGAAAGGGGGAGGTTAAGCGTCGGGCCCGGGGAAAGTTTGCCCAAGCGACGCTACCGAGTTTCCCGAAATTCGCTACACGTGGCAGCTTCACCCTTATTGGGCCCGGTGAAGCTGGAATGGAAGCCCACAAGACAATTTCTGCTCGCTGCGCAGCCAGAAAAGGAGCGTTGCGAAACGCCGATGGCAGAGTAGCAGCAACGGCCGACGGGAAAGGACGCCGACTCCAAGGTAGCGAGGGAAGATTTTCGACGCTCTCTATACTCGATTATCTTCACGGATTTTTTGGGAATCAAACTATTTTTAAGCCTCTTCCCCGACTAGGGTTATCAAGAGTACGATAGTCGTTTCGCGTTTTTATTTATATATCTTTCCAGTTCCTCCTAAAAAAATCGCTCTTTTTAGGGTTCCGTAGAAATCTAACAATTCGAAACCGTCGACGTAGTATCCCTGCCTTTATCAGGGCAGTGTAATAAATAAATAAACAAACAAAGAAACAGGAGAAACCGATTCGCTGCGACCAAAAAAAGGGTCACGCGAATGTCTTCCCGGACATTGAAGAGATTTCGAACTGCACTACGGGCTCTGCCCCGGCGTGGCTCGTAAATTCTTTTCAAGGTACACTTTAAATAAAAACTAATGATATTACACTTAATATATCAGAAATAAACCATTGATAAATTTATTAAATGCTCTAATAAATATTACAACTGCAATGTCTTAATACTATGAGTAACGTAGTAATAATTTATTTCTTACACATAATGAATCTAATTCGTGATAAACGAGAATCAATGTTACAGTCTTTATCTAACATGAAAAATATACAAATTTAAATATATATTCTAATCAGAATTGATATATAATTTAAATTAATAATCATCTAAATTTTTAACTTTTAAATAATGTAAAAGTAATTTAAATTATTTGAAAATCGTGAATATTATGTTTTACAAAATTAGTATCAGTGCATTTAAAATAATGATGAAATAATTTGTACGATGAATTTAATTAATTAGATAATATTTTAATAACATTTTCATTGTGAATTTAATTTTCATAAAACTCTTATAATACTTAAGATTTTAGCTCTTTATTTTTAAATTATATGCATTTAGAAATACTATTAGTATAGTATTAGTATACTTTTACAATTTATAAGAATGTCCCTTGATATCTTTATCAAAGATAGTTGTAAAATAAACATAATTTGTACAATACTATTAACATATGTAGAACTCATTAGATTTATACTAAGTTGTACTTTATATAAATAATCTCTGAATTAGTGATATACGTTTCCTATCTGAAAGTACATCTTTCTCATATAAGATTCGGTATTGCTTATCTTTAACATATTGTTGAACTGCTATTGTCACACCTATGAATATGATGATATTTCAAAGGAATCAGGTATTATTCACAGATTACTGACACAAAATTAACCCCTATTTGTAAATTTGGAAAAGTAAGTCATATTATAAACTAGTATTACACATAATATAATTATATATAAGCTTTTATTATAACTGTTTTATACCAAATTGATGTAATATCAAAAATATAAAAAAAAATAAAATTTGAATAAGAATTGATTTCAGAAAATTAAAAAAATACTTACGAACATTTTTAACGCTATATATATAATCAAAAACAGCATAATAATAAAACTATATATATAATCCATATCATACTGCTTAGATTAAATTTCAATTTATTTTTTATTAATAATGGGTTTAGATAAATTTATAAAATGCTCTAAACATTTTTGGTTTATAACATATCGTTTGTAATATTTTTATATGAAGCCATAATAGTTATTTTATCAATTGTAAGCAATTGCGTTATTATTAAAAAATTAGTTCTAAGTTGTTTTTGTTTTTATCAGGATATTATAAAATTCTGCAAAATGGAAATTACAGAATGCAAATCCAGATAATAGTATTTTAACTACCGTATGCTTATTAGACAGAATAATTTTTCCCTATAAATAACAAATTTTATAGAAAAAAATTATTTTAATGTTATAATAATATTATTTAATATTCAATATAGCATAATAACAAAAGGATTTTAATATTCACATAAATAACCCCTTTCTGAAGTTCGAAAAAGCTAACGTTATGGTCCTCCTAAATTCTTTTCGACGATGACCAAGAAGGAAAAGCGAGCAAAAGACAACTTACGGAGAATAAGGAGAAACGTCGCAGGCAGAGTCCTAAATGTCTCCGACAACCGTTGAACTGAAGAATCGGCAGTCGTGGCTTCTAAGTTAGGAGCAATTAAAGGAAAATTAAATTTTGCGATTCTGAAACAACCCTTGCCATATTTGATTTCTCGTTATTTCTATCTTGTTTTACTCAAGAGTTTTATATTAAAAAGTTTTTCATATGAAATTAAAAGATATATATGAGTGTTGAGAGATTAAAGAATAAAGAAGACAAAAAAATATAAAGAAATTTTATATTAAAAAATAAAATAATAAACTCAGAGAAATTAATAGTTTTATAAATACCATATATTATGGATGGTTTATCGCTAATTTAAAAATTTTTCATCAATTTATAAACCATACAAGAAGTATTTGTTATTATAATAAATCAAAATCTTATTCCAAGGATTGAATTTTAATTTAGCTTGCCATCTTCTGCATTCCTTAAACGAATCTAAGTTTTAGTATAACCTTAATATACTTCTGGTAGTCATGAACATTGGTCACGAAAGATAATTTTGTTTTCCAAATTTTAAAAAGATAATATGAATTAATTCAATTTGTAATATTGTGAATTTATGTTGTAAACGTAAACAAGGAACACAAAATAATGTTTTCTGATTTTAACTTTCTGTTTTTATTAATTTTGATATCCATTCTATTGTTGTTAATTAATTTGTTAATTAATCCATTCTATTGTCACTTAATTACTATGATCCTTTATACCGACGATTAGTTGTTTGAATAGTGTTTTGAAATTGAAGTATGTTTGTGACCAGTGTTTATTCTACTCTGATTCCTACTATTTTATGAAATATTACAAATAATTGCAATAAATTAAAAGATATTTAAAAAAAACAATAGTAATAAAGTACAATTATTAGTGACGTGAAATTTATTGATAATATTCATTATACTAATATAAAATAAAATTGTGAAAAAATGAAAAATATATTAAATTAAAAGAAATTGAGAGATTTGAAAAAGAATAATTATATCACTTATTATATAGAAAAAAGACTATATCCTAACGAAAGCAGATATACGTGAATGAAATATAGTGCTAGAAAATAAAATGATAACAGTATTGCTCAAATATTTGAGTATTAAAATTAAATTGTGATCACAAACTATAAGTTCCGATGCATTTAAAATGATCGTAAGAAATTAAATGTACATATACATTAGTTTAATCATTGAAAAACAATGATGATTTTTATGGAATATTATTAATGCTACAAAAGAAATCAACAAAACTTCAGGATTCATACTCTCTATATTTAGTAGACACTAGAAGTATACAAATTTTTAATAATTATAAATTAATTCTAAACGTTTTGCAATGAAAATGAAAATTTTAAATATGTAAATTATGTAGGCAGTATCTTAAGAAAATTTTAGAAATAAGTTTTATTTTATTAACAATTAACTTCAAATAGTTTTCAATGCCTATTTATCTTGTAATAAAAAAAAATTCAAAAGTTAACTAATTTACGCAGTTTAGGGTCAATTTATAAGAATTTTTTACCTAATTCTACTTCGAAAATTTATTTTGACCAAATATGGAGTTCTAAAATCGTTTAGTGCATTTAAGCGAAAAATTATTACAAGCCAGAGTGAAGAATCATTTGGATTGTGTGGAGTTTCTTTTATTAATGAAAACAAACATTTGGCGTTAGTTAATAAGAATAGAAATAAGGGAAATGCTTGAGAAAATTATATACTGTTAGTATGGTTAACCATTATGGAAGCACTGAAAAATATGGCATAAAGATTAAAATTATTTTATTAGAAGACGGATAAACGTTCATTATAAGAATATATTCTAATAATGATATTAAATCTAACTTAGAAGTATGGTTAGAAAAATTAGTAAAAATGGTCTATCTATTCTAATCTCATAATAAAAAATGATTTCATTTAATTTAAATTATTATTATAATATTAGTCTACAATATTTATCTCAAATATTAGCAACAAAATATTAATTGTGATTTATAACTTGAATATCTATATGTATACATAATAAAATATAAATTACCGAATATAGTAACAATAACTATATAATTACAGTATACGATGACTAAATACAGAATTTTATGTATCTAATTGTAATTAAAAATTATATTAAATTCAAATATTTCTTTTAATTTTCATGCTTCTAAGGTAAGCTGTATTAAGAGTAAATAGTTTTATTTTAAAAAATTAATAATATTAAAAAATAATGTGTGTTAAAATCTAATTCTACATTTTAATTAAAAATGTTAAGTAATTTCTCTTTTATTTATGCATTTGTTCTTTTACCCGTACTCTTGCTAAATCCACTAAATAAAATTTCTAAACATCTGACAGTTCAATATATTTATTTAATGTTCCTGTTATATTTTCAAGAAAAGCTTTATAAACTTTATTGTTTCTCTTTCCTTCTTCATTTTTAAACTTTCTTTAACTCTGTATAAATTTCTAATTCAATGTTTTAATCAATATTTATTTCTTCATATACAATCTTTGTATTTATAACCAGTTTTTCAATTTACTATTTCTATACGTAGAATATTTAATAATAAATATGTCGAGTATTTTAATTTTTTTCAGTCAAAAGCGAAACTTTTTTGGAATATATTAATATATTGTGTTGCTTATTTTATATCAAATTTATTAAAAAAATTTTTATTTACAGAAGATTGAATACCTCAACGCATGAACTCAGCATTATAAGAAAAATTTATAGCCAGTAAATATTTATGCTATTAATTATTGTAAAATTAATAAAATTATTGTTTTCTCACAATTAATGTAATATAAAATATAAATATAATATAGATGGAAGATATTTGAATATTTTTTAATACATTTTTGATAGATAGTTTGTATTAAAAAATTATATTTTTAAATATTTTAAAATATTTGCGCGATAAAATATCATTAGTTTTTGGGTAGAAGACAAATTAACAAATATATTTAGAAAAAGTTTGCCATACTATACATATAACATTGTAATATATAACAATAGTGGTGAAGTAAAGAAAATGAAGAGCGCAGTAATAATAACGCTTTATCACTGTTAAAAGAATAACAAGTTTTTAATTGCCGCACTAGGACTTACCAACATACTTTCTAGGTAATATATCGTAAAATCGAGCTAATAATTCCATTCACTCTATTAATGCACTAAGTAAACTTAAACTCTCGATACAACTGTTCATTAATGATTATAAACCACGTCAACATCAATAGTTTTTATTAACTTATTTATTGATTAAATAAAATAAGGTGTTTGTTACTTCTTGTCTGATCAAGGTTAATTTTAAATGTCAATCGTTTTCATTTGGTTATTGTGTAGAAACAAGTATTCTTAATTTTTACCTTAAGTTTTAATTCAAATATGGAATAAACATAAGTGCTTATGAACATTCAAGTTTTTATAAAAAAAGTTGCCTTTTATACTGTACTTTTTGCTAAACACCTCTACTGTGTGTACTTTGAATTTAAACTGATATAAAATTTCTATTTTAACGCTAATACATAGCTGATGTGGTGTCAATGTGCCTGCTACAAAGAGTATTACTTACCAATTACCAATATTTATTATTATTTATTATTCTGTGAAGATCGAGCCAAGAATTAAGTACGGTGTTTGAGTGTTTAGCTCATCGATACCCAATGCAGCGTAATTATCGACCGTCAAGCGTCAACAATTTTTGAATCAATTACAAATAGTGCTAACGTGTAATTAGTCATACTAGAATTAAATTCACTTAAATGTGCTTGTTCTTATTTCATCATGGAGAAATCAACTTGTGCTGGTTCCCATATATTGTCTAGAGCTAGAAGGTCTAAACCAAATAATCGTATACAAAAGCAATCAATTCTTTGGATTTCTTATTGTTTGACTAATTTGCATAGCTAGTCTGGTTCACGAATACCAATCCTGCAACGGAGTTTCAATACTAGTGAAGAATGAACATGCGATTCAGTATCTCGTAGCATTATATACTCTTACGAAAGTCGCTTTGCTGCTTCTCTTCATCCGACCTCATTTCATCTACAGTGTTAAAGTTATCGCACTAATAATCTGCTTTATAAATTTAATGACGTAATGACCTTAAAACTATCTCAGTTAACATCATTCATCTGTAATTGCAAAAACTTGTTCGTGTTAAGCTAGCATCTAATAATATTTCTAAATTCAATGATAAATATTCTAAAAAGCTGTCGCTTAAAACCTTTACTGCATCAGTTGCTGAACATGAAGGCGTTTTATATGTTAAACAAGAACACTCTTCGAAGATTAATATCCTTTATCTTATAAACCATCTTATGTGGCAAAATTACAATACTGTATATAATTGCAATCGTGCAAGAAGGTTTTTATTTTTTTGTACCTTATCATTAGTTTTCTAGCTTATCTTTGAGTTATAACCTTCTTGTTAATCGTTTGAGTGTTCATTTGCATAATACTTTAAAGATCAGAAATGAGTAGCTATACGCTTGCCATATCAGAATCCCTCCCTTCAACAGACAAAAAGTGATTGCTATACCTTACTAGTAAAACATACAGTCAAACTATTTAGAAATGATTGATGTAACTGTTTGTGCTAATAGTCATTCAAGAACTGTAGTTCTAAACAGAACCTGTTTATCTGAAGTGGCAACATATGCTTCTATATATTTTCTTGTAAATCCATCTACTTCAGGACTGACAAACAAGGATTTGAATACTGATCAATCCCCAGTAACAAACAGAGTAGTACTGTTCTTGAGTTAGTGTTTTCAATAGCAAGATGTTTTATTCGGAGTTTTATCAGATACTATTCACGATTGCAACATCCATCGTTGCAGAAGGTTTAAGGAAATTAGATTGAGTTTATCTCGCTATTCTATTAGTCTTAATTGCATTTTTATAATTCATTATTTGACAATAACATCCCGATTTACAAAATTTATGATTTCTTACTCTCATTTTCCGTTCCTTTGATTTGCTTTCAGCTGATTCTGGTTAACGCCTGATTTGCTGAGTAGATTAACACAGAATAATTCTACTTTTAAGATTATAATTACACACATTGGATTCCGTGATCTATTTTTATTTTTTATTTAATTTAATCTATTTATTTATCTATTTTTTATATTGTATTATTGACGTTTAATTTTGAAAGAACAAATGTACATATGAAAATCTTTCTATTTGACATAATATACAGCTACTTTAATATTTAATAAGAAATAACTAAATATATTGTAATTGTTATAAGATTACAATATATATCAAATAAAAATCAGAAGACATTTCTGTTTGCTTTAGTTTTTTTCAATTAATTGATAATTATAAAGAATGTTTTTGTAATAAAAATGAGAGGAGATACTCTTAAATAAGCTTCTTCTTAATTTATAATTTTCTTTAATACTTGTTTAAATATTTGTCAAATTTTTCTCCATTTATTACAATATTTAGTTTCTCTCAACTCTAGTTTTTTTCTAATACTGTAATTTTATTTCTTATCTCTTTTCTATTCACTTTTCGTTTTGATATAATTCCTTAAATTAATTATTTATGATTTTCTGAACGATTAATATTCTTCTTCTGTACATAATGTTTTTCGACCTCCCTTACATAATTACTAAAAATATCTTAACCTTAAATTAATAAAAACCTTAAGTATTATTTACTTCTTTAATAATATAAATTAAAGCTATTTTTAAGATTGAGTGTATCTTATAGAATTAAAAAATTTAAACAGTCTATCATATTATAAAAAATCAGATTACAGAAAAATATAATTAAACAAAATCTAATCAATTTTGAATTAATATATAATAATAATTTATATATTTATATTTTACATAAACAGTAAAGAGAAACTACCAGTATAATTTAAACATTCTAAAATAACTATGACTTATAAAAAAATTTTATCAGAAAGAAGTAAAATTATAAATTACTTAAGAGGTAACACCACTCTAGCGGCCGAAAAAGAAAACAAACTTTTACAAATTTTTCTCGAAAAATCTTTTAAAGGAAATGAAAATTTCTTTTGAGAGATTAATGAATATGTATTAACGAAATATTAATGAATTAACGAAAAAAATTTCTTATTGACATTTTTTAATACAAAATGGTGACAATCCAGCCAATCTATGGAAGAAGCTCTTTTAAAAACGACTGGACAGACGGAGTTATTCCCATTACAGATGTTGACTTGAAACAGAAACCGAAATATTTTCTTGATTTATATACTGTTAGTTAAGGGACTATTTACGGATTTTTTATTTTGATATTGTGAAAATAGCATATTTTTGGCGAAAAAATGAGCAGTTAATTGTTTATAAAATAAAAGGTTAAGATCGGATAAAAAATCTCTTACCTATTCTCTTAGAGAAGCCACTGTCAAAATTTCAAAGAGATCCATGCAATTGTTTTAAATTTACAAATCTGACAGAATTCAAAATTGTCATTTTGAGAAAAACGTGTTAAAAATTTTTTAACAAATTAAAAAGCACGCGTTTAGAAACGCTGCGGAAAATCGTTTAACAATTCCTTTTAAACACTTTTTTGCTATAAAATCATTTGAAAATTGTTCTTATAATATTAAAACATTAGAGCAAAAAAAATTATTTTTTCAAAATTCTAGCATGGTGTTATCTTTTAATAATATTTTTTAGTAATTATCTTAAAAACGAAAATCTTAACGGTAATAAGTGAAAAAAATGTTTTTTTTTAATAAATTTATGTCTCGACTCTGAGAAGTGAATAAAATGAAAATTATGAAAATTGTTACAGGAATCAGGTAAATAGAATTAACATAAATTACTAAAATACTAGATTTAATTGTAATGAATTGCATAAATTTACCAATGATAAGTCATTAAATTTCAACAGTACAATAACTTATATAAATAACATATATACAATAACATATATAAATATATTGAATGCCTATCTATCGATAATTTTCTTTATAGTTAATATGAATTAAATTGTAGAAATAACAATATATTTGTTGTAACCTTCGAATAAATCAATCTAGTTTAATATTCAGTATACAATAATTAAAATAGATGATTTAGTAATCTAAATACTTGTTATAGTATGAATGAATGTCTATCATAAGATTAGATTTCCAAAATATAATTTGTATAATAAAGAAGCACTTATGTATGAGGAACAGTTAAACGATCAGTATTATGAGATGCTTTAATTATTACACAAATAGCATCGGGTAATATTTCTTGTACATAATTTAAATGAAAGCACATTCAATTTCAACAAATCAATATGCAAAACCATCTATTGAAACATACAGGAAAAAATATAGTTTTAAATATAATTAAATCTGTTTTAAATAATTTATAAACCCACAACTATTTTTAACTAAGTAATAAGTATAAAATTCTATATTGAAATACAGCAAGAATGCGGCAGAAGTGTGTATATATGCAGTCGAAAACAAGCTTAAATAAGTAGCTTTTACTATCATGCAATTCAAAATACACATGCAACCTTTAAAGCTCTTTCTACGTCTTTCAGATCTAATCTTGATCCATAAAAGCTGTTATTTCATACAGGGTGAAGTAAATAAATACAATTTTCATATTATTGATTATTTTTTTGACTGTCTTCAGATAACGCAATGATTCTAACCCTAGAAGAAAATTAGAATATGTTTGAGATAAACTAGGGTCTTGATACAGCTACTTTTCTAAATTTATTAAACATCAAACATTAATTTTCTTAGGGCTGATAAATTCAAGTTTTGTGTCACAATTTAGACGAACAATAAATCTACGATCAGTTTTTCGAGTAAGTTATCTTTAAATGATGAAAATACTCTCTTGATCCATGAACCAAACAGTGCCTTTAGATATTTTTTTAACTTCTTGATATCTAGCTGCAATTGAGATCAGTTCTGATAAGACGATAATATTGAATTGCATTCGAAAATAGAGTATTTAGAGAGATTGAAATAATGTTTCTAACTAAAGTCGCATAAAAATATAAATAAAAAGCCATAGATAACCTCGGTTCCGTAAGTAGCAGTATTAAGAAAGTAATCAATGTAGACTGATTTCTCGTAATGTGAATCAGTAAACTCTAGAACTTATAAATGAAACGAAGATTGACATTTTATCTTAGATGATATTGGTAACAAGTAATTTAGTAATTATTCAACACAAGAAGGAAATTATTTTAACAGATTAAAATCTATCCATAGCTTATGTGTTAACGAGACGATGATAATATTCAAAGATAATAGATCCTTGGTACAAGAATTTATTAAGTCTCTTACGGTTATCTGGTAACCTGTTATAGATTCTAATGTTACAATATTGGTAGCTAACAAAGTATGATATTTTTCCTTTGAAATATCTTCTGCAATATACAATTACAAATAGGCTTTTCATAATTTAGTTTTCTATGAGGTTTATTACAGCTTATATCTCTTATTTTTTAATATCATTTATTAATTGCCTACTCAACAATAAAAACGTTATAACAAGACTTGCAGTTTAAACATCGCCACGCTTTTTCTGGGAACAGAGACAAAGCACTGTAATTAGTAAATTGATCTTTACAAAAAAAATGTAAATTTGATTCAGAAAAAATGCGGCTTTGATTATCTTGCATGGTAATGTGTACATTTGCAGTCTTGGATATCACTATTTTAGTTTTGAAAATTTAGTAACCTATTTTGTATCGAGATTAGAAATAAATTGCAATCTTTGCAATCACCACTACATATTTTAATCAATTTAATCAATAAATCGGAAACTCGAAAATTTATGAAATTAAAGTTGACAACATTCTTCTATGTTTCTAATCTAATCCATTTTTATATAATGAGCTACTATATTGTCTAGAAAATATATAAATATAACGTCTAAATATTCAACAGGTAACTAAAACAACAAAATAATTATATTCTGAAATATTCTTCGAGGTGAATTTTGTGAAACCCATAGCGTACAAAGCTCGTGACGTAACGCGGTTGAAAGGGAAGTTCTTAACCTCCACGTTTTCAGTATATACATTGCGAGTGAGTTTATAAGCTTTTTTCTTATGAAGTTACGTATAGCATTGCTTGTTTTCTGTTTTCTTTTATTGGTGAATTTACCAGCACTGTTGCACCTTTTGTTCTTTGTATGCAAGTATACCCAAGCACTTGGGCGCTGTTATCATCTGCGAGGATACCACTAGCATTACGTATGTATCTGTTCCCTTCTACACAAAAATAAACTAATTACTTTTGTATTTATTATTAATTAAATTTCTTTTTTCCTTTTTATCTTATCCTTTTTTTCTGCGATCTAGATCGTGTATTTAAGTGCAGGAAGGCTCGCATAAGTATAGAAAGTAAATATACTATACTACATGAAAGTAATGCAATATACTATATGTCAACAATAGTAAGGAAACAGTACTACTGAAAAACGATCGTGGTCGATGATCGTTTTCTACTTTTTTGAAATCTTCATAATTATTCGAGCTGGCTAATGAACAAAGATAACTAATTCCATGAATGTAATTCTAGGAAGTCTAGTTAAATTTATTGAATTTGCATAGAGTAACAAAATTTATATTATATTACTGACCCACAATATTTCTTTTGTTTTCAATTGAGCACTTTGTTTTTATTTTATTATAATAATAATATAATTAAATAATTATGTCTTACATCAATTTTTTAAAATATCGTATATGATATATGAGGTGACGGGTGAAAATATTGCAAAATAGTTTACGGTCTCTCAAGGTCACCTCGTCGGCTAAGTTTTTTTTTCTTTACTGAGTGCAGCTGCCTTCACCTCTACAAGAGCGGAATAGAATATTTATTACTTTGCTAAAAAAAAACGGAACGAATTTCGTTTCATGTGTCAATTTTAAAAGGGTGAAGTAGTTTCTTACTACATCGTTTCGTATCCTTCGATCTAGGGGAAAAGACAAATAATTAAAAATATTATTAATCGATTATTTTTCAAAAGACTATCAGGTGGCCGTAAGGGTGACATGTTTCCCGATTCCAGCACAAGTTAGCAGAAATTGAGAGAGAATTCCTGTCTTTCCACTCTTCACTACTTTAATCCTCCTACAACTCTTGTGCGTGGGCATCTACATATATAAACCAATAGATTAGCCCGAGATAGTCAATCATGGGCGTGACGTTCTTCCTCCCTCTTTCTCTTTCTGTCGCCGAAGAATTTTCTTTCCAGAATGCGTAATCCGTGCAAGTCAATACTTATATTGCTACGGTGGTGGTGGTTTGACAAATGTCAGCTAACATTTTATTTTGTATTAGTGTAATATAGAAACATAAAAAGTTCTTAATTCAATAAAGATAATAGCTGTTTATTGCTATTTAAATGTTATTTAAAATAATAATCTTTATCCAGCTAATACAATTAAGTTACTTAAGCTTCTTTGTTTCATCTCTGTGATAAAATTTATTTAAATATTTAATTTCTCCAGTGTTTACAGGGAGAACTTTTTATTTTCGCAATAATAAAAAATTTATTGAAATCAATTTTGCTAAACTAATAAAATATCAAATAAAGTCTTAAAAAATTAAAGGCATACTACAACTTTATAATTACGTGTACCCATATGCAAATTTCATAATACAAATACAAATTTTCTTTCACACAAAGATTTTTTATCTTTATATTACTTTCCAATACGTTCACAAAAAGTTAAAATATTTATCGTTTTTTTTTTTGTAGATATCGAATGCAAAACATCATAAAAGTTCTTAAAGTCTGCAGTCATGACCTTTTTTACTATAGAAAATATTTATCCTATTTTTGGAGTATTTCTCACTTCTGAGGTACGTCTTTTCAAATATTTTTACTGTTAATAATGTATGTTATTTGAAGTTATCAATTCAAAGTTTATTGAGTATCATCACAAATTTTTCCCAAGAAAGTTATATATATAATATAACATTTTCTAAAAAAATTTATGATTTTATAACGAAAAACCATTTGTTACACGATTGAACTAAAGTTAATGCACGTATTGATCTTATGTTTCGGATTAAAAATTAAATATGTAAAAAAATTAAACGTGAAAATAAAAATATTAAAAAGATATCTGCAATACCTTATATCAAAGACGTTACTATTTCTCGTGTTGATAAGCACGGTTGGTGTCATGTTGTAACACAAGGAAATTTATTAACATATACACGGTTCTCGTACATGAGAACAGCGCTTATGTGGTCGTGCAACAATACTGTACATTATATCTAGTAAAGGCAACGACTAATTAGCGGCCTCGTAACCGTCGAAAATCAAATACCGCATGGCCATTAAATCTGTAGGGCCGAAGTTGATCGATCAATCTATCGATCTGACCTGATATTTTTGCTTCTGAACAATACTACTAGTTTTGTCATGTCTGTCTTGAAAAACGCTCCTATGTAAGACTACGGCTTTTTCTGTATCTTACCATCTGTCTTGTCTGCTCTGAGGGCTACGAGTTTAACATGTTCTCAGCATTCATTTCTACTCCCCCAATTTCGATCACAGCAACTCCTTGTCAGAAATGACAACAGTATTCTTCTGCATGCGTGCAACGCGGTCATATCGTAAGCAGGTATAAGAAACATTTGCACCCTTGTCTAAATTTTTTGCACGTATCACCTGCCACAATATGCAGTACTTGAAAATAATTAATTTTTCGGAGTATATTATACTATTTCCTTTGTTTAACGTGAATAAACCACAGCGAGGAGGACAACGACCACCTCCAGATATTCTCTATAAGGAATCTATTTTACATATTTAAATTTAATCTAATAAACACATTCTTAATTGTTAACCATAGTGTATCGGGTTACATGAATCATCCGAATCCCCCTAGTCAAGAATCCCTGCACGATTTCAAGCTGTCCAGGTCGAGGTAGCAGATAGTTATGCATCACAATTGCGGTATATTATATGTATTTTATTATTTATAGCTGTTAATGACTACGTTATAAATATAATATAAAAATCATCAATTAATGCCTCATTAAAAGTAATAACATTAAAACATACATTTAATTTATCAATTATAAAAATGAAATAAAATTTTATTTAGAATATTCTAATATGTTGCAGAAATTGGACACATTTTAAATAGGTATTACGAACTTAGATTCATTACTTGTTCCAGCGCGATTTCGATCGATAGTCGTATAATATGATGAGGATTACGACAACATCAGGTTATTTTAAGGCAAAAACGTTTATTCTCGAAGATATGTCATCATATAATAGGGTAATTTCTTCAGAGTAAAGTCCTTTATCGCCTTTCATACCATAGCTGCTATAATCTTTTTGTCTGCCTTTCTATTTTGAATGGTGCGTCTGGAGTTTCTAGTAAGACATTTAGTATTACGCTTCCAGTGTGTTCTGAGGGTTTCTATTAGAGTTTTTTGGGGAAACCTCCATTTTTCTTTGTCATGTGCCTTATTTTTGTTTATTTTATTAAATTCCCACTACACGTTACGCGAAGAGTATTTAAAGTCATCTGGCCGTCATACATAATATAGGTGATAATTTTATTATATATTGTCAATTTTTTATTTATTATTATAGTTTAAAATATTAAAATAATGATTCTAATGTAATATATAAGTAAAAAAACTCTTGTATTATTAAATATTTGACATTAAATTAAGTTTGAAATAGTTTGTAAGTAAATCTATTATTTATATTTAATAAAATTAAAAACTATAGAATTAAAAATTGAGATCATAAAAGAATAACAACAAACACATTCAAGTGTATTTTTTTCTTTAAGTAGGAGTTTTATTTCAAAATATATATAGAATAAAAATGAATTATAAATAGAATAAAAAATATAAATATTTTACGTCTTAAAAAGAAGTATCTTATAAACGACAGCAAATGTTTTTAACTATCCACAAATAATTGCTCACATTTCATATATATATATATACAACATTGTTTCAGTCAAAATGAATGAAAATTTAAATAATTATGACGGAAAAATTGCTGGATTGTACGATTTAGAAGAAACATTAGGACGAGGACATTTTGCTGTTGTAAAATTAGCTCGTCATGTATTTACTGGAGAAAAAGTAGCTGTTAAAGTTATTGATAAAAGTAAGCTTGATGACATATCAAGAGCACATCTTTGTCAAGAGGTAAGTATTTTTAATACAAAAAATTTGGAATGCGAAAATTTTCTTTGTAATATTATACACAGGGCTGTAAATCTTGGACCGCTACACTAAATATCAGTACCAAATGTGCATATAATATTTAAGAATTTCAAAGCTTGAATAATTTCATCGAAAATTCACAAAATTTGGTTCATTTTGTTTATTAATTACATTCGTCTTATTCGCGCAACTTTTATTTTTGAATTTTTAAACGCAATGAAATGATTAGGAATCCATTTTTTTATATTAAATTCAGTATAAATCCAAAAATTTTTCGAAACTCGTTCTGCCGTATCTTCTCAAACGAAAATATTAATTGATAATTTAGAAAATTTAGCTATACCCATGTAGTTTTAAAAGACTGCAAAGTGAAAGTAAGAAAAATAACTAACATTATAAAAATATGAACAAAATTTAAGAGAAGTCTTTTACAAAAAGTTTTGACAAATGAAAAACTTTGTGATTAATAGATATCGTCTTTTTAACAATAAGATTTAATGCATGGTTTAGATCTATTACAGCATAATCTAAATATTTTTTACGTAGTTTCGTAACATTCGATCAATATGGATCCATGACTACTTACCTGAACAATAAGCAGTCTACAATGACTGAAACTTAGCGAATACTAATCAATAACATAGCAATTGACTGGTATGTTCTTGGATATTAGTTCATGAAATTTATATGAAATATTAATTGTTCAACTATCTAGAGTAAAACGTTAAACATTTTACGTTTTACTCTAGTTTAGTAAAAGTACTCTACTTTAGTAAAAAAGTAAGATATTCCTAATAAAGTATTATTGAATAATAAAGTTATATTGAATGATTTAAAGAAAGACATTAAGAACAGAAGTTGTATATAATAATAAATATTTTTGAATTCTTCGAATCGCACTATTTAAAAAATATTCAAATAATAGAGAATCATTCAATAACTCTTAACTTAAGATAACTTAAAAGAGTATAACTCTCTTAAGAAAACTGTTTAAAAAAGGCTCTATGTTATTATGTCTATCTTATAGCTCTTAAAAATAATTATAAAAATGGCTTTTGATTAAAAAACGATATTTTTATTATTTATGTAGTTTTGCGCTCACGCGCGTGTGTATGTGCATGCATTGCATTATATCTTTTGTTAAAAAGCTTATCATTTTTATACATATACCAGTAATATCGATGAAATATATTGTGAATCAATTTTCTTATTATTAGTATGCATTTAGTATTTTGGTAATTGCAATTTTCTAATACTTAGACCATTTTATTTATATTGTAAATAAATATTTATTTACAATCTATTCTTGTCGATTTAAAGATGATTTTTTCTTATTGTAATTTGAATAAGTGCTTTCGTGACTACTTTTAGATATTAAAAAAACAGCTATCAGGTAAATTAGATAAATAATTAAGTGTAGCAGAAAATCATATGATTTCGAATTCAAAGAGTTATCCTGAATGATGCAAGGAGAATAGGTGTAAGAATTTCTCATACCTTTAAGTTAGTAGTAAGTATATCATGAAATTTTTAACTTGGTAATACTTAAATATTTAAAATTTTTGTTTCTTTTTTTTAATTCGTCTAACTACGAGTGCGGCATTACTTTTTAAATAAATATTATTAATTTTGAAACTATTTTTTATATATAATTATTTTCAATTATTTCTTAAGTATTTTTCTATCATGAGCTGCCTAAGTTAAAGTACGCTTTTATTGCTCCATGGATCCAGCTATAAAGTGCAATATATTTGGCTTGCTCCTAATTAAAATTTAAATCACAGGAACAAATTTTTTTAAATTAATAAATAGTCAGCTTATGATAATACAATACTAAAGTACAATATAAAGTTATATTGCCTTTTAGTAACTTAAAAATATAGTTTCATAGATGATTTTTAAAATTAGCATTTCCATAGATTTCTTAAAACGAAATATAATTCGTGAACTAGATCTTGCATATGAAATTTGGTCCTATTTATAAATACGTTGTTAACAATTGCAGGGAAGACAAGACTGGCTTATCAGATAAGCTTTAAATCTAAAACAATAGTCATGGTGATATATAAGAGCAAGTATTAAGTAAACAGTAATATATTAAATAATACATAGATTTAAAACGCAATAGTAGGACTGCGAAATATTTTTGTACAGACGAAAAAGAAAGTATTGCAAGTATGTAAAAATCCCAGGCGATGATTTAGTATAGATTCTGAATTATCATGAAATAATAAAAAAAAGAAGAAATGTGAAATAAACTAATCAAGGGATATTAATCAATGAAAAGTAAAAAAAAAACAAGAAATATTGAAGTATAGAACTTTAAAATAAGAAAAATTTTGAAATAGAAAAATTTTGCGAACTCTTGCAGTATGTAATAGTTCGTTTTCTAAAAACAAATTTGAAATATCTATAATTAAATGCACTATTTATATTTACATCAGAATCTTTTTATATTCAGTGATCAGAGATTTAGCTTGAACTTTTTTTATGAAGATTTTATGAATTTGGCACTTTTCTTTACTTTGTATATTTGCATAAATCAGAAATGAGTAAAATAAATGTATTACCCCAAATAAAATACATTTAGAGTAGTAATACAATTATTTACTACCTTTTTGAATGAAAGTTAAATACTATAATCAAAGATTTTATACCAGATTACCACGTTTCTTATTGTCAAAATGTTTGTGAAAATTTGAATATCTACATTTAGGAAATATGAAATTTTACAAATATTTGTATAATTTCAACTTTTTGAATACGAATGGTACAATATTTATCAATTATCTATAAAAAAATAAATAATAACTGATTGATTTATATAAAACGTGAACGCCAGTAAGAAATTACGATATTTGCCATTAATACTTTTTTATATCTTTAATATTTTAATATTTTTAATTTATCTTATTTTAAAAAGATAAAAATTTACTTTATTAAAAAATTTCAAGATTGATAAAGAAATAGGATTAGAAATGATGCCAATGTGATATTTAAAGACTTGAAAAGTTGATATATATTTGATTAAGAAAACCAAGTTATGAACAAATTATTTTAAAAAAGGATCATATTTCATTATTTTGAAATGACGCTTCAATTGAAACCCATGTATTAGATTGTTTTATAAACTAATTAAAAAAGAGAATATTTTTTTGTTAACTATATTGTATAATTTAAAAATATGATATTATAGGTAAGATGCATGAAATTAGTTCAACATCCAAATATAGTCAGATTATATGAAGTTATTGATACAAATACAAAATTATATTTAATACTGGAACTTGGTGATGGGGGGGATTTATATGATTATATAATGCGTCATGAAGGTGGCCTAACAGAAGAGGTAAGTTTTTTTATATATTATATAAAATATAGACAGATTCAAATAATTTAAAAAATATATAGTAATAAAAAAACTTTAAAACAAGTTTCAAAATTAGAAAGTTTTTTGTTTAAACAAAAAATTGAGATGACAACAATTTTGTTTTTTGTAATACAAATTATTTTATAAAGATTCTATCATTTTTATAATTTAAATAGAATAGTTTTTAATACTGTACTAAATAAGTTTCAATTTAAAATGATGTTTTTAACCGTTTTCTCGACATTTCTGATTCATAAACGAAACAAATATATTTGATAATCTTAATTTGCGGAAAATATATAAATTTATAAATGAATAATGATTTATTAGTTCCTTCATTTTGGTGTTACACCAAGTATTAGTGTCTTCCGAATAATTAAGAATTAACAAAAATTATCCTGGTAGCTATATTTGGTTTCGATTTTGACATTCCAGATTCACAGTATTGCACTCGAGTTTTTAATTATCAATAATCGAGTCAAATTAAAATTAGCAAAATTCAAAAGATAAAGTAGTTACGAATAGCTTAAAATTATAATAACAGTTTAAAATAAGTCTCATACATATTAAATTTATAGATAATATTGAATCCAACTTTAAGTAATAATAAAAAATTTTGACATTCTAAACTAATCAATTGTCTTAATTGAATTTTATAGGTTAATATAGAATTATTTTTATAATAATAAAAGTGTAAAGTTAATTCTTGTCAAATTTTTTAATGTAATAAAAAATATAATATTTAATGTTGATTATTTTTGTGATTTTAAAATAAACTAGATCATCTTAAAATTAGAGAAAACTTACTTAATAGTAATAATATAAAAAGATAATTATTAAGATCTATATTCTAAGATCTATACTAAAAGTAAAAATAATAAAATTCTATATAAAAATTAAATTATTATAAAAAGTAAAAATTTACTTTTTAGTTATTCTTATATAAGAATGGTGACTGAAAGAAAACTTGAAAAAACTGCTTATATATTATTATGCATTATAAATAATTATATAATATATAATTAATTATGGTATGTTACGTATGTAGTACCTCGTATAATTATCATTAATAAAACCTGATGATAAACTTAATACAATCCATATAAATTTTGATTAAAATTTGAAGATTTCTATTTGGGAAATTTATGTTCGATCATATGAGATGTCTATTATTATTTATTATTTTAATACTTATTCAACTTTAATAAAGAAATTCCCAATGTGGATATTTAAACAAATACAGTTATGTATAACAAACTACGTATAATTAGAATTTCTGTTTTCAAACAATATTTTAATATTTATCGTAAATTTTTTTTCAAATATTTGATTGTAGCAAATGTTCTATTTTATGCAAATATATATACTATTATTAAAAAATTTTTTTAAAACATGTACATTTTTAATCTTTCAAAAAACTATTTTATATTTGATTAATATAATTGTACAAAAGTATTGAGAATAATTAAAATTTGTTCTTATTTATAGATTGTACAGAAATATGAGTTATTAAAAAGAATCTGTGAAAGCGAAGAATGCTCATTAGGTTTTATAAGAAAATTTTTCAATTTTAGAGTAATAAATAGATACTTATTATTTTTAATTGAATCGATTTTATAGTTTTATATTACTTATTATGAATGATTTTTTCATAATTATTATTAGTATTATAACTGATTATTTCATAATCATTATTAGTATTATAGCTGATTATTTTAATATTTAGAACTGATTTTATACATACAATGTAAATGTAGTTCATATATACATATTATATGCGTATACTTTGTAGAAATTTCTGAAAAGACGGATTTATTTTTTGCATTATTTATATTGAAAAGAATATCATTTATTTAAATCCATCTAAATTTAATGTCAAATATGTTATTAGTATCTGCGAAAATTATAATTTGCTAATCGCAAATTTAGATTTTCTTAAATCTAATCATTTAATGAATTGCTCTTAATAATTTGATAATACTTTGCTCTTGTTTTAATAAAGTAAATTATAAAAATAAAACTATAGTTATTATAGTGGTTATAATTTCTGAAAAGTCAATTTTGCGTAAAATAGTTCAGAGCTTTAAAGTAGATAAGATATTCGAGTTTTAGCTCGCTTTTAACCATACAATGGTTAAATTTTTTCCCTTGGCGAAGAATTTTCTCTCTAATTTACTAAAGAATAAGAAAATTTCACACATCACAATGCTTCTTTACAATTTCAACAATCAAACGAAGATATTTTACGAAGTCTACTATCTGTTTTCTTATTTTCACGATTATCACTCACTACTTAAACATTTATGGATTTCTACAATTCCCTTCCACAAATTTTTACATAAGTGACTTATACATTTCTCACTTTCATCGCTATTATTTACTATTTCATATACTACTATTATATATTACGTTTTCCTTCAATATAATTTATTCTACAAGATTTTTCTATTTCCTCCTATTTTCTTTGCAATATAAAGAGCTCTAGACTTAGAAATTACGCTATATAACATAATAATGTTGAAGTTAATGATATTTTACAATGACTTAACTTCACAACCACTACTCTTTTTAGAATATTAGCGTAAATTTAACAAATAATGCTTTAAATAATTAAAAGTATTATACGATTTATAGTCATTTATTCAATTTCAATTAAAGTGGCATTTAAAGCAATGGTATGGACTTACTCATTTGAAATGGTAAACAACAAGATGAAATGAAATAGAATATCATCCAATCCATATTCAAGAACTATACCGTTTCAAATCTCATTACAAATCTTATACCTATTGATACATAATATTCTTAAAAAATTTTAATTATATTAAGTTGAATGCCCACAAATAAATAAATGTAAATTATGCTACCCATGGAGTAGAATAAAATTCTTATATTTAAGATTTTCAGATATAATGAATGTATTTCGTTTGTAGTCTATACTGATTTTAAATGTTTACTTGAACTTGTGAACTGATGAACGTATGTATCAAAAACATAAAAGATATAGTGTAGGATTTTACATTGAATGTAGTTATGATAATAAGCAATCTATTTATAAATCACATATGCAAGAAAATAAATGAATTAAATCTTAGCTGTTTAGTTCGTGCTAAACCTGTTTCTTTTAAGTTACAATTACAAAAATTGTTTAAAAATGTTAAAATGATAAATAATGTACTACTTTTTAATAAAAATTAATTTAAATGTACTAATATTTGTCATATTTGTCAAGAAAAGTTCTCCACAAATGATGTAAAGGTTCGAGATCACTGTCATGTAATAGGACGGTAAGTTTTTATTATTAAATTATAACTAATTTATAACTACTCAAATCATATAATTATGTGTAATGATAATGGTTCATATTTATTCACCAAAAAAATAGCTGGTGGATTCAAAAAAAGTATTTTATTTTATGTGCGCTAGTATGGTTACGATCCGTGACAACCGCGCCAAGCGGGTTCGAACCTGTGGAGAGACTCATCCATAGTCCGTCAACAAACAAAATCAAAAAGATGCATGCTGAGAAAAGGCCCGGATTTTCCCGCCTAAAACGCCATCGCGGTGATTGGAATGGCATAGTTTTGACGGGAAGTGCTTTTGTTAATTGACGCGGCGTAACTTCGGGCCGTAATGGCGGAGGTGCCTTCACGTCGAGTATGAGTAGCGTCGCTTAACGGTCGATGTGACGAAAAGCGGCCTTCCGCCTATTAAAGCTGCGTGTAGCAACGAGGAGTGCTCGGAGGCGATTAGAGCAGCAAAGCTCGGATTTTAGGGACTTTAAGAGCACGTGCAAAAACTCATGGGCAGTGCGCGGAAAAAAAAAACCAAAGAGCGAGGCTGGATAATTTTAAAAAATAAAGATGCTTCTTTTTTTGTCAAATAAGTCAGATATCTCATCCTTCCTATATTATCCGTTCTTGTCAGGACGAACGCAGAAACAAACAAAAACGACGAATGAACAAACCGCCCTTCTCAGGGCGACGGGGCTAACCTGCAGAAAGATCCGACCAAAAAAATGTCAGTCGGAACGATTATCGCCACGAAGAACCTTGGTAAAAGGCGGAAATGAAATCCTTCGAACCATTTATCATACTCCTCTAAACCGAGAAAATGTATATTTCATTTATAAAATATAATCTTTAGATTATTGATTCCTTCTTCTTTACAGCTAGATCAGCAGATGAACTAGCATCTTATCTTAACAATTTAATTATTATAAGGTGATAGAATCATTTAAAAAACAATAATTATATAACCTATCGTATAAATTTACTCAAGAGTAAAGTTGTTTTTTCTTATAATTTTGTTTCATCGTATGATAGTTTAAATTCAAATAATTACCTAAAAAAGTATAGGTTTCTAATAGTCTGAGTGATAGTGAAATAAGTGTATTATGTCGATTATAAATATGTGACAAATGTATATATTTAATATGAAAACTCTTGGAGAATACTCTGATTTATACACAAAGACTAACATAATTCGCTTAGCTGATGTTTTTGAACATTTTAGAAATAATTATTTAAATGCATTGATCCAGCACACTACTCCAAGTTTGATATGGGATGAAATTGTTTAATTCTAGAAATGTTTTCTAGAATTGAACTAAAATTGCGTACTGATATTGATATGTTATTATCTGTTGAAAGTGGTATAAGAGGTGCTATAAGTCAATGTTACAATCGATATGCGAAAGTAAATAATTCTTATATAGGTAAAAATTATAAACCTTATTTAGAAAAAAAGTATCTTGTATATTATTATCTTAATAATCTTTCTAGATAGACAATAATGTAATCATTACCTAAACAGAATGATATATACTCATACTTAAATATATTAGATAATAATTCAATAGTTTATATTCTAAAAATATATCTAGAGTATCTAAAAGAATCTGTTGTTCTGTGTAGAATACTTAATTCCATCAAAATGTAAGCAGCAGAAGTATACTTTATATAATCAAGAATATTTAATACATTATTTCGATAAAATTCGATAAAATGTGTAAAAATTTGTAATTCCTTTGTAAACTAAATTTCATTCGCATTTTATTCTTTAATATAGATCGCATATAGGTACTTTTAAGTTGCTATATGTAGAGTAATGAGCAGATTTTTTTGCGTCATTAAGTTCTAAAAATTTTTCTTGTAACATTCTTTACCTAGGTCTATCTGCAAATTCTTTGGCATACATTCTTAGCGTAAAATAAACGGTACTGCTAATATTCTTTTTTCACCTGTTTTCTATTCAATGGGTATGGTCCACGAGGGTTTATATAGTAAAGCAATAACTATCAGCATGTATTTGTAATTTTTATTTTCTTTAGCATAGGTAACATTTCAACGAGATTTTATATTCTCAGTTCAATTATTCTACTAAATTGAAATTTCTTTTTCGCTATCTTCTTCAAATCGTAATACTAATGTTTATTTGGTTTTTTGGATACTATTGCATGAATTTTCGTATCTTATCGCTTATTATTATCATTCAATTTTTCTTCTCATTGTTTATTATAATTCTATTATTTTTTCTTTAATTTGATTATTAATATTAAATTTTTCTTCAATTTCTGAATTATTATATCATATCATTTATAATAATTTTGTTACAGACTCAATAAGCACTTTTTATCTCATCTAAAATAACTGCTTTTTCTTCACTTCTATACTGTATATATGACTGAAACTAAATAAATTCATTGTATCATTTGTTTCGCGGACTAGATACTATATTTTTAAGTCTTTTATTTTCTAGATCATATTTTCTATCACTTGTTACTTTGAAATCCAGATCTGGAGTTCCTTCATAAAGACATACAATTATGGTTGCAAGTCAACAAAATGGTATTATTCATAATGAACGAGATTACATTAATAGTCTAACATGGCTTCAAACATCCATTGAATAATAAATGCTAAAAACAGTCAAGAAAAGGAAAAAAACATACTAGTGTTAAAGGTTAAGAACAGCAATTTCAATTCAAAAAGTCTAGACTTTAAACAGGTTCTTGTTAGAAAGAACTGGATCTATTTTCTATCATTTTAAAAAATGGAAAACATACTATATGTTCAATCACTCGTCTCTTATGACAAATTCATTGCGCATTTGAAATTCATGTACATAAATAATAATACTGCGACAATTATTAATAACAGTGATAAATTTATGTATATATATTTATTTAAAATCAGCATTTATGTCTTCTACCATCACGCAGTTCACTGCATGTGATAGAATTACAATACCTGTAGGAGAAACATTTACACTTACAAAATTACAATATATTAATATTTTAAAGATAGGTAGATCTAAAAACATAGCTTTGAATAGTCATGAAGAGATAGATGTGTTTCAATCAAAATATAAAACTATTAATTCGAAGTGCTGGATGTACGGATATTAAAGAATTACAATCAATCACCTATAAGGTATACTTTGATGTATTAATTTTACTTAATTTTATTCTTGGTTTTGCTGAGGACTAACGAAAATTGTAATCAATATCAAACATACACTACAATATCGAGAAGTAAAATGTATTTACAAATAGTAGTACCAGAAGAAAGAGAAGTTCATAGTGAAAAAATTTAATTAGAACTGACGAAAATATGAATAATTTTATTAATTGTATATACATACAGAGATTTACATACACGTATTCTATGAATCAATATATATTGATGCAAAAATCTACTAAATTCGAAGAATTAAAAAATGACTGTAGTTCATCAAGGGAAAAAAAGTGGGTGATGCCGTGCCAGCAAGCGAGAAAGACGCGCAAAACGCATGAGGTCAGGAAGCGCAGCCATGCCCTTCTGAGTCCGTCAGGGCGCTGAGCGTATGAGCGAGAAAAAGAGAGAGAGAGAGAGAGAACATAAGCGTGTGTAAGTGACCGAAAGAGCTTGAACACATACAAAGGATTCGTAACTGACTGACTGATCCATGCAAATGGGCAGAGTGCACGTTTATAAATTTCTGCATTCGAGGTCGGTTGCCTTCTAGCAACCACAAAAACCACCCGAACACCCTCCTGGTCGTATTCCTCGCCTTTCTATATTGTGATAACAGCGATTTTCTGTGCCTATTTAGAATATCGGAGTGTAATGCGATTCGCACATTTTCTTCCTGGGGTAATAGCGGTCCGCTGTTTCTATTTCGATCTACAGAAGGTCGTGTTCTTTTCTTGGATAACGCGATTCACACACCTACCGATCTCGAACGAACTCATAGGACTGCGAGGGATCAAAATGCTTGTCGAAATTTGTGCGTGTGTACGTAAAATCTATGTATAGTATAAGATTTATATGTAGTTGATAGTAAGATTATATGAGTTTTGTGCTTCAGATACGGTTAATATTTCTTTCAAAATTAATCATGTTTCGTTTCGTGTCAAAAATTAATTTTAAGTTAGTGATTTAATTTATTTTTTCTAATTTTTTATATTTCTTTGCTTTTTGTAGCGGCGTGTGGTAAGCCCCGAGAGGTCGATAAAGGAAATTTAATATTTAAGATTAAATAACAAGTATATTTATTTTAATTTTTTTAACTGGACATTTAACATCTATTCCTTTTACGCCACAACGAATCTTGCATAACGAGTCGTCTGGGCAATAATAGCGAGCACGGGGAGCAAATGAAGAGGTACCACGGAGGTTGTGTACCAAGTCTTAAACTCCGAACATCCGACGGCTCGAAGAGACGAAATCGTCTACCGCAGAAAAACGAGTGAATCATTACATTGATTTGAAGTATAATAAATAAAATGTCCATAAATTCAATTTTCTTAAATAATAAATTTTAATTTAGATATTTCGTATTTCATCAATCCAATACAATGTTCTTTATTTTGCTTCATTATATAGACCTTCATTCATGCGACTTTTTATTTATTTATAAAACAAACCTGAAACCGAGTATTTTTACTAAGAGACTATACTTCACAGAAAGATGCAAATATTCTTGATACATAAGCAAGTGTGCGAACAAACTTGTCTTGCACCTTCCACGAGCATTTTAATATATGTGAAACATATTTAAGTGATCAAACCACATGCATACGCCTAGTCAACTAATACTGACGATAAATTTTAATATTTTAATATTAAATTGAACTACTATATAAAGGCTATTAAGGTTTAAAGAAACTAGAAATTACATCAATAATTTAAATCTTTAAGTATAAATATTTTAAATATAGATATGATTATCTTACATAATCATATAATAAGAATAAACTTACAGGTTGCACGTACATACTTTCGACAAATAGTGACAGCTATTTCCTATTGTCATCGTCTTCATGTAGTCCATCGAGATTTAAAGCCTGAAAATGTCGTATTTTTTGAAAAATTAGACACTGTTAAACTTACAGATTTTGGTTTTAGCAATCGCTTTTATCCTGGTCAAAAACTTGAAACATCTTGTGGATCGTTAGCATATTCAGCACCTGAAATTCTATTAGGCGACAGTTACGATGCTCCTGCTGTTGGTAAATATTGCTTCTACATTAATAATATCCATTTATTGTATATGTTGAATTCAAAATTAACTATTGAATTTAAAAGTAAACATTTTTTATACTTACAACAATAGAACTTTTATTACGATTTGTTACAAAAAATATTCAATGATCCATTGATTACTATGATCCTCTATTTCACTTTTGTAAAAAATAATAATGAAGATTACTCATAGCAAAGAATAAAATTAAATTTTTATTGTAAGAACTGAATACGACCGCTTTGAAATGTTATGTAACTCGTGATTAATCAAGCAGATGTTTCTAAGTTTTCTCTTAGTATCGTAGAACCTTTGTTCAGTGCCAGTAATTATATAATTTGACAAACTGTCACGACAGTATAAATGGTCATCTAGGCTCCCTTTTTTATAAATAACTCACTGTGAATTAGTTTTTTTGTGATTTTTACTTTTTTTAAGTAAAATCAATATAGACAGTTAAAAAGCTGATTCATATTGCAGAAGGCTACTAAGAGTATCTCAGCAGTCACTAACAGTATTTACATATTTGATATTTCTCAGAAATCTTGCCTTTGAATAACAAATTTTTGCAATTAATTTTTGTATTAATAAAATATAGTAGGATACTTTTTCAATAAAATTTAAAATTTATACTCTAACTTATTTTTATTATATATACACCCTGTAGCATATACTATACTAAACTAAGACTTACTTTTAAGTTTTAAATGAATAGTTCGGCTCTTTTTTTGGCTTTTATTTCAAATAATTTATATATTTTATTAAAATTACATTTATTAGTTTATTAATTCTATTATGCATAAGTATTAAAAAATCTTTTAGACAAGATGAGATTAAACTATGTAAAGTACTTAGAGATCCACTTAAAGTAATAACTAGTGATTTGCAAACATGTGATATTAAGATGCAGTAAGTGGGCAACCAGGGTATCTTTTATTCAAATTCAATTTTTTTATTTATGGATAATGTAGTAAAATACGTAATAATGAAGTTCAACAATAAAAGATAAAGAAAATAATGGCGAAAATCATAATATAATCTATTTCTCTCACTTTTGTGCTAGAAAAAAGGCAAAAATCTCAAATATCAATGTAAGGAAAATCATATTTGCAGGTTTTTAAATACTTAAAAGGATTAAATATTATACAATTTATGAACGCCTAATAAAAAAAATTGTAAAACTATATAAATATTCCAATTTATAATAATGTATATCAACAACTACATTAATAATTGTATAACTATTATAATAGCAACTATTAGCGCAATAATTAATTGCAAAAAAGAAAAAAATATAGTTATACTTAAGGTTAAAACGTATAAAAAATACAATGTAATTTAGAAGTACTATATACAAAGATACGCACCTGATGCTGAGTTAATATACGTTTCAAATCATTTTATAAGAGTTAAACAAATTTTTATTTAATTATCTAAAAATTTGAGTAGAATATATTATCAAATATTAAGAAAGAACAATGTATGAAACGTTAACTAATTTAAAACTTTTTCATTATGAAATAGTTCTACGTAAGTTTTTACTTAAAATTTTTAATTTTTATTTTAACTGTTTACCATTTTTCAATACTGATAATTTTTAAATTTCATTCACTAGATAATTCTTTTAAAATCATCAGTAGTTTTTTTTAGTTGAGTATTAACATTTAAAAACAAACTAATGGTATAGTTTTTGTATGCATCATTTAAAGCTAATTTCTGAAGGGCTCATTGCCTAGTTGTTATTAAAAAATGTATGATGTAAAAGTTATACATATTTATTTATTAAGTAATACTCGTATCAATTTTAAATTTAAGTTTACTTTTAACTGAAGATATTTCTAAAATTTGTACTTAAGTTTTTAAGTATTGTAGTGTAAAATTTTAAAAAGAGCATGCCAAATATTAAAAATCGAATTTTTTAACCAATAAAAATATATCTTGAAAGTATAAACGTAAATTTTCAAAGCAAAATTTAACATAGTTTTAAAAATTCATCCTAAAACTAAAGCGTGCGTCAAGCTAGCTATCTATGCTTTCCATATAAGTATTGGGCACTTTAATATTATTTGCCTTACAAGTACTACTTGAAAATGCTGATATTTATCTGACTTAGTTCAAATCGCTTCTTATAGATATAAGTGTATATGTATAAATGGATAGTTTTATGCTTTATGTACTTCCGTATAAAAGAGGAAGTCAAAAAATTCTTTTTTAAATTTTTTTTTAAAGAATATGATAATGATACTTTTGTTATTATCATTTATTAAATATGTTATTACAGTATTGAAATAATCATGCTAATTGCTGATGCCTTAAAAGTGGTTTAAAAAAATTTATTGTATGTGAGTTTTAAACATTTTAATGGTACATTTTCTTACGAATGTACTAATTTCTCAAATAAAATACTCTAAATACATGAAATATTCGTTTTTAAAATAAAATTTTCTAGATATAATTGAAAAAAAATATAATAAAGAGTAGAATTATTTTTAAAATTGTAATTAGATATTTGAAAGTAAATTATACAACAAAAAAATACACACGAAAAAGCATGACAACTAAAGAAACAGCATTTCCTTACATGCTACGTGTACAATATGTATGATAATATAAAATATGTACAATATAGGAGCCTTTTTATTGCAAAATTCAATGTTTTGTATCTCTGTAAAAAGATAAATGCATAAAAATAATTTTTTTTTTTATTGATATTAAATTCATGGTTGGATTAAATTTTGTCTTGCTTTATTGTAAGATCATTAGAAAATTATTAGTATAATCAATGAGTAATGTAAATTGTAAATATTTAGTTTATTTAACGAGAAAATCTTTATGGTGTAGTAATAATTTCTACATTTCATTTGTCAATACCAAAATCTAGTATAAAATAATTATTGTAGTATCCGAAATAAACTAATACTTTTTTGATCATATTTGAAAATATTTGATCACAAAAATAATTTAAATTTTTTAATGAGTATTAAAAGTAAAGTATTAGAAGTATAAAAAATAAAAGAGTAATAATTATTAATGTAAAATGAAGAAAAATCATTACATGCAGATTTCTATTTTAGATATAATAGCTAAGAGTTTGAAAGTCAGTTGTATTAAAAGAACGATATAGTGAATGATATCGTGTATCCTTTCATTGTTTTCTTAATGAAAAATAAAAATTGATACATGATGTGTTAAACTTAAATGTTTAAATTGTTTATTATAATCTATTTCTTTTGTCTGGAATCCCTTATATGATATATTTCTAATAATTACTAATCAAATACACTTTAAATTTTGTATACATTTTTGAAGTTGCATGTAAATATATATATATATATATTAATGAATTAAATATGAATGTATAGATACATAGATAGATCGATAAATATGTAAATAAATATGACGGTTTTACCTCGTCTCGTTTTTCTCGTTGCGTTTCTCGTTGTTATTTTCGATTTATTGTCCTTACCTCGTGAATCCTTGTATCGAACAGTTCGGGTCGGACCAGGGTTATTAAATAAGGTTTCTTCGGGGTTTTATAAATCAGTAAAACGCAGGTTGTTTTTCTGTTTCGGATAGGTTTCATGTATTTAATCAACAGATAATAATTTTACAATTTTCGATTCTCCAACCGAGGATTTTTCTTATCTTTACTAACAATAGTGTCGCGGGGCACGCGGTGACAGCGATTGTTTCTCCATAATTCGCGGGACGGCTGCGGTACGCCAAGCGGCGCTAATAGGGTGTGGAGCGAACTCGGTATGGTAGGCAGCGTCACCGAGGTGGCGAAGCACGAGTCGTTCCAGGCAGTCGGACTCGGCTGGAAGTTCGATGAACGAAAGATGAACGACCTTCTCTTGCTGCGTGCGGGCCCTTTTCTTTTCCTCGATAGGGCTCCTCTTCATGAGCCAGGACTCCAAAAAGGGAGATGCGCGAGTTGAAAGCGCATACGTCGCAAGAGAGGCGATGGAAAGGATAACGCGCTGCGAGGAGACAAAAAGTGAGCCGAGCGCTACTGCAGCTCTTACAAACTATTACAGACTTTTTTTCCATCGAGTTTTGCTTAACATTTTATTCACTCACACTTTCGTAATATTTTCTTCGCAACACTCCGTTCACTAGCAACGGATTTCACCGTCGCAATATCTAAGAAATATAGACACTGAATTATTTTCTATAAAGATTATCTGAAATTATGAATTGAATGTGTAAATGTAGTGGCAGATTTGAACAAATAATTTAGCACATTTTAAAAATGTAATCTCTTAAAAATATTGTATTCTATTTGGTTATAAATTTTGAATTGCTACGAATTGCTACCATAACGTACTCTCTCACTCAATCAATTAACGCTATAAATCTTTGCTTATATTGAATGAAATGAAAGGTACTTTGAATAAAATTACAAATATACATATATATTATAAAGGTTACCATATCAACAAGGTGATGTTTAATCATTTGTATTATAAATATCATCGGAACATTTTTAACAGTAGATACATGTGGTCTTAGATTTAAACTTAATATATTATATTTGCATTAATCAGATTATTTTATCAGGTAAGAAGAATTATTGGTTCGTAATTTTTTTCTATATTATGCTGCTGCCTTTTTGCACAATATAAATTATACGATAATTACTTTAGTAAAACCATTAATGTAAGAAAGTCGTAAAATCATTAGAAGATAGTTGATATATTTTATAAGACTGTTCAGAAATATATTTTGAAGGAAACAAATATGACTAACGGTTTTGGATAATAGTACTTGACCAAAATGTGTTTTTTAGATTGTTTGGTAATACTTCGGTTATTTGCTATTACATTTGAAAAACCGTACAGATTTCCATAAAGAATATTATTTTTTTTTAAGTAAGATCTGGTAGCGTAAAAGATTTGGGATATAAAAATACTCTGACTTTAACAAAACATAAATTATTTTAGAAGTGTCCATGGAAGACAATAATTTGATATATAGCCTAAAACAAATAGTTCAATGTAAGCTGGAAAATATATTATCATTTATAGTTAAACAGTATTAAAATGCAAAATTGCACTTTCGAAGTTGGTAACGATGATTTCTTAAACATATTCTAACCAATTATTTAAAAAAATTGCATCCTATTTTCTGTGTATGGATGCGTATATGCATATACACATGCACACCGCACAAAATACTGTAATTCAAAAACTAATTTTTTGTTAAAAGTTTAAATTAAACATAATCACAGTATTTTTTATGTAATTAATTATTTTATTATTTAATCAATTTACTTCCAGATTAAATATAATTTTAATATTGTAAGTTATTACAATAATTGTCTTATAAATAAGTTTTTCAGATGTTTGGTCTTTAGGTGTTATTCTATACATGCTGGTATCTGGTCATGCTCCTTTTCAAGAAGCTAATGATAGTGAAACTTTAACAATGATAATGGATTGTAAGTATTCTACTCCAAAACATATATCTGTTGATTGCAAAGACTTAATTGCTAAGATGCTAATTAAAGAACCCAGAAAAAGAGCTTCTCTTGAAGAAATTGCAACAGATAAATGGCTATTAATAGGAGCAGCTCAAAATAATATTGAATCGATACCGTTAGTATCTTGTGAACAAATTACAGAAAATGATCATAATCTTATTATATCTAAGATGGTTAATGGTAATATTGCAACCAAGGAAGAAATTCTTGAGTGAGTAAAAACCTTTTTTTAACGCAATTCAAAATTAAAATAAAGACTTTGATTTGAGTTATTTTGTCGTTACTAGTACCAATAATTTTTAAATAATGGTATCTAGTTTATTTAATTATAAATTATCCAGATATTTCTAATGGCATTGATATAAGTTTAGCCATAATCTTAAGAAATAATTCAACAACATTTAAATGTAAAGTAGAATTATTACAACGTATCATTTCAGCTCATTGATATGACGCGCTCAGAACTAAGATTTTAGCTCATTTACATTGGCTTTTTCTTGTTACTTTGTATTTTTATTTTATATAAGACCATTTTTTAATTTATTATAATATAATTAGTCATTCATAGTTTTTTTTAAATATTGCTGCTGAATAACAATAGAAAATAACTCTTTAATGTTAATAATTAATTTGTCTACATTCATAATTAAATGATATTTTTATTTTCGTTTATGTTATCGTATTTTGAGAAAATTATTCCGGTGAGGAATATCGAATCTCGAAGAGCTCTATTATAACAACTTTTATTTATTTCGTTATGTTGATTTTCATTTTTTAAAGCTTTGGTGGATTTTTATATAGTTCTCTTTTAATACATCTTTAAAGAGTTAGTGTTATGTAATGTAAGTTTAAGTGCATAATCAATGGAAGATCGATTTCTAAGCCAAATTCTCCAGTGTATTTATATAATACCTTTCATATCATTTTTTTCTGTATCAGATCTGTAAAAATAAGTAAGCCATATATCTTATTATATGTTTATATTACGATTAATTTATTGTTTGATTCATATTCTTTTTTTCAATTTCGTTGAATCTATCACTTTTTTAACAAATAATCGTATGTTTGATTGATCTCCATTATTGATTTCTTCATTTCAATTTTATTAACGATTTCGTCATTTATAAGGTTTTTAGCTATTATAACAAGACTGAAACAATGTTTTGTTTTTATTTATATTTAAATATTTTGGAATAAAAAATCTAAAAAGCATACGAGATCTTAAATTTGAACAAACGAGTTTCTATATTATATAATATTTATATGGAAAAAATAACTTTTCTCATTCTTTTAGATCACTTGCAACATGTCTCTATAAAGCCGCTATGTTATTATGGTATCTGGAAGAACTTGAATAGTAGACTTGTAACATATCCTAGTGTAACTCTGCGTGATAACTTCCCGGCACAATACCTGTTTTGTCAATATTCAGTTATCGTTAAATCTATGTATATCCGTATAAAATTACACAATTCTAATGCAATGATTTTAAAAATTAATTGTGCACTTATAAACTAGGTAGAAAAAATAAACAGTTATTTTATAGAGTAGAATATCAGAATTTATTACCATCGTATAGTTAATATTTTTGCATTATACTTGTTTTATTACAGTTTCTATACTATAGCCGATATTGTAGTCACTATTGGATATGACTTTTCTAATATTTTTTCTGATTCCTTGTAATTGTTTCTTTTCGAAAAAGGAGTTCTTATAAACCAAAAACTAATAGATTATATTTTATTTTACCAAAATATTATTTCAATTTAATATTTTATTTCTCTTCTGGTATGTTTAATCACTCAATTTTATATACCTTAATTGTGATTCTAGATTATTAGCGGTATTATTTAAAGTATTTAGATATTTTCTTGCTACGGTTCAAACATATAGTAATAATCTTAAATTGCTGCACGTTACATCCAGCATTAAAATCACTTTGAAACAACTTTCGTCAAGTTCTTTATTAGAAGCCGAATCATTAATAGTAAGTAAAAGATTGTATAATTGTTTAACGCGCTGTCATTAATCAATTACTATTTTATATAATGTCTAGAGTATGATTTATAATTGTGATGTCGTACGCAATATAATCATATTTTGTGCTGAGATCTATTAATTTATTTTTTATAATGATATATTACTCAGTTTTTCTTGTTATTCTATTTATTAAGACATTAATTCAAATTTTCACATTATTTCGTTAATTGTTTAACGAAAGTTAAACAATTTATCTGAACTGTCATTGCTTTGGTTAATTTAAGAAGATCTTGTAGCATTGTTGTTAAATGTATACGAATAAAAATAAAATATAATTTCTAATGGATATTTCATAATATATATATGATTCATATTCAAACTTTTGCTTACTCAATGAAAAATAAGTTTCTTAATATTTTTTAACTTTGTAACGATTTACTTACTATGTTAGCTTAACTGGATAAAACTATCTTCTTCGCGTTCCTTCGCAGACACCTTATAACGATTTTACTTGTCCTGGCGGCGACAGCTTAGTTTTTCATACTTCCTGGTTATTCCGACTGGGATGACTCAATGTCGGACACAATACATTCGTATCGAAAGGAGGTGGCGTGATGAGATGAGGCGAAATAAGGACGGCGTTATTTTAATTTAATATTAAACTTATTTATTCAACTTTAAAATTTACATGTATTATTCTAGTCTTTGGAAACATTATGGTTTTCTTTCACGGCATGCTACCATTTACAGCCGTCGATATTCGATGATTAATTTGTGTACAAATTACAGCGGAACTTATAAGTACAAATTCGGCAGAAACTGATACATTAACGGCGATGAGTTTACATAAATCTTACAATAAATTTATACATTAGCGGTAATGATTTGTACTTATGTTCTTTTCAGACTCGCGTTCGGGTAAGTTAAAGGACGATACCCACCGTAATGAGTCTGCTGAAACACCGGTGAGTGAGTTTGCATTCGAGTATGTCAAGGGATATTATCCGCCGCAGCGAACTACTCTGCGTTCAAGGAAGTGTGTTCCTAAAAGACTCGCGTTCAAGAACGTCAAGGAACGATATCCGCCGCAATGAATCTGCTGAAACATACGTAAAGGGATATTACCCGCCGCACCGAATCACTCCAAATTCAAAAATTCGAGTCAATAGACTGCCTCTATAGAGCTGGAACCTCTACGCTTTGTTGGCTATACCCAGAGGCTGCCCCTCGTGCAACGGTAAAACGTTGCACCCCGAATCGGTCCTGATACTTGCCATCTCGCTCTTCTTATAAATTAAAGAAGACTTTCTTTCCTTCGCTTCTTGATGCCTAGCAGAGGAAAGCGTATTTTCCTATTTATAAATCTTGGTACAAGTTCGACGGCGAGGGGCAAGCGCTCTGTATATATGCAGTGTCAGAGTCTAGCGAATAGTTATGTTCCCTTCCTTAAAATTCATACTCTCTCACACACTCCGTGCGCTTTCTATTCTCACTACGTTACATGCCCCCACTATCCAGGCATGCCATTTCTTACTCTGTATACTCTCTCGAATTACTACGCTACATGCCCCCACTATCGGGCGTGCTTTCGCTCACTTACTCTTGCAGTCTTGCAGCTGTCGCTTTGCCGCGTGCACTTTCTCTCACTCACTCCCACACTCATGCGGCTGACGCTATGCCGCAAACACTTTCTTTCATAAGCATCTATTTTCATACACACTCATACTGACGTGTTAGCTACCATACTCACACACGCATACTATCGCGTAAATGTCCATTTCCATGCACATTGTCACATCCTCCGCATAAACACTTTATTACACATACACTTATTCGCGATGGACTTCCGTTCCAACTTCTGCAGTATAATAAAATAAATTTCAAATTGGCTCTAGTCACTATTGTCAATAGCCCCAAAAGGTTTACTTATATTATTAATAATTAAATAATTTGCTTTGCAGCAGCTAACGCTCTCATGTTTGTTGGTTACTACAAGTATTTATTTTTTTTTATTAATTTATGCAACATTTATTTATCATAACACGTATCGCATTAAGGAAATTACGAAGAGCGCAAGCGAGCGCTCTATTCACTTCAAGCTTCTTGGCTGCAACACAATTCATCACGAACAAGGCGAACCTCGACTACAGTAGATAGAATATATACCTACTGTTCGTCCTTTTCCCGCGCTTACTACTTTGTGTCGATTAATCCAGCCTAGCAGTCGTATTTTATCTTTTCTCGTTTTTATTTCCGTTAAAGTGTTCATAGTTTGTTAGTTGCGTGATATGCTGAACGCAAATGGCAAACAACGAGTGTATTCGCTGTCGAAAGCTCAGTGCCACGCATACGAAATGTTAAGCGGTGTCCTTTGCTTAGGCTTATTTCGCTTTTTCTGCCTGCCTTTAACGACAAGAATTCATTCAGGACGCATTCTCTCTGGCATGTGTACAATCGGCAACGCAATTGATGGCTGTACACGCCATACTTTGCACCATTTTACAACGATTTGATATCGTTAACTTTTACTCTAATCCTCATAGTGTAATTGACGTGTTGCGAGTTCCTTGCCACGTGTAAGAAGGCAAGTTTTGTAAAGCCTGTAGCGATGAAGTTCGTCATGTGGTACAATTGGAAGTGAGGTTCCTAATCTCCATGTTAAATATTTCTGGCGATCGCTGTTTCAATGAATGTCAATTTTATTGTTATGTTAATTTTCTAACAAAGTCTTTGATATGATTATTTGACTCAAAAAATTTTCAAATATACTAGAGTATATCGTACTTACTTATTGTAATTAAAACGTGAAATTTAAAACATTTATTTCCTTTTTATTTAACCTTATACTGCAAGACTACCCTATTTTAAATACGTATTGTGAAAAGGCAAAAATGAATTCTTAAAATCATTATCTTATTTTTAGAATAACAAATGGATAATCTTACAATATATAAATTCGAATAAAATTTATAACGATCGCGTCGGATTTTCTAATTCTTATTTTCACTTGTTTCGCTCTTTTCTTTACCTCGATAATAGTGGTGTCTTAGTCCCTTCTGCTTATTATTTGTTCCGACCCTAATGGCTCGAGGTCGGACCGAGTTTGTATCGGGAGAAGAAGGCATGATGACGGGGTTAAAATAAGGACGGCGTTTAATTTAATATTAGAATTAAACGAATTTATTGAATTTTAAATTTTATAAGTATTCGATTATTAGGCGAGTTAATGCTGCTTGCGGTACGCTTACCACTTACAAAGTATCAGCGTTTCTTCTTGGTGTTTTACTTACAACAGCGAAAATGCGGCGGTGATTTTAAACATTATGGGTGATAATTTTACATCAAATACGGCGAAGCTTGTTTACAAGTGTAGAAAACAATGGCGGCTTTGATTTTATATAACAAACAGCAGAGCTTTCTTGTTACAAATCGCATCGGTAACTAATTTACAACGATTCGCGACGGAAGATAACTGCGAGCGAGTCGTAGTGAGGAGAATCGAGCCGCGTGGCTCTTTTCTCCAGGTGTGTCAAGTGACTACACCCATGAAGTTTCTGGTGCGTTAACAGACTACACCAGGATTCCTTGCGCCGACAGGCTATACTCCTTGGAAGTGCGCCAACAGGCTGCACTCCCAAAAGAGATTTTCATAACTATTGTTTTATTCTTTGACCAGTTCTTTGCTCTACTTTCCAATTAACTCTGCTTTTCTTCATGAGATCACCTCCTTTATCAAGTAAAGAAAGCTTTCCTTAGTTTTTCATTCGCCTTCTAGTGGATGAAATAATCATTCATAATCTCAGAGGGGCGGCCCCACTTAGCCTTTGCCCTTATGAAGGCCAGCGGCAGGAGAAACAACGGTGATACAGCGTTGATGCGTTGCACTTGCTGGCGCAATACCTTAGCAGGATACAGCTAAGGCTCCCTTCTGCAGTCCCATTCTCACTCTCTTAAGGTCCACACTACGCATCATCCTCCACTACAGGGCATATTTATGATCTTATTCTGCACTCTTTCTCACTCACGCACTACACACTGTTCAGCGGTTAACATTATGTTGCGCAAGGACGTAGGGGACGTCCCTCTTCTTTTTCTCCTTTTCTCAAACGGCGATGTTGGCGTAATTCTGAACGCAGCTATACGTTGCTAATTCTATTATAATATCATTCTTATATATCTCTATTATATATTTATATATATAATTATATGCATCATTGTCTTTGTTCTGAACAAAGATATAAGACAATAATGTTAACTTAATGTATTATATTAATCTTTACCAGTGATATTGAATATTATAATTGAAAATTTATTATAAAACAGTTTAATTAGATGTATCATTAACGATTATTCTAGCTATTTTTATTTAAAATGTATTTCAATTTATGCTGTGAATACACTGTTGTAATTAATAGAGAATTTATTTCAGTCAATTTTTAGAAATTTATAACAATATTATTTTAATTTAATCATAATATCGATTATTAATTTATCTGGAGTTTCAAATGTGTCATATAGCCCTTAAAACCGATTATATATTCATTTTAGTAATGTTTCCAAGTTTATTTAATTCTCACGTTAACTAGAATATCAGTACGTCTATTGATATATTCATAATTATAAAATTGTTTTAATGAGAATAGAAATTGAATTTTATAAACTGTTGCTTACTTTTATACATAATTCCTTAAAATTACTACAAAGCGTAAAAATAACTCTTTCTTTCTTATCTAAAGTTAGAATGCCTCTACTATATTTATCATATTTCAAATTGAATTAATATATGTTATTATCGTACTATATCTTTCTTGTGTTACTATATATTTTCAGAATTTAAATTAATTTTTTTATAATATGTAAGTGATAAACACATTATATCGATAAGAAAGTTGAGAATTAATTAATTTACTCTTATTATTATATAATAATTTGATTTTAATTTATCATTTTAGGGCCTTAGACCAAAATGAGTATAATCATATTACCGCAACATATTTTCTATTGGTGGAAAGAAAATTACGAGCACATCGTCAAGAATTTGTTCTTAATATTAATACGAAATCTGCGATAACATATTTAAGGTACTACTGAGATATCAATAATAACTTTTTTTATAAAATCATCAATAATGTGGTAAATTTAACTTATAGAAATATTCAAACTATCTGACTTGAATCTTATTAAAATTATGTTTTCAAATACGTATTTAACTTAGTAAAAAAAGTATTTTTTATTAATTTGCATTGTTTTTCATCTGTGATGCAACGTAATTTTGTTTTAAGAATTCTATAAATAATATTTTTTTTAATTTAATATTATTGACTTTTCTTACAATTCATGACATTGAATTAAATTCCCAGAAAAAAAATTATGTATATATATTTTTCTATTGTCATGTAAATTGATAATATTGCATTATCATTCGATCATGATCAAGAAATTCTGTTTCTCGAAGTTGTGCTGTAAATTCTAGGTGAGCTTCATTAACTGTCTCACTTGCAGGAGGAACTTAAAAAAACATGCTTCGCTGCTTTGAATGTTCCTCTTCGTCGAAACTTTGACTCTACCAGTTCCAAACTGGAAAAAATTAGCGGCGAATTTATTATGACTTGCAATTGACTATATTATGTAGTGACGGTTCCTGACATCTCAAGAAATCTAACAAGTGCAAATACGTATATCGAATTATGTAAGAAGTATCCCAAAAAAGTTTTTATTCTTAAAGTCACGCTTTGGCTTGACTCAGATTAGTACTTGGCTAAGAATAAAACGTACTTTAGTCCGTACTTTATCACGAAACTTTTGCTATCACAGACAATGGGAACTTTTATAGGCTTTAATAACTTTTAAAAGAAATAACCTTTTCATTCTATTAAGAAAGAATGGAATGTATTATTATGATTTTAAAAAGTAATTTTGAATAAACCATTAAATGAAAAGAGTTTTTCAAAGATATTTTGACACGTACGTAATAGTTCTTAAAAATCCTCGAACTGAAAACTTACTTAACGCATAGCGTTTCAGTGTCTTCCTCGGATATGCAAACTGCAATTGTTACATAACTGAATTTTTGCATGGATTGATCATTACACTTTGAGAAAAACGGGAAGCTGGTGGTATTTTAATACCGTCACTCTTCATTGAAATGGAATTTTATTTTTTTTTAATAATAGGATGTGTTAGTTGATTTTTTGTTTAATGATGAATTTTCATCGGAAGATTTATTTATTTTATATATTGATTCATTAATTATATTATAAAATCTATTAGGCTTGCGATTTTATAAACATTTCTGTTTGTTTATCAATAAGTGCATCTAACAATTTATTTGAAAAAAGATTTATTAGAACAGGTTCTAATTTTTCTAAGACAAATTTATTACTAAATCTTTAATTCTTTCAAATTATAAGCTCTAGTTAAAATATATATTTATAAATTTCATATTCTTAGCTTTTTTCGAAAAGTTATTTTTATATCATCAGAAAATTAAAGATTACATGAATGATTACAAAAGAAACTATTATCGTACTGTATGTAATAGTGTTCTAACAATAAATTTTTACTGACCCATTTGAATTTTAGGGATTAAATAATTCACGATAATTCAATCATTGACATTATATCAATATAGTTTTACTGTTAGATGGGGTATATGATATTATGTTCAGCTGAACTGTTCATTAAATTCGCAATTCAATAATAAAAAATCGTTGATATTATTATATTAACTATTATCTAACAAATTTAATGTGATATACTTTTATTACTAAACAAAAAATATGGCTTACTAACATATTTTGTTGAATTTTTGTCAACAATGCCAACAATGTTATTGATCATTGCAGAAATATTACTTATGTAACGTTAAATTTAATGTTTATAATTATTTTGACTTTGTTTAAATATTTTAAAAAATATTTTATATTTTAAATATATATTGTAATATATATTTTAACGTGATTTATAAAAAGAAAACAATTTTTGTATGATGCAAGCATAATTGCAAGTAATACAGTGTTTATTTTTAATAATTTCAATATTAATTGCTATATCCTTAGTATTATTAAAATACGTTTTAATTTCAGATCGTTATTTTATACTTATAAGTTTACTTATAATTGGTTGGTGATTTCTATCATTCACCAGTTTCAGTGATTTATTTCGAGGTATTAAATTTTTGCAGTATTTTAAAAATGTTTCCTAATAACTATTTCACCTTCTCCAGAATGAAATGTGTCACTTTGATGTTATTAAATATTATTAAATTTCAGAATCGTTAAATAATTATTTTGCCTTGATAATAGGATTCATAATATATTGAATCTCGCTCGACTCGTTTCTTAAATCAAACTGCTTTATTTTATTAATTGTTCATTAAAATAGAAAAATATTCTGGATCTAAATTTATATTACCGATCAATATTAATTTATCGATTACACTATTAAATAAGGATTGTAATTTTATCTTTTGTAGCTGTTTATATTTTGTTCACGTATAAATCTATTGATATTACGTATAAAAATTATGTGAATAGCCGATTTAGAAATCTCAGATTTTTATCTGAGACAATAGAGTGTCAGTATGACATCATCATTAGAAGAGACCAAACTTCTTGTTTTGGTTTGTGGAAGTTTACTGTAATATTGATTGCTGCTTAAATAAAACATTATTTTAATATATTTCATACTATAACTATTTATTATATAGCCTTTAAATATTTGTTGGTCAATGTTTTCGTTACATTTTCATATTCAATTAACATTACCATAGTAGTAAAAAATATTTTTCTTGTTTGCACTGTGTTCTCAATTTTTGTTAGCACTACTTTTAGATCATCTACAATCATCTACGCAAAAGCTTACAGCAAAATGACTCAACTTCTTGATTCATCACTCTATAGAATATAATTACAACTACCTCTTTTGTGTAAAAAATGCTTGGGGATCTTCATCCATTACAAACAATTACAACTGAACGAAAATTTAGCTTAACATTATCAATGTTCTACTATTATTCTTATGATCATATAGGGAAGTATAGTTTACATTTACTCGCAAAAAATGTTTTAAAACCCGCTTATACACGTCTTATCTGATTTTATATATAGTGTTATCTAGCCTTTAGACATCAATACGATTTTTTTTAATTATTATAGTTCAATATTTGATAATTAATAATATTTAATTCTGGATGAATAGTTTTTAGAGTGAAAGATTATGCATTTTAATCCATTCCTATTGTTGAGATATTATTAAGCAACTCCTTTTAGTTAATCAGTTCTAAGATCTCTTTTAATAATTTTGAGAGAAATTCTCATGCCTTTGAGAACACACAAATTTATAATCTTGTTCACAATTTTTTGACTGTTTACTTTTAATTTTTGAGTTTCGTTTGATAAAATTTTATGCTTTTAAGATGATTCATAATTGAAGATAAATTCCTTAAATTTTTTTTAAATAACTTGTACGTAAATGTGTACGTAAAACTGGTTTTATTTGACATACGTGAAAGAACTAGAATATAAAGATAATTGAAATATATACTACAATATATAGAAGTAATAAATCAGTTTGATTTGCAATGAATTTTATTTAAAATTTAAAATGATTAAAAAATTTTTATAAATATTTTTTAAGTGTTATAAAGTTACTTCTCATAAAATATTTATTTCCAAACTTTACATACAATAGCAAAATTGTTATAATATATTTAGTTTAAACAAATAATTATTTGAAATTTTATTAATAAGATATGCAAATCATAAGAAATGTAAACTAAACTTTTATAATACATTTTCAGAGCGCTCAGAAGTTTTTGAAAGTACTCGAGCTTGAGGTAATAAACATTTAAGAAGCTTTCAATATAATTTTGAAACATTTTGATCTGGGTTAAGGTGTGATGCCAAGATTGACATATATCTTCCTGCCCGGTAATTAGTGAGTGTCATACAGCGTTCCATCTTTTACAGTTATATACCTTAGTTATGTAGGTTCTACTGGTTACAAGAGCAGAGGAGTAACTTCGCTTTTGTTACTTTAAAGCACTCTACTCATTTTTATGTGGCTGGAAGTTTCATGATTTTTTTAGTTCATCTTTTTGTTTTTTATTCTTTTTCTTCAGTTCTATCTATACTGTGCGGTGAAAATACGATACGAATTTTTTCTAGAAATTTATCAGCGTATATTACGTTATTTATGCATCGATTATGCTTTCTATAATAATGTGATTCATGGTTTGAATAATCACATCTGTTTTGATTCGCACCTCAAATTACAATAGTAATTTTTTGCTTGCAAATGTACATAATAATGTATTGTTCTGTATGTAGTTATTAGTACCACAAATGTGACAGAGAATATTTCAATAAAGAAGTATCACAGTATAATGAACATAATTTAAGTTGTTTATGATATAGGACTATGAAATAAAACGTTTTCACCTAGCGTAATCTAATTTGAATTTTTTTTTATAAAATTGTAATAATACGCAACTAAAGTTTATAATATTAAATATAAAAATAATACGAATATTAAAAAAATATTTTAATAACGATATGATATTGATTAGTTCCTTGTGAATAAATAATTATTCATAATTACTGCGTAATTTTAGTCTACTTCAATGAAATACTAAAAACTAGTAATTAAAATTGTATATATTGTACAAACTGTATAAAAATAAATGGCTCTAAACAAGTTTAAAAATGCAATTTGTATTTATATAAAGCAGCTTAAAACTTTAAATGCAATTTTCTTAGAACTGTAAATTTAAAGTTGATTCAATGGATTAATTTAAGATTTTTTAAGGGAGTTGTTAAGGTTTTTTTTTAAACTAAATATTCAATTTTATCCATAAAATACGGTAATTCTCCATTCAAATAAGAGATCTGATGTTCGACAACTGGTAGTAAGTTCCCATTTAATTCATTTGATTAATGATGATATGAAAACTTTAGATTTTTATTAAATTTGTTTTAAATAATTGAACTTCAAACGGCAGATAGTAGCATCCACAATAAATTTTTTTCCCAATTAAACTATTTGCTTATTTTAACTTTCTTTAATTTTAATACTTCAACTCGAATTAAATATTCTTTAAACATGATTTTACTTACAATATTATGTACTAATAATTATAAGTACATAAATAATTCTGTAATTACAACAAAACAGATGAGTGGGATTTCTGTGCCTTATAGCTGATAATAATTTTTATTGATCGTATAGTTTCTTGCTTTGATAATAATTAAGGCATTATATGATTTATTACGAATGGTGAAAAGTGTAGAGAGATTAAAATCTTAGACGATGAATCTTAGAAGAGGATTAAATTTGATACAGAATTATCAAAGTTTTTTGAACATATATGACGATAGTCCTAATTTGATTATATTGTAATATAATATATTAATAATATATTTATTAATATATTAATATTATAAATTAACAAGAATATACAGTAAATCTATAAAAAAATTAATAAGTACAATGATTAATAACCGTAAAACTGGTCTAAACGAGCTAGTAAATATAACAAAAAGATTGCTTGACCGAGTATTTTTATTACTTATAAATCTATTATACATATTTTATATATCTAAATATACATTTAAGATATTCTCAGTTTACATCAGGATATCAATTGCTTAATTTATATCTATTAAATCACAACACAAAAATACGTTTGCGTATATATATGTATATATATAATTTATTTATTTACGTAGTAACTACATGAATATTTTTGTCTTAGTGAAATGAATCCAACTAATTTGAATGAATCATTCTTGAAGGTGCCCTGTTATTCTGGTAATTTATTACAAGTGAGTATATTTCTCTTATTGGTTTATTTCAGATACAACTTTTATTAATAATATACTATTTTAGAGAACACGATCTCGTAAATGTAGTATTGTACGTGAAGAAGAAGATGAAGATGTATCATCAGGAAAAGATGATAAGGGTAATAATACACTCTTAAATTCACTTGTTCGACGTGGTTCCCGATCAGAAGGTAAACTATCTCATATTTTTCAAAAAAGATTGTCACAATTACCTACGAAAGACTTGGAACTCAAAACAGTGCAAAGTGCACATGAAGATTCACCTCTGGAATTTAAAGAACTCTCTTTATATCATAAATTAAAAAAAGGTACAGAAAACGATTATTTTAATTTTTAATTTTTAAAATTTACAATAAACCTTTATTGAATAATTTATAATAGTAAGAAAATATTTTTAAAGATTTAGTTTAAGAATTTCATTACAAATTAAAATTATATAAAATTTAATTTTTTTATTTTAATATAGATCTTTTAATTTAATTTAGATGTTCTTGTCCTTATTATCGTCTATTTATTGTCTTTATTAGTAAGTATAAGTAATAAAATTCAAAATAATTATATTTAGAAATATTACTCTTCAGTTTAAATTTTGTTATAAATTTGTTTTATGGAATTTCAATACGAGATATAAATAAGTAATTTTACTTCAAATAATTCCGATAATTATTAATGTGATGTAGCATTATTTTTAATATTGTGAAACATTATAAACTGTTGATAAATACAAAATGTTCATAATTTTTAATTGTCTCATTAAATAATGTATTACAAAGTATATAAATTTACTCTCGTATTATATATAGAGATGAAATACGAATCGAATTTGAATGTAATTCAAATAAAGTCGTTGGTGGCTGTACTGCATTTTCTCACCGATCATGAATGTGCATTAAACAGAATGCAAGAGGAAAGAGAGATAAGAACCTTAGAAAAGCAAGACTAGAAGTGGATTTTCTTCAACGCAAAAGCCGAAATTGTATATTTCAGTGCGCAAATTATGTGATTTCTAACTATTACATAATATTATTATAGGTTCAATTTATAAAAGGATAATGATTTCGTCTTCTCTTTCATTGGTTTTTCGCTTTAAAGCTTGATATATAACTTCTGCGGTATTTTATTGACAAATTTACGTCTCTCAATGCCTGCAATTGCCTATTGCACTATCACTCTGGAAAGAGAGTATGTATATACGAATCGTTGCTTTCAGGTACTGGCAGAAATAGTACCGCGAATCGTGTGTGCTGATATACGAACCTAGAATGGACTGGTAGAAATTGATTGGATCTTCATGTTTAATTGTCGTGGCATCCGATTGCGCATCCGTAGTACGCACTACAACCACCACACGCTCTTTCTCTTGCTTTCACAGGCTTTAATTGTCTCCGAATTTCTCTCATACGCACTTGTACTCGCATGGACGGCGCTTGAACCAGCTCAGCTGTAATATATGTATTTCATCGTAGTGACGACTACGTTTTTTCCTTTATCAGTGATGTGTCATATTTTTGTATTATTTGATCTAGCACAAAAAGAGATTTTCATCGTAAAAAAATAATTTTAGATTTTAGCATAACTGTAGAAATAATAAAGGAAAGAAACGCTTAGGATATTTAGTATTTCGCTTTGTTAAGAAAGAAAATCAAAGAATTTGAATTGAAAAACAGTTGCCTAATTTCTATGACAAAAATATTTCTGAAGAGTTAATGGATTTAGAAGAGAGTAATATTATTGATCAGCGAATAATCATTTTTTAAATAAATCTCTGTTTACGGGAATATATAATATTCTTAAGATACCAAAACTACTAAGAATCTAAGAAAATAAGAACTTACTCTTTAATTTTGTATTAGTATAACTTATGCAGTGTACGTTAAGAAAAATGATGCGTATTTTTGCATTGTCGCATAGTAATTATTAAAAAAATAAAAAATGTTAAACTTTTTCTTTTTATTCAAAACTAATTTCAAATGACAAATACAATTATTAATGCTCTGATTTGTAAACAAATGAAACAAATCTTTTCCTAAGTTTATTTATTTATATGTCAGCGCGATTTATTAACGAAAACCGTATCTCGATAAGGATAACAGTCTTCTGGTGTGGTGGTATTGTCAGATGGTAAACCCGGAACGGCGCGAGTATTACGGACGAAGAACGGACAAGGTGTAGCGAAAACCATTACTTCGAGAAAATGCCGCAACGAAAACTATAACTCAGGTCAGAGGAGAATTAATCATTTTACGAAATCAGCTAGAAGTGGAATAATTTTATGTGGAAGCCTACGCGCTCTTATATTTCCTTAGAGGGAAGGTTCGCGCATGTCTATTAGTGCTCGTGTTGGAGCAGAAGTAGCAGATTATTCGCAAAGAAGCCTTAGTGCGGGCCGTACATCTCATACATTTCTGTATGCAGTCTCGCACTAATATTAGTGTTTGTAACTTGCGCGTTCTTGCACTCGCATTAGCATAATGGTAGATTATCGATACACATATGTATTCTTGGTATTTGTAACATTCACATATTTTCACGTATAAGAAAGAATGTTCTCGCAAAGGACGAGTGCAGCCCTTTTTATATTTAATGCGTAATAATTTAGTGTTCTCAGTGGTATTGGGTATAAAACATTGTACGTAAATCGGTTTGGTCATCAAACATTATTGTTATTATATACAAAAAAAATTTATCGGCAGTTACAATTCGTTTATAGATAATTGAGACCTCAGAATGTAGTAGTTTACTTTATGAACTTTAAAGACTTTAAAATATTATCACCGAGTATATTTTACATATGGCATCGAATTCATTTCGAAATTTTTTGAATAGAGATGAGATTACCATTTGTATCAAAGCTAAAAAATTCTTTGTTTAACTTGCAGTATCTAATATAAATTAAATGGTATTGAATCTTTTTTAATAAATAAAAGCTGGAATACACCTAAAATGATTATATTTTATATTATATTGCACTCGTAATTAGCTATTAAACTACTATAGCCACTATTGCTGTCCGTATCAAAACCAAACAGAAGCGCTCTAAACGTGAGAAAGAGAAAAAATACAAGGACCCTGGTGCATAATTGGGACGTAAATGCTAAAAGTGTATAGAAATTTTGAAAACTAGCTAATTCATGCGGCTTAAATAAAATCATAAAATCTAGTTGCCTTCAATGTGTATTTATCGAAATCAGAAAACTGAAATATCGTACTCAAATTCAATGCAATTAAATACGATGCACTGCTGAAAGTAAAACTTGTTTTTTTAGTCAGGTTCATTTAGTCAGCGGAAAGATGTGAGTATTCTGGAGAAAATCAGAACCTTATGACTTGGCCATCAAATAGTATTCAGTCTCGAATTGCTCTAACCAATTAGTAGAGCTGACTTATAATAACCTCTATATTTCCGTTATTGTCTAGAACGTTTCGTATAGAATCCAAATGCTGTATGCCAATAATGAGTAACTGTTATTACAAAGCCCCGCTTTAAAGGAAACTATAATACTATATAAACTAAAAACTTACAAGATTGCCAAGATAAATCTAGTTCCTGCGTCAATACTGAATGTAATAATTGGATTATTTAATCAAAGAGAAAAGTAAAAACTATATAAACAAAAGCAAAATATAAAACACTTTACAGAAAAAAATACAAAAGCTAGAAGAAACTTTCAAAGCATTAGTGACAATCATCAAAAAGATACTACATAACCAACGGAAACAAGTGAAATTGAGTAAATGAGAAAAAATTGGCTTTTGAGCTAAACATCAAATTATAAAGATTTAAAAACATTATAAAAACGTCTAAGCTTAAACACGATAACTTTAATAATAAAATTTAAGCATTCGACAACAAGCAAATAAAGATTACCAAACTTTGATTTTGAAAGACTCGCGCCGTGTACATCAGAGACTTACGTAACATTAGTATAGAAACTTAAGAAAGCTGATATAGGTCAGCTTTCATATTCAAACTATGACAGTCTGCCTCAGTTAATGGGTATAAAAATATGCACGAAGAAACGGCTAAAACTTTTTGATAAGCTTCAAGCAGCTAATAAGTCACATTAGTCAATAAGTGCAAATTAGTCATAAAAAGAAAATCACTGGAAGAGATGAATGTTGTAAAAAAAGCTATTTTCGCCTAGAATATATCCTAATATACAAATTATATATTTGCAAAAAATAGGCCTATCACCAGCTAACTGGTTCTAAATCAGTTTGTTGCAAACGTATATTTTTGGAGAAAAAGTTATTTATAGAAAAAAATGTTAAAAGCAGTAAATAAACAAAATAAAATCATAATTTAAACTCTACTGCAAATGAATAAGAGCCGGTAAATGAGCAACTAGTCTATATGCACAAAAAATACATAATAAAAGTAGGAGTTAAAATGCATATACTATCATAGATAATATTCTGTAGATAAATATAATTATAAAAATAAAGATATAAAAATATGTAAAAATAAACAAAAAAACGTCGATTAATAATGGTACTAAGAGATTAATTTATAATATATTATTCCTGAATGCCAAATAATACAATGTAAACATTTTAAGATAACTTACAAATTATTATCAAAAAGCCAAACATGATTCAACAAAAATAGGTAATGAAAAGCAAAATAAAAACATGATAAAAAAAGGATACGAGTATATTTAATGTAAATGCCGCGCTTGAATATTTATTGCCACGAGTCGTAAGACGAAACTTGCAAATCCCGTAGCGTTCTTGCTTCCACGTAACACGGCAGGAGGAGAAATATACCGAGTATTCATCGTCACTTGTTATGAGACGAGTACTTTTTTCATTAATTCTCTCTACATCATTTGATTTTAAATCCTTAATCTCAAAATTATTTCTTGTAAAAATCTTGTCGTATTTGTATTTACTTTACTATTTACTTTTGCTAGTAAATAGAACAATTTATCAAAAAGTATAAATAAAGAAAACCGTTGTTTGAGAAGCTTCTTAGAATGGCCGCTTCGATTATTTGAATGTGGTTAAAAATCTATCATATATTGATATATAAGAGATACTAATGCGCGGTTTTGTAGTCGTTAATTTGTTAATTGAAACATTTATTGTAAATTATTATTATACAGTAAATATGCTAAAATTATATTACAAAAATTAATATAAAAAATATATTAAAATCAAACATATTGCTATGCAAATAAGGCATTACTGATATAATGTTTCAAGAAAATCCAACAAAATATCATAAAAAATAAAAATATATAAGATCGAAAAAATCTTATAGAAAAAAAGAAAATATATATATATTTACATATTATATCAATTCTATAGTTGTTCTAACATATCTTTATTATGAGATACTAGTTATTTGTTTCTGTTGGAATAATTGTTATTATTATTTAATAATAATTATTAAAACTAATAAGGTAATGTATGTATATTTATTGTAATATTTATTGTCGATTGTTAAGAGTTATTAATAAAAGGTATAATTATAAAAATTCAAAATATATCAAAATGCTTTTAAAAATAGATTGAAATAATTATATAAACACATATAAAAAAAATTTATCGAAATAGCAATCTAAACTATATAAATATCTGCCAATTTAAGAAAAGTCGCTGATGAGAATGTCGTATTACGATTAGATGATAATTAAGACGTAGTATCTGTGGAAGTGATATAAAGCGAAATAGGTATAGATAAGATATGTTACAAAAGTCGCAAAGAAGAATAGGAGTCCGAAATTCTGTTTTCAGCTTCTTCCGCTTTCAGTTTTGCCTATTATGTGATGCTTACGATAATTATTTCAATTAGTATTTGTTAATAATAGATAATTGTTCAATCTCAAGATAAGTCTCAAATTCTCACAGAAATAAAAGACGAATCTTATAATAGTTACCTCATAATAGTTTCTATTTTAATGATGCAAGTAATAATTCGAAAAATATTATCATTTATTATAAGGTGAAAGTATAAAATTTGTTACATTTTTAATTACTGCATTCGATAAGGCTTTAATCGAAAGTAGCTTTGGTTAACTACTTAAACTAGCCTTTTCATTAAAAAAATTTTATTGATATTATACGAATATGAAATATCTCATTACCTGAATTATCTAAAAATAAGATAAAAAGACTGGTTTTCAATATTAAATATTATTTAATATTTTAATGAGATTTTGAATATTATATAAAACATAAAAATCATGACACTAATCGTTATTTAAATTGTTTAATTTTATAGGTAGATGTGATGAACTTCAACGTAATAAAGACAAAAACTAATGTCATAAGGAAAAGGACAAAAATTTTCTTCGTACTCCTTGTAAACAGAATATTACTAGTAGAAATAAACATATAAAGTGTATTAGTATTTCAAATTTTGTTACCATTACGTTAATGTTACCTTGACTTAAAATATTCTAGTTAAATAGTATCTTTAAGAAACAGTAACGTAAATATCCATCAAAATATTAGGTTAATGCTGAAGATACTACAAAATCAGAAATTGCAGACATTAGAAATATTTAGATAATATTATGAATCTTTATCAAATATGAAAAAAATTGATTCTACTTTATGTTAGTAATTACTTTGTACTATAGCACAATTAAATATGTTTTACGTTTAGCAAGAGTTTTTATGAAATAAATATGAATAAAATTTTGTTTTTTTTATATTTTTATTTAAAATTTTTAATTTATGTTTATTGCATTAAAAAATATTTATTTTATTTATAATCTTTCAACCTCTATTATCACAATAACAAATTTAATTATTAATATAATTATAATTTTTTTATATAAATATCGCAAAAAAAAAACGAGAAAATCAAGAAAAGCAAGATAATATCTAATTGAAAAAATTTCTTGAAGATTCAAGACGTTAAATACATTAATATAATATATTTTTAACTCATGATGAAATTGAAAGAACTTATTGAAAAAGATTAATTTCTAATATTAATAGTAATTTTAAGAGAAAGAATTTTTTATATTTTTAAAATCGATTACTGTATATTATATATAACGAATTTTTTGATCATTATTATATATTAAGCAAAAACATTTTAAAAGATATTTTAATATTATGAATATATATTACAAACTATAATCGAAATAAAAATTAGAGAATGACATTAATATTGTTGTTGAAAAATACGTATTTTAAAAATATAATTTCCCATATAAATTTACATATAAAGAATCAAATTGATCCATTTTAATAAATTTAATTAAAAAATGTGCGGTTCTGTGTAGAATATCTATGCAAGATAGAAACTTAAAATTCATTTAGTTTTAATTTTTATAGTTCTATCTGTCTTAATTAATTTATTTATTTAAATATATAATAATAACATTATAAACTAAGAATACTTAAAAATAAAAAACTGTTTCCTATATCTTAAATAAAAGAATTTAAAGAAAACTATTTTAATATACACAATCATGGAATAGAACTAGAATTGAAATTTTGTTGTTTCATTTAACAGTTAATGTATATCTAAATATTCTAGTTACTAGATAGATACATTTCTCAAAAAGAATCTTTATAAAATTTAGAGTGAGAAAAGTCTGCTTTCGACTTAGAAGTAAATAAATGTTACATTAAATAATGCTTTTAATCATTCTTAAAAGTTTATTTAGAATGCTAAAGTATCTTTAATAACTATGATACAATTATCAAATATATTTTTTTACATCTCTAATTTTAATTAAATGTATGCGTATATAAATTCAATATACAGTTATTATTAATATTTATATTTGAAGTATTATATGAATATAATTTTATAGTATAATTTTTCTCAATTGATTGTATATATATATTTGACTTATGATTCTTTTTTACTGAGATTAATTTAAGTATGTTCTCAGAATATCTTTAAAAAATATACTATTAAGTAATTAATTGTTTTACTTTACAAATTTTTATTAATTGCGTATTTATTTTTAGAATACAGTATCAATTATCAGTTCTACTCAAGTTTTTGTCGCTAGTAGATCATGAGTATAACATTACATATCTGATTCAAAATGGATTCTTTATATATCGTAAAAAGAAAAATGTTATTATAACTTGTTGATAAATGTAAAATTTTTAAATGTGTGACTACATGATGTATATGCAAAATTATTCATTTTTAAATTAGTAAGCAAATTATATAGATAGTCGACATGAAGGCTTAAATTTCAAACTATTTCGTGTATGTGTTATTGAGGAGAAATTTAAATATAGTAATTATTTGGCTAATTATTACTGACTATCCAAAATAGGAGGGTTGTACTTATTACGAAATTATTTGATATTTGACACGGTATAAATATTTTTTGTAATTTTATATTATTTGCAACTTTAGTCAATTGCGCGCGTTAGATAAAGATGGTATTCGCTAATTGAGTGAAGATAAGTTAGAGTATACTGATATTATTGCTTGGGCTTCGAAGATCACGTCAGTGCTATACATAAGAAAAGTTCTGATGTAGTCAATATCAGTGGAAATGAAATACCAAAATGGTGAGAATCGCGCCTCTGAAAGAGAGCCCATTTGTTAAGACTGAGCACAGGTCACGTAAGATCGAACGTTTTTCCTAATTACTGTATCTTTGACACGAGAATAACTAATATTGTAGTCGAAAGTGGATACCGATGAATAAAGTTCAAAAACAATTGAAATATAGTTTCTTGGGATCTGAATGTTCTTGCTTGTATTTGAAAATAATTGTCGAAATTAGAACAGGAAAAAGACTGGTCTTGTATAAAAAGAAGTAGCCAAATGAATAGAAGCAAACTTACCATCAAGTTTGGGGGGTTTTCTATTCTCAGTCAGATAAACAAAAAGGTTTATTACAAACATGAAGCATAGTAAATTGAAAAAAGGATTTCACGGAACTTTTTTTATTTTTTCCACCTAATCCACACGGGTAGACGAATCTAATCGTTTTTTAAGAAAATATAAAGTGAATGGATATCCAGTGTATGAATCCAATTTTTACCCTTGAATGGATTTTATCTTTGCAAGTATTGTCAATAACTTTTAGATAAAAAGTGATTTCATTTGAAGCTGTTTCAAAGTTTGTTTGCACGTTCTTAGTTGCAATAAAGCGAAAATATGAATTATCATATCTTTGCCATAGCTGTCCGAAGCCAACTTGTAGTAATCTAAAATAACCTCTGTATTTTTAATTTGCTCCGTTACTTTTCTATCTAGTTTGTTTAAAAAGAACTTCTTCATTTTGAGAATAAAAGTATTGAATTTAATATTAATGAGCTAAATTTAGCTTTGATTAACTTTTGATTAATGCGTTTAATAAGCGAAGGCATAGGCAGCCTTAGACTAATGATGGAATTTTGTAGAAGTTTTGACTTTACTAATTGAGAAGCTGTTAATAGTTCAAAATCATTCATGATGAAGCTATTTCAATAACCATCCAATATCAATAATCGAATTTGAAACCAGACATCGTATTTTCGAATTTAATGTTGGTATTTTTATCACAACGATAAAACTAATTAAAGGAAAAAAATTTGATATGCTAGTAAAAAACGTTTATAATTCAAATGCTATGTATTAGATCGTTTCTGACCTTTAGAAATCCAAAATAAAACGAAGCAAAAAAACGCTATCTTGCAGTAAGTACGAGATAATTAGGCAAAGAAATTATTGCGAATGTAAGTGAGAGTGTGCACTATATCAGATTGCAATGAGTGTAACATTAACGTAACTTTAAAAGAATAAGTAAGTTATGAATGAAAAAAATAGTAGTGCACTATACTTTTATGAAATATAAAAATTAAAAAGAAAAAGAAATTCAATGAAATGGTAAGTCTAAACAATAAGAAAACTCCTTATATTTTATCAATAAAAAAATTTCTCAATAATATGCAAATGTAGAAAGTATCAATAAAAATATTCCTACAATTAAACCAACCTAAAAGTGGAAAATCAAATTTTACCATGTCTAACACATCTAAGAAGGATAATTATAACAAAAGCAAGTGTAGCAATATGTTCGCTTTCTCTCCGTTGAATCTGAATCAAATTCAGGTTATCGACTGGTTACCAGATCACAATGTTTTTCACGTTTCATTTTGCAGTTATGCGTTGTATTCTTTGTTTTGTTTGTTTGTTAAACGACAACGAATTTGCGTGTGTTCGAGACATTTTAATCACGCATATATAGTAACACAATTCTTATTGTAATAAATAATTTTTTATGCATGTTTACGTTAAAAAGTTTCGTATATGTTGTATCTCAAGCTATTATTTTTTTTATTAGCACTTAGTTATACTATGAAGAACAACGCATGTCTCGTCCCTTACGAGATTATATTTTCTCATTTTTCCATTCTCTCTCGTAAATTGTTATATCACTGAGCATAACTTTCCCTCATTTTCACGCACTACACTGCAAAGCAAAAGATATATATTAATTAAAAAGTTTAAAGTGATTTTTCAGGAAATTAAATTCTTGTAATTTCTCGAAATTGACAAATATCAAGGCGAAAGAATTAATTTACGAGTTAATTAGAATGCAAGTGAGTCACAACGTTAAAACTTTTTAATTACTCTACATTTAATTACTTTTACTTACTACGTTTTTCTTACTATTTGCTTATCTGAAAGCTGAGGCGATCATAATGGTAAGAAGTTCGAGGAAGATTTATATGCTAGGTGAAACATTCTTCCATTTATGTTCATTTTATTGCGGCCTAATGCTTTTTGAAAATGATCGATTTTAGTTTTTGGGTGGTGTATCATCCGTCAATCTTTCACAATTCATCGTACAATACGTAATTTATTTATAAAAAAAATAATGTACAAAATACCTTTATCAGGTCTGTACACTGAAATAATTATATAATTCTGTCAATAATCAAAACATAAAAATATTCATCATCAAATAAGATAAGAACCGAGTAAGACATAAAAGATATACTGAGAAAGGACGTTTCTTTTTTGTGTATCCTGAGATATAATATGTGACATTGTTATCTTTTTTTGCACACTCCATAAATTTCCTCTCACGTACATTAACGTTCTTCACCAATGACGTTCAGCAACGCTTGCCACAGTAACTCAGCCAATCAACGGGTTCACACATTAAATAATAATCTATATAAATGCATGATATTTTTTGTACGCAACACTTACAATTTTTGTGTTTATATAAAATTTTAAAAATGTATAAATGTTCTGACAAGTACTTGATAATAGTAAATTATATTTTTACTTATCTTAATCGGTAAAGATGTTATTCTTTATACCCACTGTCAACCTAAATGCAATTAACACGGTACAGCTTTATTGTTAAAATACTCTTTGCTCGTAGTAAATTTAAAAGTAGCTCTACTTTGTAGGAGTTCAATCATATGATCATCCTTGACATGATTTAGTATGTTATTATTTTATTTTATTTGTCTGTATATTAATAATAATGAAATTAAAAATTTCATTGCAATATTTAGTTTTATAACAAATACAAGCATGACTCATTTTTTTGTTTCATTAATATGAAAATCATCATTCATAATGAATTCTAACTAAATGTTATTTATATAATACAAATACAAAGTAATTCATTACAAAACTCAATGTAATTTTTAAATATATTATTAAAAAATTGTTTACTGTACTTACATGATTTATGATAAATATGAATTTTAATTAACTTTTTTTTAAAAATTATTAAAAACTAATAATACAATTCATTGGAAAATGTAAAAAATAATTGTCTTATGAAATCATTGTCAAATGTAAAAAATAATTGTTAAAATCCCTAACCAAAAGGTTATAGATATATTTTATATATTTACCCTTTTATACAGTAATTCTGATATATTTATTTATTTATATACATATATACATATAAACTTATACATTTCAATGCATTTGAATGTTTTATTTCGCTTGTTTTCTCATCAGATTTGTTTAGAAATAGTTGTTCTATACTTCTTTATGTAAACAAAACTAAGAGAAACATTTTGTTTTATAGCCCTATTAATTTTTTAATAGAAATAGTTATCAATAAGGAATGGTATGAAAAATATGAAAATATGAATTGGTGTATAATAAAAACTAATAAAATATATTTATCATAAAATAACTTAAACTAAGAAATTGTTTTTCTCAGAAATGAACAAATATTAACAATTAATTTCTTAGTTAAGAGAAATTATTATAAATATAATTTTTATATGGGTTCAAAGTAAATATGTTATTTTTAAGGATTATGAATTTAATGAGTCAAGTAAAAATTATAGTTTTTTTATTAAACATATTACATAATTATAGTAATTCTACTTTACATGTACATTATGTAATGGTAATATGTTTTGAGATCTGAAATAAAATATTTTAAAGATATTGCAAAAAATCAGTTGAAACTTTTCATTTATTACTGTATGAGCAGAATTTATACTTGTAAAATTTTATAGATTTTTTTCTATTTTCAAAAGTAATTGTAAATTTACAGCATATAATTAGATTCAATTGTATTTATAATAAATGTTACTAATATTAAATTTTTTAAGGTCATCATTTTAATTATAGTTTTATTGGATTTGAAATCATTAATTATAAAATACCATTTCTTAAATATATTTATGTTTACAATTTTTATTTTTACATAGAGTTAAAATGACCTATTATAAGTAATTATGTAGCATTTGAAATTTTTAATACAAAATTTTGTAAAAGAATTTATATTTTTTGCAGTGTATGTTAAAACTAATTTTAAATGTATTCTTCTCATTTGTACTAAATGAAATTTTAAATACATTTTAATCTTAGAGACTCATGTTTAGTTATTTCTTAGTCAACTAAATATAGTATAACTTTTTTACACGTAATAATGAATTTCCTGAATTTATTTATTTGAACAGAATAATTCACACATGTGTGTGTGTGTTGCATACAGATTTTATATTTTAGTTTACTGTTGTTTGTATAGAGAGTTCAAGCAATAAAACTATTCTGACTATAATTCACAAATTGATGAAATCATAAACAATTAGTTTAACCAATAATCCTATTATTCTTGATAAATAATTATTATATTAGAAAGATGACAAAAAATCAAGGTTATTAACCTTACAGTTCTACTTATAATGTAGTTCTAATATTTTTAAGTATAACTTTATGAATAATTATAATCTTATTAATACAATATTGAAATATAATTTCTTAATAATTATTATTTTCAATTCTATTTTTGATTATTTATGCATCTAATTACTTCTTAATGTAATAAGATTCGACTAGGCATTAATTTTTTATATTATCTTTTATATAATCTTTTATATTATCATAGTAGATGTTAGGTACATGTTCTCTTGATTATATTATATATATATATATATATATACGTTAAGTCTTGTCAAATATGTGTACAAGTATATAAGCTTAAATGTGTAAAAATATTTATTATTTTATATTATGTCTATTACTATCAATTTATATGCAATCAATTAATACTGTGCCACTTCTTTTGACTAGTCATAAATTGTTTTACACTACTTTTAATATTAATAACTATTTTTTAATTAATTCAATACAATTGTTTTATGACATGGATTCAATTCTAGTTTGTATATCCTCATTTTTATCTATATCTTTTCTACTGTACATTGTTTTACTATGCGAATATACATGTTTGGATAAATCTGTGTTTGGGTATTATATATTATAATTGGACTGATAATAATGGACTAGATGAGCTACTATGTCGTGATTAAAGTATTTGCTATTTCTTGGTCTTACACCGTTCTTGACGCCTATATATATTAGTAGTTTGTTAGGCGGGTCGTCGATGTCATCTGTATGAATTGTAGTACCAGCACATTTGATAAAGCTTCTTAATGTTATAATCGTCGTAACCTGTGGCTATATAGAGGAGATGTGTTTCTCAGGATACTCATTCATGAGAGTCACTGGAACTTTATGCTCATGCACATGGTGTTGGTTGGCTCTTTGAAGCTATCAGCGAAACGGATTCTAGCTCCATATGTTGAGCAAAGAACGGACAAGGATTTCCAATTTTTTCGAAAGAAAATGCAAGATCACACTCTTTCTATCCTTCTACTATCAGGGTCGTTAACTCAAGACTTTTTATTAGGTGTTCATTCCATTGCTTGTCTTTGATGACTCAGACGTGCATATCCAAACTATCTAGTTAATCATGCAGATACCTTACCAATTCGACATTTCGTAGAACTTGTCGTCTTAGTCTCAGTCTCTTCCTGGTGTATTGCTCTCTTCTCTTACTTGTCGAAGCTTTAGTATAAAGAGCTCCAAACGTTCATGAGTTACCTCCATCACGACGCGATGCTTTCAACGCATTGTTCTTCTTCATTAACTCTTCTCGTTAATCATGGTGTGTTGTACTTTTCTTTGTCCTTCATATAGCTAAGATGTAGCAAGATTTTTGCCGTTCTCAAAATCGTATTAGATTAGACAGTTTCAAATAGTATAGTAGCATAGAAAAAAATCTTTGTTATACACATTTTTCAAAAACACGTAAACATAAAATATATAAAATAAAAAAATTATAAAAAGTTTATAATTAAAAATTTTTATTTTTATTAATGAAAATTATTTACATGAATCCAGCTACTATAAACTATTTTACAAGAGATAGGAATCCCTTTACATACGAAAGAAAAAAAAATTATTCACACAATGAATAATTTAGTTAGTGCGTACTCTTCTTAAATAATTATTTTAATTTAATTTTAATTTATGTATATTTTACTTTAAATTAAATCTATATTCTGTCACCATGACATTTAGCGAAGACATTTACAGGTTCGTAACCTGTACCGCTAAGAGCAATAAGAGACTTGAAATCGAGGCAGTAATGAGCGCTACTATTGCACCGCTATCTTCTATTCAATAGAATTTAGGTTTCATTAAATATTTAATATAATTATAAGCATTTATATGCAAATAATGATCATGCTCAAAAATTTCGTAATAAACAGAATATTTTTTGGTATTATTATTAATATTAAAAATGTATAGGAGTTTAGTACGATTTTTAATCTAACCAGAGTTTGTGGTAAAGAAAAAATAAATTAATGGAAAAAGGAGGAAGAAGTGGTTTTAATGGTTGATAAAACAATGGTAGAACTACGATTGTTTTTCTTACTATATTTATTAATTAGGCAAAAGCTGCAAAATAAAAGTACTTTTCGCACGTGCATTAATACATATTACCTAAAAGAAGTTGATATAGTCCTCTTCGTAAGAGCGAGTGGGCCCTCCTTCGCATACTTACACCCTGCGCAAGGGGAGATCAGTGCGTATTTACTGGGCAAAGTCGTAAACACTACTTTTCGAGACCTAACCTTTATGGTGAGAAATGTATCAAGCTCTCCAATGTTTACAAGCGAAAATTATTTACTTTTTGTCGCTTATTGTGATAGGCTTGGGTCTTTTCCACTGCTGAGCTGTAGATCGTTCAGAACATTCTTCTAATTTTATGTGATCGCAAGGACTCGTGGATGAAACACGCTGAACTGTACATTGACAAACAACAAGACCACAAACAGGGAGATTTTTTTTATAGGTAGCAATTGTTATAAAGCCTTGAAGTATACTATTTTAAAGCTAATATATAAATAATTATAATATTTGTCAATTATAATATATTATTAAAAAATATTATTTTATTATATTTTTTATTGAATAGTTGACTTTTAGTTTATGTATTAAATATATTTAATATTTTCTAGATACTTTATTTTAAGTACAAATATTATTAAAATAGACACTGAAAAAAATAATTAGCAAGATGTTTCAGTCAGCTACGTACAATCAACATAGAATAGGTAAGCGCTATCAAATTTATTGATTTATACTATTTTAAAAATTATGTACGTATAACATTGTATTATTTCTATAATATTTTGAGTTATTCATTAATTAACTTTAAAAGAAAATTTAAACTTATAGTGACTCTTATCTAAATTTGGTTTAAAAGTTATTTATATATAATTTATCATGACACGTCACAGTACGTTTACCGAAACTTAAATAGATAGAATTTGTTGGTGCGGATAATTTAATTGTTTAAATCTTAAAATCTTTATAATAAATGTGCGATGGAAAATTTCGCGCGAACTTATGTCAGGTCAAATGCAAAAGTAAGTACGTGTGCGGGACAGTGTATACGAGCAAGCAGTGAAACTCGCGCGAAAATATGAGTGAATAGTGCGTGTGCGGCTTATAAATGTAAAAGTAAGTACGCGTACGTTGGAACAGTGTAGTGATAGTAAATATGGAAGTACACAAGTGACAGTAACATAATAGAGTGTTTGTATAAGTGACATGCGACAGTAAAGTAAGAATGTACGTGTGTGTGTGAGTGATGCGTCCGTGGCATAGTGTCGGACGCTAGTGATTTGGACAGTGTAAATGCAACATAACGTCGAAACTGTAAGTACCATGTTCTTAGAATGTATGAGAAAATGTACATAGAATGAAATGAAGAGTATTAAACAAATTTGTTTTTTGTAGTTATCTATTTTTTTTCTTAGCAACTTCTAATGTAATCTAAAATTTTTTAACTGTTACGTATGAATTAGCTTTTTTTTTAATTATTAGAGATCTTAAATAGCGTTGGAAGAAAAATAATAATTAAAAAGGGATTTAATTATATAAAAAGTTGTCTCGTATCAATCAGGGATATACAATAAGGTAAAATAGTATGAAGATTTATGTAACGTAATATATAATAAAAAATATATAATGTATATAATAAACTATATAATCCTTGATAATATGAAAAAAGAAAACATAAACTATATAACAAAAACATTAAAAATTTTAATTTCGAGTTTTGTTTGAAAATAAAAACTGTTCAAAGGAAGATGTTACAAAAAATTAATTAAAGATAGGAGACGTTTTATATTGACCCTCCAGTTGCGATAGATCAAACTTTTTAAAAGTATAAAGTTTTTTAATCAAATTTTTTTATAGGTACCATTGCAAGGTACTTTCATCGAACTTTAATCAATTTTTATACATACCAATTTATTAGCTAAACCACTTTGTTTGCTTTTATATGACGGAGAGACTGTTCTTTTTCTTTTATTATTATTATTAGTTTTAACCTAATGTGCCAACTTATATGGTTACCATACTAGACATCATTTTAAATCAGTATTGTTAAAAAAGAAGAAAAATCATAAATTTAATAAATTATAAACTTTTATTTATAAACGAATAGAACACAAACGAAAAGCGATGGAGCAGTGCGTTTAATTTTGCACCCGGCTTAAACCTATATTTTCTTTTAAAATATCTGGTTCGAACATAATATTACGTTTTTTTATATTTTAACTTAATATTTAATTCAATATTGTCACTAATAATATTTTAATAAATAAATAAATAAATAAATATATATATATATATATATATATATATATATATATATATATATATGTACCTGTACATATCCTAAATAACATTTCATTATTCGTATTGTAGAAACACATAGAGCTTTGGAATTACTGAATGACTATTATGCAAAATTAACCAAGTCACAGGAAAAACAAGTAATGCTTGAAATAGAAAGATTAATTCGCGTACTAAAAAGTCGATTTTTTCAAGCATTAATTGGTAAGTAGCAGTTGATATTACCTGATTAAGTGTACAAATGAACGTCGTTTTAGAATAAGTTTAATAGTTTCAAAATAATTCTTTATTTTTTATTATTATAATCTCAACTAAGGAATGATAGACATTTTTGTTTTTTATATAGAATTAAAAAATATTTTAATAAAGTACTTATATGATATAATACTGATATAACTACAAAAAATAAATGAGATTGAAGTTTCCAACGTTGGTACTTCAACAAAAAATTAAATTTTCTAAAATTTGAAATTTCTTAAAAAAAAAACTACGTACCCAAATAACTATTATAATATTAACAAATGATAAAACCCTAAAAACACCCCCAAAAACAACTCTTATTAAAAGAGGAAAAATTGAAAATTTTTACTATCATAAACGACAATTATTATCAACCACCAAAATAATAAAAAAAATTTTTATCGCTCATAGAAACTTATAAACAAATAGAAGTTGAGATGCTTAAGAGTATTCGCAGAAGACCTTCTCCTAGAATAGTCTATAAATACAATAATTATTAATATTTTAACAATAAAATTTCATAATTTTAGTCTCCAATAACCAAGCATAGGAATAATAATAAAAAATCATAAAAGATTATTTAGCAATATTGCGGAAAACATCCGAAAATAAACATGTCTAATATTGTACCGATAAGCATATGCATCTACCTCATAAATGTTTAACAAAATCATGCTTTTAAGTTCAAGTTTTTATCGATAAGTTACGTTACAGATATAATAATCAACTAATAAACAGATTTTCAGGAATAAATCAGATTCTTGACATAGTTAAAACCTGTTTAAATGACTCGATACGTGTATGCATACCTTATGCCGCGTCAGATTATTGTTAATTAATATACGTTCCCGAGGCATTTGACAACTTTTTATTCATGAATATCGTTGTTTTAACTTATATCCCGAATAGCAACACATCAAGAGAACCTCCTCATAGATTTCAACAAAGTTAAAAAGTTTTATCTTCTATGCTCAAGTAATATGTGTATTTATTAGCCGCAACATTTAATTGTTAATTAAAATATGTTCCCGAGGTATTCGAAAATTTTTTATTATTGATTATTGTTAGATATATAAAAGTAACAAATAACCCAAATAGCAACAAAATCAGAATTAGTGCACTACGTACATACAACATATTTATACCCTATACAGCGACAGTCTATTCTTTATTAATTATTTAATTCTATGTATTATATTGACTATTAATACATTTTTTGGAATTCATTATGTCTGATATAATCAGAACTACTATATTGCAATACTTACCGTTTAAGTTTTTATCTATTACTAATTTGATGGATTAATTTTTAGAATATTTACTTTTATTATAATTTTCATTATTAACTGACACGTATTCAAAGTCGTATTTAGAAAAAATTTGATTAATAGGATAAATGTACATAAGAAAAAGAGCGAAAAATATATATAGAGTGAGACAGATGGTCCGTAAAAAGGTTAATTTTGAAATTTGTATATTTATATATTATTTCTTATTTTAAAAAATTAATGATGTTTTTTAGCTAAGTGATTCAGAATATTAAAGGGGATGGTAAATTGTTTATATATTTGCATTCTTTATTCTAAACTTTCACATTTTTTGTAAGGTAGTTGACTATTTGAATTAGAAACGCGTATATTGTAAATATAATGAGATGTTGCTGCGGCGCAAAGACGTGGAGTTGCGTTTTCGACTTGACAAAATCGTAGATTCCTTCCTCCCATACCAACCGTCCTTTTCAGAACGACTGACGTAGAACAAACAAATACAACATAAAAACTACTAGTAAAAAGATGAAAACTCCGTTTTTTTAGGGCGATAAACCACCTACTGAATCCGGCCGATCTAAAAAAAGGTCAGTTAACTGCACGCAAGGGTGCGTCATCTATCGGACAAGTGGAGAAACCCGTTTATAGAAGACAAAGGCAATCTCTAGACGCGGGAGCTTCGACCATTTTATCAAGATGTAATACCTTTATTTTTTCAAAATTAAATTGCTTGCGTATATTTATTCTTATAGTCTAAAAGGCGATATTTAAAAAATTTTTAGAATTATATTTATATTTTTTCTGCTACAAGTTTGGTATACACAAAATGCAATACTTTCAGAAATGTTATATAGAACGGTTTATTTAATTTATGTGCCGGATAAATTTTTATTTCTGCATTGTATATTTGTCTCCAATTGAATTAAAAAAAATTGTATAATGTGGTAAGTAATAAAACTAAGTTTAGTGAAAAAAATATAGTGAATAAGTAGTGAAACTTTTGACAGGCTAAAAAAACAACATTCGCTTAATATCTTCACTTGAAGAAAGAGTCCAAAAAATATCAGTACATTTGAAAAAATGTTGAAATTCAAAGATATAAATATTCAATAACCGAATTTTGTTTATAAAAAAAGTAAATACAACCTAACATTTCATGTCACCGGCAAAGGCAGTATTTGATTCAAAGTTTTATTTCTTTTATTATTAAAGTAAGTGAAATTATCATGGAATAGTTGTAGTGTATGTTTATTAGGGATTGATTTGAATGCTGTTAAGCAATTTTGCAATTTAAGCTGTTCGTGACGCTATAAAAATAACAATTTAACTATCGATTATTAGTAACGTTTTGTTTATCCATTTAATTTCAACTGTTTTACTTGTTAAAAACATAAGAAATTTTCTATGTACAGAGTTTTAAAACAGTAGGCATTATTGAATGTAGGGAGTTATTTATATTCAAAAAGTAGAATACCTAAAAAATCTTAAAGAATCATAATCGGTAAAATTTCTTATTTAAAAGATGAAAAGTAAGAACCAATTCAAGACAATTGCAAAGACAAGATATCCATCGTATGGATCAAAACAGTAATTGATGTGTTTCATAAAGTAAAAGAGAAACTCGTCCAATCTACGGTTATCATGCATCTGTAACAAGATACATGTTCAATCTCGTGAACAATGTTTAAAACTATTCATCGGAGCAGTGATACAATAAATAATAGAAAGCAAGTGTTATTTGATTTCTAAAATAAGAATGAAGAATCTCGTGACTATACAATAAATCATACATCATGTGATAGTACCTCGTGATTTATAATTTAAATGTACCACAAGTCGCAAATTTTAGTTGTTGAAAATATGGAAATTCGTGACACAATTGAAATGTTTTAAAAGTGAAAAATTACATAATAATAAATATATAAACTATATTAGTGGTTGCGATAGAAAAACATTCAAGTTATTTTAAATTATCAAACTTATACTAATATTAATATCTAAAATAAGATTAAAACTAAATAAGAAAATCTTTACTATTGAATTAACAATGTATACGCTTTATAAGAAGAAATTATAAATCCCTAGTAAAAATACGATGTTTGGTATTAATTATATCATAAGATTTCTATCGACAAAATACCGCAAATAGCTTTAAAGATTATTTTTATTCAACTAAAGGTGGTACAGCTCCTCGTGCTAAAGAGCATGACTGGTGCCATGTTGTAGCACAAGGAAATTGACGAATTTATTTGCGTTACTTGTACATGAGAGCGGCGCATACATGTTTGTGTAACAGTACTAAACATTGAATGTAGTAAAGACAATGTATGCGAGTTTACGTTTTACAGTTTCTGCCAAATTTTTCTGAGAGCACTTGAGAGAGAACACATTGTCCAACCTAAAGATTGCGGATTTTGCACCTAAAAATTCCACCATGAAGATTATGGGATTTGCCATATCCTCGAAGTTCCACTCAAGAACTACTGACCTCATCGTATCCTTTTTTTCCTATTCAAGACTATGGGTTATGGGTTTTCGTGTACCTAGCCAGTTTCTCATGTCCAATTTGAGGTTAAGGGTATCGCCATATTCTTTCCATTCTATCTAAGACTACGGGTTTTTCTGTGTTTCACCAGGACCTTCTGTCCGCCCTGGAAGCTACAGGTTTTACTTTATGATTTCTTCTCTACTTCCTTAGTCTCGATTACAGTGACCCCCCGACAAAGACGACAGCCATGTTTGTCGTTCCTGCGCGTGCAATGCGATTCTATCATATGCGGTTTGGTATAAAAAGCCGCACCTTCGCATAAATACCTACTCTATTGTAAATATAAATCTTTGTATATACCTGTCATTTATAGACGTCGTGCAATTCACACGTTTATATTGCAAACCGTTAAAATATTTCGTATTTTTCAATTACACTGTTTTTTTTTTTTTTTTTTTGTTTAGAGCAAATAAACGATGGTGAGGAGGGAAATGAGAACCTCCAGATCAACCCGGATTGGACCCTTTGCACATATATTACCTTAATAAACTCAGTTAATTATTCGTAGCATATCCGGTTATTAGGCTTATCCGAATCCCCCTAGCATAAGAGCTCCCGCACGATTTCTATGTATCCAAACCGAAATAGGGGGTAATTACGCGTGACAAGTACGTCACTCAAATGCATTCTTATAAATACTTTCTTAATTGAAAATTTCAATACTTTTAAGCCAATGTAATAAATCTAAATGAGTTTTAATGTACTCAATTGCTTTTTGGAAATCTAGACCAAAAATAATGTACACCTTACACTGTGTAATATAATACAAGATTTCTTCAATTGGTAGAAAGACTCTTAACATTTACAACATTAGTTTGAATTTTTATAATATTTTTTACAGTTGTATAATACATATAATGTTTTTAAGCATTATTATTGGATTATGCTATTATCATGATTACGTCAAACTAATAAATTGCAAATTCCACTTATAGTACCTCCGCTCGAGGGTGCAATTTGAGTCTTATACTTATTCTCTAGATTAATTGTTTATAAATATCACTACGGAGAACGATCTTGGTAGAGAAGCAAAATTTTTTCTTTACGAAACATAATTTAAAACTAGCGATATCAAGCTCATAGATATTCCTTTTGATTGAATTAAAACGTAATTTTAATCATTTAAATTTTTTCAATTTATAAATAACTTCTTTTATAAATTTTCATTTAATACAGTTACTTAAGTGTACTCTAATTTTATAAACATAATATATATATATATATATATATATATATATATATATATATATATATAAATTCTTTACATTTTACTCTAAATTACATTACGTAGAATGGAACGAGAACTTCCATTCCATTGCTTTGTAACGTTTAAAAAGAAACTTTCTAGAACTTCTTTATTACCATTTTGAAATAAGATATAAATATAAAATTTTTTTATATAAAATAATCATTGGCCTTCATTTTATTTTCGAAATTTTTACTACCACAGAAGAATAATTTCAAAATAATTTTATACATTATGGATCTTTAATGAATGCTATACAAAGTCGTTTTGATGACGTGATCAACCTGTGAAATGACACATAAAAAGAGTAGAAAGCAATACCGTAATAGAAACGTTTCAACCATTGAAAAATTTTTACACCATTAATTATACCAATTACGATTCTAAGGATGTCTTTCAAAGGTATTTTAAATTTGAACTTGTAACGTTTTAACGTTTATACTGAAAACGTCTTTATTTTCTGCACGTCCCTTGAGGACGCCGTGTTATGGTTGTACTTTTATACTTTCTTTATTCTTCGGCGGTGGCTTGTTCTCTCGTGCTTCCTCTGACTGCCCTTGCGTGAATGGCTCGAAGTCGACCAGGTTCGTGTTGGAGAAGGAGGCGTGATGCTATGTAAAATAAGGACGGCTTACTTTATAATAAATTAATCTAATTTATTAAACTGATTTTACATCGGTGATTTCAACGATACGTAATTTAGTTGTGAAAATATTCACTTTCAGTAGATCACGGCGGCAGAAATTTCTTAGGTACAAAACTAAGCGGCAGTTGCACAACATTATTATCCGAATTATGGCTGTAAAGTTATTTTACAGGTTTTACAATAAATCACGGCGTTGAATATTATACATGAAATTGACGGCTTTTTAAAATGAAACCGCGGCGATAAACGACTCTAAGGGCGTTTTCTAAAACATTGCTTCCTCTTTATAGCAAAGGGAGTACTAATTCTTCTATCTGGAAGAGACTTGAGGTCAGGCCGTATACCTGTTAACAACGAGTCCTTCTTTCATCTGTATTTACAAATGTTACTGATAACTGAAAGGCCGGATCGTTCAAAGATCGCACTAGCCAACAACGAGTCTTTGTTTAATCAGTGTTGATAACTCGAAGGTCAGGCCGTTCAAAGACGGCACCTGTCAACAACAAATCATGATGGGCCTGAGGCCTCCAAACTTCCCTTCCGTCGAAGTACAGCCTAGAGTCCTGCCCGGTACGATACGAGAATACCATACCCTGAACAGTATCAATACTTGGCCGCCTATCTCTTTTATACTCTACAGCAGAAAAATTCCTCTTGTCGGCAGAGGGCTATGGCAGTAGCAAGATGGAGACGAATGCGAACGGCTCGTTTCACTTAGTCTTGGGCTGTCTTTCGCCCGGCAAACTTTACACTATGCTGTTCCGTCTCTTATACCATCGCGGAGCCTTCTTTTCTTACCTAGCTTCATGACAATAAATAAAAAATCTGCAACAATAAATACATATAAAAATTTAATTTAAATTTAGGTACATAATATATAAAATAATGTTTTTTGTATTCTTCTATTTTATTCAGTTACTAATTTTCTTTTAAAAATTACGCAAATGTTAAAAATATATATTAACAAAAGAAAAATATATGCATATTTAATATAATGTCATAGCTCGAATTTTAGATATCGAAGAAATTAACAAATCAATCCGCCCTTTCAGGATGACAAACCATTTAAATATCAGATTATGCAAATTCCACAAAAGCTTTGGTTTTATTTACGTTTTTTAGGCCAATAGTTAGACTTATTCCATCAAAACGTTGACAGCAGAATGAGGGCTGTTGAATTTAAAAAACTTGGAGAAATCTCTATTAATTTTCTCCAGACTTTCTTAGTTTTAAGATCAGAAAAATAGTGTGGAATACATATTGAATATAGTTCATTCGGTTAAAAAAATATAAATGAAAGAAAATCGACCTAAAGTATTGTAAGATAGATTAATTATAAAATTTAGTAGAAACAGCAAAAAATTTTGGGAAAATGGTAACGCTTAAAACTATTACGATCTGATTTTATAGTTATGCAAAATGACAATCATTTTTTGAAGTAACAAACTTAATTTTTTGTATAAATTAATATCAAAATTAATAATAACAAGACAATGAGTAAAATTAATAATACTTATTAGTTATTTTAAGAATAAAACTGTAATATATTTAATTAGGAAAATTTGATGTGTTTTTATATTTGAATTGTATATCTTAATTATCCTGAAATTAAATAATTTTTCATTAATTTTTAATAATAATAAGATAAGATTTTTATATTACTTAATAGTACAACTAATTATATATTAATATTACTATTTTTAGATATACAAGAATTTTATGAAATAACTTTATTAGATGAAATACTATCGAATGAATTAGTTGCAGTTAATAACAATATTTCACAGAATGTATGGAAAAATTGTAAAAATACATGTTCCGATTCATCATTTTGGAATACTTATGCTACAAACGTAGACGTGAGTACTTTTTAAAATAACTGTAAAGCATTGATATTTTTTTATATAACTTTTAGTTGAAGTAGTCGATGGAATATTATATGAAATGCTTGATTTTCTTAACTGGCATATTTTTTTGAATAGTGAAATAATATAAGTCTCTTCTAGAAAGTATAGCGTACATTACCACATTTTTGATTGTCGAATAATCTTACTTATGTACTAACTGCAATATTTTTTTCATTCATAGTTACTATTCATATAATACATACTATATAATTCATAGTTACTATTAATTATTACTATTGTTATTACTAATTAAAATATTAATATGCTGTTTTCAAAAAAGGCTTCTGTAAATTCTAAAAATAATATTCCCTTATGATTATCTATATCTTGCCGTGAAGGCCACCTTCTTTCAACCTAGAATAGGCTCATTAATATTGGAATGATATGACTATGGAGCTCGAACTTGCAATTTTCTTTTATCTAGGAAGAATTCAATGTTAGAATAGGTTACTTCGATGATAGCATTAACATAAAAAAAGTATTGAACAAACATTTAATCATTTATAGTCGTACATATATGAGTGGCTACTCTATAAAAAAGAAGCTCAAGCTTATTATATTAATTATTATATTATATTATACATTATATTATTTATCAAATATTACCTTATACAAATATTACCTTATGTATTAAAATATATCCTATTCTTAAGCTTAGGGAAATTCTGGAAAGTTAAAAGTCATAAAATTTTATTTAGAAAAGGAAAAAATATATATGGTAGATTCGGAACCTTACCATGCTTCTGAAATATAAATCTCCGGCATGTTATTCTCCTGTTTTTTAACATTGAAATTTTCACTTAAATTTGTATATACATTATCTTAAATCCTTTAAATAATCCTAGGACGATTTAAAAAAATGAGTTAAATATAATTTACTAAGATTGGTTGGTTAGACAAAAGTATATATTTTAAAGTCGTTAATATATGATTAGTAATACCTTCATGTGAATAAATGGCTTAAAACTGTAAGTATCTGTATCAAAGATTAATGAAAATGATAACAGTAAGTTTTAACTAATTTATGAATGTGTATGATTTATGAATATTTAATATCATTGAAAAATCTTCGAAATTTTTTATTAGTGTCGAGAATGCATGATATTCATTATTTTAGATTTAATGTTAAATAGTATTATTAAAATTAATTTAATGTAATGAAGTTAATAAATTTACTAGTTTTTTAATTATTTAATGTAGAAATATATAAACGTATAAGTAGATTCTTTTAAATAAGAAATTTTTAAATGTAATATTTTAGTAAGTTAGAGTATGTAATTGAAGTATTATAGAATAAATGTGATTTCAGTATTACAAAAATATTATAAATATTCATCTATTATAATATTAAAGAATATGCCATGACGTGTACGTATAACATCAGTATAAATTTAATAAAATTTCTGTTGCCTATCCATCTTTAATTTTTTAGCTAAAATATTAGAGTATAACTTTTGAAGTACAAATAATATATGAAGTACAATAATATATATTTAATACAAATAATATATGAAGTACAAATAATATATATTTAATACAAATAATATATGAAGTACAAATAATATATATTTAATACAAATAATATATGAAGTACAAATAATATATGAAGTACAAATAATATATATTTAATACAATAATATATGAAGTACAATATATATTAATACAAATATATGAGTACAATAATATATATTAATACAAATAATATATGAAGTACAAATAATATATTTGGCATGGTTTAAGTACTTACTATTGCATGTATATATTCATTCTATGAAGAACTAATTAATCTTTCAATTTTGTACGTTTTGCTTTGTCTTATTGAATCAAAGTGCCAACAAATAATACTATAGCTTGTTCAGTTGCAATATCGGTGTATTACGAGTGACCCATATTTCTTTTTTCGTATCTAGTTATAGACCCTATACTTCTACACTAATTAGTCTACTATAGGTTCCAAAAAACTTTATCAAAAGATAAATTGCGACGAATACCTTCGTCGCGAAAGATAAGCAGTGCCGTGGATCGAGAGCCGGGAGGAAGCCGAAAAAGAGGCCCGGCTCCCAACACCTAAAAAACTAATATGTGTAAGTGAGAAAAAGTGTGTGGAAGTGTGAGTGGAAGTGTGAGTGAAAGCGTGCATGCGGCACAGCGATGGCCACAGAGTAGAAGTATGAGAGAAAGAGAGAAAGAGAGTGCGCGAAAGTATAAGTGCGAGTGAGAATGTATGCATGCGTACGACGTAGCGTCGGTCGCGGAATGAAAGTACAAATGAGAGAGAATGACGAGTGAGTGAGCGAGAGAATGCCGTGTAGTGGGAGTATGCGGCCCGAAATGCGTGTGAGAGAGAATGCCAAGTAAGTGAGCGAGAAAAAGCATGGGGCCGTGGAGGGGAACCTTGGTTATGTGTCTAGCCCTGGCTGTACCCTAGCTAGGTTATATGCGAACAAACGCGACGCGCTTGCGCAACCGCGAGCCGTTATTTTTTCGCCACCAGTCTGGCCCACGGCCGTAAGGGTAATAGCTAGGTGGCGCGGCCCCGCCACGAGGCCCGAGAGTACGAACGCGTGAGGGAAAACGCCCGCGAAAGCATATAAAAAGGGCGCGCTCACGCGGAATCGAGAGACGGAGGTGAAGTTCGGGAAGCGAAGGCTTCCCGGTCGTGCGAATTTAGGCGCACGATTCCTGGAGCGACTTTAGGCGCACTGGGAGCTCCAGAAGGCGCGACTTTTGGCGCACCTCCCCGTATATAGGAATAGGTCCGCGGTCGTGCATTCGGAGACAACCTCTGGGCTAGACTCTTCCCCCCCCCCCACCGCTATCTTCCGCCACGATAGTAAGTGAGATCCCGCCGAGTAAACTCACTGATACACCGCCACTGTTTAATAAAACATTGTAATTCCGCCGTACCGTATGTACGAAAGTGTCACATCTCCGGTTTATCGATCTTTATTTGAATCCGGCCGTACCGTGTGTGCGAAAATGTCGCACAACCGATCCATTATCTCTTAGTTAAAATCCGCCGCCTAGTATGTAAAAAGCGCACGTTACCGACTAACGTATACCTATAATAAAACTTCGCTGTCTAGTACATAAGAAATGTCGTGTAATTCAAAACCATTTAAAGGTCTGCTAAGAAGTATAATCATTATTTGTAACTGTAAACTGTTAAAATTTTTTTGTAAGCGATGAGCGCACCGCAAAATAAACATCATTGTAGATTTACTTAAATAAAGATAATCCTAAGTTTAGATCTTAAAAAGTAAAGAAAAACGCCTTGTTTATTTCGCCCCGGTCTCTTCGCGCCTCTTCCCCCCGCCACGAACCTGGTCTGACCTTGAGCCGTCCGGGACGGGATAGTCAGGGAGCACGGGTAACGAGTCGCCGCCACCATCAAAAAGACGAGTAAACAGGGCCGAAACCGCATAAAACGTAAAACGCATCGAACGTTACACAGCATCCGAAAGGACGAATGAAAGAGAACGTGGCGACGCGTTACAAAGTAAACACTAAACAATAACGAAATTTAACCTCTTTACATACAGTCGTGGAAGATGTCAATTTGTTCGCATATACATAGACTCTAATTCATAAATTAATTTATATCATCGGATTTCTGCAACTATCTGATTGAGTTATAAAATGAAATTGCATGCTATGTGTATGTGCGTATTTTAGGTAGTAAAAATGTAATGTTCATTCTCACTTTTAATATCAAATGTTTAATTTTTACATAATTACAAACTTGTAAGTTTTTATGTAATATAAATTGATTTATCAATGTAATACAGTTAAATAATCTTAGTTATAGAAAAACGATCGTAACTTCAATGTCAATACAATAATAATGGATAGCATTTTCTAAAATTAATAAATTTTAAAAATTTATAAATACATAGTAAAGAATCACTTCTAGGAATCTATCGATCGTATTCTAATTGATAAGAATTTATATTTTACAGTTTAAAAATGAAAAATTTTAAATACTATATTATATTTATTTATTGCTTAATATTATTTGAAGCAAACCCATAACTGATCTACTTTTATTATAGAGCAATGCTGAAATCGATTGGAAATATGTAGATATTTACATTCTACGAGGTCAAACTGGACTTGGTTTCAGTATTTCCGGAGGGATTGATAATCCTCACTTACCAAATGATTTTTGCATATACGTTACCAAAATAACACCTAATGGAGCAGCTGCAATTGATGGTAGACTTCAAATTAATGATATAATTGAAAAAGTAAATGAATTTTCTTTACTTAGTGAGACTCATGCTGGAGCAGTTAAAATATTAAAGAAAGCTGGAGATAGAGTGAAACTTGTAAGAATTTTAATGTATTAATTTTAGATAAGCATACTGAATACTTTAAATAATTACATAAGAAAACTGTATAATTATAAAATTCAAAATTCTGTAAAGCCGTTAATTTGTCGTGATTGTACGTTATATTGGTATTGTATTGCTGTTAATTCTAGAATTTTTAGATAGAATATTCTGTCCAATATTCTAATATTTCTATCTAAAAATATGACATCACATAGATTACAAATATTTCATGAAAATTCACACTTTAAAAAGTCTTTTGATTTTAAGAAACTAAGATTTCCCATAAAAATTAAATCGAAAAAATATTAAGAATATGAATTGCTACTTATAAGATTTTTTCTATCTTTTGTAAGATTATTCCAGTGTACCGCCCTAAAAAAATTAATATAATATAATATTATTATCTATATTTTTATTTTAGAGTGCATGAAGATATGTGATTTTATGTATTAAAAAAAATTAAAATTTTAAAAAGATCTCTAATTTTATTTCATTTTTTTCTAAATACAAATTAATTAATTATATACTACCGTTAGAGGAAATTTCATATTTTTCATTGTTTATTCTTCTCTTTCTACCACATATTTTTTAATTTGTTTGTAATATTAGCGATTTAAGTATAACTACATTATCATTTTTTATATATAACTGCATAAGAATATTGGATACATAGTTACGCTATAGAATTTAAAAAAGTAATATATTTTTGTATAATATCTTAATATATAAAAAATAAAAATCAATTGCTTTTATAGCGCAATAAATTTTTGCGCAAGGAACTTATTGATCTGTGACTAGATCGATTAAAAGAAATTATCGATGAAGAGATCTATCTTTTCAAATACGAAATGTTTTGTTACTTAACGGTATTATTGCATCTATCAGTTAATCAACTGAAAAACTCTTCAAATATTTATCTTCAATTCAATAATCTTGAAAAGAAGATGAAGTAAGAAATATAATCCGAAGAAAATATTTATACAGTTCTAGAACTAAAATTAATTAATAATTGCTGACTGAGGGTAATAAAAGCATTAAAAAGTTTACTGTTAAATTAAAAAAATACTTTTTAAAACTAAAAACACGTTTTCCTTATAAATAGATTTTTTTATTAGATATATTTGACGTCTATTGTAAATAACTGTAAAATTAAATATACATATATTAGTAAGCGCCTTTACTTCTTTTATGGTGACGATCTTTGCCGCACCACATCCCGTTCTTCACGGCAATTTTCATTACGCCTAGCCCCAATCTTTATATTCCTCCCCGGAACAGTTTCTGCTGCGTCAAATCCGATCTTGAGATGACGGTCTTCGCCGCCCTTCATCTATTCCTCGATAATGATTTTTGTCACATCGAGCCCTCTTCTGCAGTGACGATTTCTGTTGCGTAACTTTTAATCCCTAGCGACAGTCTTCGTTCACTGAACTCATTCCCATTTACAATCCTTCAACAAGACTTCTTCGTAACAAAGAACTATACCACACTGGGTTCACCCACCGACAAAGCCGCTACACCATGAAACCGTTGATCGATGCGCACAAATGCATTTATCGCATCTAAAATTTACCAAACATAAACGCAAACACAAACAAAACCGTGTTGCCGTACTGTGAAATAACTGAATATGAGCGCACGGGCGCAAAGACCGCGTCGTGATACGATTTTCATTTAAGCAACGCTTTGTATTAATCCTCATCGTTTATTTCACTATAAACGTGTGTTATTGTAAGTTCATAATCTGTTTATTAGGCTAAGATTGCGTACGTTTAAATTAATTGCGTGTACTGCATTTAAAGATTTCGTAAATGTACGTACTGTTCGATGTTATGTTTCAAATGTTTTAGTGTGAGAGATCGCGTTATCGCGCTGGCTAAGCTTCCGCTATTAGTATGTTCGACAATAGGGAATGAATAATGTTTACTAGATAAAATATTAAAAATCATGTTATTTTTATATCTCCATTATCTTCTTCTCGCAAAGGTCCTAAGTAACCTAGGTCGATTGAAGAAATCGAGGCTAAAAAGCAGAGAAAGATAAGCACTGTCGTATCATACAAGCAGGGAAGAAATCGAAGGAAAATCTTTTTTCTCAAAAACGTTTATCGCGAACACAAGTCTTAATTATTCCGTTCAAGTTAATAAATTCAACTTGTCTTAAGTCAAAATAATGATTACGCAAAATCTAATGAAACTTAAAAAATTGGCTTACACCTAAAAGAAACATCTTGACATTATAAGAATTTTCAAAATTAGTTCTTTGAATATCTAATTATTCGAGTAACATTTTATTTAATAGTTTTCTAAATTCTAAATATACATTAAATACACATTAAATATCAGGTATAATAATTTTTTAATTTCAGTGTATTCGTAGAAAAAAATATCAAATCAATGTAAATGAAATAGAACTTATAAAGGGTATAGATGGTCTTGGATTTAGTATAGCTGGAGGAATAGGTAATCAACATATCCCAGGAGAAAATGGTATATATGTTACAAAAATACTGGATGATGGTGCAGCTAAATTAGATGGAAGACTAAAAGTTGGACATAAATTAGTGGCAATTAAAAATTCATTTGTAAGCAATTTTTATTATGTTAATTATGATTTGATAAAATGAGTATTTTGTAATGCAATAAAATTGCAGATTATATAATTACAATAGATTTGTGTATGTATCAATTTGTACATATATATGTTTGTACGGGTAAATTTGTAAATAAATGAATCTATTTGTATATGCTTTATATGTGTAACTGTATATACACATCTTTTGAACATAGATAAATGTATGCATGCGTAAATATGCACATATATAAGCACTATTCTTCCGCAGAGAACAAAATTGCATGCAAAGCATTGAGATTATTCTTCTTCTAAGTACATGAAAATTTGACTTTCGCTTGACTGCCGTCAACACGGATGTTACCTCTTGGCGTGCTCTTTCGTATCAAGGTGTTATCTTTTTACACACCCTCTAATCCTGTTTCTCTGCTTCATGCACGATACATGCAACTTGCATTTTAACTTCTCACGGCTTTCCTTGCCACCTCGTGTTCTCTAATTAGTTTCCATATTACGAAGTCGCATTATTTTAAGTATAAACTGAACTAGATTAACAGATTTGATAGAAAAATCTTTGTAGTAAGTTTCCATGTCCGTTACATACAATGACAAAATAATGCTTCAACTTATTAATCTCCGTGATTCAAAACATGCAATTAATATATTATGCAAATAATGATTTTTGAAAGATTTCAATTATTTTTCATATTCAAAAATATATTTTTCAAGCAAATTATGCACGTTAATAAAGATTTAGCATTAAATTTTAAACTATAACATTTTAATATTCTATATAAAATTAATAAAAGTATTATATAATTGATTATATAATAATATTTATACTTAAAGTCTAAGTTAACGAATAAATGTTAGATCTACAAGAAACACATAATTCTCTTAAAAGTAAACAATCTTGGACCTTCTGTTGTGTTGAACGCTTTATTCCGCATTTAGAAAGTAATGTAAAAATCCACCTTTTTTAAAAAAATGTTAAAATATTTCTAATATTTTATAATATAATTTGAACAACCAATTGAGTATTATTGTTTAAAGATATTCAGTTAAAATTAAATCAGTAATACAAACGTTTGTGAAAAGATTGAATATATATCGAAGATTAAGTTTAATTTGTGAGGCGAGTACGTTAACTAACGATAAAAATATAAAAATGTACATATGATACTATTAATATACTTTGCGATTATTTGCGTTTAATAATATTATTTAAGTATGTAAATCGTATTAATTATGTACTTTGCTTATTTTAATATTTCGCTGTTTAACGAGATTAGAGGAATGATAATGAGTCACATACAATATATCATTGAATTACTTAATGAAAGTATTCCAGTACAATTTCATGCTGTCTAGGTCAAAAAACGGAAATCACGTTACAAAATAAATGGAGCAGAGTAGATATAATAGGCATATATAATATTATTTTACGTAGTATAATAACTAATAGATGTGTAGATATTTTGAATATTTTGTAGGATGATAGATGTTGGATATGACAATTTTTACGAGGTGAAATATAGTATTTGACAATTGATCATGTAAAATTAATAATGAAAGGTAGAAACTTTATATGTAATATGAAAGGTTTCTAAGTAATTAAGAAATAAGATAACTTGCATAAAAAATGCAACTATAATTTATACTGCAATGTAACGATGCTTATTTGTTATTCAAATAAAAAATCAAAAGATTTTTAAGTAAATAGAAATTGTTTTCATGCTTACATGAATTGAAGTATTGCAACAAGAGCTCTCGAGTGCAACTGAGTGTTTCTCAAATTATACTAAAGCCACTGACAAGATGGAAGTTAATTTTATGAAAAGGATCTTTTTACTCTTCAAAGGAAAGTATAGCTTAAAGCACGGAAGCTACATTAGAGATAGAGCATGTTTGATTTATAGACCTATTTTAGAATTTAATCTTTAAGACGATATAATATAATATGACACGTAATAAACGTGTCATAGAAAAGGTGTGTTAATTAACACTTTTATACAAAAATTGATTAATTTAGTTAACCACTTAAAGAAATATTAATTTTTTTGTGTATGGTTTTTTAACTTTAGTTTCACTTGGAAACTACCCGAAATGTACTTCACCGATTTTCTTGATATTGTGATATGTGTAGCATATCAAAAATTATTATACGGATATTTTTTGCTGATGGATATTTAAATGCTGACTCGGCGATTTAAGGGGTGAAAAGTACCCATAAAGTTTACCCTCCAAAATTTTTTTATACTGTCTAAAAAATAAATTAAAATTTTGGAATAAAACCAACGCCAATTTATTTCTTTTGAAAAAATGCTTATGTGGAACTTTATGTATTTTTGGTTGTGCGTTTCTTAACTGTACATTGTGTATTTTAAACCTACAAATTCAGTCAATATTTCCATTACATCTTTTATAAGATGAACAATCTCTTTAATGAATTTTTGTATTTTAAATTGAATAATTATACGACCATTTGAAGGGTAAAAAACATCCTTATACTTCATCTTTAAAAAATCGTCTTTTTAATTTAAAGGGTAACTTTCAGAGTGTTTTTCTTTTTGTGTTAATATTTTTTGATATACTACAACATATAATATCAAGAAAATTTGTGAGGTACACCTCTAATAATTTCCTTATTAGGTAAAAAGACGAAAATAGTTAATATAATTATTAAATTCTTAAAGCCAATAAAAAATATAAGCAACCTACTATCTTAAATAAGAACATTCTAAAAATGATTTAATTTTGAAAGGGAAAAATTATAACAAGTTTTTAACGCAATACTTTTGGATATAATGTTCAAATCTCTTTTTTGGTTTAAAATTATAGAATTGTTTTATTTAGAAAGTTAATAGTCTATATAATCAGAGATATTTTATGCCCTGTATTATAAGCAATAATAACGTTATAAATTAAATGAACAAACAAAATTAAGTTATTTATCTATAGTTACTATAAGATGCAGCTAAAACAACAAAAATCTTAAGAATGTTTGAAAGGCATGCTTATGAGAAAGATGAAGAGTTTATAAAAAATACCTTATTATAAAAATAATAACTTGTATTCATCAGAAATAAAGTAATAATTAAGTTTGACATTTTTTATTTTAAATATATTATTCTATTTAAGAATCAACAATTAAATACAATTAAAAATAAATAATATTTAGCAATTATTAAGAAAACTCACCTTCATATGATGAAGAGTTACCACCAAGGCTCATCTTTCGAGGGTGATTGTTGTATTTTAACTCTGCTTGCGTCTCCCAGGTGTCAACACCAATCTGCTAAGAATTGCTTAATATAAATTATTTGAGAGTTAAACTCAAAGAAGTTTTATTGAGAGCCATCTGCATATAATTTTTTTCACTTCAATTTTCGTTTTCTAATCATTCTATTTCTTCTATCTAATAAGAAAATCAATGCAGATTTCCTCTTCCTTATATCATCTGATAGCTTTGGTCACGTTCTTTGTCATAATTTATCTCACATTCTGCACTTTAAGTAAACATTTATTCTTTGTGCATCTGAAACGTTTAATTAATTTCAATTTACACACGACTTCTATTTATATTGTCATACCTGCATATCGTAAACTTGTAAATTGATTTATTTTTTTATATCTTATTTTTTGTTATTAGATACCTTTAATTCATTTAAATGAGCGATTATCACGACTAGAGCCTATCTAAAATGCAGACGTTTTTCTGCATATTAATTAATATATTTTTCTTTGTAATAGACAGTATTGATGTTACAAAAATTTTTAATAATTAACAGTGAAATTTATTTTGATATTGTCTAGATAACAGATAAAATATCAATTTAATATATTTTAATATAGTAGAAAAAATTTAGTAATAACAATGTATAATTTTTAAAATTATTATTATTAACTGTTTGCTATTCATCGTACTAGGGTAATCAAAATTTAGAAAATGTCACCCACGAAGAAGCTGTTGAAGCTTTAAAGAATGTGCAAGATAAAATTACTCTTTTTACTATGACACCTAAAGATCTTGAATGTCAATGTACTTCGTATTTGCCAAAATCTTCATCACTAAATGGTAAGCTTCTGCAAACTATATATGATTTTAAAATTTTTAATATAGTTTCATATGTTATCTTATTTTATTATAAAAGAACTTATAATATTTTTGAAATGTATGTTATTTGTGGTAGCTTACTTACACCTTTAGCGAATTGCTACAATTTTGCAGCTCTGAAGAAAAAGCACTCTTTCATAGAAAATATTATACAGATACTTTGATGTATTTGCGAAACTGTCGAACTAATTATAGAGTTTATAATAATGCAGAGCGAAATATAGCTCTTTGTTAATAAATTTGGATGAATGATTATTATAATGTTGATGGTATTTATGACAGCTGTAATAATAATATTTGGGATTATTAATTATGATTGCTAATTTCTTATTCATATATGCACTGTATTAAGTTAATAATATATGTTCTTCACGCTAATTGAACAATCTAGGGATGATTAGGGAACTTAAATCTTTTATCTAACCGTAGTTCGATGAGTTGAACGGAATTTCCAGACTCATTAAAGAAAAATTTTTGTTCGCAGTATTGTCAATTGCCATGTTCGTCTTTCGATGCTATTTGCGAGTTTTCATCAGCCACAGTTTTAATTTCAGTTTAATTTAATTTAATTCAGTTTAATTTTAATTTCAGTTTTAATCTGTCGATTAAAGCTAAACTATTGTAAATTAACCGATATAATAGCGTCTTATACGTGTAATAAATAAGGCCATGGGACTTCCCTAGTCATTTTGTAATAAATTACAAAAGAATCTGCATTTTTTGTGAGGCAAACAACAAATGCAAACATTAGCATATAATTAGATCACCTAGTATTTTACTGAATTAGTCTCCACCACAAGGAACAATTTAAACTTTGGTAGAGAAAACAGCGACTACTGGTGAAAATGGATACATATTCTGATATTCGAGTGATCCTCATCTAATCAATTAGATAAATTAAAAAGATATTCTTTTAATGATGAATGAAGTAATTGGTTGAAAAACTTGTTTTAATCCAATTGTTTTACAGCTGCTTTTACTTAAATACTGAAATCTAAAATTATTTTTTTCACTGTACTATCCTATAAACACTACTTATACATTCAAAAATGACTTGTTATTCAATAGTTATTGGGTTGAGTAAAATAAATAACTACCTTGTTAAAAAAGTTTAAAAATGATAAATTATACCTTATTATAATCGAAAATGATAAAATATTAGGTTAACTAATGCGTCATATACTTGTATTTAATATTTTTTTTCGTGTATAAATAAATATAAGCTCACACAAGTTTAAAGCTCAGATAAAAAGTCGCAATGTATTGAAACGAACAGAAACATTCGTCGACATCTATCGATACGCATTTTTAAAAATCAGAACATCCCAACTTTCTTTCAATCAATGACACTTTATTAAAAAAAAAATGATTAAAAGTACGTAAGAAATCACTTAAATCACTCAAAAATTTTTTAAATCAATATTTGGTCTTAATTTAAACACTATTAATGTTTTAAACGTATCAATATCTATGTTCGAAATATCAATTAAAATATTTTATAAATAATTATAAAGGATAGAACATACCTTTATTGAACCAATGAATCATTGAAATTAAATGCTTTTATCTATCATTTTTTTATTCTTCATAGAATTTAAAAAACAATAAAAAAAAATTTTGAAATAAAAGAGTAATTAAAGAAATACAATTAATTAATTAATTTTGAATAAGTAAACCTGACATTTAGAATATTAAAAGTAATTATCATCACTTTCAATTTTTACTTATATTAAATATCTCTTACTTTATACACTTATTGAATAATTGTATAATAAATAACTGATTTTATTGTTTTTTTATTTTCTTATAAAAATACTTTTACTAATAAATTCATGCAAATGTACGATAATTTATTTGTCAAACACAAAAGTCATATAAATAAATTGTATAAAGACTATGTTTAGTATTTTTTGTAAAATTTTTTCTACAAACTTATTATACAAAGATAAATGACAAAATAATAGCATATCAGTACACACAAGTTTTCTTCGGCATTACAAAAATTGCAAGTACCACAGAGTTTTCTTATTGAAATATTTGACTATCTAAATTGTAAGATAATATTTTATGAAATAATATTTAATGGAATTATCTTAGGGAAAGTTGTTATTAATAATCTTTAGCTATTTGTATAAGCGCAGGAGTCCATGTGTATTTTTTGACATGCAACGGTAGCTTGTAGCTAATTTTTCAAAGTAAAGTTTTAGAATATATTTGACTTAATGAGTCTTCATATTGCATTTTATTTGTATCATTAAATAATTGTTAATTTTATTATTGTTTGTCTAGAAGGTTAGATGTTATGATAATTTAATAAAGCGGATTACATAGTATAATTATATGTGTATTTATCTGTATAAAATTCAGTAAAAGTAATATTCAAAATCAATTTATTTTGTAATATTCTTTACAATTTTTTTTTTGTAATAAAATTTACCCTTTTACAATTTTCAAAATGTATAGCTTCCTATATGCATGATTTTTGTGAGTAATATTTAGGATAAATTATAATATGTTATAAATTTTGGATACATTCGGATACGAATTACGATCTTTAAAAAAAAATTTATTACTAAAATGATGAATTTTGATGCAACTCTAAGATGCAAACTTTAAACTCATAATTTTACATCAATTATTTATTTGAAAGAAAACTGAATATTTCTCGTATTACTATAATTGACCAAATAGTCACATAACTAATTTTATTAAATTATTCTATTGACAGACTAATAAGAAATATTACGTGAATAGTCGCGTATAATTTTTCGCTGTCAGAGTATTTTTATATAATTATATAATGAAGATAATTTATATACTAAAGACACACTTACGTATAATATAGTTCCATAAATCAATTGTTTACATTTTAAAAGTGATCGGCGCTAATAAACAAGTAAAAAAAGTTAATTCGAGTGTATTAAAAATTTCTAACATAATTACATATACGAACATTCAAGAATGTTGTTCTACAAATTGATCACATAAATTGATAAAACCAGACTGACGAATATTGTATTCACGAATATACAACCGACATGCGAAGTGTGCGGTATGGTACAACAATGCTCGACTACGGATATGCTGTAAGGCATGATAGAGCGCAAATATGTGTTGTTTAAAATACTCTGCTCGTTTTTAAATATCCTCTATTTAAAAAATATCTTACACAGGCTTAAGCAGCACAATATAATTTATTGTGCGTTACTACTAGTCAAATTTGACGCGATATTATTATGCCAAGCGAAATTTCTTGAAAATAGGTACTCACTATCTATGCTATCTATTGGTAAGCTTGGTTTTGTTTAAAATTAATGTTAAAATTTAAAATTGTTATATTGTTTTTTTAATTCTAATTTTTAATCTAATTCAACAATATTGTTGAAATTAGTTTAAAATTTAAAATAAAACATACTAAAATTAGCACCGCCCACTATGAGCGTGTGGTGACTATAAAATTGGAATAAATAAACTATAACAAATTCTAATATATTATATTTCAGGAACTCAATCAGTTTAGTAATTAAATTCAAATAAAAAAGTAATATAAATTAATATATTGTAATAATTATTATATATATATTAATTATATATATTATTATTATACATAGCGTATGGCTATAATGTGATTAATACATCATAGTATTGATAATATTACGTAGTGAGAGTTAAAAGAAATTGTAAAAATATTCAAAATTTTAATATAATAATTCAAATAAAATTAATTTACGTTGTAACAACAACAAAAATAAACAAAAAACTAAGAATAATACTTTAAAACGAAGAGCCCATATACTAATTATTTTAGATTTTTCATAGATCGATGAAAGCAATGCCAATAGAAAATGGCGGATTACATACCATAAATCCTTATATAGCAACATAAAATGATTTTGTGACATAATGTAAAAACGTGAAAATATAATCACAAACACAAATAATAAAAATTGTAAGGATACTAAGCCTCATACATATCCGTACACTGACAATATATGACAGATCGGCAAACACTTCGCAACTCTAACACGTGGTGAAAGAGAAGTTTGTAATAATATATAATATATACTGTAAGATTTAATACTTAATAAAGATTAAATATAATATTTCAATATTATACTAGGAGATATTTCTAAAATATAGTATGTTGCATAAAAATAAATTTGATAAAATAAAAACAAATGTAATAAAAGACAAAAAATGCAAAAAATGAAATTTTTTTAATTGCGATATGAGCTGTTTTCTTAAATTATGTGAATACGATTATAAACATACAGAAAATGACGAAGCCGCTAATAAATATAGAATCACGTGACACCAGCTACACCCAGTATATACCGTAGGCCAGCCGTTTATTCATCAGAATGATGCCTGAATTCTTCAATGTTGGAGCATTGAAAGTGTTACGTATAATGGAAAAATGATTCAGGTTACACTTTGCAAAACCCATAATGAGGAAATTAGATAAGAACAGTATAAATAGGGCATAAAATAAAGAAGTCTCTTGTGAATTCTAAAACAAATGATTTAATCCTATTGACTGAATGATTTAATCGTTGACCTTGCTCTGAAACTATATTCCTTGTAATTGTATCTCTCAAAATCGTACGGGAACAAGTATCGAATTCACGTATGTAGCAATATAAAAGGAAATTATTTTAGTTTAGAAGCCATAAATATTATGTAATATGTAATATTCTAAAACAGTGTGAAAAACAATTAAATAAAATAAATATATGATACTATGTAATTAAACTATACTAGCATTAAATGATATAGTTATTAATATTATTAAGAATAATTAAGAAAATATTGTGTACAAAATTCTACTCTATTCATCACGTGTATTACTCTAATCTACATATTACATAATATTTATTATATATATAATACTTATCAAATTATCAAGTTGTTATCTTCGATAATCTTGGCATGAAACTCAAGTTCTATTAATATTGATTATCACTTTCTTTAAAAATACTTACTTTTGTCTAAAGACAATAGCGAAAAATAATGCAAGAAATGTGAATTATTATTTTAATCGATCATTACTGTTAAAGCCAACTATCTTCCTATATCAATATGTTATATAATAAGTTTAAAAAAGATCTATTATTTAACTGCATGATAAAAATGTACAGATAAGCAAAAGCAGTTTCTACGAAGATTCTGAATATGCTTTTTCACATTTTTTCACAAGTCATCTGAAAAAATTATAATGACAAAATTATATAGAATTAGAATATATACATATATACTAAATGATAAGGAATTTAAAATTAAAAATTGAAATTAAAAAGTTCACAATTCTCAAACTTTGTATTAAACATAAATAAATTTATATTGAAGGTTAGTAAATATATTTTTAAAATGATATGTAATACATTTTTTTAAGTTACCGAAGAACGTATAATTAGTAAACTCACTTTCAAAATTTTGTTCAAAAACAAATTAAAAAGAAATTGATGCAAATTTTAATAATAAATACTTAATTCTAAACAAATAATTGAGTTAATGAATATACAGGCATTTAGAATATACACAAATTAAAATTCTAATTAAAATATTGTTAAGATATATTAAAATGAAAATAAATTTGAAAATTTTGTATGCATTTGTAAATAACAAGTTTAATATGTATAGATTCTACAGATATGTATAATTCAAATAATTTCAAGTATTCATCTGAATCGACTCTAAATTCAATACCTTCGACTGACAAGATTATATCTGATAAAATTTTCAATACTATAGATAAGTAAGTATGAAATTTTATATAAACTAACTAAAAATATTAAATTTTACAAGTTTTTCAATGATTTGAAATATTCTTAATATAAAAAGGATTTTATTTTAAAAAGTCACATGCTTCTCTGACATAAAAATAAATCTTATTTTCTCAATATTTTGTAAAATTTTAATTTTACCTATTTCATGTCTCTTGAAATGCCTAAAAATTCTTATATAACGTAAAAACTGGTTTCGTTACAGGAAGGTCTCATCATTATCAATAGCAGACTCTACACTGTTGGAAACAACTGTCTGTCTTGACTTGAATCAGAGATCAAATTCATGAAACGAGAATATGTTAATGATTTTGATTAATCGTAAACGATAAAACACTAAGATATTATTTATTCTTAAATCTTTTTTTAAATATTAAAAGATAGTGTATATGTCAGAGTCAGAATCAACATTAAAATGTGTTAATATACAGATCATGTTAACTATTTTATAAAACACTAATATGTGTGGAATATGTTCCGTTATATTATGAACATAATTTTAACAACGTTCATAAATATGAACGTTGCAGAATGCTTTGCAATAGACATAAACGAGATGTGATATAGATTATGTTGTAATGTCTGATGACTAACAAGGTCTCAAAGAGCTTTGCAATTTTTTTTAGTTTTTGATGTATGATACTATGATCGTTAATTATTATCAATTAGAGAAAGGGTTGCGAGTAGAAGTATTAGAAAACATCGAGGAAGGCCGTTAGATCTTGATAATTTGTAAGGAATTGAATGTTTATCTCGGTGTCTGTGCATGTTTCTTTAAATATTTTTACATACTAATTAAACCTCCGTTATTTCGTTCCAAAAATATGCTTTTGATCTATAAAGACCGAATATAAAGTAACATCTTGCTAATAAAAAAAACCTGTTAGGTTTAATACGAACTGATAAAAATTAATTCCTACTACTTTTTGTTGAGTGTACCTTACGCATAATTTTATAACATTCAATATAAGATTCTTAGCATATTGAATTTTATAATGATAGTAATTAAATAAGCTTTTTTCAGTAATTAGATGATAATGCAGTCAAAGTTTGAGTGTTTCATATCTGCAATTAGTAAAAATTTTCAAGTTACCCTCGTATTAGAAGTAAGCTTAAATTATAAAAGAAGTATATAAATAAATGTCAATAAAGTTCATTTCTCTACATTATTTAAATGTGAATTTTTTTGCTAAATTAAATAGAAAATCGTTTAGAAACAAAGAAATATTTATCAAGACAATAGAGTACTGAGACTCCTAGAGTAGCAAAATAATTTAGGGATCGATCTAATAAATTTTATCATAGTGTAAAAATATGCATGATTTTCAGAATGTTATAACAAATTATTTTAGAGAATTTATTATAGAGAACTCATCAGCATTTAAGCTAGTAAAGACTTGATACTGAGATGTATGTAACTAAAAAATGTCCGTTATCATAGAATTTCGCATAAATCTGACCTTGCAGATGAAAAAAATATATTCTACTCAATAAACCACAAATATTCCGCAAAAAGACGGGAGAGTTGTACCAGAGGTATAAAATGCAGAAATAAGATTATATGGTAATTTAAAGTTTAGAATGAATTTTCAATGTATTTGATTATAAATTTACTTTTCGATTAACAAAGAAATAAACTGACTGCTCTTGAAAACTCTAATCAAGAAAAGAACGTCTCATTTCGGGACTTTTTTGTTTTCCTTTCGAATCTGTCTGCTCTTAAAGACTTCATTTTCTTATTATTCCTCTTCCTTTTTACTATTCATGTCCATAAATTTCCTCACAAATTATACGAGTAACTTTTCACAGAGCCTTTATCTTACAATCCTCTGACATAATATGAAATACTATTTTATAATTCATATCTTATATACTAACTATAAAATTAATTATGGCATTTAAGAAGTTTTATTATTATCTTAATTATTTATTATGTAATATAAATCGTAAGCATTGTTTATTTTTCAACTTCAGCAGGCTTTTTCTTTAAAAAATTATTCATAAGTATATACAATCGCAATGTATATTTGTTTTAAAAAATAAAATGAACTGCTGTGCAAAGTAATTAATGTAATTAGTACTGGTAATTCTTAGTATAAATATGTATTTTAATCTCTCAAGTGTACGGTTTTGATAAGGTTTTTTCAAATTTATATTGTCATTATTTAGAGAGAATATTTAATCTTAAAATTCATTAAAATATACAAAAAATGTTAAATATACTTTGCAAAAAATAGAAATAATTGACTATAACAGAATTTTCTTCGAGTGCAACTATAAAAGTTCAACATATCTCTACGAGTTCACTTTTTTGTCAAAAGTTTTATTAAAAAATTATCGTCATTGAATTCTGGATCATTCCCTGCCCCACCAGATCTATTTTTAGTAAGTGTAGATCATCTGAAGCTGCAATAAATGTCTCAAAAAATGGACTAGAACAACGACTTACTACATTTTCCAAAATTATTATTTATAAAAGATTATTTTATAAAACATTTCATTATAGATTTTTTATAAAAAATCTATAAACGTTCATAGCTAGTTTAATTTTTAAAAAGTAACTGATGGTGTAACTTTTCTTACAAGAAGTAACCTACACCTCGGTTGCATATTTTGGTATCAGACATTCATAAAAATTACAAATATTGGTAAATAAAGAGTAATTTTAATTTAATTTAGCCTTATACTATTCAATTAAGATAAAGAAAATATACGCACAAAGAAGTAAGAAAATAAAGTTCTATAACTCATTTATAGTATGAGATAAGCGAAAACATTATTTGTGGGTAGAATAACAAATATTTTATAAATAAGTATATTAATAAGGACTATTAGATTGTATATCTAATAGTTATAGAAATATAGAAAAAATTATTTCGTAATTTTTACAAATAAATTCTTTGAAGCTAAAAGATTCAAGTACGAGTTTAAGTCTCTCTCTCTCTCTCTCTCTCTCTCTCTCTCTCTCTCTCTCTCTCTCTCTGAAATTCTTTTCTGACTTAATTAAAGAAATGGTAATAAACGAATATTTTAAAAATTTTATGTTTGTTGTATATGACATTAAGTAAGTTGATTCTAAGATTATATAAGAAATAATACAGCGATTACTCTATTACTATGCAATTTACACCGTTACCCTGTCACTTTGTAAGTATCGTATGAACACTTTATGAGTCTACATTTAAAAAATTGAACCTTACCTCAAATTTTGAGTATAAAAAACGTTATATTATGAATAGTTCAGTCTTTAACTTCATAATGTCATTTATTTATTTAAATAAAGCATTATTTTCAGGCATATCGAGGCTATTACACTTAATAAAGGACCTTACGGATTAGGTTTTAATATTATCGGAGGAGAAGATAGGGACGGTATATTTATTTCGTTTATATTAAAAGATGGATCAGCTTATATTAATGGTCATTTACGTAAAGGGGATAGAATTAAAAGTGTTAACGGAATTGACTTCTTAAATATTACACACGAAGAAGCTGCATGCATATTAAAGGTACGTAATTTGAGATATATTTAATTTTATACTTATAATAAAAAAGAAAGGTTTTATACTAGATTTTGGTGACTGTATATTAGAGTTAAAAATTAGTAATCAATAGATATTTAAATATAATATAATATACTCAAAATATACTTGAAACATATAAAAACTATATTTACATTCTTTGTTCATAGTATTAATGTAACTTATTGTATCAGTTAAGAATATAATTTTCTGAGTGTTAAATCGCATATATTTACTAATTTTTTTAATATGATATTTTTAATAATATTATATTTTTTAAGACGCCTATAATTATTTTTATTTTTTCCGTCTGTCGTTCCTCTTTTCAAATCGAACTCCAAATTTCAACCTCAAACTATTCTGTCCAAAACAGTATAAAATGCCGTAGAACAATAAGAAAGTTAAAACTGTCACTAGTGAATAGAAGTACAGGGATAAGGTGTTGAAAAGTTTATCTTAAAGATGAAGGAAAAATTAATTACTTCAAAAATATTTACAAAATAATAACGGTAAATAAAACGGAATATTCAAGAATTTAATGGATTCAGAAAAAGATAGAGGTTGCTATATTAATATGAAATGAACAACTTGTAAGCTATAGCTATTAACTTAAAGTAATAAAAAATAATGCATTAGGCACATATAAATATATAAAATCTTTCGATCTTTCGATGTTCAATGATGTTTCGTTATTCTTGACATCAGTGATTGATGTAGTTCAAGTTATTAGTGTTGCAGAAAAGGAAATAGACCGGACTCTCCTAAAAGCTTCTAATATCAGATAAATCTTACATAAATTAATCCAAGGTATAACATAAATCTACAAAGATTTATGTGACGAATAAATAAAAACGATCTTTGATTTTGAAAATTTAGTTTGAAATTTATTTTCTAAATTTTTACTACTAGTACATTTATTTACTCTTACATTATTGTCGAAATAAATATTTTAAAACTAATGAAAGCAACACAATAAATCTGAGTTTAATTATTAATTTTGGTTGGTAAACTATTTATTTCTCATTTAGATATATATGTGATTACTATACGATATCTATGTCTTTCTACTATACTTTAAATGAAATATATCTTTCTCGTAACATTATTAAAAGAACAGTGTCAAGATTTAAATAAGAAAAATAAATATTCGTAAATAAAATTCAGAAAATTCGGTAAGATCGTAATCGAAAGGCAATAGAAATCTTAATGAATATGTAAATCTTAGGGAACATAATTTGGATGTTTCTCAAATGTTGAATGCTCTTATTCTTCTAAGTGTACACAATACTTATCTATTTTACTTTCTATAACTTATTTTTATTATAGGTAAAAAGGAGATGTTTATACGTCAAAATAAGCCTACTATCAAATAAATACATATAAGATATCAACTTTGGAGTTTTTTTCTTTCAAACATACCTGTAATCAATTACGCATTTTATTAATTTAAAGCGTGTGTATGTTATCAGATTCCTAAAAATATTTGGATAATTTGCCACAATTAAAAAACAGAACTTTAGTTTCAATTTAAGGAACTCAATGATCAACCTAGAAATGATTTTCATGTCAAAATCATTATTCTATTTAAAATATTTATATGCATAATAAATATATTTCTTTTTCCATTTAATAATTTAAAAGTGTAAGAAAATGGTAGTAGATTGATATGGTAATTTGTTATACGCATTGTTCTGAATAAATAGGTGTAACACGTTATTATTACAGACCAACAGAAATGTATCACGTAAGTTCATTGTAAAAACATATTTTAATATTCAGATTTTTACATTCAATTTATTTAGTTTGTAGGTTAGTTTGTACTTCTTGTTAAAGTTGATTTTCAAATAACTTATTAATATCGTACTTACGTATAGTAAACGTTCTTTTATTCATCCATTTTCATATCTATTTAATCATGTCACATGTCTGTATGAATTTCTACTCTTGAATACTTAAGTCAAATACTTTTATATTTAATCATGAGTACATTTAAATTAAGTGATCTATTATCAGTGCTTGTTTTTACCAGTATATTGCTATTATTGTTAAATATTGTTTTGTATGCATTGTTGACACGTTGTTATCTCATCTATTATCTTCCAAATGAATAAAATGTAAACACATTTAGTTGTAAAATCTAACAACTTGATTTGTAAAAAATTTTTATTTTATTCATCTACAGTTTATAAAACTAGTTTATACATGTGTGTGTGTGTGTATATATATATATATATATATATTAAATTTTAGGGATGTGGAGAAGTAGTTACGCTTATTGTTGAACATAATGTAGGAGAATTCAATGGATTTGAAATGAAACTTAATCACTTAAAAGGATACGGAGGTCAGCAGACTTTGAATGAAGGTTCTTTAATTAAAACAACGCAGAAAAAATCTATGGTTGTGAGGTAAGTTTGACATGATAACTGCAGCCTAGTTTTATATATTTATTAAATATACAACTTTAAAACGAATTTGCTTAATCACAGAGTTTAAGTATTCGCTTTATATTGTTAAAAATCTATCTTAGTCTTCTAATACTAAAAGTCACCAAAAGTTTGTAATAAAAATCAAGAACAATGAAATACTATATAGCTATGAAAATCTTCAAAATTTCAAGGTATCTGTCAACCAGATACATCGATAGATAAACCATAAATCTAACTGTCGCTGTAAAATTATCATACACGCTAAAAGTGGACCAATCAAAGAATAAAATTTAAACAAAATTATAGCTACGGTCCTAAACTATCTTGAAATATCCTCATCTACGAACCTATACATGAGAAAAATACGCGTAATTATATATGAATATGAAGGAACATTAAACCTCGGTCAGATCTTTGTTTCGCACCCAATTAAGTTAAAGAATGAGGTTAGAAACATAAAAAAGGGCCAGACATTTCGTCTTGCCCGCAATTATGTTGAAAAATTATATTAGAAACATAAAAAACGTGGCCAGACCTTTGTCTCACCCGCATTAATGTTGAAGAATTAGATTAGAAACATAAAAACGCTGTCAGACATTTGTCTTGCCCGCAATTATATTGAAGAATTTACTTTGAAGATAACTGCTTAGATTAAAATGAGACAAGGCATAGTATAAAGAAGGATTTTAAGAAATGGAAAATGTGAATGGTTGAGATCAATCCCCCCCCAAAAAAACTACGTAATGAAATTTAAAAGATATTTATTTACTCACTTTCTTATGCAGATCAGTAGGTCAACTTCTAGGAACGAGATCTGAAGATGAACTTTTTTGCATGGAGAAATGCGTCCATTTATACAAAATTTAAAGCACAGGTTGTATAAGCAAAGAGGGGATTCTTATGGCTTTGTCTGAAATAGTCTATATAGCCTGTATACATTTTCTAATTTTATTAAATAATTTGTGTTGTTATTTGATTAATTACTCAACTGTCTATAAAATTCTATTTGCCGTTTATTTTTTCGTAGTTGTACAGTTTTTATTTTATAAATTTGTTGATATATAGCCTTTCTTAATAGTATTAGTTAAATAAATAACAATTCGTTGTTACATTTTAATTTTTTGCAGGTTTTGTAGTGGCTATTATTTAGTCATAATAATTATCGTTGTTTTATATGTTAGTATTGCTAATATTATTTTTATTATTTTCTTTATTTTTTAATATTACTATTAGTTTCATTTAATCATATCAAATTGTTATTTAATAATTTTCCTTATTGTTATAATTTTTTCTTTTTCTCTTTTTTGTTTATTTCTGTTTTTGTTATAATTTTATATAAATATAAGAAAAACAATCAGTGAAAATAATAATAATGATTGCAGCGTTTATTTTAGACTTATAATATGCTTGTATTTGTTTTACAATAATTAGATATATACAATTTTATCTTAGTGTATTATTGTTATTACTTAATAATAGATTTATTTTACAATTATGTTTTAGTATTTTATTATATGCATATATATATATATATAATTGCGCAGTTAGTTGATGGTATAACTGTTCAATGGTACAGGTGCGCAATAGAAGGTGTTATGTAGGCGTGTATGTAGGCCTCCGGCTGCTCAAAAATCAAGCGCAGTCATAAACATGTCAAAGTTATGACCTCTTACGCTGACATGCCAGGCCTAGGTGACAATTTTAGATTACTTAAAATTTTGCTTTATAGAGAGAAGAATGAATATTCCTTAAAGAGAAAGAAAATTTTCTATACGGAAAAACTTTTACTTTTCTCTCTTATTTTCGATAGTTTCAATGCGACGGAGTCGTATCACAAGTATCCATTGTGATACGACTCCGTATCACAATGGATATAATATAGTAGACATAAATATATTTGTCTAAGAATGGACATCTTTGTTCGTCCTCGCCATGGCCTTCGATTATCTTTGTTGTCCGTTTTTCACAAAGTAGAATTACGAAATAAAAGTTGCTCGAATAATCTTTTACATTTCATACGCGATTTTTTGTTATTTAGAGTAAACTCTGGAAACTGCAATACTTTTCGAAAGTCTATAATTCGCGTTTGCGCACACGGATCATTTCGAGGCCTAGAATTGTGGAACATTATATTCAGCACCTAGATTATCTTAAAAGTAATATGTATATTAATATATGAATATTAATATTAATATTATGCGGATGATATATTAATTCTCGTCAGACAGCAGGTTGTAACTGAAATCCTGTAAATTACTGATTGTAGGATAGATTGTAAAACGTTTTACCGATATTAAGCTGTTTCTCTCATAAGGTAATTTCAAAATAAACCTATTGAAAGGCTCCTTCTCTACGTATCTAATCATTAAGCTTTATGAAAGAGTACCAAAGTTTTCGGTATTTCGGCATCATATTCGGCAAGTGACTGTTCAGTATTTCGGCATCACATTCGGCAAACAACTTTTAATCCGAAAACATCTAAAGACAATTGGTGTTAAATTTATGATTGTCTTCAATTTTTTCCAAGGTTGTCAGTGTGAATTGAAATGTTAGTTTTAAGACCATAGGGATACTAATTGGATAATATTCGTAGCAGTTTACTCAATAATACACAGAAGTTTTCTCTACTTTTTACCACTAAAACTTATCGAAAGATCTCTCTAGATGTATCTCAAATTGTTGTTGAGGTCCTTTAACTAAATTTCATACTAAAAAAGAAATGGCTTAAGTACATGATGTTCAAAAATTCATCTGTGTGTATGGACGATTAAAGTAACACTTCGATTTGCGACATCGGGAGGCAGAAGAACAGTTGCTGCTTAGCTGGGATTTCTCTCTTTACTGTAAACTAACACGCAAATATCTATTGGATGCTGCTAATTGAAATCACTGCCATCGATGGTAGTGCAGATGGTGATCATTATAATCTCATAAGGATGCTGATACACGTATCAAATGCCAATATTAAGAATAATTCTCATTTGAATTGCATAATTAATATAGCAAATAAAATATTAACACATTTAATTTCTGAAAACTCCTTGTAAGTAAAAAAAAATCAAGTATTAGACATTTAGAAGTTAAAATACAAATAAACTAATGAAAGTAGAACGTATAGTAGAAAATGTCTTATTCAGTATAAATAGTAATTGTTATAAATTTCGTTTTTCTTATATATCAAAATAAAAGATATCTAATTAAATAAACTAATTTATAAATCACTTCCATGAATGGGCTTTAAAATTTTTAATGTTTTTTTCTCTTCTGTTTTAATTCTTTCATGAATAAAATGTTCTTTGGATCGATTAACTTCCATCAACGGTTTTTCAACCATATATCCAATCAAGATTAGATCTAGGTGTTATAATTGCTTTTGCATATGACGATATCAAGCCACGGTCAGAATCATCTTAAAAATTCATTTCTATATCAAAGTGCAAGCCAAAGTTATAGGTAGATAATTTTAATTTTTTTTGTAATTGAGTATACTAGGCTGTTTATGTAGCTTTGTTGTCATCTTTATTCATCATTACATTTTCTTTTACAAACTTTTAGTTTCAAACTATAATTTATTCATTTCATTTTTGGAATGTGTAACATATATACACGAAACCATTTCGCAGTAAAGTAGCACGTATACATATAAAGCTTTAATGTTTCATGTATAATTTAAGTTTAATTATAATTTTTGCTCCACTAAACTGACAATAATTCAATTCTAATAATATCGTTAACATTATATATACATATGTATATATGTACGAATATTTTGCTTATTATTCAAAAAGTTATTTCTGTAAACAATTTATTATCCTGTATTTTCAAAAGTATATAAAAGTAAGACTTTAATTATTAGGAATATTTAAATTTTTTGTAAATTGCATATTTGTATATATTTGTTAAATAAATATGTCATAAAATTTTTTAGGGCTCTCTTCGACTACGATCCAAATAAAGATGATGATTTACCCAGTCATGGACTTGTGTTTCATTTTGGAGATATTCTCCACGTTACCAATGCCAGTGATGATGAGTGGTGGTTGGCTACAAAACTTTTTTCTGAACATAATGAAGATTTCGGTATCATTCCAGCTCGTAAGCGTTGGGAAAGAAAACAACGAGCTAGAGATCGATCAGTTAAATTTGAAGGGCATATGTCTATACTTCTTGAGAAAGTAATGTAAACAAAGTTGTTTCATAATTATTAAAATTCTCTTTAATATAGCTCATAGTTAGATAAAAATACTTTACTTCCAAAGGCTTAAAAACATTAATACAAAAGAAAAATAAGTTAAATAGAATGTAAATAATTTTTAAATGTTTTATTATATTTAACGAAATTTAAAATGTTATAAAATATAATATATAATAAAGGCATCTCACGTCTTATATATTTTCTGGTTTTAGGTTGTAGTATTATATGACATGTACATGGTTTAATTTATTTATTTGTGTAATTGTGTAGGAGATCTATAGAATACCATTCAATTTTATGAATCAGTTGGTATAGGATAAGAATTTTATCTCTTATAGATAATTGCAACTATTTTCTAAGATATTTTATATTTATATATTCCAGAGAAAGATAAAATTTATATAAAGATAAACTTAATATGAAGGATATTTGAGTACTATACCTGTGTCAATTTCATTATATTATACGTAAGTCTGATCAAAATTTTATTATAATCTACGCAAACCAATATACAGATGGCTTCTAAATTAAATTAAAAAACTGGAGAGATTGGATAGATTTGTGAAATTCAGCGACGTAAAATGTTTAAATCTCACTAATGAGGCTTTCGAATCCATATCATTAACAAAAAATTGAATAATTGCAAGACTAAATTTATTTTCAATCGAGTTTTTACAAGACAATAATTAGGAGTAATACAATTCTTTTGCTGAGTATATTTCTGATTATACTGAAAATAACAAATAAGGTTCTAAAAAAACTATATAAATACCTCTATTAATATTCATGTAGAGGCAGTACATCTTTCCCTTTAATAATGCAAGATGTCAAATTACATTTCAAACGTGACTTCACAGTTACAGAAGACCTTTTTATATTGTGGTAAACGTTTTCGGACGGGAGATTTACGGTTCTATACTGTGGGTAAGCTTAACAGATAATATTCCACACTTGCTTCGTCAGCGTAAAATACATGTCGAAACACATGTCTTAACGTATTCACGGAAGTTGTATTTTTTATGTTAACAGAATAATTTGATCGAGTTCAAGATATGAAAAAATTCGCCACTCGCTTGATGCATTTAATCTAATATGTAGCCAGAGAAATATAAGCATGAATTAATAACCTTTGCTTATTTTGTAGCACGCTCATAATATCTACACAACCAGCTATCGTGACCACCATGTGAATGCTGGTCCATAAAGCCTTTGCGTATCGCTTGTCTGTAGATCTTTTAACGTATTTCGAAACGCTGAGGCTATATGTAGTTATTAGTGCAATTATAATATTTAAGTGAATACTCTCCATTTGCTTAATAGAAGTAGTACATAAAAATATGTCCTTTGAGATTCTTGTGAAAGCAGCGGTATTCAGGAAAAAAAAATAATTTTTTGAGATACAAACCAATAAAAAAATTCGCAGCTATTTTAGTTCGTCATTGAATAATAATTTATTACTATGAATAAATTAATTAAAATTATTTAGAAAAATAATATCGGTGTTCCAACAACAGATCTGCGGCTAAACAACACGCACACGTTTAATCTCTAAAAATACAATTTATAATTTTTAAATAAATAAATAAATGTCCAATATCTATTTATCGAATATTCCACAGTATTTAGTTAAGGTGCAGATTTTCTGTCACCTTACAGTCTTTTTTGAACATGACTTTGAAGTATTGTTATAATTATAATCAAAGAAGTTAATTTGGTTACTCAAATATCGAACTTGTCCCATCGTAGAAATTCTTTTAATAAATAGAACAGAAAATTAAGTATGAAAGGTAAGCGAGATATGCGAATAATAATAAATGAAAAACATTAGGTAAATGAAAATTATGTACTAGTTATTGAATAGAAATTTATTGTAATTCAAAATTTTGGAATACTCGCATTTACTGTAATAACAAAAAATATCTTTACTTGAAGCTAATAAGATATTACAATATGTAAAATTGCTTTATTAATACAATCTTCTAATTTAAAATTCTAATTTAGTTCCACATAAATTACATATTATATAATTAAAATAATTGTCAAAAAACATCAATTATTTTTACTAATTAAAATATTTCCGTTTTCTTTTCAAAATATAACTTATATAATCTAATAAAAAATGATTCTTTATTTGTAACAAGTTATGTATTGTCAAAATTAAATTGTCAAAATCAATTTTTATTTCAGCAGTCAATTTTAGATAAAAGAAAGAAAAATTATTCGTTTAGTCGAAAATTTCCATTTATGAAAAATAAGGATGAAAAATTAGATGAAATTTCTCAAAAAGAACGTAAGTATTTATCAATTACAAGTCTTTTTAGTAAATAAAATTTTTTAAATGTTTATTAATATTTTAAATAATTACATTACTCATTACACTTTCATACATACGTCTTGTTGTTTAAAGTATTGTAATAATACTATTGTAGCCTGTTATATATAAATTTGTATGCCTGTCTTTATATGCAGAATTTATATCTTGATTTATATAAAGTAACTAAGACCATTTGATTGTTTGTAGCTTAATTAGCTTTATACGCAGATTTTAATATTATTAAATATTACATTTAATACAGAAAAAAACAATTAAAAATCATTAAGAATTTTTATTTGAACTATTAATTAAAAAAATTCATTAATTCAAACTTTGAGACATATTTATCTATACATTTTTACAGGAATTCATAAAGTAATTTATTTAGTTAAATAAAGAAATTATTTAATTATTTTTTAAAAAGTATGTAATATCATTGTATGCAAAATGATTAATTTATCTACTCTGAACTGTCACGTAGCTTTCATAAGAAGCTGCAAGCAGCTTTACAAGTTATGTATACATCTTTACTCAAGCATGCAGATGTTAATGATATGGAAAATCGATTTTTTAATTCATGTTTCGTTCATAATCGTTGTGTCAAAAAATAATAAATCTTCGAGAGTAGTATATAATATCTCAGCTCATATTTCGAGAAAGAAAATAAATTAATATACTTAGTTGTTGATAAATTGATTAATGTGGTGTCGCTGATAATTGCATACAACAAAAATGGTTCTTGTGCTATTTTTGAGGACAAAGAAACAGGCATCATCTAACTGACTTACCATTTTTGTTAATTATCGAAATATCAAACTTGTAAGATAGTAATAAATAAAATAAGCAGCAACTAAAACAACAAAGGAAAGAAATAATGAAACATAAAAAAGTATTACAAATGAAAAATAACAAAAGGAAAAAATACAAGTTTAGAATAAGATGATGTATAGCATTTAATAATTATCTGAATAACGTATGAAAAACTTATACGATATTTGTCATAAGTTCTGCTGTTTTTACTTAGGATGATAATGCACTCATTCTCTATAAAAAAATCATAAAATGATTTTTAGAATTAGAAATGATAAAATAACTCAGTTATATTCATCATATATATGTAATGATACATGATACATAGAAACACGTGCATATGCAGAGTTCAAAGATTTAGATGAACTAAAATGATTTATGTACACTTATGAATCATGCATCTAACAAACAACAAAGATATCCTGTTTTAAGCTGTTGAAAACCCATCGTCGCTCTCAAACTCATTAACTCTTTTCAGTAGTTAACAATTCTGTTTTAAGATTAAATGAAGAAAAAGAGCGATTGTTTCGATGCATGCAATATCTATCTCTAAGAGAACAAGAAGGAGTTAAAGAAAGCCTCTGAATTGTGGCACTTTTCGGTAACGAAAAATGACTGATATATTTAATTGTTAGAATAATTTCTAATAATAATAATTACAAGTTTATAAAACTAATAAATAAGGGAAATTCATATACCTATTTATGTCAACTAATTTGAAAGAATGACACCTTAAATTTTTCCTTTTGGAAAGAAATGAAAAGGTTAAAGTTAAATTTGGTAAACAAATGGAAATTATGATAGGAAATACTGTATCAAAAGTATATAAAATTATAGACTTAAATATAATAACTATTAAAATAACAATAAAATAATATATTATTAATCATTGAAATCACGAAATTATCAAAAGTGATATTAAAAATAATAATGAAAAAGCTGCAAATAATTAATCAAAGCAAGTCGCGAAAAATAGCAATTACAATAAAAGTCGAAACCGCGAATGTGAAAAAGAAAGAAATAATAATGTAAGGCAATATAAGTGAAAGAATTTATAATGAAGATATACAGAGATCATTAAATGAACTTAGTGAATGATACTTTTATACTGATAAAGTTTCATACAATTAGGTTGAAGTTTTTTTTATGATGTAAAATGATAGTAGTGATGATCGAAAACAAATATACAAATTTTACGAAACACTTCATTGCTGCAAAAAGTTGTTTTAATAACAGTAAAAAAAATGTTAATTAAAAAACCGCTGAAAATTATTCTAGGAATAGATAAGTATTATACAAAATAAAAGATAAACTAGATAACTTATACTAATCTAAATCACTAAAAAATAATAATAGTGCATAAAATCAAATTGCGAGAATACTTGTTAGCATAAAACAATACTGTTAGCTAAATGTTGAAATATAATCAAGGATCTATTGTGGGTTGAAAAGAAGAAATCAGATGATTGCGAAGAAAAGTAAAATTGGCTACTCGTAAATACTTTTACTCCCTTGCGCATAATCACTGCAGTGCTCGCTATTGTGACCTTCTAGGCATGTGCAACTGAGTTACGCGTAGGAATAAAAAGGGCCTCATGGCTAAGTTCAGAATTTTTTTGCGGGACAACTCACCTACAGCAGTCTGCAACAACTTGTTCGGCTTCGTGACTGTCAAACCTTGTCACCGCTCTCGCTTGTTAAACAGCTTTGCTATCTCGACTCCCAGAATACGTTATTGAACGTGTCGCCATCCCTCCCTTTTTCCTGCACATTATTTGATTCAGTCTCACTACGTATTTACTCTTAGAGATACAGTCATCTTATTGTTATTCACATCGATGAAATTTTAAGCATTTAGGTAAACTTCAAAAGGCGCTTCCTAAACTCGTACCTAGTTTCAAAAAAATTAAAAAATGATTTCGAAAAAAGAGCGACCAACTATTATTTCAAAAAATTTTTAAATACTTCTCAAGTCATAAAATTAGAAATTGTAAGAAAAAACATTTTCTTAGTGTCACTATGATTTTTCCATTAAAGTAATTAAAAAATTTTTTAATTAATTTTCTTAAAATAGAAATAATTTTTGCTCTTCAAACTATTTATTATATATCGTTAAAATTACTACTTTTATTTCAGAGTCATATATGTTATGTTATACACAAGATGATGCAAAAATAAAAGGTATGTAATAAAATTTTTATTTTTTAATACGGTAAGAAAAAAATTAATCAATTTACAAGAGTATTATTAAATAATAAAATATACTTTACACGTCCGAATGAAAACAACATTATGTATAAGCAATGTTATAAATAGAAATTTATGTGCATGTAAATTTATCGTTTTGCTCCTTTGGAAAAACTATAAAATCTTGGTATTAGAGATTCATAATAATTTATTTTTCTCTTATTAAATTTTCAATCCATACTATTCTTTGTTTCAGAAATTATAATAATATATATGAAATGATTTGAGTAAATTTATCTGTATATATTTATATCAAGTTACATACATAATATTAATATGTAAAAATATAATTACATTATTAACAAAATATTATTCCAACTAAGTGCTTATTAAAAAGATAAAAAAATTCAATAACCGATATAATAACTGATAAGTAGCACCTTGACAATTAATCTATTGCTAGGAAGTACCTTCCGAAAGCTAATTAAGACATAAATAAAGTGAGGGCAGTTATTCATCCAGGTGAATGCACCCTCCACGATCCACCCAGAATGGGGATATCATAAGAAGATTTAAAAAAAGAGATTTAGAATAAGATAAATAATCAATCGATCGATAAAGACGATCAACAATTAACACAGAGAAAGAAGCAGACAGCGAGCCTCAACTATGAAGAGCAAGATATTGAAGAACGACTAACAATTAATAAGTAGAATTATAGCCTTATTATTTTTCTCTCTCACATTTTAATAAACCGAAAAATTATTTCAATTTTAAAAAAGCGTTCAACTGTTCAATTCAATCTCTGCATATGATCCGAGGCGATCCTGTCTCTAAAATTGGCGCGGTAGATTAACTCGGTATGAATATACGTAACAAAGTTTTAGGTACATCAACCATCCTATCGTGCAAGAGTTCGAAAAGTATTTTTAAAAATGCACTTGTTCTCGAATTTGGGCTTAAGCCGTCTTAACGTGCCGAAAATTGGTGATAATAACAATAAAAAATAAACTACAATAAGTCTCAAATTAGAAAAATTATCTTAATTATTCGCGAAGTAAAAAATTAAGCAGTCTATAGCACGAGAGGTATGATGTTTTAATGCATAAATCGCTAATTATCTGTAAACGAATTTAATTTTACGATTTATATAGTAAATAAATACATCAAAAAATTATAAAAGAATTTGCTGAATTCGCCTCATTAAATGTTGGAATAAGGATATGGGTATCTATAAAAATACGAAACTGCAAAAAATAAAAATATTATCTGATAATAATTTATAAAGTGTGAATCGATCTCATAAAAATATAAAATGGTTAAATAAAAGTTGCAGATACAAGACGTAGAGTATTCATCGTGGTTTGGAAAGTAAAAATTTCATTTTGAAAAGCAGAATTCTACACGGACACAAGAGAGGGAATATCAATAATAAAAATGAGTAAAATTAAACATTGTTATAAGGTTAGACAACTAATCAATGTAAAAACAACAAACAATACGTACCATCAAGGAAAAAATCATTAGATGGCGAAACAGAAAATAGATAATGTAAACAAAGTATTTGAAAAAAATCAAAATTTTAAGAAAAGGAAAATTTAATAAAAAAAAAGAATCATGTAAATTTAAACGACATCAACGAGAAGAAAAAATATATAAATGATATCAGAAAAAGGGTATGGAACCCAAGCATTTTAAAATACAAACTCTAAATGACTACATTTTTTAAGTTAAATATCGACTATAATAGTGTAATATCATATGTTCTCTTTCTTGTTCTTTTTTTCGCTCATCCAATGCTATCTCTTAGCTGTCTTCCTTCGTCGGAAGGCTTATTGCCTCAGTACTTCCTTCTTTCCTCCAGCGGCGGCTCGTCCCTTAATGCCCGCTGTCTGTTCTGGCCCGGATGGCTCGATGTCGGACCAGGTTCGTATTGGGAGGAGGAAGCTTGGAGAGATGGGAAGAAATAAAGACGCGAGAATCATGGTCGATTTTTCTTTTCTTTATTCTGGGTTCTTAATGACAATTGTAGATTATTACATAGATTACGTAGATTTATGAGCGGGCGCTTGGTGGTACCCCGCCTTTACATTTAATTTGTTTTCCGGTGTACGTCAGATTTTGACGGCATATGTTCTTTGGACGGGTCCTTTCTTTTACGAGTAATTTCGTGCGTAACAATTTGTATATGGCAGCAGAAATCTACGACGTATCTCTTAGTGGCGGACTTTCATTAGTGCACGACACCTCTTTTAATTTTTTTTCTAGTCTAATGGGTAACTTCGAAGGTCGGGCAATCCAAAGATCGCACCCGCCAACAACAGACTACCTTTTTTTAACCCTAACGCGAGTAGTCCAAAGGTCGGGCAGTCCCAGGACCGCACCCGCTAACAACGGACTACTTTTTTAATCCTAAATTTAGAATTTTTAAGCAATCTCGTGGTCAAGCCGTACAAGGACCGCACCTGCCGACAACGAGATACTTTGCTAATTTTGGCAAGCCTTGGAGACTTGTCGCATGGGTCAGAAGCTCCTAGACTCGAGAAGTCAGCTTAGAAGTTTGCCTGGTGTGACAATACGACGCCGCATCCCAAACGGTGCGAATGCTTGGTTGGCTTATCTTATCTACTATAGATGCTTCTTCTATAGTTTTTCTCGCGCTATCTAGTAGAGAGACACTTCCATACTTACAATCGTAGAGCGGCGGGGGTGATACTTTGGGCCAGCCGGGCCTCAGCTGTGACGCTCGGCCGAAATTCCCCCACTCTCCGCTCATACTTTTTCTCACTCACGCTCGACGCTTTTCATCGCGCACACACATTCAGTCTTGGGCTAACGTGCTCCCGGAACAAACGTTCTAATGCGTCTGTTACGCCATCGAGGCGTAAAGAACTGTTTTTTACCTCACGACAACCACTTCCGAGTTTTCGCGACGGCCGTTCCCGTCGCAATAACATAAATCATTAATAAGCCTTCTAATAACCATTTGATACATTTCTTTTTACGGTTAAAATATATATAATATACAAACAAAATTAAGAATTAATAAAAACAAAAATATATATAACAATTAAGGTATTAAAAAGAATAAAAGACAAAGAACACAAGAATAAATGTCTCTTAGAAATAATACGTTAATAATAATAATAATACGCACGAAAGCGATCAGTGTATGTATGTATCACACTATACACATTTATTATCAGATGCACGTACGCATTCAAGCAAAACAACTCAATTTAGAATTACATTAGAATAGCTTAGAGATTCAAGGAAATAACTTATGAGAAAAATACACGTACGATTTATACAGAAAAGTTACGAATAAATTTAGATTATCACTGTTAAATTAAGTAATTATTTAAACAATTATGAGAATAATTAATAGACAAAATTTTTAATTTTAATACATAAGGTCGATAAAATAAAATACTAAAACGGCACCTTGCATATATAATTATTTAAAATACATTATTCAATTTTTAAAAAGAAGTTTTTAACACGAGTTTCTCTATCATTCCTAGCCTTCAGCTCTAGCCTTCCGTTACAACAAAAGTATTAGAAGAATCGAGAAGGAAATTAATGGTACAATCATTTAATTATAATAATATACTAAATTATTATTCAAAATATGTACAATATATATTCAATATATACAATAAAAATAAATTTATAAATACAAGCAATATATATGTAACACAAGCATATGTAATCAAAACATATGATAAAGTTCCAAGTCTCTAACATCTTTAAAAATGTATAACACATTTTCAACCCTCTTTTAAATGATTTAAGAGAGCCAAAAAAGAAATAATTATATAGCTTATTGTTATACAATGCATTTGTTTTAGTTACCTAGAAGAACAAGTTATAAATAGTACATCGCTGCTATTGCACGATATACTTAATTTCGTAGATGTTTCGTAGATGGGTCACATTATCTGGTCACATTGCAAAACAGCAATGCTGGGTTTTAGATACATCAGAAAATTATTGAACTGAATTGTATATTTTTATAAAAACTCTGATGTGAAATTGTTAATCATTATGCAATAAATAATATTTTCTGTTAATAATCTGAAGAAATTATTCCAATTAGAGAAACAATTTTAAAAAATAATCATAAACGTCGAATATATTATATTAATATTTATATGACGTCAATTTTAGATAATGAATAAAAGAAAGGAATTTACACTGTGTCATAAGACATAACATTGTGTTAAAAACGTAATTTTGAATATAATAAAATCAACAAAGTGACTACTAAATAATTTAAATATATGAAAATATCTTAAGATAAAATTACATTATTTCTTGAATAATATTTATTAGTTATCTACCCGTTTTTTAAAAATATCGAATAATTGCAAACTATTCAATTATTTTAATTATCATAATTAGTATTATTCAATTACTTTAATGAATAGATGTTTAAGTATCTAGTCATAGTTATAATAAAATATTTTTTTAAGTAACATTTCTTTGTTATCGTTTATAAAAATATTTTTATTAAATAAAAAAAATTAATGACTAGTTCAAAAATATAAATATATACATATATGTAAGTATAGGTACATATTTATATGTGCAATAAATATATATACAGATATTAACATATATATATGTATGTATGTATGAATATATGAATAAGATATTTTTTATGAAGTATCAAATATAAATTCACTAATTTTTTTAGACAATGGAAGCAAAGAAATATTATATCGTGTAGAATTACCATTTATGGAAGAACTAACGTTAGTTTATTTAGAAAAAGACGTCGATGAGGAAGATAATCAACAGCTATGTAAGTAATTACAATATTTCATATAACATATATTGTAACACAATATATATCCTTACTAAAGTCATTTTATAGAAATACCAATATTCATACCGAGAACTCTTTTTATAGGAATCATTATTTATAGTATTAAATATTCTCATATTATCTTAAAATTCCCTTTAAAAGTAAATTTTTGTGACTTCCCACCTTTATGGTAAAATATTTTAAACTGCCAAATATATTCTCAGAGACAAGTTTCTTTACCATGTCTAAATCAAGCACTCGTTTAGATGGTAATAATCCGAATCGAAATATAATATTGTATATTTTGTTAGAAGTATATTATTTTTGAATTATAAAGATGTTTTGACTATCAATACGTCTTTAAATTTAACATTCTTTATAATTTTTTTTACATATTTTAGGTTGTGAAGAGAATATTTTATCTTATGAAAAAGTAAAAGAAATAAAAATTAATTATGTAAGACCAGTCATTATTCTCGGCTCAATGAAAGATAGAATAAATGATGACTTAATAACTAAATTCCCTGAGAAATTTGAAAGTTGTATTCCACGTAAGTTATTATTTTATGTATTATTATGTTATTCCTACTTATTATGACAGTTATTTAATGAGATTTTATTAATTATAGTTTTTCCTATATAGTAATAAATATTCTTAATTTTTTTATGAGGTAACTGTTTTATTTATTGTTTTTTTCAATTTCAATTTCTTAAATTTGATATATTAGTATTTTCTTAAGTATGAAGCGTAATTGATGTTTCAAATTACAATAATCAATTTTAATAATAATAGAAATTAATAAAACATTAAGCAGTTCTACTAAACTGTTTTTGCGTCTGTACCTTTTTAGTTTGCACCTAAGAGTATTTATAAGAAGTGTCTAGCTTTTCTACCAAACTCGAGAAAGTAGTCTAAATAGTTCTTACATAGATAATCGTAAAGAACGAAAAGGATAATTTTTCATAAATTTGTAATAGCCAATGTCAGTTTATAACTGTAACAATATTTCTCAATAAATGGAACAAATTAAAATCAGAGGATAATTGCGAATATAAAAAAATCGACTGTTAGTATAAAATGTTAAATTAAATGTGCGACGGAAAAGTCCATCGAACTTACAAGTGAATGTATGTGTGTGACGCGTACGCGGCATAGCGTCGACCGCAAGTGTACAGTACGTGAGTGAGAGAGCACGATTATGTCTCGTAGTCGAAGGACGCTGCATAGTGTGTGTGCGAGAGAGCGCAAGTATGTTCCGTAGTTGAGGACGGTGCGTAGTGTGTGTACGAGAGAGCGCAAGTATGTCCCATAGTTGAGGACACTGCGTAGTGTGTGTGCGAGAGAGTACAAGTATGTCCCATAGTTGAGGACGCTGCGTAGTGTGTGCGCGAGAGAATACGAGATAAAAGAGCACGAGTATGTCTCGTAGTAGGAGGACACTGCGTAGTGAGTGTGCAAGAAATAATGTGAAGTAAGTGAGAGAGAATGGAGCTATGAAGGGGAGCCGTGGCTGTGCGTTAAGCCTTGGCTATGCGTTAGACATTAGCCGGCGCAATGCTAGACTCTACGCGACAGCCACCGCTGTTTTCCTGCCACCATCCTTCGCCCACGGATTCTGAGAGCAAAGGCTAAGCGGAGTCACCTCTCCACGAGACCCTGCAAATACAAAAGCATACTTCATTTGTTAGACGGCGTATGAAAAGCGAATGAAGGAAAGCCTTTAATTCATAAAAGAGGTAAACTTGCGTGGAAAGAAAGAGTTGGTTGGGAGTTAAAATATCTCCCTTAGTCGTGCCTTTGAAACTTGACCCCTGATGCAGCCTTTTAGTACGCAGCCCCTGGTGTAGTCTTTCGATGCACCAGGAACTTCAGAATGTATACGTCCGACGCATCCAAAAGATAAAGCTACGTGGCTCGATTCTCCTCGCCGTGACTCAAACGTAGAGTCGTTTACCGCCAATATAACTTTTTATATATTATATATTTGTAATAAATCGCCGATATAACTATATATTTATAGTAAATCCCCGCTATAACTCTCGCGACATAGTAAATGAAGTAAATTAGTTATTCTATTTTAAAAACGCCGTCTTTATTTGCCCTGTCTCTTCATGCCTCTTTCCGATACAAACCCGGTCTGACGTTGAGCCATGCGGGCCGGAACACCTAGGAAGTACCAGAGACTAAGCCACCGCCGCAAAAGATTCATGACAATGACGAAGAAAAGAAGATTTAAATCGTTGCAAATGCATAAAATGTTAAAATATTTAGTATAAAGTACTTATATATATGGTACTTACTTACAAATGCCATATTAGTATTGCATTTATCTTCTTAGTAACTTTTAACATGAAAAGGATTAAAGATATTACTACAGAAGAACATGAGTCTAGTGTTGCAGACACTAACCAGAAATTTTTTCTCTAAAAATGAAAATATTTAGTGCTAAAATTTTTTTAACCGCATTTTGTAAATTTTCGTCATTTAACTCTGAAATAATGCCTATTAGATTTACTTAGAATATAACAAAAACGCACACGAGTATTTTTAGAAAGTAGAGTTTATATTTTGAATTTAATATGTGTTACATTTTCGCTAATCAATTCAGTCGATTTCGCCTCCCGGAGTAAGGTGAATAATCACTTTCTCCGTGGGAGAAGTTTCACCCGCTTTGCTGAGTGGCGCTTTCGCCATCGGGCAAGACTCAATTGTCTGACGCTTAACGCGGTTAGGCATTGAACTGTCAGTGGGGATCATTGTTGCCAGCGTTGTAGGTGAGACCTGGAGACGTTGCCTCCTGTACTGCAACATACTTTGTCGCGATTACCAAGCGACACGACGCTGTTGTTCGCCGCCTTGTAGAAGATCATCACGCTCCAGGCGATCTGACGATGAACCAGACTGTCTGAGGAGTCGAGAGGGTAAATGCCTCGCTTCGCCCCAACATCGTTGTTCGTAAAAATGCGGGGAAACGTATTGTAATCATCGACGTGTCCGTTCCATTCAAAAACTGCCGAACGACATTCGATGAAGCAAATGAGGAGAAGTTGAGAAAATACCACTCGTTGGCTGAGAATATGAAATACGACTCCTGGGTGGCTGGGACCTATACAACGAAGCTGTTATGGGTCTTCTCAATGTCAATCATCGATACGCGACGATGATGAGAAGATCCATGGTTACCGACACCATCCATTGTGATCGCATAACATCTACGTGGAGCATGTCTCGGAGGTGCGATAGTATTAGGTGAGCGAATGAAATGGGGTAGGTCAATTAATTATTAGGATACTTGCATAGGGTAGGGTAATTATATTAATAAAATGAAATGAGCTAATAATTATATTAAATTAAACTATACTAAGAAAAAAAAGAGAAATGCTAATTTATTAAATTTTTGTTATATGCCCATCTACTCCCTGATACGGTCACGCCTTATCCGCAGGGTACGTACCAAATAATTATCATATAAAATCAACTGATAATTTTTATATTTATTACTATTTATTATGTATTTATTGATCTATTTATTGTTACTTTTAGCCTGTTTTTTCTATGGTTTCTTTACTTATAAAGGCTAAATAATTGTATATGCGATTTGTAAATAATGAACAGATTCTGTGAATTATTGACTGTAATAACGATAATAACTATAAGACTGGTATATCTGTAACTTTAGCTAACCTCACTTATTATATATACTGTGTAAATACAATGAATTATAATTAAAATAAAGTGTTAGACTATGAATTATGTGAAAACACACTGAACAAGATACAAGTGATAATAAGTGATATCAGGTGTAAGTGTTTTATTTTACCCCCTTAAAAATAATTATTACTATTTTTGCTTATGTCTATATGGTCAATGTTACTATATGTATCACGATTTATTGGTGACAGTTATGTTTGGTTTTTGACTTAATAAAGAAAAATTTGTTACATTTTCACTAATTAATTCAGCCGATATTCATTTCATACCGATTTAAAACAAATTCAAATGTGAGATATGTCGTCAAATTAACGGCACATTAAAAATCGTACACATAAAATTATCTTAATGGCAGAAAATCATCAGAAAATACTAGACGGTATTGCGTTTCATGATCTCGACACGAATTTCGATTTTAACAAAGATTCTTCATTAAAAATACTTGGTATTTTTTAAAAGGATAAATCAGACGTCTTGTTTATGATATAAAATAGCAAAAAATATTTTTAATATTTTTATATAATATTATACAGAACAAAGTGTAAGGAGGTTAAAATATTTTTTTCTGCAATACTCGTAAGCATTTACGATTAAATTGCTTTAAAAAGATGTTCACTAAAAGAATAATTCTTTCTGAAATTTTGATCCTATAGGATTGTTAGAACTTATAATTTTATTCGCAAAGAAAATAATGCAAGATATTTAGCAAGCTAAAATTGAATTGGATAAGTCAATTCCTTGTCATATAAGTTAAACGTGGAGTAATTTTTGTACCCAACTATAATCTATAAATGATATTAAATTTAATCGACATTCTGTAGATATGATTGGAAAAATAAAAGTTTCTCTACTGTGTTCAAAATCACGCGTTGCGCTATTAGAAATGCGAACGATACCGCAATTTGAATTACGCGCTGTGCAACTGCTCGCAAATTTATTCAATCAAGTTAAACATCCTTTAGATAAACATACATTCAATTAATATTTTTCCGACTCTAAATTGCTTTTAATTGGATAAATGCACCACCTAATTCATTAAAAACTTTTAAGAACAAACATAGCACATTGGCGTCTTACCAGAACGCACAGCTATCTCACAAACGTGTTATCTCGAGATCAATTACCACACGAGTTCTAGGAAAATAAACAGTGGTTTTTTGGGCCTTTTTGATTATCACACGAAAAAGATACGTGGCCAGAGTTTTCGATACCCGATATAAAAGAATAACGCATGGCAATCTCTTTATTAAATAGAGTATTTTTAATACTCTATTTTATTTAATACTAATTTAAAATACTTTTAAAAAAGTTTTCGACAAATATTCTTCATTTATAAAATTAGTCAGAATTGTGTTTTGTTTACGCTTTAATAAAAGAAATTTTTAATTTACAATCTAATTTTAAAAAGCAATTTTCAATAATGAATTTCAAGCCCGAAACAACAAAAAGCCGATATCAATAAAAAGTTGATTAGCTTGTTTGGATCCATTTATCGATAAAAACGTTATCCGACCCGACGGTAGAATTTGCAAAGCAATGATGTCATTTTCACAACGTCATCCACGAAAAAATATTGGATTATTGATCATTGTAAAGAAAAATATTAGTAAATGCGTTGCATACTTTCAAGCAAATTCTCATGTCGTCGCTTATAAAATAGAAATTCTTCTTAGCGTCAGAGTTCAGCAGTCTCGGACTTTCAACAAGGTTGGAGTCGATTTTTCAGTTCTTTTTATATTAAGGAAAATAAATAAAAAAATAAAAAATTTATTAAATGTTACGTAGCAATCTATGTTTGCATGGTTGTTAAAACAGTACATATCAAAGTCGTAAATCTTCCTAGTGAGGCATTTCTAGCATCCTTTAGCTTTTCATAACATGACGCGGATTATCAGAAGTGATATATTCCAATAATATATCAAATTTCTCTAGCATTCATAACGATCTAAACGAATTACATACGCTACTAAATTCAGATAATTTAAAAATGAAAATAAATAATTTTACATCCGAAAACAAAATTACATCGCATTTTATTCATCCTCACGTTTCGAATTTCGGAGGTTTGTGTGAAGTCTTTGTAAAACAATTTTTAAACATCATTTTCAAAAAATCGCATATGACCAAAAAATTTTTTATGCAGTGATTGTAACATTCACTGCTGAAGGACAGGCAATATTAAATTCGAAACCATTGATACAAATGTCAACTGAAATTAATGATTTAGCGACCTTGACTCACGATCATAATTTAATTGGTGATTTAACGAAAAACCTTTCTAAAATCGATTATAAAATAATCTCAATAAATAGACTTAATACATGGCAAAATATTAAGAAAATCAAACAAGAATTTTGATCACGTTAGTATAAAGATTATTTAAGTAGTTTAAATATTAGAAATAATAAAATTAGCAATATTCCAGATTTGAAAAAAGTTTATTCGTTTTAATCAAAGAGGATAGTGTAAATGGATAAAGTGGAATGTAGGTAAAATCGAAAATCTATATCCAGATACAGATCATATTATAAGAAGCGTTAACATTAGTTTAAGTATAAATTGTATAAGTGACTAACTACTAAAATAGCAATATTACCGATAATAAAGAGATTTATAACACAATAGACTTAAATCAAATAAGAACTTATAATGTATCCATCGATGGATCAATCAATATAATTTTGATCATTACTCTCTCAAAGGGGTTAGTATAAAAACGTGCACGTGTAATTTTAAGAAAAGTTTATATTTTGAATTTCATATATGTTACATTTTTGCTAATCGATTTAGCCGATATTCATTTCATCGTGAAACAAAGACGTTGATGTTCGATGAATATAGGTCTACTTTTTATTCTAACTAACTCATGTAACGATATAATGAAGGGGTAAGTCTCTTTGTAACTTATCGAGAGCACATCACTGCTCTTTTAAATTTTTTTTAATAAAGTTATTTTCATTTAAGTACATTTTATTACCGAAATATTTCTTTGAGCCGGATTAATTTTTGATGCAAGGCACTTTCAAGTTGTGCTTATAAAACTGAACAAATTTGATTAATATGCAAAGAATCGGGTAAAACATTTTAAATTATAAATAGTTACTTAGATAAATTTCTTTTTAAAGCAATTTAATCGTAAATGCTTACGAGCATTGCAAAAACAATATTTTAACCTCCTTACACTTTGTTCTGTGCAATATTATATAAAAATATTAAAAATATTTTTTGCTATTTTTGCTAAACATTTAACAAAGATTTAGTACCAACATTGCTCAACTTTTAGAAAAACCCTATCTTAACAGTTTGTATACACTATTTTGAAATAAAATATAAAAAAATTGTTTTATACTCGTTAACGCGACGCAATAACAATTTTGGGATTTTCGACGAAGGCAATAATGATTCGTTTTAATTTTAAAAATATGAAAGATATTTAAAAATGTTTTAGTTTACTGTATTTATGAATCTATAAAATTTATTTTCAGATACTACGCGACCAAAAAAAGATACAGAAATTGATGGAAGAGATTATCATTTTATAGTTTCAAAAAAACAAATGGAACAAGATATTCAAAATCATCTATTTATTGAAGCTGGCCAATATAATGAAAATCTATATGGAACTGCTATTGCATCTATAAAAGAAGTAGCTGAAAAGGTAATAAATAAAAAAGGTTTTAATGGTTAGTTAAAAATAACAAACATTCTCGTAGAAACTCATTTATATTATGAAATATGGATTCAAAATACTTTTATTATTAGTACTTAGTAAATATATAACATGCAACAAATTTAAAAATTGAATGAACCTTCAGTTTATTATTTTGATGGAAAAGCATAATTTAAAAAATTAATTAATTTATAATTTTAATTTAGATATGCTTGGATAAAATAATATTAAGAAAAAATAGAATATTATAGAAATCAACATGTAACTTTTACAAATACATATAAGAGCACTATTTTTATGACATATAGTCACTGAAATTCACATCACTTATTATAAAAATTAAACAAGTATACTAGAAATTTACAGTCTTTTTAAAATCTTTAGACATCTAAAATCTCTTTTTAGATAGCAATAAATAAATTAAATCAATTAATAACAATGTTTGTTATAATAACATACAACTACATAAGAAAATGTATGTACGGTAATTACAATACACTAAATACAAGCTGAAAAAGTGTTAATACAATGAAGCCATAGAAACTGGTGCATGTTGTGAAGAAATACAAGAAGTTCTGCAATAATACTGCAATAAACTAAAAAATTTTAGGAGAAGATGTAATGAATGGAGCACGATAGAAAATGCAATTAATAGAAAGACTCATAAGGTATAAAACGTTAATATGTTAGGTATAATGTAAAGAAAAAGTGTAAAGTATTTTAAGGTGTAAAAATTAAAATATAGTTATATATATTTTTTAGCATATTTACATAAATAATAAATAAAAATACATTCAACAACAACAAGATCAGGAGTATTTTTATAGCGACACGCGCATAAAAATTTACTTACAGAAAGTTTATTTACGAATACCATTCCATATTAGCATTAAACGGATAGAAACAATTATACACTAAAATTAAAAATACCAATGATATTATAGCAGAAATTTGCAATCGTTTAATGACATTAAAGCCACTTTCTTCAACAAAAGTCATATTTTAAATATTTGAAAAAAATCTTTAAAATGATAATTTCGTGAATTGTGTGCATTTACAATTTTTTTATTTTTACTACTTAAAATACAATACAAGAATTTCATTTGAAAAATAATTTCGCTATTAATTTATAATTTATATACTACAGAGAGTATAAAGTATAAATAGTATGAATATGAAAACGTTAATTTTGTTGATTACAAATATTATTAATATTTTTTGTATTATAAAATTATATTATATAAGAATTTGATAATATAAAAAGTAATATTTAAACATTTCATTAAAAAATGAATACAAGAGTTTTATTCTCATGTTAACAAATTTAAAAAATAAATTTTAATTGTACGTTAAAAAATCTTTAAAAATAATGTACGATAACAACTTTAGATAGCAGAAATGTAATTATTAAATTCAAGTTCCTGAATAATTTATCGATATTCATTATATGAATAACACAGTAGTTAATTTAACCTTGTCTTCTATATCAAAAAAGTAAAAATATTTTTGAACACCTTTTTGTAGTTGCATATGCTTAATATGAAATCATTCATGTATACATGTGTGTCAATATAAAAATTTATATTTCATTAATTGTTAAAAAGAATAATGTATTTCATTCACAAACGTTTCGAATTTAAATTAAAAGCTAATAATTATTTAATAAAATTAAATTGGGTTTACAATTAAAAATATTACAAAAATATTTTTGAGGTATATAAATAAAAGTACATAAATGTATTGTAACACTTCAAATGTTTTTGTTTTTTAATAAAATTTTACCTAAAATTAAAACCTTTACAAAACATGGAACCTTCCTTCTAAAACTCGTATATAAACTTTTGTGCCATAATTTATATCTACAAATTTAATTTATGAAATCAAAAGATGATATTTCTTGCCTAACGAATAAATTCTAGTGCAAAATTAATAAATCTCGATATTTCTTTTATAAAATCTTCAATTATTAAAATTATTATGAAGTAACCCGTTTCTAGAAGAAAACCTAAAAAATAAAATTTTAGTCTTATGTTAAAATATGTTGTTTTATGAAAGACAATTTTTCAAAAATTCTAAGTTATAAAATAAAAAGGAAATGCACGAGAAAACAAAATCTTTAGCTTAACAATAATATGGTTTTATTGCAGTGTTAGAGTACGCGTTAGTATGTGGTCTTTCTCATGTGATTGTTTGTACTTTGCAATTTCATTTCAGGATTGCATGATAGTTCGTTTAATAATTGAAATCTTAAAGTTCAGTAAATATACACGCAAAATAATTACATCGAGTTAATTGGTGTTATTCATTGGTATCACTCATTTTTTATGTTATTAATGAAATTTGTAAGACATGACAAAAGTTCAAATGGTTTAGTTGTTAATTCAAAAAAACTGCTCACTTCCAATATAATGCTATAACTCTATTTATATAACAGTATAAATTGTCCAATACTTGCTAAAAGAAATAATTATTAATTTAAAAAATATATTCTAAAAATAATATTTCTAATTGAAATGTTATTATATAAAGTGAAAATAATTCTTCGTCACATAAATTATAATATTAATTGATATAATATTATATACTTATAATATTAATTATAACATAATTTATTATTTAATTTTAAAATTATTTTAGATTAATATGATTAATTGAATTAAAAATTAAATATTTTAAAGTTACTTCATTTTTAAATGACAATTTTTTAATTTCAGCGAAAACATTTGTTTTACTATTAAATTTACTTAAATTTTTACCTTTACATTATTAAAATAGAATAAAATAACTTTAACTTTTAACATTTTATTAAATAAAGGCAATTTCTAAAATTATTTTGAAATAAAACTATTTAATCTGATCTGTAAAACTGTTGAGTGATAAATTATAACTCTAGCTGACCAAATCAATGATTTTTTATGAAAAGGTAGAAAAGTAGTATAATAAGGTAAATAGACGCACTGTTACGATATGTACATATATAGAATGGCAAGTAAAACAATAGAAACATTTTATAAATTATTTAAGCAAAAAAATTAATGAATCTGTAAAGCCTAGCACGCAAGGAAGTATTAGATTGATCGAATATAAGTATTTTGAATGTCAGATAAATTATAAATATATAATGATGAGAGTGATGAGTGGATTTTTACTAGGAGATGATCAGATGAAAGAAATGAAAGTTATGTAGTAAACAAAAAATAAAATTCAAGAAATGTTTATAAATATATATATTGTTTTGGTGTTCCTTCATAATCATACGTTCATTATTTTATAATACACAGGTATTTATATTTTATAAAATATAAATAAAGGTTTTTACTGTTATCATTATTTACAGGTTTTCTATATAAACTACTGTAGATATATATATTTATAAATACATAAATATATTTATGAATAACATATATTTATAAATAGAGTACGTTACGCAAATAATGTAATTTAAATCACCATTTCAATTATAAAAATTCAAAAGAAAAACTGAAGTTATCAAGCGTTGTTTAGTGTCATTTAGTGTGTACTCTAAAAATCATCGGCTATACATCTTTTTTATTAAAAAGAAGCTGTATACTGTCCAAATTGTTTTAAAAACAGTGTATCGATTGTAACAATGATTCTTGTTGAAAATAGTTTTCTATAATCTTTGATTGTAATTCGCATGAATCCTGAAATATATATAATTGAAATAACAATTTCATTTTATTCTATAATGATATATATTGATATTTATATAATCTCGAACGATGTCAAAAAGTTTTTATTAATATTGTAAACATTATATAAAAATAATTTCTGATTATATTTATACGTAACGAACTCAATTAAGTGCGCAAATATGAGCCGCTAATTGCAAGTGATGCTTTTTTCACTTACTAGTTTAGATTTTTATTTAAAGTCGTTAAATTCGCATTTATTTTATATCCCAGATAAATTTTTTGGAAGTAACTGAACCTTTATAAAAATAGTAGTAAGAAACCTTTATAAAAATAATCGAAAAGAGTAGAGCTCTATATGAACGTATGTGTTTTAAAGTGATGAGTGTAGCAATAAATTAAAAATTCTAAAAAAGACGCGTAAGTAACTCAAAATAATGGTATTTAATTTTTATAGAATTTTCAAACTGCTAAAAATAGTAATATTCAGTTATTAATAACTAAAAAACAATAGTTAAATTAAATTAATTTGCTTAGGAGTTTTTTATTCTGTACAAAAAGTAATTACTTTACATACTATCATGTTTCTATGACTTCTAACTTATAACTCATAATCATCACTTTTTCTTTTTTCTGATCTTCTATTCTTAACATGAACAACAGATATCGGCCAGAACTTGTTAGTGGAATAAAAGCTTCAGGGTGAGGGATGAGTTTACAAAAAATTTTAACCAATCGCGGTTTTTATAAAAATTATAGAAAAATTGTCTCTTATTCGTCTAACTTGATTTCGTTGGTTGCTATAGTTTTAAGCAAAGACTATTTGAAACACTTCATATTTTTATTCCGATCTTTGATGTATTCGGTGATTCCATTTGTGACACTGTCTTAACGGCCTATCAGTTCGTGGAAGTAGAGCAGTAAATATTCGAATTGCGACATCAAGGAAGATTACCGAAATCTCAAAATATTCACGACCAAGATTGGCAGTTACGTGAATAGATGTTCTATACCACTAACCTATTTGAATAAGTGCGCAAACCACAATAGTATCTGGAGCATTAGGTACACAGGAAACTACTGACGTTGATGAAATAGTTGTGTGAGCCGCTAATATGCTGTTTTTTTACTTAGTTGTTTGGACTTTTTGAGTGGATCGGAAAGTTCGTAAAACAACCACATATTCTATGCACAAGATAGTTAAATCATGGGCTCAATAGATTAAATCATACACTCGTGTTTGCGCATTGCTTTACGTCAAACGGCTTGCAATGATTCAAAGACATTCTATATGTTGCGTTTCAATTTGCAATTTGCAGGAAATTTTCTCGCGGAATCCTGATATGATCATGATTACATTTATAATATTACCACATTGTTGTACTCTTTGTCGTAGCGTAATATCTTCGTGTACTCTTTTTTCTCTATTGTGTACACGATCGTTTAAAAATCGATCACGTTCAGAAGACTAATGAACGACTTTCGCGACGCTCCTTGGATGATCTGTTATCAATCATATTTTTCTCTTTTGCTTCTCTTTCGATTTCGCGTCAAATTTTCTCAGAAAATATATAATTATATTTTTATTATAAATTAATTTTAATCATTTTTTCGATTTTGTAGCATTTATAATTTAACTAAGGATAGACTTTAGTAAAAGTAGGAGAGTTGTAATTAAGAAGATTGTTATTGAACGGGCCGAAGCAGAAAGTCATCAATAAATGCAGATAAAAGATGACAAAAAAAGATTTTCAAAATAAAATAAAAACTAGTTTTCGAATCGATGACTGTCGTGAGAAATTGATTTAATTTTGGTATTTAATAAGCGTTTGTTTAGATATAATAAGAATTAAACTTATGAAATAATAATTGCGCATTATGATTACCCTTAGAATGCCTATAATTTAGAATGTATGATTTGAATCTTAATAGTTAAACTTTTCAACGTTACTCACTACAAATTCTGTTTTTATGTTATTTTATGAAAGAATAATTAAGTATTTGGAAACATAATTCTAATTTGCGTATTTTATCAGAATATATTCCCTAATAAGAAACAGATTGCACAAATAAATTTGAATCATATGCAAAACAAAAAAGTATTGAAGTATAATCAACCGTGTCATTACAGATTGAAGCTAATACAATTATCAGCGCAAAAGTTCACGTTGAAATCTAACGCTGTTGTAGAACTCACCTTTGAAGCTTTCACATGCAGAATTTTTCCAGAACTTCAAACCGTAATGTACGTACCGACGGCTAAGCGTCGATAGTTTTGAATTTATTATACGCGAGTGATACTAACGCACAATTAGAGCTACTACAGTTACATACAACGGATACTCACATGTATTTATTTTCATTTCATTCTGTACCATGAAAAAATCATTTCACGCCAGTACTGGCTGGTTGTGTGGAAGAAAGATTGAATATAAAATTTGTAATCAGTGCAGGAATTAAAATCAATAAATTCACCTATCGTACATTCCTTTTTTCGAATGATTCACACCGCCTGTCATTGATCTGAAATAGTTTAGTTTTTTTTTTAATCTTTTTTGTTTTTTGGCAATAGAGTATACAGCTCAATTCTCGCAGTATAGATACTGTAATGACAATTCGAAGTTTGGGTATAGTGAGCGTCCGATCGACTGTTACAAATGATACCTTGTATTCTTACGACTAGTAAAAATGATTGTTGATTTTCTCTGCTCAACCATTGTTCATGTACATTAAAAAGAATAGCAGCGCTGTTTGCTCATATTTAACATGGAAGCCATCATTCGTACAATTTTTGGGTTTATGTTTGCGGATACAACTACCATAACGTAATTTGTATAGCGCGCGACTGTAACATTACAGTTTGATTTTTCATAAGCATATATGTGTCCAGCGACTACGAATTAAAAGTTTAATTGTTCATTATATATTTGCCGTAATTTCAAGTAACTAGTTCATCGTAGATGTATCCAGCACGATGTAAATATTTCTACTTTATATTTTTTGTGATAATTATAGAAAGTAATCGAATCGAGAACTTCAGATTTTCTTTCTTGTATCTGTTTTGGAAAATCTGTTTAGCCGGTAACTGTGTGGTAAATCTTGGGTGTGTTTGAGTCTAATGTATTATTCTAGTCTAATTGTATTGAATAAATAAGATTATTCAACCGATAACTATTTTAAATTTTCACATAATAAATTTATAAAACTGAATTAAATTTATTTGTTACTTGCAATATTTTATTTTAGGGTAAGCATTGCATACTCGATGTCAGTGGAAATGCAATTAAAAGACTCTATGCAGCACATCTATATCCAATAGTATTATTCATTAAAGTACCATCATTTGAATCTATTATGTAAGTATTTAAATAGTTTTTTACTAGTACGTAAAACAAAAACGCTGATTTTAAAATTTCAAAATTTCAAAAATTTTTTTGTGGTGTTTTGAGTGATAATGTTTAGTTTCAATTTATATTATTATAACAAACATAAAAAAACATTTTCTTAAATTATGCTATAATAAATATAATTGGCAAGTGTATATCTAGGCCTAAAATATTGGTATATAATATTCAATATTAAACCATTATAAACTTTAATATTTGTAAAGTAAGAATTCTAATACTTATTAAAGAATTGAAAATTCTATTTTTTTCTATGTTATATTTCTATGTAATATTTTCGACAAAATGTTTTTATGTAACATTGTAGATATAAGATATTTTTCTAAAAGTAATTTTTTATATAATGATTTTTTAACAAAATGAAGTAAATATAAAAAGACTAAAAAGTTATTATTTAATAATATTAAGTATCATAATAGTTCACATATAAATAATGCATATGGTATTAAATATTTATGGTTACATAAAAGTATATATTCAATTTCTGATAGTATTACTTAAATATTTATTGTATTTTATGAAAACTTTTTTGAAAACAAAAAACTAAGTTTTGTTTTATGCATCTCTTTTTCTACTATCGATGGCAAAAAAATATTGCAAAAAATTGAGCAAAATAACTTTTTTGTAAGGAATATATCAATTATAATAAAATATTGAAAATTTTTGTTTTAAAAAATAAGATACAAAATGCATAAGAATACGCTATATAAAAAAACTGTAGCTTCTTAAAGTGTTCGTCTTAGTTTCAAACATATTGTATTTATTCATTTTTTTATATTTTTTGTATTCTTGAATCTGCAATAAATATAACTTGCAGAATTTAAAATAATTTATGCAAAAGGATAAATAAAAAGAAACATTTTATGTGTACAAACATAAACAATTTCTGTTTGTTTTTTTTTAAAAAACAGAGAGACAGGGTAGTTAGCTCATATTGGAAGGATTTATATTAAAAACCTGTTCGCGCTAAATGTAATAGTTTAGTCTATTTGAGGCCACCATTAAATTTGTATTATTGCAAATTGTACTTCTACAATTTAACAATAAACAAAATTTTTGACATAAATCACACCAACGCAAAACCAGTAGCAAAACTGTCAAACATATCAAGCATTGTTTATGACAAATATTTCAAAGTTTTTTAACATTAATTACTTTTATTGTTGACTATATGCCTTATTTATGTTCATTAGTCTCAAATATTTCAAAGTTTTTTATTTCTATTTTATAAGCGATGACGATAAATTATACTTGAAGGGTATAAATCAAGTAAATGATGGTCATTTTAAGAAGTGCATTATCATACTTTTGAACCGATTATTTTTTATTTTTGGTTTTATTTCTTATAAAGTCAATGAGAGAAAAATATATATTTTCTGTTTCTTATCACCCCCTTTTTTGTCTTTGTAGTCGCTTGAAAATTTGAAAAGTAGACGTTCTAATGGGACTGCTGCTTTTTCTATATCTTCTTTTGGTTTAATTCGAATCATTCGCAGAATTTTGACAAGAGCGTTGAGGATGAGTTAAGAGTTTTCACCGATTTCTTTTTATATAACTTTTATAAGTAATTTGGATCTCCACACCTAACTGCTTTACTTTTTTTGCTTCTGTTGTTTAACTTAAAGTTTTGAAACCAAATTTTGTACTATCGATCTTACGAAGGCAAATATAAAAATGTAGTTTAAGAGCTGTTTCTTCGCTTTTTGTTATAGCAAATTTACTCTCCCAATAATTGTCGGTACTCATTGAAATTTTTTAGATTACCAGTTGTGTCTAAATGATTTAATATCTTTTGTTTAGTCCTGAATTTTCTCTTTACGGCTTTCAATTTATGCTTTATAATACTTAGCTATACATATTCAGTCTGTAGATTTATATATTTATTAATAACATAAATAATTACTTTTATATATTTGGCGGGGATTGTAATAGTTGTTTGTTTTTTCGTACACAGTTGCATTGGCTTTTGCATTTTTTTCGTTTTTTTCTTCTGTTAAAAATGTTATTCATTTAATATAGACTAACTATATCTGACTTTAAAAATTATTTAGAATGCAGAAACATAGTCGTGATAGCATTGAATATTTTATCAAGTTCATGTTGAAATCTAACGCTGTTGTAGAACTCACCTTTGAAGTTTTCACATGCAGAATTTTTCCAGGACTTTAAACCGTAATGTAGATTGACAACTAATGATTATTTAAACGATACTCAACTGTTACGTAACGTAAATGCCCTTTTTAGGCCTATACAGTTAAGTATACTAGCCTGGGACGGGCAACGGTCCTTTTTACCTCGGTGGTTATTTGATAATTATAATAATGGTATTAATAATATTAAGACTACATAAAGAAAAAGGGAAGTTAACACGGATACTTCATAACGCAGCGTAGATTCTCATCACGCCCATTAGTATAGTAAAAGGATTTTTAGGATGCCCATATCGCTGCGTAGATTTTCATCACGCCCGTTAATATGGATGGATTTGACGGGAGGCCCATATTAATAATCATTATACGACTAATGAATATTTAAACGATACTCAATTTTTACGTCCATAACGTAAATGCCCCTTTTAGGCCTATATACTAGCCTGGGACGGGCAACGGTCCTTTTTACCACGATGGTTATTTGAGAATTATAATAATGGTATTAATAATATTAAGACTACATAAAGAAAAAGGGAAGTTAACACGGATACTTCATAACGCGACGTAGACTTTCATCACGCCCGTTAATATGGTAAGATTTAACGGGAATCCCACATGGCGGCGTAGATTTTCATCACGCCCGTTAATATGGATGGATTTGATGGGAAGGGTTTCGGGATTTGAGGATCAGAAAAGGGGGATTGGGTCTAATGCTCCAAAAAAAATGACTACATATTTAAAAGAAAAATATTTATTTACTCACTTGATACAGGTCAACTGCTAGTTACAAGATTTGAAAGAAAACTCTAATTTACATGGAGAAATGCGCCCTTTTTATACAGAATTTAAAGCACAGGCGGTATAGGCAAAGAGGGAATTTTTATAGCTTTTCCCGGAAAAGTCTATACAGCCTGTATACAATTTTCAATTTTATTAATTTCTTAACGTTTATATTTAATTAATTACTTAATTGCTTATAAAATTCGATTTGTAGTCTCCTTTTCCGTAATTGTACAGTTTTAAATTATAAATTTATTAATATTTAACCTGCTTTAGAGATATTAGTTACATTAACAATAATTCGTGATTACATTTAAATTTTCTTCGAATTTTTTTTATAATTATTATTTATATTTTATTTTAAATTTTACTAATTTTCATATTAGTATTATCATTATTATTATTATTATTTTTATTGTTTCTATTTCATTCTCTTTAATTGTATAGAAAACGTTATTATTTTTTATAGAATTATATTAATTATGTAATAAAATTTAAAATAATATATATTTGAAAAAATATGATTCTCTTATTTTTGTGTAATTGTACGGTCGCAGAATGTACATGAGTGCATGTGTGGGTGCGCAGCTGTTCGCTTTAATAAAGAAAAGTATCATTGTGTATATATGTGTAGGCATTTGGCTACTTGCGAGTGCAACTACGCGATACGCGTGTGAGTGTAGGCTTTTGGCTAGCTCCCCTAGATGTAGGTATAGTCGTAAATATGTCATGGTTATCACTCTTCGCCCCGATATTCCAAGCCTAAGTGTCGAATTTAGTATTTTTAAAATTTTTTTATTAGAGAGAAAGAGAAAAAAGAAAAATATTTCTATTACGGAAAAATTAAAATATTTCTTTTTTTCTTTTTAATTTCAGTGAGACGATGTCGTAACACAACCATATTTCGTGTAAGACATGCTCTTATAAAGCGAACAGATATTTAATATATGTAGCTGCCATTGCATATTGCAGAATTTCAACCCGCCGTAGAAAAAGCAAAAATGAATGCTACTCGAACTCTTATTTCAATGCAATTGTAAATGCTTTGATTTGAATCACTTGATCTAAATGAGAAAGTCAATATATTCCCTTCCCTTAAAATTATCTGTAAATCAATAGAACATTATTTTGACTATTTTCTAATAGAATCACTCATTTTTAGGGAAATCGTTAAGTCTCATGCTTGTATCGAGGGATCTAGTACGGTTGTATTTCATATGCACTTGGTTCTACTTATAAAACTCTTGGGTTTGATTAATAGCCCTTCAAAAAATATCAATTTACATTTAAAAATGATTTCCAAGGGTATGAAACTGATTTTCATATCTTTTTAATTTATAATTTAAACAAACCTTTTTAGGAAATTACTCTTTTTAACAAAACAAAACAAAAAAAACTTCTATTTAGTATGATTCAAGAATAACAAAAAATATATCACAACAACTATAACAATAATAAAAAATATACTAGATATAGTTATGGTCATTACAACGTTAGAAAATAAGGACCCAGTTGAGTCGCGAACAATTTTCAGTGTCATAAAAAATTTAGAAGTCAATGATAAATTCTATCAAAAATCTATATATCTGATTTAATAGAAACTATTTACTTAATTAATACTGAGTCATTTTTGTAGTTTTACATATACTAATTCGAATCAGCTATGTCAGTCTGCAGCGGAGCTCAGTAAATTGATCTTACTGCAAATTGACCTTCTGATCACATGAAAGAATGCACTCAGTAATGCCTTTATGAGATCCTTAAAAGCACGTAGTATCAGAACCCTGAATTAATAGTTCTAATTAATATATATATGAGCCAAACGTTACCAAATTTCGGCGATGTAGATTATAGTCGAAAATCCAATAAAAAATTATATTATAATCCCAAACTTTTGAAAACATTTTATTTTTTATTGAATAGAAAAATTTAGTATGAAATATATAGTAAATGATTAATAATTAACGTTTTTTTCTCATATAACGATTTTCAAACTAACGTTTTACTTTGGTTCTTATTCGAATCAGAGATTTAACGATTTTACCTTGTTTATTTTACATCTTACTTTATTTTCCTTGTTGCGGCGGCGGCACAGTCTCTTCAGCTTCTTATTTGTCCCGATCCGGATGGCTCGAGGTCGTATCAGGTTCGTAACGAGAGAAAAAGACGTAAAGAGATGGGATAAGAAAAGACGGCGTGTTTTCAACAGGAAGTTAAACTAATTTATTAATAATATTATAAATCTTCGGTATTTGTTACTGGCTAAGGCGATGGTTAATGCATTACTGATAGTTTTTATCTATTTTAGTTAATAGTTTGTTTAACGACGGTTTTACTTATTTACATTTGTTTACGGCGGCGGATATTTTACATGAATTAATATAGTTATATACAATGTTACTAAGCGGTAGGTAACTCTACAGGTGAGTTACAGCAGCGGATCACTATATGCAAGTCAGAGCAGTCAACGGCGGAAATTATGTCACCTGACTTTATTTCTGGAGTAAGTCGAAAAACTACACTCTGTTTCTTTCCAGCACGGCGAGGAATGCGCCGAATGGCAGCACTCCTAGGAGCCGGGCCAAATAGCAGCACTAAGAGTTGCGCACCGAATGACAGCACAACTACAGGAGCCCTCCAACTCCCGAACTCATACCCTAAATCTAGTTTTTCATCCACGTTTTACTTAAACTTATTTACTTAATAATTTTTTTCTTTCTTAACTAATTAATGTACTTACAAGCTCGGCTTTCTTATCTACTAGGGAAGGCTTTTTTTCTGCGTTTTCCTCTCGCTGTCTAGCAGATGAAATATTCATAGAGTCTCACAGAAAGGCGGCCCTGCTTTTCCTTTATAATTCGCGGGCATAAACCAGTGGCAGAGAGACGGTGATAGGAATACATGATCATAGTCGAGGCTATACGTATAGCTAGGACTCCCCTGTGTAGCCCTATTTTTCCTTGCATTCACTCTACATTCTCTCTTATTCATGCTAATCTTGCGGCCGACGCTATGCCGCGTATGCTTACTCTCTCATTCGCTTATTCAAACTTATGGCCAAAGCTATGCCGTCTACGCTCTTTTTCTCATTCATAAATTCACTCACTCGCACTTTCAAATCGCATAAGCGTTCCTTACTATTATATAAATGTTTTTCTATACTCGCACACACAAAACGTTCCTTCATGTCGACATTTGTTCACTATATTCGTGCCTTGCGAAAAATCGTGTCCTGTTTCTTTCGTTGACTGATGGAGACAGGCTTTCTCCTTTTCCTTTTCCCGGTACTTATTCCTCGATACCACCGCACACTCGCGACGAACTCATTTGTTGCAACTATAATAATAATCACATCCTTTTTTATTATATATATATATCTTAAATTAATCTCAATTTAACAGTAAGTACTTGTATATTAGTATTAAAATTTTGAAAAAATTCTTTAATAATTATTTACTCTATTAAGTAATATACAAAATATTTCATGAATTTCAGTAAAATCGATCATATTTTGACTAAACTGTATCTTATTTTCAGGAACATGAATAAACAAATAACAGAACACCAAGCCAAAAAGATGTACTATCGCTCCTTAAAAGTCGAACAAGAATTCACAGAACACTTTACGGGCAAGTATTATCTATACATGCATGCATGTATTTATTTTTAAGATTTGATATTAATTTTAAATTTTAATATTTTATTTTTAAGATTTTTATTAATCTTTTTTTATTTCTAAAATCCTGTGTAATTCATGATATTAAATTAATTAATATATATTTTGTATTTATTATTTATAGTAAGGTCATCTAATTTTTATCTGCATTTTAATCATTAAAGTTCTGATACTTTACATTTGTATTCATAATCGTACATTATAAATGCATTCACTTAAAGTGTACAGAGTACTCTTTAAATACAAAGTAATAATTAATTAGCTTTATAATCAAAAATGTCTTTTATAAACTACATATTAAAATGTCAAATGGAAAAGACAGATAATATTTATGATGTTTTCGAATGAAGCCTATGGTATTTTAAAAATTTATTTTTAAAGTAATATTAAACTTATATTGCTATATATTCTACAGTAATTACTAATAATACTAAGGTATTTAATAATAGTTGTTATCAGCCTCTTGAAACCGCGAAGAATATGAATAAGTATGAAATAAAACAAATTTCGATTTCCAAAATGAAGGTAATTTATTGATCTCGTAATTTATGAATACCCTTGCTGATACAGTAAAGAAAAGTAAAATGCAGTAGATGATTTTCTTATTGAGTATTGAAAAATGGCAATATTTATTGATAGTAAGACAAGACTTATCTATGATTTCATTCCTGGTCGCTATAAAAATAAGTAGATCTAACTTACTCAAATTGCTTTCTAAAAATGACAATGTCAAAATATCTATTTTTTCCACGCAGTGATAGATCCGAAAATTATTGTATTGATGGCTATTAGAATTCACCTTGTACCGAGGTTACAAACATAATAACTTATTTCATTTTAGTTTTATATGGTCATTCCTATTAATAATCTACTATTAAAATATAAGAAAAAGAAAGTACTACATCAACTTGCACAAACTTGTACGAAAAAATCTAAAAAATGAAAAAAAAATTAAAAAATTTTTACTATCAATAGTGGAATCATGTATCTTTTATAAATCAAGACAAATGACGATTCACATAAAGAGTGAAAATTAGTGTTCCATTACTAAATCCTTTTTCTTCGCTGCTACCAAAGGTGTTAAAGGTGAAATAAGTCTGAAATTACTCATTTAACCGTCATTACTCATTTACTCATTTAAACTGTTCTCGTATACGATTTTAAATAAAGCTGAATATTAGACTCGATAATAGGTTAGTAAAAGATTTTTTACGTGGTCACAATATTTTTGGTAATCTGTAAATAAATATAATTTTTATGACATTACACTAAGAAAAATGCATCTTTTCCTTTTTATTTTAACTTTAAATCTACTTTCGACTTTTCGATCAAATTGTAAGATCATTTTCACTTTATTCTTGTATTAACTCTAATAAAATAATGTTCGATTTTTAAATTAAAGGATCAAAAGTATAGTCACACAATTTATGAGCCTGTATAACCATATGTAGTCAAGAAACAGGCTAATCATGTTCGTAACTATTCGCGAATGATTTTAATTCGCCATAAGTAGAAAGAGGGTTAACTTAGAGCAACACTTATTTGGACAATGATTGTGAGTACCAATAAGAAAAAGCTGGAAAATAAAAGATAGTTTTTATGTCTAATTACAATTTTTTATTTATTTATTAGGAAACGAGTTCTTGAAGAAATTGTAGCATGATAATGACCAAGTACATTTCATTTACAAATACTTAATGATGTAAGTAATAAAAACTCGCGTCACAACTTATTAAATTTTTTGACAATAAAAATGCGTGTTTCAAAGCAGAAAAGTGTTTAATTTATGACTCACTTTTAAATCTATTAGCAGTCGGTATGCGATCATTAGTTTAAAATTAGATATATTAATAAGATTAGAATTAATTAGATTAAATTAGAACTAATTGGAATTAATTAGATTTTCTAGGCTCTCATATTTTATATTATCTGAAGAGCATACAAAAAAACTACGAATTTTCAACTTTGTGATTTATCTATCAACTTAATAGTTTCAGGAGGTTATATTTATGAATTTTTTTTATTTTGCAATATACGTACGCGGTATAATCTCAACGTTTAAATTATGAAGATTACCGTTTGCTTCTGCATAACAACATGTTTTTTATACAGTACACAGCTATAAAGTAGTCCTTAAATATGCCTATGCCAACCAACATCATGAATACCTATATTTTATTACTTCTATGTCTACTTCATCTACTTTAAACCATTTCTTATTTTAGAAAGTACATAGGAATTTATACAATATAATATAATTGACATGATAATAACATGATTCATATATTAATATTATAATATAATTAACTGATCTCAAAGATAATAGAAAGAGTTGAGAGATGAATGAGTAGAAAATTAGAGAAAAAGGAATACAAGAAGAGAAATAGGACAGATAGAAGAAATGTAAAAAAAGAAAAATTAGACATAGAATTTTCAGAATTATAAATATGAAATAGTTAAAGATATGCATTGAACAATTAAAAATTATTAGATTTTTAACTAAAGAAATAAAATAAGAACAGTCCCAACTAATTTAAAAATATTCGAATGTGTAGTAACTCTTTAAAAATATTTTTTTAAAAGAAAATTTTTTCATCCATAAAACAATTTTAGGTAAAATTATTTATTTATTATTTTAATATAAAATACATGTATTTCAGGTATAATCAACGGTGAAACTTATCAAGATATATATAAAAAAATAATGGAAAATATTACAAAACACTCACGGCAGCATATATGGATTTCTTGTAAATTTTCTCATATTTAGATACGTTGCCGTGTAACTATTCGAACGCAAAAAAATTATTTATACTTTACTTTTATAATTTTATGTTTCTATATAAGATAGGATAAATAATAACCTGTTGATATTTAGATTTCAAAATTTCAATTAAAATGATGTAACATTATTAATACATAATAAAATATAATAGTTTAATAACAAACATTATTCTCAATAACTACAAAATATAAATAAAAAAGTATTTAAAATAATTTATTATTCATATTTCATAAGAAACATTACTAAAATATGAAAGTAGGGAAACCATGTCTTTCGAATGTATACAGACTACTTATTTTTTTTCAAAATCATACAATATAAATGCTGTTGTATATTTTAATAATTTCACAAGCATATACAAGTAGACTCAAGAATAAATAAAATAGTTACAAAATATTATTATGTATCTTCAATATTGAAGTTTTATGTTTATTTTTTTTATTTTAAATTAATTTTTATTTAATTCAATAACAAAGTTCTTCCTATATACATTTGATGTATTTATTAATGATAAACATTTTATATGTCAAATTTAAACCTTTAGCTTTATAATTCAATTTAATTAGTCATAATTGGTTTAAACAGTTTTTAGACCAAATTTTTATTTTTGTGTTAATTTAAAAAATGAATAGCGAAAACACTTTTAATTTTATTAGGACAACTCTCTCCCATCTACTGTTGTTAAGATATGTCGAAAAATTCTATTCATCTAAATTTGAGCATCTCTGTAGAAAAATATTTACTTTTTTACTTACTTACTTTATCTTTTCTTTTAAGTAATCTCATTATTTATCGTCATTATACATTCTCTCTTTTTCATCATTTAAAAAAGAGAATTTCGCGCCTTGTAAACGTGCTGAATAAATTATAAAAACCTAAGAAATTCTGTGAAATTCTAAATATGATGCTATTGTTTAATAAATGTAGAATAATACGCTAAAGTAATAAAAAGAAACGTGCTCTTACGGATCGCAGATTATTCGGTTTTTTAGAACTATTTGAATTAACATTAGAAAAGAAAACTTATTAATTCAAGACTTATGGATCTAATATATTAATATAAAGCCGTTCTAATCAAAATTCACATGTATTGAGTTATATATGATTAATGTATGATTATTTATTTTATAGCATATATAATAAATTATGAAAAAAAAATTTTATTGAAAATTGTGGCAAAAAATAAAGAGAAATAATAATTTAACACAAAATTACTAAAAGAGTTGCCATATGCTGCAAGAAATATGTTTAAAGTAACATTAAAAGAAAATACAATCAGTTGATAAAGATCGTATGATAAGCAGAGATACTTGCGTCTCTGTCCCTTTGTCGATTCAGAAAAAGGTTAACTGTCAATATCATAATTTTTGACGACTAAATCACACATAATTAATTTAAGAATTTCATGTCAATATTAGAAGCAATTTCATGCCAGCGTGGAAGTGTAGGTAAAGTTAGCAAATACCTTTTTGTAGCATTAGAAAGCAAAGCTGAAGAAAGAAAAAAATTAATTCTAAAACTAAATTAATAATCGAACAAATTTTAGAATTGAATGATAAAAAACTGCAGAACTAGTGTCTATATCAGTAGAAGTTATTTATTTCCCTATTAAAGCAATATCAAAAATATTAGAATTAATAGAAATTTTAGATTTGAAAATAATAATAAGGAAAATTGAGATAATTATCACATATTGGTACTATTAGTGAATAAAAAATACTATACTTTATTTAAATCAATATAACTTCAAAAAAAAGAAAATTAATATCAGCTTTGTAGATAAATGACCAAAATCAAAATACTCGCTAATTGATAAAAACAATCTTTACATACATACAACTAATTAAAAAGGAAATAGGTAATTATAAAGAAATAATGAAAAAAATAACGAAACGTGATCATGAGGGTAATGAAATAATAAATGATACATCATGATATAAAACAAAATACAAGCCCATACAATATATAAAATAATAGTGTTTGGAAAAGAAAACAAATTTAAATTGTGCAATAGAAATATGATTCGAATAGAAATCAAGGACAAGTTATTAAAAGAATATAAGAAATACCAAAACATAAATAATCTCCACAGTACATTAAGTCTATATCAATGCAACGTACAAAAAATTATTACTTATGTTAAAAAATAGGTTTGAGAATAATTCAATTAAACTTAGATTAAGGCGTACCCTAACAACACTATTTTTAAATCCTATCATTCGATGGATGTTATAAATTTTTAAACATAATAAGGCAACATGACAAACTAACACTTAATAAAATATTAAAGAATTTATCATGTAAAAATGACATAAGAAAACTAATAGTAAATAAAATAGAACATAAATGTTCACCACGATTCTATGTATATATATTTTAATTTAGTGTAAATCATACTTATAAGTTTTTGTGCATTTGAACTTCATAACGAACCTGTAAATTCTATTAGCAATTGACGCGAATATGCCTTTAGTTATTATTATTCATTATTAGTATTAGTTATTATATAATCTGTATACCAATAATTATATAATGATCATCAAACATGTTTTCAAAAATTAAGGTAAAATTCTCTGTATAAAAAAGCAAAATTATATTTTTAATTGAAAAAGCTGTAGATTTCAATCATAATTTTATTACTATATAATATGTCAAAAAATCAAATGAAAGCATAATAATACACGGATAAAAAGAAAATGATTAAAATGCCGCTTATAATATTAATATTATCGCTAATAATAATATGCAAATATGCACTGCTAAGCAAATTTCACAATAATAAGAGTATCATAGTAAAATAAAGTTTCAAACAAGATAAAATAAGAACGTAAATGGGAATTAAGATATAATATATTAAATAATGTGCCTACTGTGCATAAACTATACTATAATAATTGTTCAATAGTCTTTACATATTTATTTAAATATAGAAATAGTCGGAAAACCACATTTCTTATATGAAATAAATCAATTTTGGAGAATGCAAGTGAGCACACTTACTCATCCGAAAAACCCGATAGAGAACAGACGATACTTCAAGTTCTGTTCACCCCACATCTTCGTGATGCAAAACGCTTCCTCTAGTATGCGACAAAAAAGTTCGTCGCGAACTTAGTGTTTGTGTAGTGAGGTGTTTAAGTGTGATAGTGTGCGTAAAAATTGAACCTTACGGATATGCGGGACGCTTCGGCGAAAGTACGAATGTATGAAAGAAAGTAACATGCTTGTGACACCGTCGGTCGTCGATAGGGGAAAGGTTAAGCGGGGACGTCCCTCAGCGAGTTAGAGTAACGATTACATGCACCAGATGGTGGATGAAAAGTAAAGGAAGAAAATCGCATTCAAGCTATAAAGGAAGGCGAACCCGCGAGAATAAGGAAGTCTGGTTGGGAATAAGGAGATCTCTCTGAGACGTGCAGACTATTAGCATGCAAAACAAAACTCCAAGGAGGGTAGTCTGGTTGGGAGTAAGATCTTTCTGAGTTATGCAGATTGTTAATACGTAAACAGAACTCCAAGAGTACAGCCTAACTGCTCGTTTTACGCCGTACGCACTTCTTGATCCATGGTCTTTGCCGTAGTCTCTTGACTCACTCAGAGCAAATTGTCTTTACGATAAAAAAGTAAATTATCCGCCGCCGTAATCAACTTATACTTATGTAAAATATCACCGTCGTTAGTATAAGAAAAAGCTGTAAATCTGTTTGAATAAATATTGATTTAGCAAATTGAAAAGAGCCACCGTTATCATTTTGCCCGGTCTCTTCGCATCTCCTCTCGCCACGAACCTGGTCCGATATTGAGCCATTCGAGCCAGGATAACCAGGGTGTGCAAAGTCGTACTAAGTCGCCGCCGCCAGAAAGTCAAGTAAGTAAAAACGTTATTCAATCACCAAACGGTGTTTTGAGGGTCGAACGTTACAAGTATATCATAGTGGCAAAGTGAAATATTTCTTTTTGTTTTTTATTGCTATACGATGCATAGTGTATACACAAATAATTAAAATTCTCGATTAATTATTTTTCAATAATTTCTTAATAATCGTAATACACGTAAAAGTAATAATTAACATTAAAATTATATGCATATATTAAAGTAAATGTAATGTTAATTGCTAAGTACATTGTAAAAATGAGTAAATTGTTTTACAGTAAATGTAAGAATCTATCAAATGGGTCATGGAAGTATTCGAAGTAGGGGATTTATAGTGGGCTTTATATTTAATATTAAATCTTACTCTAAATAAAACTTTCTATAGAAATTGAAAAATACATGTATGTATCAATGTTTCAAATAGATAATGTTATCGTCTCTGCAACCTTCAAGAAATACAAAACGACTATTTTAAAATAAAAAATGAATTAAATTTAAATGAAATTATATTTCCAATATTACTGAAAGAATTTAAAATTTGAAAAAACAGATATTTTCATTAATTTGTATATTCTGAGAAAAAATAAAAGAAACTCTACTAACTTTTCATATATTTTCATTTATGCAATAATTATCTTACGCTGATTTTAACTGGTATAAAAAAATTGACGCATACTCATGTTTTAAAGTACCAGATAATAATTTAATACTTTATATTCTAGAAATACATCTAAAGAATACAGAACGATCATAAGAATCTGCTATTCTTTGCAGAACATTTAAATCGACCGAAATTTAAACAGCAAAAGTCTTATAACAACCTTATATAACAATCAGCGATATTTAATAAATTATTTCGCGCTGAAACAAGCACTTATATTTGGACTTCGTCTGAAAAAAGTTCCTAGACCAATAAGATTTTCATATAAACTATAAATAAAGAATATATAAATTTTAATTGTGAAAAATGAAGAAATGCAAATATGCATTATACTCTTTAACGTTCTAATGAAGCGTTTGCATGTAGATATTTTTTAGTTATTATACGTAAAGTAATGAATAAATTTTATTATTAATTTAATTCTGAAAACTTTTCTTATAAAACTTTTTACCGCAGTCTATTTGCAAATTCTTTGGTGTATATTTCCGCGTAAGATAAGCCGTACTTCTAATCTCCCTTTTTCATCTGTTTTCTGTTTAATTGATACGACCTACGAATATTAATAGAATACATTAATAACTATTAGTATATATTTGTAACTTTTATTTTCTTTAGCATAAGGTAAAATTTCAAAATTATCTGCTTGCCATATTTCATGGAATCTATGTACCTTAAATTTTAAATGTTTATAATTTTGACGAGCTGGATTTTAAAACTCTTCAACATTTGTTTTTTATTCATTTTATTTTCTCAATTCAATTAACTCTACATTAAAATTTTTTTTTCGCTAGCTTTTTCAAGTGTTCATACTATTGTATCATTTTTTATATCAATTTTCATATCGCTTGTTAAAAATTTTTCAATTTATAATTAAAAAGTTTTTCTTCAAAAAATTTTTCTTCACATTGTTTATTACAATTAAATATTTTTTCTACAAGTTGATGACTAAAGTGGCTAATTTTTCTTCAGTTGCTGAATTATTATAATGTAGCATTTCTAATACTTTTAAGTTGTAGTTTGAATAATTACTTTTGATCTCATCTAAAATAACTGTTTTTTATACAGATTTTATGATTGAAACTAAATAAATTCACTGAATTATTTTCTTCGCAGTGTGCTGCAACATTTTTCAGTTGTTTATTTTCTAGATCATATTATTCATTATTTGTTATTTTAAATCCAAAATCTGAAGGTCCATTATTATCTGTAGACTTACCTTGTTGGCGTCTAAATACATCAATCCTCATTTTGAAACTAGTTAAAAATGTCATGTAACTCTAGTATATATATTCAGATTTAAAGAACTCTTCCAGAATAGAGTAAATTTTATTGATATGACTTTGGTTTTCAGAGGATCTTTCAGCTATAAGCAATTGAAACGATTTATTGTTTAAAATAAAATGCAAATAAAACAATTTATTTGCATCATTTTAATAGGTATAATCTACAAATAAACTCATTTCTAAAGTTTATAGGTAAGTTTCCAATCATAAATGTATCATTTTCATTACGAAGTCCGTATTTATAATCCAAATGTTTTTTGCAATCATTTTGATGCATTACTAAATATTTATCTAAAAGTTCTTCGATTCTAGCATTTCATCATTCTTTTCTGCTGTCTCGAGTAAATCAAACGTATTATGAAACATTATTAGTATCTTCAGACCTATTATTATTATCAAATATTGAAAATTTATTGAGCTTGACTGCTTAAAATTCTTGACAATGTTTTTGTTCAGTATTCTTCTTTATTTGATAGGCTGCACTTGCTAGTTCTTCAAGTGGTTCAACTATTGGTTTGAATGTATCATCTAACTTATTTTTAGTACTTATACGACCTTATTTTTACATTTTATATTCACATTTAATCACCCCTCGTATTTTAGTAAGCTATTCAAATATTTATGTTGAAGCTTTGGATTTGCTTACTGAACTGTACTGCCTACACTGTATGTATTACATTTACAGTAAAAGTCAAAACCCTTTCAGTATCTACTATTATTTTTTGATCAATTTTTATGAATTACAAATAAAATCATGTTTATAATCATTCCAATATGTTGTGCAGACATTTTCAAAATGTATAAAAAACATGTTTTTCCATCTGACATTGTCTTGTTCTTCACAAGCTATATTATTATATATTATAATTGAGTTAGAAAGAATATAATCTAAAAATACTACAGTATCATGGTTACTTAACGAATAATCTTGTTCACTATCCACAGATTTTAATAGTTTCTTGAGATATTTGTATTTGTGACTAGTTTAACGATTTTTTAAAAACATATACGTTTACAAATTTAATAGATTTTTGATTAACGACAATTAGATGGTCTTCAGAATATAGCTTGAATGCTATCTGGAAGTAGTTTTCCGTTATTAGTTCTTTTTAAATTCAAAATATTGTATAGACAGATATTAGAATCATAGTCAATTACTAACATTGAAGATTATACTGATACCTGAATTTCACTTAATTTAATTCTCAGTTTTGCTGAGAATTATCGAACTATTGTTATCAATGTAAAATATGAACTCATACTTACAAAATAAAAATTTATATTTGATGAGAGGTTCTGAATATTATACCATGTTGGATTTAGCTTCAGAATTTCAACAGATAAGCAAGGATAAATGGGATGCTCATACAACCGTACTTTCTTCTGTCATTATTATTTTGAACTAATGCTGTTTGGATTATTTAATGCCCTTGTAACTTTCTAAAAATTAATAGACACTATATTACGAGGTGTTACGACATCGTCTCACTGTAACAAAAAAAAGAGAAAGAAAAGAAAGAAATTTTTAGTTTTTCCGTAATAGAAATATTTTTCTTTTTTCTCTCTCTCTCTATAAGAAAATTTTAAAAATTCTAAATTCGACACTTAGGCCTGGAATATCAGGGCGAAGGGAGATAACCATGACATATTTACGATTATGCCTGCATCTATGGGAACCAGCCAGAAGCCTACACTCCTACCTACTCCTACGCGTACCGAGTAGTTGCACTCGCAAGTAGCCGAACGCCGATACACAATGATATTTTTCCTTATCAAAGCGAACAGCTGCGCACCCACACATGCATTCATGTACTTTCTGCGACCGTACAATTACACAAAAATAAGAGAATCATATTTTTTCAAATATATATTATTTTAAATTTTATTACATAATTAATATAGTTTTATTATTATGTAATACTTTAAGGCTAAATTTAAATAATATTTTTATATAAACAAAAGAGGAAGTAAATTAGAAAAGGCGAGAAAAATAAAATTTGAAATAAGTAAATATTAGCAAAGTAAAGAAAACATTTTCTATAATTTTATAAAAATAATAATAATAATAATAATAATAACAACGTATTCTATACAATTAAAGAGAATGAAATAGAAAATAAAGAAAATAGAAATAATAAAAATAATAATAATAATGATAATACTAATATGAAAATTAGTAAAATTTAAAATAAAATATAAATAATAATTATAAAAAAGATTTCGAAGAAAATTTAATTGTAATCATGAATTATTGTTATTTTGACTAATATCACTAAAAACAGGTTAAATATTAATAAATTTATAAATTAAACTGTACAATTACGGAAAAGGAGACTACAAACCGAATTTTATAAGCAATTAAGTAATTAATTAAATATAAACGTTAAGAAATTAATAAAATTGAAAATTGTATACAGGCTGTATAGACTTTTCCGGGAAAACCGATAAAAATCCCCTCTTTGCCTATACCGCCTGTGCTTTAAATTTTGTATAAAAAGGGCGCATCTCTCCATGTAAATCAGAGTTTTCTTTCAAATCTTGTAACTAGCAGTTGACCTGTATCAAGTGAGTAAATAAATATCTTACTTTTAAAAATATGTAGTCATTTTTTTTGGGCATTACACCAAATCCCCCTTTTCTGATCCTCAAATCCCGAAACCCTTCCCATCAAATCCACTCATATTAACGGGCGTGATGAAAATCTACGCTGCGATATGGACCTCCCATCAAATCCATCCATATTAACGAGCGTGATGAAAAATCTACGCTGCGTTATGAAGTATCCGTGTTAACTTCCCTTTTTCTTTATGTAGTCTTAATATTATTAATACCATTATTATAATTCTCAAATAACCATCGTGGTAAAAAGGACCGTTGCCCGTCCCAGGCTAGTATATAGGCCTAAAAGGGGCATTTACATCATGGACGTAACAGAGGGATGCAAAAAACAAATGGCATTTTTGTGTCATTGATGATTTAATCATATGGAGCAAATCTATCAATAAATTAAGTTTAATACGATTATGAAAAGATTAACACATGCTAAATTAAAGGTTCAATTTAACAAATGTGAATTCTAAATAAAATTTGCTATTTAGAGCACACATTGAATAAGAAAAGGATTCCCACCGATTGAAAGAAGATATTAGCTGTTCGCGGTTTTCTACAAGCCATATCCAAAAAAAATATCCGACGATTCCTAGGATTAGCAAGATACTATAGAATTTTCAATACTATAGAGGATTCACAAAATAGTTAAACCCTTAACTCACTTATTACAGGATAAAACAGACTTTGCTTAGAATGACAGAGCTGAATATTCCTTGACTAGACTAAAACAAGTATTATGTAACCCTCCCTTATTACGATTCTTCGATTTGTCAAAACCTTTTAACATTACCATCGATGCATCAAGATACGCAATTGGAAAAATATTATTGTAGGAAGAAATAGAAAAGGACTTACCAAATACATATACTTCGCGAGTAGTACGAGGACCTGAGTTTCTATGAAATTTATGAAAAAGAAGCCCTAACGATGATCCATAGTGCTCAAGTTTTCTAATCCTATACTTATTGAAGGAAAATTACTTAAATCGCTGACCACCATCCTTTGGTTTTGTTCAAATCAGCCGAATTTAATACTAGGGTATAAAAGTATAACGTCGATAAATTCGATTCAGAATCGATATTTAATAATATTATCAAAACAAAGTAAATTTTGTTTAAAAGTTAAACGAAAGAAAAGAGAGGTTCAAAGAGATATCTCTCCGAATAATTATTACATTATGTTTTTAAAAGTATTTTATTTGAGTTATTAGCGAGTTATTGGATCAACCTTTGAAGGACAAAATACAAATATTCTTACCACAAAAATATACCTCGTTTATACAATTTTTAAAGTATAGGCGGTATAAGAAGGAAAGAGGAGATTTTTACGAGCTCTCCTTACCATAATACTATTTGTTATTATATTCATTACTATTAATATTATTATTAATGTTATTAATATTATCGCTTCAAAATTATTATAATTATTAAGAATAACTTTTGTTATTATTAATAATTATATCACTAATGTTAGAATTATTACTAACCGTATTATTATTATTAACGCTACCTTAAAGCCAATATTATTAACATTATTCATCATTATTATTATTTACCTAATATTATTAAAATTCTTTACTATCCTTATTATTATTAATTTTGAATTAAATTAAGGTTGTGAATTATTGTTTACATAAAACATTAGTAAAAATTAGATAGTAGACTTATATTAATATTAATAAATGCATTGTAATTTTTCGCAACTTAATATTATCCAATGTACTATTTCTTATATTATTATTAATTTTTTCTCAAATTATTATTATTATTATTATTTAATTGCCGTTAAACATTATTTTAAACAGAAATACATCTTTGATATTTGTTTTGATTATTTTTATTATGAATCGTTAATATGATTTTTTCTAATACTAATTTAGAAACTAGATATTTTTTACAATGTTAATGTTTTAAATATATTATTTTATTTAAATAATAAAGTAGTAAATTATTATTTTGTATGTTAATTAAGATTAGAAATTCTAAAATGTAAAAATATATCATACTTAAAAGCGCTTTTATTATTTAAGAATTTATTATAAAGTTAGAAATTCTCGCTTTAAGTGAAGTGTGTAAGTGTAGGTTTGTATAAATAGCTAGCATTTAATAAACATGACAATTTTTTTGATACGAAGATAATCTTTTTTTCAATTTTAAAATTTTAAACCTGAGAAAATTTTCTTTTATAAGAGTAGGAGAAAAAGGAAAAAATTTTTTTAAGTTTTATTGTAAAATTTTAATTTAGTGAGTCAATGTTGTCATAAACGTCAGAATATGTTTCTCGAATTACACAAGTCATCAATATGAGTGTTTCGAAAACTTTTCATCAGGTACGTCCAAACTACTACTGTAAAATTTTTAAATACGACATAAGCCATTGCACTCAACAATCTATCGACAGCCAATTAAAAAAATTCTTACGTTTAAAAATCTATCAACCTATGGTTATTATAAATATACTGAGTAATACCTTTGAAAAGATCGTTATGGAAAAGAAAACGTCACAAAAAAGAAAACGAATACTTTTTAATTATTTAAGATCAACTATCTAAGTTTTATTTAACTGCACCTCTGTAGAATGCACTTACAATCACAATTACTGATGTATTTATAAAAAAATTTCTTCACATTTTTGAATCGACGATAATCATCCTAATTGATCAAAGAAGAAAGAAACGAAAAAAAGAAGAAACTGGATTAAAAAAAATTGGTATATAAAAATCTAATAAATTTGAAATATAAATAAAAGAAATATTATGATGAAATGTAGATTAGAAAAATTTTAGAGTAAACAATTACATATTTTTATATAAAAAAGGTATAAAACCGGGAGAACTCAAGAATCATTATATCAGTCTACGTCATATTTAGAGTATAACTAATATTAAGATACAAGATAAGGAAAAGGGAAGGGAAAAAATCAGAAGTTGAATAATTGATTTTAATATATTGATTTCAATCAGAAAAAAGTTCAACTTCTTCAAATTAACAAATTCTTAGAAATTGAGATTGTACGGTATAAACTGTAATATAAATAGAAACTGATTGCAATGCTGATATTCCTCGAAAAAAATATCTCTAGATTTTTACAATTTCGGAATACTGTATACAGGAAATCATATTATAAGTGTGGTATCACGTAACAAATTGGTTAGTAAGGTGAAAGCATTTTGTTTAATAGAATTTAGAAACCGTATATAGATTGCATAGATTTTTCTGTGCAAATTTTTTCCCTTTTACTTATACCATCTGTACTTTAAAATTTTGTATAAAAAGGCATATTCTCTGTAGCTACATACATTATGTTTCTTTGTGTACTCCAAGATAGATATGATAATCCGTCTATATATAAAATAATAAGTAAGTTATAAACTAATTTAAAACTATTATGTAATATATCGATAAGAAAATTAAACCCATAATTTAATCTTTTTTTTCAAACTTTTGTTTATACAGTGTGGTCTCTCTAATTTAAATTGCTGGTTACATTACATTTTCCCTGCACAACTGTGATTACTAAATGTAATGTCTAGTCACGTGTTATATTTTCCCTGGATATTACTCTTCTAAGATTTTAATGCAATTACCCTCTAGACATAAATGTCTATGATGCACTATCTTTTTTCTCAATATTTTTGTTCATAAAGCACAAGTCTTCAAATCAGATAAAAGTTTTATTTTATATCGTACCAAGACCGTAGCCTGTCACCGGCTAGTATACTTCATTGTATAGGTCGAAAAGGGATAATCGTGTTGTAGACGAAACACTGTAAATTTGTACGTCTCCAGCATCCGCCGAATAATTAAAACTATATAAAAATGTAACACCTCATACTTTCGCACCAAAGAGTCTACTTACATGCCTCTACAACTCCGTGTTTATTAATAGAACTTTGTAAATAGCACGCCAACCAAGAGCAGAAAATCGGTGGATCCGAAGTTTTATAAAATGACTTGGTGTTTGCCTTTGCAAGAGTAGTTTTATTAATACATCCACTTATTTTTATTACACCTTATTTATTAATAAAGGTCGTGCTCATAGTAAATGGTTGAAAGAATATTATTATAACCTTACATAACGTTACTATTGCTTTTTAAAAGGATCAGTAGTTTTAATTTAAAGCATTTTTTACTTTTCTCAATCAGCAAATAAAATAAAAGTTGTTGGTGATAAATTAGTTTTTTATTTTAATTTTGAAATAAGTCTCAATTAAGACCGTTTTTTAAAATAAATGTTTAAGTTATTGAGTTTTTATAAAATAGATTTCATTCATTTGACTAAGTGATTACATGGAATCAAAAACTAGCATGAGATTTTTGAGCATTACCATCTGTCTGATGATAGAATGCCACGAATTTTCAGATTTAATGAGTCATAGTTGTTCTAATCATCTCAATTAATTTATTGAAATGCTGTGATATGTACTGTTTTATATCTTCAACGATAGTTTGCAGTGAACTTTTGGATGTAAGTTATTCAGTTTCACATTAAATATTTACATTTAAAAAAAAGGATTTTGATCCATGTATGAGTTAAAACTTGGAGGTAGTCCTTTAAGTGAAGCAATCTTAGTTAATAAACATTTAATTGGTTGTTTGGCGATTTGGGATAATTTCTGAAACACAAAAAGTCACAAAAAATCATTATTAATTTTGTTATAGTGTTGAACTACCTAGGTATTAAGAGTGTAATTATACTTTTTGTCAGAGTATTTTTACTCTTTAACCACTACTGAGACCATGACATCAAGAGCAATTGAATATTTTAAGCCTTCAGTTTCAGTAAATTTTAGAAGTATTTTTATCGTTAGAGACAGTGCAGTTTCACTCCATTGCAATGATAGTCAGATGATACGGTATCTAGTTGATTTGTTTCTTCTAATTGAATCTGTATCTAGTTGATATTCTTTCAAGTTCCAATAAAAAAGTTGAATATGGTTCTCACTAAAGATCAGTTGCAGTTTCTGTTTCGTAATTCAGCAATGTTGAGAATTAAATTTTTTACTATGCACACGAAACTACTAAATAATCTGATGAACTTAAGCTTAAATTCTTAATTACTTCTTAGATGTTGAGTTTTCAGATTAGAACCTACTATAATAAGCAAATAATAGAACTGTTGACTAATTGAATCATTTTATATTTTCATCATATGGTTGAGTAATGCATTTTTTTCAAAGTTTATATCGAACATTAAAGAATTCGCATAAAACGTATATAAGTAGTTTAGTATAATATACCTAGGTAACTTGAGTTGTAGGTCTACTGTATAAGGCTGGCTTGAATCTTATAATGTTCTTAACACTCCTGTTCATCTTATTTTGTTTTGATAGCTCTTCTTCAGTCTAAAACTTTGTTAATAGATTAGCTATTATGAATGATGGTGATAAATATATCATCTATCATCATTTTTCTTAACCGCTTCATGATCAATTTTCATAGAGCTGATTTGTGTTTTGAGAAAGACTAAATCTAGTCATTTAATGATTAATAAATGAGTAACTGGAAAATGCAATGAATGTTTAATAACATTGGGATTAATTATTTTCCCATATACATTTGTTAAAACAGAGACAGCGGCTTCTTGTGGTGTCATATACTTTGAATAAGTAGTTTTTTGAGGTAAGATTAATTGCGACGTTGAGCTAAAATCATGGTCTGACATCATTGTCATTGTTGGATTTAAGTAAGATTGAAGTATCAGTAGTGGCTTATGAATGATTAGAGGGTGTGGTTATAACTTCTTCCTTTGAAATACCTTCTGAGCATCCTTACTAATGTCTATTGTCGAATATTTTTTATATAATTTAAGCTGCTTAATGAATTGTTTTGATAGGAATAATATTTCGGTATTTGAATTCTACTTTGCTCTAATGAAACTGAAGGTTTAACTCAAATTATTGCTATAATTAATATTAAATAGATTTGAAAAATATGCTGCAAGAGCCAATTAAATGTCTTATTTTTTGACGACTGCGTCAAAATTTAAATTAGTATAACCAATTGAATGGCCAATTGTTAATTCATTTATGAAGAAAATTTTAATCATTACTATGTAGCATGATATGATGAAACCTTAAGCAGATTTAACATTTTTTTTGCTGGTACAATTTCTTACAATATATCTAATAGCAAGAGCATCAAAGATGCTCTATATACTACATCTAATTTCGCAGTTAGAGTATGTAATCCAAATCTTGATCAGTTAACAATATGAATGACTATGCGAGCCATGATGATATGTCTTTTTGAAAGGTTTTAGTTGTTTCAACTTTTTTAGTTTCTTAGTTTTAGTTGTTTAAAGTGCAATTTGATTTTAGATATTTATAAATGGCATCATTCGCATGGTCTTATTTATTATATTTATTATTCATAATTTAACATGATTTACCTTTACGCATCGGTGTTAAATTGAAAATCCTATTCAAATGAGATTTTATGATCAGTCTTTTCTTGTCAAACACTTCATTCATCAGACTTCATGTTTTAATTAAATAATCAATTGTTGAAAGTTTTGCTTTGCAGCATTGTTAACATCTACTTTCAAGATACTATAAATTCTTCAGATCAAAATTATCTTTAAATTAAGCTGCTTGACATCATTTTCTCGTAAATGAAGGCACTGAAAGCTACCAATAGTACGACTTGTGAATGATACCGATTGAGATGTCTGATTAAACTGTCTTTAACTTTTTTCTCCAGAAAATTTATTTTACTTCATAAATACTAATGTTCGTAGTTTAAACGAGACTTGCAGCAAGTGATGCAGCATATTAAAATTAATATTATATTTACTTCAGTAATGACAAGCTCTATTAAATTAGGTATCTAAATAAGCACATCTAAAAGCAATTGAAATAATCCACCTTGATCACTTATTCTTATGAATTAATTACCATTAAAGAGAGTGGTTGAGCCGGAACCTATGAGATTGCCTGTTAAGAAACACGGTTTAGAATAGCTTGATTTTGTAGTATTTGGCAAAGAAATTTCTTTCCTGTCTTTTGAGATGATTACGCCTTTGACAGACTTGTGAAAATGAAAAAACAGAAACATGATTAAAAAGTTAGCTTCGCAATAAAGAAAAATTATTAAGCTAAATATTTATTGAGTTAATAAAATTTAATTTGATTTTTTTACGAAAATAGGTTTGATTTTATTAATTACTTAAAAACTTCTGTGGTAAAAAATTATGTTAATCACTGAAAGCCAATAAAGTACAAGTGAGTATAATTATCTTAATCACTCAATAGAGCTAAAATTAGTACATAACTTGAGCCAATATAGCATTAAATAAAAACTTTGTGTAGCATTGATAAAAATTGAGAGAAAAACCAAAGTATACCCAGCCTATACTTTTGATTTAAGTAACTTTTCTTACTGTACATTTACCTTCGCCACCTACGAACTGTTCTATTCACTATTGCTTGTGGGTAAATTGTTTTAATATTTCTTAAACACGTTCATATTCAAAACAAAAAAATAAATTATTTTAAATTATACTTAAATTTATTACTAATTTATTAATGTTATTATTATTATAAAACTATAAATTTTCAAACAAGAAATATTTTTATGTAAAATGGAAGATAAATTTTAACTATCTATTATAGTTAAATATTTTATATAAATATGAAATTGATCTTCATGCTTGTACATTAAGTCTTTAGTAAAAATTTAAATAACTATTTAAAAAATCAAATATTCATTTTTATTAAACATATTTATAAAACAACTAATAATTTGACGAGCATTAAGTTTCTAATTAATTTTTTCCAATAATAAATTAAATTTCATAAATAATGACTCTTATTTTATATCGAAAAGTAATTAATTTTATTTATTAATTGTAATAAACCTTTATAGTTAACATTAGAAATATTATATTATAAATTTTATATTACATAACAGAAATTTTTTTTTGTTACAAACCTTCTTCAGTACTAGGCGTTATATTATTGACTAAATTCTTCATTTTTTAAATTATTATTATAATATTTGATGATTAGATGTCAGATAGTAGCAGTTGATAATTTAAGCAATATAAGACAAAGAGATGCAGTACATTTTTTAAGAGGATCACCTATGATAATGAAGGAATAATGAGATTTTATATTTTACTTTGAAGCTTCAGATGTTTTTAATCCACTTTTAATGTATTTATCGTCGTTTAAATCTTAGTGAATGATTCTTCTCAAAGTGAATTTCTGCTTTGAAGAGACCCTGAAAATAATTCTGTTTTCATTCTTTTACGCGAACTGATATTAAAAGTCAGAAAAATCACTAGATGATTTTCATGAACCGATATTCTAGATACGGTAGAACGTTATCCAAGTAGAGTGTTTTTAGAACCTTACTGTAAGTTTCTTCCTCTTTCTTTCAATACTTAGTACATACTGCACCCTGAAGATTGCGTGCGGAAAATGTTTTCTGATCCCTTATATACACAGGAGTATTAATCAATAAATATGTCGTTGATCTTTTATATATTTTAGTTTTATTGTAATTGTCAACAAAATTAATAAAATTTACAGTTATGAATAAAAATACCAAATTGAAATCTTGAACGATACGATGTTATAAATCTATAAGTAAATTTATGAAATAATAAAGTATAAATCAATTAACTTAAAATTTTAAATATCTTATATCATATAATAATATTTAATAAAATATCAAAGAGTAATATTTGGATAATTATAAATAAATTTATTCCAACCATTAAAATATTCTGAATACTAATCCTCTCTTTTTAGTGATTTTTTAAGTGACTTTTTAGTGACTTTCGCCTGTGATGTAACTGAATTTTATACCTTTTATTGCATACAGCCAACTATGCCTAGAAAGAGTTATTGAGTCGTGTACTCCTGCAACTATGATTAGGTATAGAAGCGCACCATAACAAAAATATAGGTTAAGTAATATCTGATGCTCTGTCTAAAGCCAGTTCATATATATATATATATATATATATATATATATATATATATATAAATTAATTTATTTTTATTTAAATGTTATTATTTAGTAAGAAATTATAATTATTCCTCTAAATATAAACTATCAATAATATATTGTTCTATTTATGTCAAAATCTTCTCAGAGAGCTCCATCGGATGGAAGATTTTGATGTAGCTGAGTAGTGTACTTCTTATAAGGAATTTGATGTACTTGTTGAACATATCCACCTGAAAAAATTAGTAGTTTTTATGTAGCTGATATTGATATTTTAATTATTTTATTCTATCTACAATCTATGAATATTTTTGGACCTTTATAATACTTACATTATAATATTAAAATTTAGCAAACACATTGAAATAAAAAACAAATATTGTAACTAATTTTTATTTATAAATCATAGTCAAAGATTCATGATTTAAATTTCTGAATTAAAAATTGCATTTAACACTTATAAATTTAAAAATTATTATTTGAAAAATTTTCATAATCTAAATAATTGCCTTATAGTTACATTATATAAATGAACGACAAATTTGAGTATGAAATAAGTTTAAAATCAGAATAAAATTTAATTAAATAATAATAATTATTAATTTTTATGTAAATTTTCAACTTATATTCTATTTTATATGAATAGTATAAATGTTAGAGAAAAATGAGTACTTTTTGTATGTTTAATAATATAGAAATTATTCTATTTTATAAGAATGTCTTTAATACAATGTATGTATGTATTACAATATTTTAGTACTTCTTTAATTTAACTCAATACACTTTTAAAATGATGAATTAATTTGCATGACAGTGCATTTGATGCATGATAATAAAATGTCGCAAGTGCTCTCACGAGTAAATTGTACAAGACGTAGTTGATATAGTATATAAAAGCTGTACATGAATAACATAGAACTATATATGAACCTCAGTTTTCGAAATTCTATCTTTATCTTGCATTAAGTTTAATTTTCTTCTCTTTTTTGAGTAATCTTTACTGTTAGTAAAAGCTGACATAAAAAATTATCTAAATAAATAAACATGAATGTAAGTACTACTTTCTATTCAATGAATGATAAAAAATTGAATTCTAACCAGTAAACATATTAATTATAATAAATTACTATAATATAATTATAAAATAAACCTAATATAGTTAATAACATGGAATTTTTCTAATTATTTTTTAAGCGAATATAAGTAATCTAATAAGGCTGAATTAAACGCCGCAATCATTATCATTAATTGTTTTTCTTATAATTATATAAATTTATAAAAAAAGAAATAAATAAGAAAAAAAGGGATAAAAATAAAAATTTAAATAAAATAAATATTATTAAAAAAAAACGTTTTCTATACGATTAAAGGAATCTAATAGTCAAAAGGAGTCAAATAAAACAAAGAAAATAATAATAATAATGATATTAGTAATTTATGATATTAATCTAATTATATACACAATTGTAAGTTAGATGAAATACTGAGTTTTATTAATTATTCTCAATTTTATCACCGTATATGTTCATAATAGACGAGAATACTTTAGATAAATTAGGACCGTAGCCCATCCCAGACTAGTGTATTTAATTGTATAGATCTAAAAGGGGCATTTACGCCATGGACGTAACGATAGAAACAACCTTTCTAAACTCAAAAAACATTTTTTAATTTTTTTTAACTAAAATATTTTTATTTATACATTTCACAAAATGTATTACGCACCATTTTATACCGTACACTATACCGCGTAGTCATGATAGCGTCACCGGTTAACCGTACCGTTTTTTTCGATAAGTGTGAACTTCTTACTGCGTTTCAATAAAAATGCTTTTGTTGCTTATTATTTCATATAGTTTTATTCATATAAATGTTAATTTAAAATTACGAAATGACAATCTTATATACTCTATTATAACAAAATATTGTAGATATGATTTATTTCAGCTATATAAAGATCTAATTACCGTGTGTAGGATACAGCATTGTAGCATATGGATTGAAAGTTGATGGTAAAGGTGGCGGCATGTAATTGGAATATAAAGTTAGTTGTGTTCGTTCGTAAGGAATTGGCATATTTCCTTGATCTTGAATTGGATATGGTAAATTAGAAGGCATTTGCATATTATATTCCTGTGATAAAATTTCTGAAATAAATAAGGTATATTTGGCTGTATTTAATTGTTTTTAAAGTATAAAAATACATTCAACCTTATATTTCACGTTTTATACTTCTATAATAATGATACATCATTGAAAAGCTTATAAATAATTATATATTATATAAAAAAATTATTAATCTCAAAATTTCATTAAATATTTTAGATTAAATGCTAATTGATGTTTAAAAAAATTTTTTTATGTTATAAAGGTTTATGTATTATCTTGCTTCAGAAATTGATTTACACTCACAAGCTTTTTAATTGAATCAACAACTCTTTTGAATGAATCATCCAATATTTTCTTAATACTAATCCAATGATACTTTTAAAGTATATATTTACGTTTAGTTACATCTTACAATATCCCAAAATATTAATTATATATTTTTATGTTGATAATTCACAATATTAAAGCTTTAGTTTCAAGAAAAGCTGTTTTATTTAAATTGGCTCGGTATCTCGAAATTGCGAATACATTGGAGTATGTACTGATACACTTCCTAACAAGTATATTATCACATACTCTTACAATAATATTTTATGAATATTATCAATGCGTATTTCTATTAGTGACAGATGTGTGCTGCACGAAATCTTTTACACTTACATAAATATTTTTCTAGAGATTACTTTTTAATTAAGTGTTTAAGCTAGGCAGCACAAAAATATTGATATTAAAAAGAGTTTCAATATGGCGTATAACTTCCAAAACAATTTTGGCACAAAAATCATTGTAGTTGCCTTCGTATATTTATGAAAAGTAAAATATTTATTTCAATGATAATAAAATTGCTGAAACTAAATATTTATTGAATTACGCCAGAAAACAGGTGCCAAAATATATAACTAAGAATTCAAGGCTCGTTTTCTCATACTTTTTTTGGGGTATTTTTCAAAATCTGATAAAATAATATTCATTGAGTTGTAACTCAAAAATAAATCAATGCTTCAGACTATTAAAAATTATTATTCTATTTATAAACAGGAATAAAAGTTTCTAAATAATATGTATTTATTAAAAATAGTAAATTTTTGTCTATAAAAATTGTTCTGTGTTAGCTCAGACTTTGGAATTTTAGCTTATTTGTTATTTTTCATTTCATCAGTGACAGTATTTTATAAATTAAAGGTAATTTGATTTGTTTGTTTCAAATAAGTTGTATGGATATATTAAAATGCAAAAAGAACTTTTTAGTAAACAAAACTACTTAAATAATTAACTCGTAAGACTTTTCTCATTTCAAAGTTACTTTAACATAAGATTAAATTTTTTCTGTATATATATATTTGCTATAATAAAATCATATATTTTTCAATATACCTGGATTATGGCTTGGAAAATTTGAAGAACTAGATGGATCATTATGACTTAAATTTGTAGTTAAATCCTTTAGAAGTTCTTCTTTTTCTGTTTTTCTAGCAAAGCAGAAATCTGAAACTTTATTTTGAAAAATAACCAGAAGCTGGAAAAAATATAAATATATTTAAATAATCAATAGTGATTGTTATTATAAAATTAGAAACATCTTTTTTTATTATAGTATAATTACTTATTTGAAATAATTTAGAATTGTATTTATAAAGGAATTAAAGGAAATTAAGTAATATAATTTTATAACAGAATATTTAATTCATTTGCTGTTAAAATGAAAAGTGGCTTAAAAAATTGTCCATATAATATTTATTTAATGAAATTGATAATAAAGCAGATATATTCTAATCGTATATATTGACGTTTTGATTACAGATATCTATTTTATATAATAAAAATTTTAATAGTCGTATTTGAAAAAACAAAATAGTTATTCTTATTAACACAACGTTATATCTTATGCTATAAACTAATAAAATTAATAATATATTAAAAATGACATTAAATTAATATTATTCCTATACGAATAATAGATAAATTCAGAAAATCCCTAGACCATTCAGAATTTTCTTTTTAAACTTAATAGATGTTACACGTTAAACGTTATTTATTTTGCAAGCATAAATCGATACAAGGATCAGTATTTAAATTGCGCTTACTGGCTATTAATCTATTAATAAATTGATACTCTGGATTATTTTTATTCTCTTGAGTATTTTTCAGTGACAGTGAACATCAGTCATAGAAGTTTAACGTACGTGTAAAATATAAACCCGAAGAAAGAAACATCGATGGTTTCCCAGAAATATATAAAATACTCTAAATAGTCTAAAAATAGTAAAGAATATGTTAAATATTTGATTATCTAATAATAATAATACATTTAATTATTTGTCATTATCAAAAATAATCTTAACAATATTAATTAAGGATTATTTCAAGAACTATTAAATTATGTAATTCTGTTTGCTAATATTTATTTAAAATAAATAACAACTTAAATCTGATATAATTTTCAATTATTTTCTTGTTAATTTCTTTCTTCTTTCATAATATTTTCTATTTTGAAGTGAAGTAGTAAGAATCAGAATTTTTATTGATTAAAGACTTCTATCCAAGATAGTTTTTATTTAACACGTAAATTTAAAATCAAATTTTAACAATATTTTAATTTACTTGATGGGATAATAAACGATTACTAATTTAAAAAATTTGACGTTTTGCAATATTAAATTGTTTACAAAAATGTTTTCTTTCTGTTGTAGTGCGAAAAATTTAGTAATCTAATGAATTTTTTTCTTATTGCGACTACGCTCAATTATTGAAATTGTTTCACAGTTCAGTATTAATATAATGTTGAACTCTTTGAAAATTGTTTCTCTGAAGTTCAAAAATTTAATTTTTAACTCCTAATTTTGTTTTATGACGAATGGAACGATATATTTAGCAATAAGTAATGGAATGTATTTTATACTTATATCATAACAAGAAATGAAAACCAGGGTTTCCTTTATTAGATGGCGATTACCATATTTTACATATTAATATCATAATGCCTTCATGAAGAACTCACTGGAATGAGTAATTCATTGTTATGTTAAACAACTGTGAAAAATTCATATTTTTGAAGGTAGTATCTACTATGAAGTTATTGGTTATTGAACAATTTTTCACAAAAATTGCTAGTTTAAATTAAGTTAAATCATTATTAATAAAACTCTACTGATGACTGTTGGTACGCTTCTGGCTAATAGGTAGGTTATTTAAGTAGGAACTACAAAATAATTCCATAAATAAGATCACTAAAACTAGAAGAGACAAGTTATTGAAAGAAATCGTCGAATAAAAATAAAATTAGTTTAAGTAATTTTCAAGAGATGTATTGATGATAAGATTTTGAAGAAGTAATTACACGTCATAGAAAGATACGAATTATCTCAAGTAGTGCCAAAAGTGTTCATTTAAAAGAATTTAGTTTGGATACTACGTATCAATATTTTAAACGTATGCGAAAATTATTACCAAAATATGTAGGATTTAACCGAAATATAGTGATTAGGAAAGGCATACAAAATAATTAAAAATCTATATTATAAGAAATTCTAGCGTTCTTATGATGTTCTCAACATGGTCTTGTTCATGCCGTCCATATATGTGAATTGTTGTTCTGAGAAGGAAAAAATGATTGTTGTATCTATGGGGCTCGTTAATCATACGTTTGATAATCGTAGTTGCCTTGAAACAGCTAATTTCTGTATTAATCCTCTCTTAGATGCTAACAAAGAGAGATGGTAGTTCCGGAAGAAAAAAATCTCCTCAATCGCATAGTAAGTCTAAGTTTTGGCAAGTACTCTCGAAATGAAAAAATAAAATAACGTGCAATGGGATTCATATCTTAGCATTTTTTATTTTAACCAGTAATAATTATCTTTATATGAAACTTTTTTAATCTTAATTCATAAATTATAATACTTCATGAACTCAAAACTAAAATAACTTTCATAGTTGACTCAAATTTTCTCAGAATTTACGTTGTTTTGAAGGATACTATAAGCAGCAAGTTTTCAATTATGAATTCAAGATATTCTTCATTTACAAAACATTAATTTATTATATAGCTATAAATAATTAATGATGCAGTTGTTCATTTTTTATTTCGAATTGTATTTTAAAAAATAAAAATTAGAGATTAGCAAGTCTTTTGTGCTCTTATGTCATATGATCACAAAATTTTCTTATATCTACAACCTATAAATAAGCAGTTTCCAAAAATAATTTTTATTATTTTAGTCTTAGGTTCTTTACTAAAATATTATGACAGTCTATAAAGAATTATATGTTATTGTATTATTATTATTCTAAGTATATAATTATCATCACATATAACGTATACTTTTGAACAATTGATTTAATTCCTTATTCTAAAAAGTGCCTTCAAATTATTAAATAAAGCAATAAATATATAAAAGTGTATTATCTAGTATATATTTAAAATTGATAATTCTATTTAAATAGAAAACTTTTCTTATATATATCAAGAAATTACTAACTATATTCGTTTTGATTAATTATAAATGTTGTTACTTTATTTCGATGACTAAACAATACGAAAATTCTAACAATAATTTCTAAGTTTAACATTTCATAATATTTATAATAACATACCTGCGTTAAATCATTGTAAAACTTGACACCTTCTTGTAAATTATTAATTAATTCTTTATATGCATCGTAGGCATTTGCAAGTTTACAAAGCATTTGTTCACGACTACTTCCACAAGAAGATTGTTCCTTTGAAAATTCTATATGTTTAGACTGTAATAAAAAAATATATTGAAATATATTTTTCAATATATTATATGAATATTGATTATTTAAATATGTTTACTTTTACAATTTTTAAAAAATAAAAACGTTCGAAAATATATACATAAAAAATGGTGATTAGTCGAAAAAGATTTTTTCAACTAGTCACTTTTTTAAAATAAAGCCATTAAGTTAATATATTAAAATTATCGATTTTACAGGCAAAATGGTAAAGTTGCAAATGAAATAAGTATAACTCTATATTAAAAAGATATACGATTACATAGCGCTAAAATTTTATAAAAGCATTTATTTAATGTCGTAGTTTACAACTGGGTAGACAAATTACTATTCTAAACTATATATTTATAATCGACGATAATGTTAGAGTACATTAATATTGTTGGTATCAGATAATTTACATTATTAAATTAATATTAATTATATGGCAATAATGCTACATCTATTAATATCAGACGTTGCTTTTGACACTATTTTTCTAAATTTCGATTGCAGTTTTCTAAGCTGCTAGATATTTAAGAAATACCAAAAATCATTTTTTTTGTTTATCTAAATCTTTTTTCGATGAACTATTTATATGCCCAAGTCTCCAATATAAAAGTGGTAAATCTTTTTTCTTCACGACCACCATGGTACTGAATTGGACTTTTTCTGCAGAATCTAAGTTATTTACTCTTAATTTAAATGCTTGATCTTTTTAATGCTTTACCAAATGGAAGCACTTTACTACGTTTTTCTTAGAATCGATGTCAGACCAGATCTTCTATAAATTCAATTATAAAAGTTTTGAATTGCTCATAGGTAAATGAGTACTTTCAAAGCTTTTTTGAAAAAGTTTATGACACTTTGCTCTAATATACCAAAAGGTGATCATAGAAGTATGTCAGAAATTATGCTTTCATTTATAAGTTTCAATTTCACTTTATCATTATATTATTTAAAAGCAAAATATTTTCATACTTTATAATTATATTACTTCACTTTTTAGCTTATAAAATTAGTGACCAAATCCGAGTTTACCCTTTCTACCCTCAGCAAAATTGATTGGATAAGCGATCTAATGGATAATAATTTGATTAACAACTTGCGATTTTGTATATATTAAGAAATAGAAGCTGTAAAAATCTTAACACTAGCATTCCAGAAAATATGCAATTGTATACTATTAAATTTTGTTGTTATAACTTTACACTTTATTTTTAAATTACTAAATTTAAGATAATTCCAATTTTGAACTTTAATCGTTTCTTGTGTAATAACTGACAGATTTATTCCAATCTAAATAAACCTTCCAAAGATTTTGCATCATAATTTTTACCTAAGAAATTATAGATTCTAATAATACAAATGGATTAAGAAATTGTGCCATTTATGAGATCTTTATTCGAAAATATATCAATTGAACAGGTTATTTTATCTGATAGTGGATTTCAACTTTCAATTTGTTATTCTTGTCTAAATTCAAGCTATATTTTTTAAGTAAATTTTTAAATTTTTTAACATCAGTCATTCGATTAAATATTTCTTAAGGGATTAACTTAATAATAAGTCTACTTTGAAACTACAACTGGAAATATTTTATTATCCTCAGCAGCTAATTTTTTTTAACATCTTGCAGTCAAAAATCGCGCTGACTACAAAAAAATTATTCAAAGTATAAGGTTTTTTGAAATTTTCATAAAATTTTTTTCGAATTGTCTTGACTATTTTACCATTGTGTGATACAGTAAATAAAATCTCAGCTTAATATTCTCATAATTGTTTACGTAGATTATATAATATAATGATTCATAAGCCTTGCATTATTATTATTATTCATTGCTTTGCTTACGTAATTCATCATTTTCTAATATTTTCGTTTTTAATAAATAAAAATGTCTTAACTCTATTTGGTGAGTCCGGTGAATTATTTATTTTATTATTAAAAGATAATTTCTTTACATATCTAATATCAGTGTTTGATTCAAAACATTTATCGCTTAAATTTTCTTCAGACAAATAAAATTTAATAATAAAATAATAAAATATTTTATGAAGGAGTTTCTGATATTTATATGGTACTCCAAAATTTATTTCGTGGTCTTTCTAGTAAATTAAGACTTTACTTTACAATTGTTTAATTGACTTAATATACCTGTCACTATTCAATCTAAACCTGGTTGCATACTTGAATTTTAAATATATGCGTAGAAGCCAGTAACCCTGTTATCGTTTGTAGAATAGCAAATGTTATTTAAGACTCGAATATCGTTACTCTTAACTTCAATATTTTTTAATATTGTAATAAGATAATACTATTTTTATAGAAAGTAATTTAGATTGGAATGAACACATAACTAAACATATTTTTACAAGAATTACGCAAATACTTAATCTAATTGGTTTATTATATCCTGTTATTAAAGCAAAATTAATTATACGAAATTTAAGAAAACAAAATTAGATTGGAATAAATAGATTTATATTTGTATTTCCATTCAATATTAATTAAAAAGGTTAATTTACACTTTTTTTATCAAATATTATTTCAAAAATCAGATATTATTAACAATTTAGTTAGTATAAAATTACGCGTTTTCTGTAATGTTAGCAAACATCCTGACAGAAAGGACTTGACGGACCTCGGCTGGGGAGATCGATAATGTATCCTCTTCTTGGCCGATCAGTTCGGCTGAGCTTTTTTTTGTTCTACCTTCGTTGAATTCGCCCTGAGAAGAGTGGTTTATCCTTTCATTTTAGAATAGATTTGTTCCTACTATTAGTCCTGAAAAGGATGGTTTTCAAAAGACTCAAGGTGCAAAAAAATATAACAATTATTTTCCTCTTTACATGGCTAGTCAACCAAGTCCAGCTCCTTTATTTGCTTCCACATGACTATTCTTGGGTCTCCGCGGAGCCTCGTAATATTTCCGACTCTTGACCACCTCCTCTACAATTATTTCGCCATGCTCCATCCTATTCTTCCCTTGAGCACACACCGCATCATCGCACGGGAAAACGGTTTCCCACCGATTCTTCCCAAGTTGTATCTTTCGATTCACACGGGGAGAGGGGGAAGCATGCCAATTGCAAACGGAACGCTTTCGCCGCAGCAATGCCGTTCCAATTATCGCAGCGCCATTATAGTGAGAAATCCCGAGCCAACTTTTCTTGGCGCACATCACTTCAGTCTACTAGCACTGGGTGACTCACTATGAGTCACCCTCTCCGATCCGAACACACACGGCTCAGTCATTGCGCGTCGTAACAAATATCGGCGCGTGGCAATCCTATGAATTATATATTTATATCCAAACAGTTGACACAAATCAAAATAAGAAATGTAAATTCAAAAGTTACAATAACAAGACCTAAATTATATTAACTACAAATTTTTATATTTACTAATGATCCGATTCGACTATTATAATTAATTGAATAAACCCTCAATAAGGCGCATTAAACAGTTGCCGCTGCTTAAAATATAAAAAATTTCAGTATTAACAATTTTTTCCAATGGAAAAACGATGCAACACAGCAAAATTGTATTTATGTTTTATGTAGATGTTAATCAGCTAATAAATGTTAACGAATTAAGAATGGTAAGTTGACCCTAATTGATTATATATAGAACTATAAAATTTGTTAGAAGTATGTTAGATTGTATGATTCAAATTATAAATATACTAACCTGAATATTTTTGATAATTTTTTCTTGGCGAGAAATAGAGTTACGAACTTGACTCTGTAGTGGACCATAATGTAAATTAATGTTTTCTAAAATCAAATTGTTTTCATTTAAACCTTCGTTTTTAGCTAATGCAGATAGAAATATTGGTTGGACATCAACTGTCATCGATTGCAATTTACACTCAATAGTGTCTTGTTCTACTTTTAAGTTTTCAACCTAATTAATTATTAAATCATTTTTATTAAAAAAACACCCTAAAGAATAATATTTCTTTTTTACCTCTTCCATTAGAACACGTAATTCTAGAACAATACTGCTTTCTTGAATTGCACAACCAGTTGGAATAAAATTAGATAAAATGTTTGGTTCCATACTTAAAATATTCACAGCTTCACGATGTGTTTCAAATTTTTCTCGAATCACCTAAAATAAATATGAGTAACTATTAGATTTATTATGTATAGTAACTATTAGATATAATAAATCTATTAGATTTATTTAGTATTAATCACACAATCTTAAACTTCTTATATTTTACTATATTATACATTTGTTTGTGTGGTTTATAAAAAAACTTCGGAAAAATCAATTATGTTATAAATAAAGATAAATAAATGTTTTATGATGTTAGCTTTTATATCTTTAATTTTTAATTTGCATGAACGTGTAGCTAATATTTATTTAACATTAATTAAAGTATATATCTTTTTTCTTGAAAGAAAAATCTAAAAATGTGAATGTTGCATTCGGATTTAACGATATTCTTCGTGTAAGGAAATTCTTTTTAAATAAAAATAAGCTCAATAAAAACTACTTTGAATGTATTTTGAATGGGATTGGATGATTTTTAGGTTTTGTATTCATTTTTATTATATTCATACTAGTATACAGAATGTTGAACTTTTTTTAACGAATGCTACTATTAGAAAAATTATTAAAGAGGTTAATTTTCACGATCGTGAAAATGACAAATGAATGAATAATTAGAAAGATATTAAAGAAAACTGAACCTACTTTATTAAATATCTTATATACGAAATTATATCTGATAAAACTATCAATAATATAGACGTCGTATTTATTCAAAACTACTTAAAATCTTAAAAAAATAATATTTTTAAAGTTTTTAAAACTTAACTATACGTAGTGGCGCAAAAAGGTTCTTAAAATTTTTATCGCAATATCATTGCGATAAAAATAGATATCAATACATTATCAATTTTGTCATTAACTGTATTATTAAATATAATCCTTTTACATTACGAATCGCGTTACGCGTGCCTTGCGCAGGTCTAAATACTCTGCTCTTCTTGCATGAGCTATTTTGTACGATAGCTGTGCGCTGCTCAAATAGTGTCCGTGATAACTGCTTTTAACAAATTTTCTTGATAAACAAATCATGCAAGCTAATGAGCATCGAATAATTTGTGATGCTTCATATAAGCGCAGTTTTCTCCAATGCAGTCAATTGGTTGGGACTCTGATACGCGCTCTTCCTTCCCTCTTTATTGTTCATCTAAATACTCTCTTACTCATATGCATAACACTCGATCCCGCTTGTCTGTTTAATGTGCGAAGCTTATAATGTGTCTCTAACGGGTGTCGATCACGTTCTTTCCGTCGTTTGTTTTGTAACTTCATTTACATTTATCTCGAAAATAAGATTTTCGTCATAAAACGTTACATCTTCAATACAACAACCTAAAGGAAACACGTTGGGATTTTTTTATAGCTACATTATTTTTTTAGATACATTTGTAATATTCTATCAGAACATTTAAAAAGTATCGTTTTCCTCCCTCGTTTTGACAGTTTCTAGTTAATAAGAAAAAATATTACAAATTTTATGACTTTTAAATATTTTTTATGGGAGATGTCACAATAAAAACCCTCCGAGATAAATAGTTCCAATTATACTTACTACCTTTACAATCATCTACAGTAGAGCTGACTGTCTGAAAATCTCACTAAGATCATCATTCAGCTCCATGGTAATTTGGAATCTAAGGCTATCAAGCAGTGCTTTACACGTAAAGAAACTTTATTAACAGCAGCTACCTAAGCAGCGCACAGTTATCGAACAAAATAGCTATATTCTTACTAAGGCTACGTAAGAAGACAAATAAAAAATTCACTTTCATAAAAGGATAAGAAAACCAGAGCTTATATGAGTCACACGTTATAAAAGACTTTCATCTTTTAATATCATATCACAACTGTAGCTTAATCGTATTTAAATAAAATATTGTATCGTATCTTAATTTTACTAAAGAGCTTCAAATCTATTTTTAACTATGTAATTTCATATTACTCCTTGAACAGATACATAAAATCATTGAAATTATTTATATGTTTTACCACATAATATGTAATGAAAAAGTTGACCAGGTATATATGATATAATATTATTATCAATATATATCAATAATATTATATCAATATATTATATGTATATTGTACATTTATTTTTATACTACAATACGACTGAATGTAAAATATACCTTATCTACGCTAATAGCGTTGTTTATAATTTCACGATATTTCTGATCATTAATTTTGAATTGTTCAGTTAGTTTTCCACTAGGTAATCTTTTCCATCGTTCTTTAAATTGAGTACGCAGATAATCATCTGAATTTTGCTCATCAGTTAGCATTCTCTCAGCCTAGAATTAAAAAAAACTTGTATTTAATGTAACTTAAAGATTACTTTAACATTTTTAAAATGCTAAATAATGAGAACTAGAAAAAATAAAATTAAAGAAAACGTGATAACTAAATATTATATTGAGGAAAATTTAAGCCCGTTTTTTGGTATTAGATAATATTGCAGCGTAAATTTAAATAATTACTTTAGTGTGGAAAAATAACAAAGTTAACTTAAAAACATGTAATTGTAAATATATATTTTACGTAATCTTATATAATACTAACGAAACTTCGTATTCCATGGTAATAAAAATAAAAGAAATATTTAGATTAAATTATTAATTATTTTTATTAATTTATTAATAATTATTAAATTATTAATAATAATTAATTAATAATAATTTATTTATTTATTAATAAATAAAAGAAAATAATAAATTTCGTTCAGGCAGAGATGAAGGTAAAAATCAATGCAATAGTCGATACCGATAAGATGTTGGTGTACATAGGTCTTATATAAAATGTGGTCAAAGCTATAAACAGTTAAAATATAATCTCAATATGACATGAAATATAGTTGAAGGTTTAGCTAGGATAGACGAAATAAGGAAGTATTTCGATGTGATAATAATGAATTCACTATTTACATAGATGCTTTTCAGTAAGAATACGCTTATGGAGATTTTTTTATTTGATGCTTTACAGTTTGTAATTATCTACGCTATAAATAAGGCTACTTACGCCTCCTTTGATATGCAATGCACTAGTATATAATCTTTAAAATATTTGAGTATATTTTAAAAAATTACTTTTATATTAAAAATCAATAAATAACAAATACATGATACTTTTAAATGTATTAATTTATTACAATATATAAAGAAAAGAAGCGAAGATTTTCTAAAAGAGAAATAGGCTGATTGACTTATGGAAGTGACTGGGATACTAATCTCGTCGAAGATATTTTTTCCTTGAAACTGATAAGATATCTTATTCTGATACTATCAGATACAAAATAGCAATAATTGTGCTCTTTTCAGGAGAAGGGTATTTTTTCGGAGGAAATAATAGTAGAAATATTCTTAAAATCTATGTTACACAAAAATCATCAGAAAACCACCAAGTTGAAATCTCAGATGATATGAGACATCGTCCTACAATTCACTACAGAAGATAAAGAAATAGGATACACAGATAGATATAGGTTACAAAAACTGAAACTTCTCATATTTAAGTAAAACAGCTTGCTATCATTTTTACTGTGTTTATTAACAAGCCTTCGTCTGTAAAAGAATCTATCAAATATTAACATTGACATTGATACAAAACTATAATACGACTGCACGACATACGGAAGCTTGTCACCAATTAAACCAAGTGAAAAATTGAAGATACATCACAAACATTCCCTTTTATTGATACTATCCAACACTACTTATTAATAGTTTATTAACGATAATTTTATTTATTACAAATTTAAGGTAAAAATTTCAAATTTAGGCATTTTTTATTTCTAAATGATCTTTTTTAATATTATAATCATATTGAAATGGATCTTTATATATAATCGTTTGCAAAAATTATCATTGCACTTATTTAGTGTTCCTTATATGTATTATAATTTAAAGCAATGGTGCAATACTTCATTAGCAATAGATATATTTCCAAAATTTTTAAATGTATGCGTGATTTTAATTCAAATGAATTAAGAAAAAAATATGTTCTTTAATAACTAAATTAAAAAAATAATTGAAAAAAATTTATTGCTCATTATTCAAAAAAGAATATAATTTAAAATTACCTCGTCTAATATATCTTTGTTTCTTTGCAGAAGTTCAGGGAGTTCATTCATTGCTTTTTCTAATGTTTTAATTCCACCAGCTTTATTAATTGAAATTGCTTTATCTATTAATGATTGCGGGACTTCTGTTCCATTAATATCTTCGATGGCTGCTGGTAAATTTAAGCTTGCTAGAGTCCTAAAAAAAAATCTTTTAAAATAAACAATAATTTTTAACAATATAAAATTTAAACCGAAATTTTACATACTTCTTATCTTTTTTATTTTTAATTTAATATAAATTGTATATTTGGAATTGTTCTTTATTAAAGTGTTATACATATGTATATTCAATAGCTATAGCGGAATGTATTTCACTTTTTCATAAGTCATAGCTGGTTCGACGTAATTCATTTGTATTATAGTACTTAAGCACAACGCATGCAAGAAAGTTTCTCGCAACTTATTAAAAAAGATCAATGATGTTGTGGTTTATCGTTAAACCAACCATATAGACTATATAATTGCACAATCTAATAATTATATTGTCACTTTAGTATTTTCTCTCTTAGTTGCTTAATAAATATGACGCAGAACTGTAGGGAAAAGTAAAGAAAAAGTAAAAAGAAACATGTTTTCTCTGAAAGGTGTTAAATATCTACACCTATGTAACATATTTCTAAAGTTTTAGTGTTAATCTGTTTAAATCTTAGAAGTTCAACGGATGCCTAAATTATAATAAGTGAAGGTGGAATTAAATAGAAGATTTTGAACGAAAACACTTAAATTTATACATATAAAACAAATTCAATTCAATAATGCATATTTAAAAAAAATGAAAGCAATAAATTTCTATTATTTTAATACGGAGAAATTGTCTTAAATCACGTCGTCCGTATTTAAACGAACTTCTAGTGCAGCTCCACTAATACGCAGAATAACTTTTCAAAGTAACTGATATAATCACTTGATTATTTTAACATTTTATCAACTACAGCTAAATTATGTATGTAAAAAATTGAATTTTCAAAAGTTTAGAAAGACGAAAAACAGTTTTTGAAAATTTTTTTCAGATTGTTATATTAAATAAATTTTTATAATTAATAACAATATATTACTTTATATTTTTTGTTATATTTAATAAAAGTTATAAATATAAATATTATTTAAATCAGTTATAAATGGTCACTATCACTATAAAATATATTGTTTTAAACAAATAACGCAAAAATGAGTTTTATCTAAGACTTTCTTTAATTCTTCATAGAAGATTTCATTGATATATATCACATGAACTAATTTTGATGAGCGTGTAAAAATGTCTTTTATTATATTTATTTTTATTTTACCAGATGATTCCTTATGGTTTTATGATATATCAGCTGAATTTTCGTTTCTTTACACTTTTATTACAGTACTTTTTTATTGTTAAACTTCATACATTTTGTAATAATTTATATTATTTGCAAGAATGAAGTATTTGTCTGAATAATATCGTAGAATAGGAACTCCACCGTACAAAAGAGTGATTAAACTTTTACACATGTCTATTTTATATTTTTTGGGAATTCTCTTCTTTTTCTACTTCAAAAGCATTTGCAAGAAACATGTTTTACATAAAAAATGTAATTACATAACGTTTATATTATTAATGATATTCTCATTTGTACCTTGATTTACAAATGTGGCATATTCATGAGCCTACAATCAGTTAACAACTTTTTAATCATATATCGAAAAATTTTATTGTAAATTAGTATTTTTGGAAGAAACTGTAATCGACCATTAAAACGTATTTTAGCGTATTGTTATGAAATTAAAAATTCTAGATTGAACTGTATTACTGTCCTGTAGGATGATATCTTTGTTCAATTTGAATTTTTTTATGAACGCACTATTTCTTACTATTATTTTATCCCGATGTTTTAGTTTATAAATAATGTTTATTTCTCATTGTCTTGGATTTTTAAATTATATATAACTTAATGATATTTTAAAAATACAAAATAAAAATTAAAAACACAAGGATATATTTTTGCATATTTTAGTGTTTTCTAATAAATAATATTCATTGTTAGAGACGTTTAATAATATTACTAAGTAAAAGACGTTGTGTTCTATCTGCTCACAGCTTTAATAAAAGTATATTCTTTAAGAGTTATAAGTTCAAGAAAAATATACACTTTAACTTAGTGGCGCTTTTCAAATAGTTTTATATTTATCTATTACGTATCTTGTGTATTTTTTTAGAAATATTATTTTAGTACTGTACTATTCTTTTTATAATGATTCACTTGCATGATTCATTTAAGATTTTAATAATTTGTTTGTCAAACACCCCTGCATTTTGTAAAAATCATAAATGTGTCAATATATATATCCATCTATATATTCACTAATAAGTACATGTATAAGAATTAGAAGACATTTTCAATTCCATATTAGTTATATAAAATATATGAAACTGTAATTTAATGTTTTAATGAAATCTTGAAAAAGTAATAATTATCGTTCATAAAAAAATTCATATTCTATGCATCTACGTGTTTGTGATTTATATATATTTTTTCTTAATAATTGCAAGTATATGTACTAATTTTATGTACCTATAGCTAAAAAAAGCATGTTAAAAATACCTTGATCTAGCTAAAAACTTGATTTGATTAATTTCCTTGCATCTCGAACTATTAAAATCAAAGTTATTTTATTGATTAATTATTGTAGTTTCTATATATCTTCAATATAAGTTATAGTTGCCAAATGAGACTTACTTACACTATTGAAAAGTATTTGAAAAAGGCAAGCACGGTAAAAATACCTGATTATAAGTTACGTAGACCATATAATTCCTAAACCAAGGTGAAAAAAATATGAAAATTATAGTTCAGCATATAACACTGAGAATTCGATATTAAAAAAATGAATATTAGGAATTTATAAAATTGGAACATTATCCTATGTTCTAAAAATTTTTTGATATTGTTAAAAAACAAATATTCAACAAAGCTAAATAATAACTAGATAATAAAATTATTGAGGAAATTAAATGAAATAACATTATGTTGTACTATTTATTGTACAATTTAAGTTTAATTAAACATTTAAGAAAAACCTTGGTGAGGCATTTAATCATTACTATGAGCAACTATTCTCACGTGATCTATTTATATCAATTTTATACATAGATAAATTTGACGTATACGTTAATATAAATTAAAAAGTTTTTGGTGAGTCGTCAGTCTTTTGACCTTTTCAGATTGTAAAAATAATTTAAAAATTTCTATAGCATGAATAAAACATTTAAAATATACATATAAACCCTACAGCATTTTTAATTAACTTAAAAAGAGACAGATATGTACTGCTCTAGACAAAACTATTTTTATTGCAATCGATGGTAATATATCCTTAAAATATGAATAGAAATAAATAATATACCATAAGCGGTTATTAATCTACGTATTTGTGCTCTGTGGATACGGCGAAGAATTTGCTACATAAACATTCTACAAGATGCGGCTTACGACATTATCGTAGTTCTCTTAATGTACATTTGGTTTGTTATAAGCGATCTACGCTGACCTAATTGATGCAATACAGTCAAGATAGTGAGTATTCAAATAATTCTTATTTAAGAATTAATCTTTTATTGTGAAAATGTTAATTGTATTGTTATATAAAAATATATATTTATATATATATGTTACGTACTATTTATTAATTATTCTTTTTTTCTTTTAATAATCATTCATGTTTGTACAAGCGCGTGTATACGGGTGAATAATTATTATTTCTCTTATTAACAATTTATTTTATTTTCTTCGTTTTTGACATTAAAAAACAATGAGTTCTAATTTATTACAAATAATTTTCTATAATGGTTTATCTGTTGTGATATTTATAGATTGCTATTCAAAAAGCAAATTCGAAAAATGAAGCCATTTTCAAAAGTTACAATGTCTTTAATTGGAATGAGTTTAAATGCGTGATTAATTTGTTATTTTACTGCAATCAATACTATTCTGAAAATAATACAACATCTGGAATTTCATTTTTCAACTAGAATAATTTTTGCATGTATTGTAGTCTACTCTTTTTTATTCCAGCATTTCTCGCTAATGTTAAAGAGAGTTTTATTATTTATTATTATTATTATTTTATTATTTATTATTTATTAGTCATCTAAAATTTTTAACGCAAAATATCTGCATTTCTCTATGTCTAACGCTATCGACATATTCCTAAAATAAAAATATTACATATAATAACCTTTTTTTTAATTATGTATGTACCTAGGAAAAATTATTTTAAACAATTTTTGTTGTGACTAGTCGTTACGGGTATTACATTTGTGTGCGAACTCATATTGTCTCTGACATTTCTAAATGCAATACATTTACCAATGCAAGGCCTTGATGTTCTGTATTGTACACTCAAAGAATTTCTGCTTGTTATTGCAATCATTTAAAAAAATAATAAAACTATAGTGATCAATATCAATTATATAAGTAATTAAGTTTTGAATTATTAGTTATATAAATAAAAAAAATATAAAACTTCTTACCCATTCAAAATTTGTCTCATATTTCGCAATTTTGCAATTTCACAGTTAACTACTTCAGTTTTTTGTGCCTCAAAATTTGACATCGCGTGGTGAACAGTAATTGGTAATAATTCAGTGAAAATATCTGAAAATTAAATTATATTTAACCTTAATATTATATAAAATTTAAATAAATCTATATTTGTTTGCATAATAATGCTTTAAGAAACGTTTTTTTAAATTAGCAATTAAATTCATTGATTTAAAATTTTATTTTATTATAATACATCTTATAAAATAGCAAATTAATGATTGTTAAACTTGAAAAGAAAAGTATTCAATATTATTATTATTTCAATTCTGATTTTAAAGTACTAAACTTGTTTAATTATAATCTTAAGGTATGATATTACATAAAATATATTTTTAATAAAATCTCTTAAATTAAATCAAAATATATTAAAAAATTTCTATCTCAGTAAAAAATACTTTACAAAGAAAAATTTAATTATAATTTATATTTACAGTAAGATTTGACATTGAATCCACATATTTAAACCATGTATTGCTCCTTTTTAATAAAGTTATTATTTCATCACCCAGAAGTTATAACAAAGTTAAGTATAAAATATACGGATATTCATGATTTATTAATATAAGAACAGTTATTTAATTTATTTGGGGGAATATAACTTCAGTAAATTATAAAATAAAGAATGATGTTCGTCTGTATGTATGAGAGACCATTGTATGCGAAGATATCGGACAATTGAATAGCGAATATAAAAAATAAGGTCCCTGTAATAGATATATCTTAACGATCTTTATTTAACATGCATCGACTACGATAAAATGATTAAAGTGTAATTTTCATAAATGTGATGCACTACTATTTTAGCTATTTCTATACTATCTACGTTATTTAGCAACAAAGTCAATATACATAACATGTCACACTTAATAACACCCTGAATACAATCCTACGCTAAATTCAGTGTAATGAATACAATCTTAATATTGTTTATTAATATTATTGTGACGCCTGTTACTACATACTGAATAAATCCATTATATTAACCTTTCCTTCAATGCATATTATTATTATTTCAAGAGAAATTATAAATATTTATCTGATCACTGTTTCCGTTGTGTTTATTTATAACATTTTTTGTTCATATTATTTGTATAATCAATATTTTTTATAAATAGCATCATTTTTTCTAATTTGTTGACTTGAAATTTATAACAATTTTTTTAAGCTGTAAAATTTCTTTCTTATTTTCTAATATATGTCAGATGTAAGTGTTATGTAGTTAATCTTAAATAAAAATTTTTAAAAATTCATATTAAATTATACGTTATTATATTAAGAACTTTCTGTATAAAGTATTGTCAAATTGATTTACTGTTATATCTTATTAATTATATTTTTAACTTGCAAAGTTATATATATTAATCTTAAAAAACCTATTTTCAATAATATGTTCTTTTTATTTTAGATGACATAGAAGTTAGTCATAAACATTAAAACTTTGTATGTACTGTTTATCAAAATTTGTAAGTTGATTGTCTAAAATTAAAATTCTTTACTACAATGGACTAATTTAATAAAATCATTTTTGACTTTTAATATATAATCTAATTTTTAATATAAGTACTAACTTATATTAATATTTTGCACCTAATATAAGAATTTATAAAAATGTATCTGCCATATTTTATTAAAAAAATTTTGCAATGAAAAGCAAAAAATTTCCTTCTATCTTAACTTTTTAATACTACGCACTTATTTGTAAGTACTAATTGATCCATATATATATAGAGAATGCAATTAGTAGAAAAAAATATATTTTTTAGAATAATTAATGATATAAGCTTTGAAAATTAACATATAATTAATTAACATATAACATACTTTCTTGAAGATGTAGAACAGTACGCGTACTAGCGAATAATAATTGTTTGGAAGAAAGATATTAATAAATTTCTATTAATTTAAAACAAAATTTTTTGTTTAAAATAAATGATGTTAGCAAACATTGAAATTTATAAAAACTTTTTGTACGAAAAGAAAGTATAATTTTATATCAATATTTTTGAATTCTAATTAAATTAAATATATTACGATCATACTAATTATTGCGGTTTTATTATGAACGCTAGTTTTAAAAAAATGATTTCAAGGAAAACGCGTTCCAACTTCTATATTATAACTTTTTTTTGTAGTTTTTACCAACGTTGTCTGCCGAGAAAAGTCCATTTTTATTGTTTTATATGTATATTGTTGTTATTATCGGCAAATTTCTAAAATTTCTAATGTAGAGCAAAATTTTTTTATTAAAAGTCCAGCATCAATACAAATCAAAATTTTAATTATTTTAATTCGAGAACGTATCGAATGATTGCATTGAAATTTTTATTCGACTTTGTGTGTACTTTTCTAAGACACATTTGTAATATCTTTGAATAATTCTTCGTCAAATGATCTAATTGTACTTGAAACCTTGTTATCTGAAGTAACAAAATGCAATTTTTTGATATGTATTTTCTTATGTTTAACAATAATATTTGAATGTTATTAAAATAACATTTTCATATATCAACTAATTCAACAATTGTTTAAATAACTAACCTATACAAATTAATAATTTTTATTAATAAATTAATTTGCAACTTGTTTCTGCAGTTTTTAACCATTTTTATTTTTTGAGTCGCCTGCTCATGTTTCTGTACATCTATTATATACTCACTTTTGAGTCTCGCAGTTTTTTGCCATATCAATGTATTTCTTGACAATTACCTTTGGAGTACGTTTACATTTTACACGATTATTCACCTTTAATTCTAATAAATCTATCGAAGTATAACTGGAAAATAAGAAATAACATAGCACAAACTATTCACTACAACGTTGTTATTAGAGAATTGTATATACAAATATATATTAAATAAATATATAATAGATATACTGCACTTATACATTTAAGAAGTTATATAAAGTTAGATGTGCACTTATACCAAGTTATGTTTATGAAGATAATTAGTGGGGTACTGTCAGATGATCAACAATATATGGAGTTCAAAGGTAATTAGCTTAAAGCTTTAAGCTAACTAATTAAAATCTTCAATCTTAGGCTGTATCTTCTAAACTATGTAGATTCTTTTTTGAAAAATTATATACTTTGGAAAAATATTCCTATTGAATAAACATATATAAAACATCAAGTTTCCGATTTAAAACTTAGCATTTTATTTTGCGACGGAAAAGACAGTAATTGTAAGAACATGTGCGTGAGAGAAAATGTAGAGTAAGTAAGCGAGAGCATGTTCGTGTAGTGAGAATGCGGCGCAGTGAATGTGCGAAAGAACACGCGGATTGAGTAAGCGTGAGTAAGCTTTTCATTACTGCATAATATGTAGCGTAGCAAGTGTCTGACAGAGAATGTCGCATGTGTGAAAGAGAGCATGGGGCCATGGAGAAAAGCCTTGGCTATACATTAGGTCTAGGCTTATACAAAGCTAGGTACTGCGCGAGCATGCACTTGCGCCGCCACCGCCACTGTTACCCCGCCGTTGTTTCGCTAAAAACAACGTACTTTGTCCACAGATTTTAAGGGCAGAGGCTAAGCAAAGCAACTCCTCCACAAGGACCCATAAGTCCGGGCAGAATATATAAAAAGAGCGAACTCGCGCGAAACAAAAGTTCAGGAGTTGGAGGTCTCCCGAAATAGAGGATTTGTTCTCTGCGACCGTGCAGTCTTTCGACGCACAGCATCTGGTGAAACCTGTCGGCACGCAGCCCCTGGTGTAAGCCTTTCGACTCACCAGGAAAACATATGGGTCTTGTCGTTCAACGCATCTCAAAATTACAGTCGTATGGCTTAATTCTTCCGCCGCCACAACCCATAGAATAATCTGCCGCCGTAACTTGTTATAAGTTTTGTAAAAAAAAACCCGTAGCCGTGAATGTTTCGTAAAAATAACCGCCGCTGCATCTCGACGTAAGTTTTGTAAAATCGTCGCCATAACTCGCCGTAAATGTTATAAAGAAATTACTGCCATAGTTCGCCGTAAGATTGTAGAGAAACCATAAGTTAAGGAAACGTTTCAGCTTTAACACTAAATACTTGTCTACAAATACTCCTAAAGTTTATCAAACTGTATGCTTTTAACCTAATGAAGCTAGAAAGCATCGACAATCATCCGAAAGATCTCCATAGACTTGTACAAAGTCAGTAAATTAATTTTAAATTAATAGTTCAAATAAAAAATACTATTAAATACAACTTTTTAAATTTTAATTAGAAAAGTTTTTTTTTAATTTATTTTAAATATAAATATTTTTATTTGAAATTTCGTTTATATTTTTTAAAAATAGTTCGCATTAAAAGTTGCGTTACTATATCTATGGCGTCAATAATATTATCGCTACTAGATTCGTGTTAGAAAAAAAGTAAACAATTTTTATCCATTTTTAATATTTTTCTCTTACAGTTAAAGCACAAAATAACAAATTTTTAGGTCCTATAAGCAAAAAATAAGGATTAAAAAAATTTGCAAACATATTTTTAATAAGTTCATTTGAATTGAATTGTCGCATGTAGATTGTTTGTATTTGTAGTAAAATATGTACAGATACATATATTTTTTATATAAAATGAATAATTATTAAATGAACGATCTTCCTTAACAAAAACAACTAAGACAATATGCTACTGCTTTAATGAATACCAATACGATTGCTGTACTTCGTGTATACTTTTATCGATATTTTTTAATTTACTTAGAATTATGGTATCACTGTAAGATTAGTTCTGACGTACCTTGGATTGTTAAAGTGTTCGCGGAAAGAAGAATACTGAAAATATTAATGCGAGAGAATTTATTTAAATACATGCACACCTTTAAATACAAAGGAAGTTCAGATGCGCTATGGTTTTTCACCTATCACCTGCTCAAGTAAAATTAAGTCATTCACCTAGTTTTTTTTTAATTTACCACTACAATTTTTGCACTCGCTACAAAAAAAATCCTTATAAGAACTTTGGTTTTTATTGCAACTCACGCGCTCTCAAACACACACTCGCTCGCACACACACGTAAAGGATTTATTACCTTGAAATTTTGAACTAAAATGATTGGGCAACGGTATCAATTTAGCCATAATTGCTTTGTTGATTGTCGATAAACTATTCATATCGGGAACTCTCTCATGATATATAAAATCATTATCTTTTGTAGCCCCGCTTAAATTTCTTAAAGCTTTATTGCAGTATTCTTGATAAAACAATAATTTATTTGATCTTGCTTGGGCTGCCTTAAACATTTCTACTGCCAACTATTTATAAATAATAAATATTTATTTATTATTACGTGTTAATGATTACAATCATAGTATAAAATTCTATAAAAACATTAAAATAAAATTATATTCAACTTACTTTTAATCTAGATATCTCTTCACCAATACATTTGTTACTTTTGCAAACCAGGGATTGATAATATTCAGATATTCCACGATATCCAAATTGTTTACTAGCTATCTATAACAAAAATGATAATACTTTATGGAAAAATCATCTAAAATCAGATTTCAAAAATACGCATCAAATATATTCTGGGGAATTTATAACGAACATTGTTAAAAAAATACATGTGCTACTTATACATTTGAGTGGCGCATATGCGTCTGAAAAACGATACTCACACCGCATGTATCGAAACAATGAACCAATCTTGGCTCTGCAGCCATTATCAAGCAACCATCGCGCAGCCATTTCTACAATAGGCTTTACGCTTGCGCGCTTAAGTAAATATAGACTGCATACACATAATTGAATCTTTCATTCTCAATGTACCAAGCCACCAAATCTCCCTAATCTCTCCCTCTTCTTAGAGACAGGAACAGAGGATTTTGCTACATCTTTTCAAAGCCATCCCAGGTACGGATTTTGCCGTGCTTCGATGTTCCTTCTTTTCAAGTAATCACTTCCAAAGGCAACGAGTTTTGCCTTGTACTTCCTTTTCTATCCGAATCTATGAGTTTTGCCGTATTACAACAGTCTATTTAGTCCAACTTGAAATTTACGTGATTGCCGTGTTCTCGAAGTTTCTCCTTTCCCAGTAACCGCTTTCAAGGACTTCAATATTTGCCAGGACCTCTATTCCCTGTCCGCTTTAAGAGCTACGGATTTTAGCATCTTATTTTTTTCTTTTTCGCTCCCCTAACTCTGAACATAGCGAACTTCTAATGAAGGCGCCAGCAGCGTTCGTGGTTCACACGAGTACGACATGGTCGCATAGTAAAAGATGCCTACGAGTTGCCGAATCCTTGTGTTAATACCCACCCTCGTTTAAATATCGTTCTTTTGTATACATCAAACAAATCGCCAATTGCGATTACATAGAAATTAAAAGTAATTCGATCTTTTGATTTTATTATTTTACTTTTCCCTTGTTTAGCTCGAATAAGCGTCGAAAAGGTGGACAACGAACACCTCCAGACTCACCCTGAAGGTACCATTTGTATATATTTATATCTAATCAACGAAAATACTTTGTTAATAGTTATCTTGTCACCCCAAATCCCTCTAGCAAAAGAACGCCGGAACTACTTCAAGCTGGGCAGACACTCGCACTAATACCTAGAGGTGATGTATTCTTCATACGTTACCTTGCTTTGGTGTCGGTTCTTAAAATAATAATTTTGCGTAAAATAAACAAGTGTAGTAGCTAAATTGAATTTAGACCACGAAATTCATTCTGTAAATTATTAGGATTAACTAAATATACTTTTTTTAAATGTTATACCTTTTTCTAATTGACCTATGATAATAATCAAAGGCAATTAAAAGGTGATTTTAACATAACATCTGGAGTTTAGATAAAAAAATGTTGAATGAATAAAATACATTATCTTTTTCTATGCTGCACGACTAAATTACAAGGTCAAAGAAATCTTAACATACATAATTTATCTGATAATTGGCGCTAAAAACATAATCATCTGAAATTATTGATTCTCCAAAATGGTATCTAGATAGTACAGTGGAGAAATTAGATTGATTAGAATTCATTGCGTTAAACCAATGAGCCAATGTTGATCTTTTTCTAGTAAATAACTTTTCGGTAAAAATAGCTGCTTACTTTCCAATATGCTCTGAAAAGTATGATTATGAAAGGAAATGAAATAAAATAATAAATAGGTATTATTGTTTCTGTTGGATTTTTTCCGGTGCAGCGTAGAGTAAGAAGATTCATTATACGACAGTAACTGCTTGGTATAACTGTTTTACATACTGTCAGTGCGTAATTTTTGCATTATTCATTTTCAGCAGTGGCCTTCCTCGGCCTTTGTGCTTCTTTCTAGTTGGAGTATTACTCTCACTCTTCAAAAGAATGGACTTCATGTTCTCAAAGAACTGTGACATACTAATCTCAGTCAACCTTATCTCCGACGCTTCTAAGGTTGGCCCAATCCCAATCAAACCCTCCTCTCTGCTCTGCTAGCTCAATACTGTCAAGCTTTACTCACCCACCCGCTTTCCTGTTTCACGCACGTACGCGGAACTTATGACATGTATTACGTATGAAGGACATCTCGTATGTATTAAAAAAACTCTAATTAATTAATTTTAATGCAAAATTTTGTATGAATGGAAATTGAAGATGTTCATATAATCACTAGAGATGAATGATCTATGTGTTAAAATGAGTATTCGCGTTTTGGAGCTGTAAACATAGCGTAGAATTCAAATTACCTTTGTATGTCTAAATAATAATGACGTCGAAGAATTTCTAAAAATCAATAACATTAGCACAACTGAAACAACTCTTGATTTGTTATGAGTTCGTTTGTTAAGATAAAAAAATCTCGTAAAACTACCTTTAAATCCTCTAATCAAAATTATACCGATTTTAAATACATACTTTTTCAAAATGTATGTGGCTTTTGTTTCACATTTGAACTGAATCAGAATTCGTAAAGCATTTTTAAATTAATTATACTGTAATAATTTTACAGAATATTAAATTGCATTCTTCGCTCCAGCTAAAGCTTTCCAGTAATCGATCTATAAATATTACTACGTAAAAGTATCATTAAAATGTGCATCACACATAAAAAAATGTTCTTCGATTGTTTTTATAACCATTAGTTGAAAAATATATGCGCAAGACTTTCACATGCATTACATCTCACAAATTAGTGCAAAAACATCATGGACAGAAATTCATGAGATACAGAACAATTATTATAATACAATCTGAATATGATTTATACTGTTTTTCAGGTGTTTAATAAAGACAAAAATTCACGTTTAAAACAAAAATAATAACAAATTTCATACAGATGGGATTCTTGAATAAAAAAAAAACGAAAAAAATAGAAACTAGACTTGAGGAACAGTACTGCTTTAGCATTTAAAATTTAAAAATATAGCTACTTTAAACAAATACTCAATTTCAATTTGTATAGATAAAAATAGATTTTTTGAAATCCGCATATCTAAAGTTATTGTACCTGAATCACAAAGCAGCCAATGTTAAAAGTGACTGGAAATGTATTTCATAAGTACATTTAAGTAATAAACCGAATAAAAAAATAATAAAATTATGATAAATCTATAATCATAAATTTAACCTACCTTTTCAAATAAATAGATAATTCCAAAAAATTAAAATAGTTTTTAAAAAATTGTAATATGAAATGCTTTTGAGTGTTTTAACTAATTTAAATTGACATAATTTTTTACAAGAACAATGATAGAAATTTAAAAATCTATAACTGCTTTTTTTATAGATAATACACTTTTAAAGTTATAGTTAAAATTTGAAGTAAGTAGATAAAGATTTAGTAACATAACAGCTACTAGAAAACGGTATTTTAAAAGATGAGACATCGTAATGTGTATAGCAGGTTGGCTTCACTCGTAAAACAAAATTTAATATAAAAAATCTTTATTACATAATTGGCATTATATCACATTCTAGAAAACTATTACTAGAAGTACTATATAGTACATCTAAGTCCAAAGTAGACAGCATTGTTGTTTTTAAAAGTAAAGTTTTATAACTCTTTCAAAATGAGAAGTTTACAATTAAAATCAGTACGTATTAGATGTACTTAAAAGATATTAGATGTACTTTAAATATCATAAATTTAAATAATCTGAAATCAATAAATGATACATAGTACATGTAATATAGTACTCTTTTCTTGATTACAGAGTAGATGATTTAAAAGCTAATATTTATAACTCAAAATGTCAAAATGTTCGAACAAAACTGAACTCCATTCAAAATTCAATTATATTTCATAATATATAAAAAAGAGGTTTAAAATTCTAGTTATTTTATCATATATTACAAATGAAATAAAATAACTTAATAGTTCAAGCACTTACTAGAGGTATCCATTCTTTATCCCAGAAAGTTCGAAAAATATCCTTTTGAAATAATTTCAATGTTTCAGAGTACAATTCTTCTGTCTGAGCAGCCAACTTTGCAATAACTAAATCTTTCATATTATCACGAGCAGCTTTATATGTAAAAATTTCTTGAGCCTGAGCTAACATAATAAGGGAAAGAGCCTCCAATGTTTCGGGACTCATGTCTGGAGTAGGTTCTTGTTGTATAGACAGCATTATATTACTTTTTAAAAAATTAAAAATCCCTGCCGATTGCTAAAAATGATTGAATTTTATTTTATTAATACATTGTTATAAATTCATTTTTTTACGTTTGTACCTGAAATAATTTTGCTGAAAGTTTTAATCCTTCATCACTTTCTAAAGATTGCGTCGCTGCAACTGAACTCTGCAAAGCCGCAATATTGAAAAGAACGCAAACTTTTTCATAAGCCAGTGTACTTATTGCTAGAATTGAAATGCTTTACATATTAAATGAACAGTAACACTTATATATATAATAAGAAATGTCTCAAAAAGTGTTGTAAACAAAACAATAATATAAGAATTAAGTTTGAAGTAGATCAAAAGGGAAGCCGCTATCAAACCCGTTATCTTTTTCGTATTCGCTATATACGTCTTCAGAAAAGCAAGTTATCGGATCAAGAAATCGAACAGTTGAATGGAATAAACTTTATAAATTTGTTTTTCAATGCAGTTGCCACAATTTGCAAGCGACGTTATAACGTAGCATATGGCTTCACTTCTTAGTTCTCTTATTTTTCTCAAGAAAGTCGAAAGTGAAACGGTTTTGTCTTTCTCCAATAGAACATATCAACTATGAAGGATATATTCATTCCAATGCACGTTATTTTTTCCAATCATCTCGTAAATACCGGTCAGTATACATCAAATAGCACGCCCGCAACAACGTAAGCATACCCGAAGAGAATAACGCTGCCGCAAATTTGCTCGAAGCGTTTGAATTAGCTTTTTCAAATAAATTAAAAATGAGACCCTTCGCATCTTACAAACAAAACAGATAGAAAAAGAAGAGAAATCAAGTTATCAAAATCATACGCTTCGATAGACACTAACAAAGAAACATTTCGAGGTGTCACTCACCAACTTTCTTGTTATTGTGATATGTCGCAGCAAATCAAAAAATATTAGACAGATGTTTTTACATGCTAATTCGGCGATAGGTGTTTTTTTTAATGTTTTTTTTTATCATATTATGGTATCATTTTACGGCTCTTAAATGTTTTTTTAATATCTCAAAAACGAATTAAAATTTTGGAATAAAACTAACGCCAATTTATTTCTTTTGAAAAAACGCTTATGTGGAAATCGCTTTTACTCTAAAGAATTGCATCCCCTATGTCTTAAAGGTAAATGTCGTTTATTTTGGGTTTTTAGAAATTTTTGAATTAAACGAATCTCATGAAAAATAATTCTGATAAACAATATTGAAGTTGACAAGTCTTGAGTTGACGTTGAGTTTTTGAAAAAAAATATATTCGAATGGATAACTTACTCCTAACAAGAGTTTCCTGATTTGTATCTTAATACAAAAATTATTTAAAAAATATAAGAAATATATTTGTACGTAATTATACGACCTAGAGAGATAGAAAACACCCTTATAATTCACCCCCGAAAAATCATTTTCTTAATTTAAAAAAAACATGATTTTCATAGGTAAACTTTAAGGGTGCTTTTCTTTTTATGCTAATATTTTTTGGTGCAACGATTCACAATATCAAGAAACTCTATGAGGTACACCTCGGGATGTTTCCTTGTAAGAAGGGTCCAATAAAACAATTTACCTTTTTAGGACAACAAACTCTTTTAATAATGTAAAACTGATAGAAGAGAACACCAAGAACATCAAAATATAGAAAGTTTCCCCTCCAATGCAAAAAATAACAGGTCACCGAAATTAAAAAAAATATGGATCTCTATTTTTGACTTCATGTGCAGGTCCAAAATAGTAAAACTAAATCGTACTTGCGGAGTTTTTTGACAATATTATTATTATTATTGCTAATACTACATGAAAATACATAAATCTTTTATTAAAAATATTACATAAATATAGGATTACTGTACTACAATAATACAATTAATATAATAATGATAAAACTAGGTCAAATATACCAATTAAGAATAAGAAATATCAACAAATACAGTAATGTAAAAATCAAAATAATAACAATTATAATAATAATAAAATTATAATAATTATTATTTTAGCAATAATATTATTAAAAATTATTATTAATTTATTATTATATAATTATAATCTTTATAATAAAATAGAATATCAGTTTAATTTATCGAAATAATGTTAGTAATTTAATGATAATATTAAGATAACACAATAAAATTTTTGAAAAATTATTGTTATAAAAATAATATCAGGATTGTACAAGGTTTTATAAAATCAAATAATACATAAAAAATGCGTAATAAAAAACTATAGTTTTTAAAAAATCACGAAAAATGAGAATCTATAAAAATTTTGGGAAAAAGTATAAAGTACCTTAAACTATGTTCTAGTTTTGAAAGAATATCAAAAGAAACCCCTCTGATGGATGAAAAGATTTCAGTTTCTTGAGAAAAAACCTCAAACACAAAATGAATAAGAGCATTTACTCTGTAAGTGAAAACTTTTGTTTAAATAAAATAAGAAACATTTTTCTAAAATCTATTTCTGAGTATTCTAAAAATCAATCTTTTATACTCATTACCGAATTACGATCAAGTAGAAGTTCGAAATGACTACTTCAATCAATATCATATGCTCAACATAAGTTGAGTATATCAATCTATCTCTTTTCACCATTATCTTATAATCTACTGTAGGTTTTTATATAATTATAAATCGTATACATTAAATGCAATCTTTTTGTTTCTTTGAATACTTATACAAATAATATAATTATCTTAAGGAAAGACTAGAGAATAGAAGTAGAGCTCTAAATTATTATTAGCTCTAGTAGCTCTACCTTGAACTAATGTGTGTAAAATCTCATGCTTAAAAGAAAACAATACTGTATACCACAGGACGTAACACTCCAAAATAAAATTTATTTTATAAATGCTTATTTACTTTAAAACAATGAAAATATGTTTTTGTTTCATTATACATATTATGCAATCTCAACACTTACTCAAACTTAACTTTCCACCAAAGATTGTTCGGTCAAATGCATCTTTCCATTTGAAAGGAATTTGAAGTTCATTGACTGGAATTTTTCCCTCCAAAGCACAAATTTGGTCATAATATCTATAAAATTTTAAATACTATAAATACTAAATAATTTTTAATAAAAATTTAATATTTAAAAGAACTTGTGAGTGTTTGTATATTTAAACTAAAATTATTTTATATTACACTAAATTGTATATTTCATACAATATTGTACATATCATTTCTTAATTAAAATTATATTACATAAAAATTCAAACCAATTGCTTGATGATTGTTGCGCCACCGCCTATTGATAAGATGTGAAGATTATGTATTTAAAACTTAAAATAATTTCAAAAGTTTCTAGGATATATAAATGAAAAAAATACAGTAATATACTAGAAATTTGTTTACATGCAGTAAACATTGAAAAAAACATCATTTATAAGTAATTTAATGTAATATTTTGAAATAAAGCTGATAAAATATATATAAAAAATATATCTTAATGACATATTATTCTGAATAAAATAATAAGCTCGAATTACATATATTTCCTAGTTTTAAAATTTCCATAAAATTTGTTCATTTAAAATTCAATTTTTGTGTAGTTTATGTAATTATAATTAAAAAAATATTTACTTTCTTCTAATTTCAAAAGCAATTGTTTTTTCAAAAGAAAATTTAAAACATAACATCATTTTCATGGTCTTATGAAAATTTTTTTTAAAAATGAATAATTTTAAATGCAATTCTTCAAAATCTTTAAAGATCATGTAGAGTAAATTTTTTTATCTATTTCTGTGATAGCAACAAAATAATAAAAAAAAATCTCATTTTAAGAAAACAGAAATGAAATAATTCATAATTTATCAATGTTTATTATTTTTTATCCTCTAATAAAAAAAGTTCCATATTTTCCAGATCCATAAAATATTAATTTAAATAAATTCATTTTTAAGCAGTCACGTAACACAATATTTCATATATATACATACAAAATCATATAAATATTTTACCACTCCCTTTATATACTAATATGCAATAAAAGAGCTAGAAGTTTGAACAATATACAATAAAGGTAAAAAAATAGTAGTATGGTATAATAAAATTTTGGTCTGGAATATCCAGCTACCAGATAACAAAATAGTCTTAGGTGGAATAACTGTCCACCTTTTGATTTTCCAATCAGCAATTCTAATACACTAACTACAACTTAATTTTATATACACCTCAATGTAAAGTTTCAATGTATTTTTAATTTATATAATGTATAATTTCAATGTATTATTATATCATACAAATATTTAATTAGTATATTAAATTATAAATTTTACATTGACTTAGTACTTATTTTAAATGTTATTATTTTATGTCTAATATATGTAATTATTAAGGGATAAAAAAATTATATATTTTGTTAAATATCTTTTAAATTATTTTTATTATCTATAAATACTTATAGTATCAAAATAGTAGATAATTTAATTTCAATTTTAACCTATAAAAAGTATAAAATGTACTAAAAATAAAATACATGTTTTTTATTACATTGGAAATCCATATATTTTATATGTAGTTAACTACAATTGAATTTAGATTATACCTGTAAATAACTTCTAATGAACTTTCATATTTTTCAAATGCTCTCCATAATGCATTTTTACGTAATTTACTGAATTCTATTATATTTTCCATGTGATCATTTTGATTTAATGTGGTAGAATATGTTGATTTAATAACATTTTGTAAAGGTTTTATTATATCAACATCAGATGGCTTTTTAAGAGGAATGGAAATCAATTCAGTCATACCGATTCTTGCTTAAAAATTACTCACTTTCTTTATTTATTTTTGTATAAGAATAGTTTCGTTTTACAACATTAATAGCCACAACTTTCAAATATGAATTGATTATAAATTTAAGTTTTAAACTTTATTATTTTTTAATAGTTATTTAATAATAAAAATATACACAATTTTTGTACTGTTATATTTTAAAATTAAAGAAAACAGAAGTGTCAAATAATAATTCGAAGATTGTTTATTTTATCAAAATTTTGGATAATACTGACTAATACTTTTGCAATACCATTTTTCTATTTAATTTAATTTTTATATAAAATTTTTTCGTTTTAATATCTTTTAAATTGGTCATCACAAATTATTATAATTTAAACTGTGACGTTCAGCTTAATCAACTAGCTCAACTTTAAAGGCTTTCATGCATAAAAAATAGTGCAAACATAACATGAGCAAATAAAAATTTTTTATCTATCCTCATTGATTGTGGAAACTCCATTAATTCATTTGAATAAAAGTCCAATTCTTTGAAATAATTGCGCTTTAAATATTTCTGTTGATTTCTAACTTCAAATAATAATTTCTAATTAAAGTCATAAGAGACTTTTTCTGCTTTTATAATATATTGTTTTACGTACGCCAACAAATGACTGTTGCCAATAGTATAAGTTTTATGTAAACTATTAATCAGCAATACACAGTTTTTATTATTATCTTGATTTCGTTATTTATTTATTAAATAAATAAATTATTATTCATTTTTCTAATGAAAGATATATTTAATTAACTTAGTATATTTATTTGAGTATGCAAATTTAACTTTCAGGCTATTAGAAGAAACTGAGAATAATTTAAATATTGAGAACAAGATCAATTCAACGGAAGGTTCATACTGCAGACTAAATAAAAGTTTTAAAAATTTTGTTTTAAAACGAAAATATATTCTATAATACTAAATATTATACATATTTTACATTATTAAATTAAATAATTTAATAAATAATAAATAAGAACAGTATAGGATACTAATATTTTCTAATACTAATTAAATATTTTTAATAATTCTTACTGACAATATAACTTACTATATAACTTACTATATAACTTACTACGCAATATACAATCGGTGGAATTTAACAAAAGTAACAGTGTATGTTTCTTATGCTTGTAACGAGATTTACTCGGTTGTGTGGATGTTGTACTGTGCGGTGTAGTATGCACGGGCCCCGAGCCGATGTCACCTTGCACGCTCAGCTATAGCCCGTGGTCGGTGTCCTTTCTCCGAGATGCGATGATAGCTGGACATCTTTATAGGGTTCTTTTATAGAAAATAATAAGAAACGCTGTTTTGATATATTAATTTGGATCCTTTATTAAAATCCAGCAGATTCAACTCGAAAGCTAACGACATACAATTCGGTTTTGCAGTTGTACGCTGGATTCTCTTTACAGAACGACAGTGTCTTAACCTTCTTGTCCAGGGCCTTCAATAGATGGGGTTAGGTGTAATGGCTTCCTCCTTGACGAAGGTCGCGGATGTTGGCAGCAATCTTTCGGCTTTGCTTCTTTTTACTTAGGCTCCTTAAAAGGGAAAGTTTTCGCATTTCTCGAAGGCTTTCTCGCATTCTCAATTAAAGGGATGGGAAGAGTACAGCACATCGAATAACGTGAGCGAGAAGGAAGTGGTAAGAACGGCAGTGCTTCTCTCTTACATTTATTCGTATCCACGCTCCCTCCCTCGCTTTAATTCGCATTTCTTTGAGAAGTTTCGAGAATGTTTGGAGCTGCGAAATAATTCAGATTACTTGGTGGGAAATCGCTTAGCTTACTTAGCGCCATCATTTACATGTCGCGTGTCAGTTTCTTGATAGAGAAACTATTGGCATACGTTGCTTGATAGACCCAGTGGTGCTTTGTCTGCGCTATATGCAGCTAACAGGCATTCATAACCTATCTTAGTAACAACACCAGAGCAGGTTAGTGTCGTTGGTCCCGATCAAAAATTGGGACTTTCAAGAAATAATTATCATTATAACAAATGTTCGTATTGTAATAAGTAACATCATATATTATTATATAATGTTCAATTATTCAATTAATCAAAATGAGCAGCAAACAAATTTGTTATGAAACATCGAACAAAAAAACATTTTCTTGTTTTCTTGAAAAAATTTTCATATATACAAAATGCAAAGAAATTGCATAGCTTTCTAAATAGTGAAATAGAAGTTTTATTTAAGATTTTTCCTGTACGTATTTCTGGTCTCAAGAGTACTGTTGAAACTGTTGAAGCATACTGATATGAAATCATCTCCAAGTAATGTTATATTTATAAGAAATGAAAACGCCTAATGATATAAAAATTCGTACACCAAAGTGTTAGATAAAATAAAAAATTGTTATATGACCTTGCGACAGAAAAGCCCGTCACGAACTTAGTGTTTGTGTAGTGAAATATTTGTGCGTGATAGCGTGCGTAAAAATGGAAGTTTACAGACATGCAGGACGCTTCAGCGAAGGTATACATGACGGTGAAGTGAGTATATGTGTGAGAAAGAGTGAGAGCGGGAGGCTGCGCGTCAAGACTCGACTAAGGTATTGCGCAAGCAAACGTAACGTGTTTGCGCCACCGCCGCTACTGCGTTCACCACTGCCGGCCATCAATAGGGGAAAGGCTAAATGGAGTCGCCCCTTCGCGAGTTGAAGTAATGATTTCATCCACTAGATGGCGAATAGATAGATAGAAAACGGTCAATAGAATAAAAACAGGTCCAACGCAATAACAAGACGACAAAATTTGGACCAATCAAAAATCAAAAGAAATAGCTAGCTCTGCTCTGTATAAGAACAACGTATCACATGAAGAAGAAGAATACAAGTCAATTAATCAGAGTACAGAAGTTAATAAACGTTAATTTTTCGTAGCGCAGCTCGTGATATTCGCGAGAACAGAAAATTTTTTCGATTCAATTATATGCCTTTTCTTTATTATAATATAAAGCCGCAGATAAAACCAATAAAAATAAAAACAATATAATCCACAATATTTTTAAAATTATCTTTCTCAATTAATAAATCCACTGTCCTTTGAAATAAATCAAAATACATTTTAAAAGCTTAATTAAAATTGAATACAAAAAGGTATCTCAAAAAAGGTATCTCCAGAAAATAGTATATTTTAGACCAATTACAGGGCTCTTCGAGACCCTGACATAACAAAACCCCTAGTGGTGACAGCAGCCTGCCATGAGGACGATTAATCATCAAGAATCTCCTATTTTTCACATTAGCTCAATTGAACTTCAAACCAGAAGCCGATCATTAAAACAAGTTAGAGAACCTGCCGAGGAAAGTATAATTTACATTATTTAACATATTTCAAACGCGTAAAGTAAAGATATCTAATCAAATAATAAGAGAAGTAATTAAGTGCAATTGATCAACAGGCATACCAACCTTACCGGATCCGACCAAAACTATATATTTAAAACACGGAATAGCTTTATGTGATATACTCATACAATTTTAACTTCACGACTGAGAAATAAAGTTTAAAGTTACAAAACTCCCTTATTTACGATACCGCAACATAAGATTATTTATCATAGTAATAAAAGAATTTATATTTTGAAATCACCTTCAATCACTACATCGTAATAAGAAATTTGAAATAGTATCGCACGCGCAAAAGAAAGATATTGCTCCTTTGATCAAAGACCGTATTTTTCGTAATTACTTACAAATTAAATATAGAAAATGACCCTTTCTCGTTTTGTGGAATCTAAGAATGACTATATTAATAAGAAAGTCAACACGTGTAAGTGCCCAGTGTAACCTTCAACTTGCAACTTTACGTTTTATGATCACAAGCATACATTTTATAAAAAATTATGTGCATATAGTATTAAAATTATATAAATGATACGTATACAAATTTCAATTCGTATCGACACGTTTAACGATCAAAAGCGAGTATCCCCTGAATATATGTAAACCGACATCATCATTATAAAAGGCGAAACACATAAATGACTATTATAATCTTCAACTTGTATTGACACATATAATGCTTATAAGCACACATTTTATAAAACTATGTAATCTGAAATTATATTTAACACCACATAAAGATACAACTCACGTGAACAACCTTAAAAATTTTTGCAAATATTCTCCATTCAGTACGTAGCATTGTACAAATATAACCTTTGGTTCATGTAGACACATTGAACGACCACAAAGGAAACCGACACTACGACATACAATACGTAGCACTATACAATCATACTTTCACTGTAGAATCATACTACCAACCTGCAACGCCCAATAATACGACAAAGTCGCATCAGATTTAAGTAAAAATCTTTTATTTTATTAACCAATCGATAGAGCGGAACTAACAGAATTCATTAATTACGAGGCTTATCAGTTTTTGGCCTACTTGAATAAAAGAATAAAATAGAAAAGATTTGTTCGACGAACCTTCACGCGTAAATTATTATTCAGACATCACAACGTTACATATGTTGTGACGTCTCACGAATAATATATATACAAAATTTATTAAGTTAGTTCGTGAACTATTTACTCTTTCCGTTAGAACTGACCAAGGCTGGTATGCTTAGTGATTACTTAGTTTTTATTGCTCCGTTTACTGATTTATTAATAAGAATAAGAAAGGTTTTTACTCAACTCTTGATTTTATTTAACCAGTATTGTTGATGCATCTTAGTCTTATTGCTCATTGTCAGACTGGATGTTGCGGATGGACTGTCACTTGGTCGTCCTGACAGCTGCTGTCACTAATTCGGAAAGTTGTTGAATCAGGGTCCTGAAGAGTCCTGGGATGCATTCAGCTTCAGCTTTATTAAAATACTTCTCTACAGGAACCTTATAGCTTCCGATATTGTAGATTTGAAAGTTAGAATTTATTGTGAATGAATTATGAAAGGATTTGAATTTGAAAGATTATTGACTAAACTTGAGTTTCACTCAATTTAATATTTTTTAAAGAGTGGCTTGCACTAAAAAAACGAAATACAAAGATTATATACGGTACAAAAATTCGTTCTCGCGAGTATCGCGGGACACGCGTGAACTACCATACTTTGAACTCTGATTTCTTAACTTTGATGTCTGATTCTGATCGAATACTTTTTCCGTTGCATGCATTGCGCTTATATATCTTCGAGTTGATTATTCTCTTCATTTAATTGGTCTTGTAGTTATTATCTTATTTCGATTTAAGGTATCTGCTTGTGGTTTTATTTTCTTTCTTCCAAGAAATCAATGCGTTATTATTGACTTAATACGAGGTTTCATAGTGAATTTTTGGTTACATAAAGCGTCAGATAAAGAGTTTTATGATTTTATCTTTTTACTGACAGATGGTGTGATCGTACAGTGCTATGTATTGTATGTCGGTTACTAAATATTATTATATGAGTCAAAGTTTATGTTTATTCAATGTAACTTAATAATTTATTTATACAATATAATTCAATAATCAATTTATAAAATGTTGCTTAATAATTAATTTATACAATGTAACTTAATAATTAATGTATGTATTTAAAAATATTTGTACAATGCTAGATATTGAATATTCACTTAGGATCGCATAGTTGCTAATATAAGTTGGAGGTTATATCTTTATTCGGGGTTGAGTCTCATTTCAGATTATATAGGTTTGTGAAATGTGCACTTATAGTTTTCACATATGTCGATACAAGTTGAAAGTTATGGTAGTTATTTACACGTGTCCCTTTTTATGATCACAGTATTATTTTCCATAATGTTGCATTACTAAGATTTAGACATTTCTCGCTTTTGTTAAATGTTATCATTTTATACAATGCTGATATTTACCTGAGTTTTATACTATAAAATGTAATGATGCAATTTTTAGAGTTATAATGGTTATTTACAGATTGAAAGTTGTACACATGTCAGTTATATAATGCTAGTTTTATGTTGCCATAAAATTTATTGACGCAAGTTGAAAGTCTCTATGATCGTTTACACGTGTTGATTTTCTTAACGCAATTTCTTTATATAATCAGATCGAGAAAAATACATACATGAAGAAAAGTCTCACGATCGTTTGCTATATAAACTTTTAAGTAACAATCGACTCTATGCGATTGAATTTTTATAGATTGGTCGGAATAGGCTGATGTGCCTTACAATGGTTAATTTCGTTAGTTCCGTGTCAATATTCTATTCGTTATTGCAAATAAAAGATTTTATACTTAACTGGCTTGATCTACGAAGGGCAGTGTGGGTAATGGATAGCTGTATCCATGTTGTTTAAGGTAGCTACTGTCACCACTCCAGGAAATTATCGTCAGGGCCCTGAAAAATCTCTCGATGATTGCTGATGTCAGATCAGGAAACTCGATTAAATTAACGATGTATTTGTAGAAGGAATTTAAATTGAATTGAGACTTGATTTTGAATATAATATATAAATTTAGTCACAATTAAAATATAATGAGCGGCGTTACAATTACTGTAAAATATAATATAGTATAATCAAATTTAATTCATTTTCGCGAAAAGACGCAGACCACGAAGTTCTAAAAGTCTAAATAGTCGAAAGGTTCTTGATTTTCTATTGAATAATATTACTGCGTGCGCTCGTCTTTATATATTCTTGATGATGTCATTGCTTTGCTTCTGATTAATTGGTTGTAATCTGTGGCGTTCTATTTCTTACGGAATATTTATTTGATGTGTAATTTCGTCTTGCATGGCGGTATTCATTTGATACGTAATTTCTTCATGTATTGCGGTGTGTTATTTTTACGCATTTTCGTTTTCCAACAATGATTTGTGTCATGAGATCACTTGAGATTATTATTATCGAGATTAGAGTCGCTTTACATTTACATGTACGTTTCATATTACAGTGGCCTTTTTGTTTGAGTTTGAAATAAAATGATTATACTACATCTTTTTTTAGAAGAAGCTTCGTATATGCTTCTAGTTATAATCTCTTCTTTATTTGATCGTTCTCAAATGTTTCTCAGGGTTTAGATTTTCTGCGCATGATTATAATCATAGCTTTATTTGGTTACATAAGCTTTTTTAGAATACATTTCAGGTATTTCTATTTTTATCATCTTGAAGGTTAAACCCATTTATACATGTCGGTATTTTCGACAGCCTAAGCTTTGTACATTTTATTATTTCTCGGAAATTCTCGGTTAAGGTTAAATTCATCTACACGTGTAGGTATTTCTTATAATACGAGCTTTGTATATTTATTATCTCTCGGGGATTTTCGCTTAAGATTAAATTCATTTGCACAAGTTAGTATTTCTTACAATATGAGGTTTGTATATTTTATTATCTTTCGGGATTTCTCGCTTGCGGTTATAAGAACATTATACATTTTGATCTGACGTAATATTATTTTTAGGAAGAGGCTTGATTCATGTTGACTTTATAATACTAATCGTATGTGATTTGATGAAAACAAGTTGAAGGTCTCCACGTACCAACCTGCTTCCTGTATATATGTTTCATGTTTATTCGTTTTTAGATAAGCGTTGATAATCCAGTTCTTTGATCTATTGCACGGTATTTCCATATGTGTATATTAATATTCCTTATCTCTTATTGCGCCATGTGATCAGAGGCGATTTCTGTTTCTTTATTTTATAATTATTAAATTAGATAATGTCTTGAGTCATAAGGTAGTTATTGTCAAGTCTCGTCACTAGGTAAATTGTGTCATTGTTTTGAAGTTAAAAAATGATATTTTAATACTTTGCCTTGAAGTTGAAATTTTACGGGGACGTCACAAGGTGTGAGTCACACTCACTTCAGGACATCACAATTTATTTTTATGATAAGATTTCAATGTTTTACTTTGTTAAATTGAAAGTCTAATACATTTTTAGAGAAGATAGAATTAGAAAAGTTGTAGGGACATCATTTAAAAATAAATTTCTTTAAATATATTTCTTCGATATATGGATTGTTCCTTGTGCGAGAATGAGATATTTATAATCACTGCTATGTATAAAGTACATGTATATACGTACTTTTCGATCTTATAAAACCTATTTTTATTTGAAGATTTTTATTGTACAATCCAACTGCTGTAATATATTTATTTGCGCATGCGTATAATTTTAAATTATTTTAAGTGGAAAAGTACTCTTAATCAATTTTATAATAATTGTTAGGTTTAAACAAATTTTGGCAAGAGCACAATATAATTCAACTAGAGTGCAGTGAAATAATAAATTTAATAATGTCTTCAATATTTGTGCGGATATCGAATTTTATGTATTTAATAAAATTTTAGTGATTATTATTTTTTTACACAAAGGATGCTGCATTTGAATTTAAATTTAAAAATGTTTGTGGAGGGAGCATTAACAAAGTCTGCTTATAGTTACTTTTTGAAATCTGATGGCTGTTGGCTAGTGACAAGGAATATGTTTATCACTATTTATAGTGCAGTATCCTCTTTCCAATTTTTTAATTATTGGAATTGAATAAATTATGTTAAAAAGGTTCCTAACCTAATAGCAATTATTCAAAATTAATGAATTTAATTTTATTGTTTTCAATATAATTTTAAAACTAATTATAGAAATAGTACAGTATTTAATTAATTCTTTGAAATATAACAATAATTTAATAACATAGATAAATAATTATGTTTTTTAAATCAATTACTTTGACTATGATAAAACATTACAACAAAAGTGTAAGTAATATTTATTTAAACTTGTACTAAATAAACAAATTGTTACTTTGTAATTTTATTTTTTTATAGTTTTATCGTGCTCAGGAATAAATATATTTATTGCATTAATTTAATAGAAAAAAATTAAATTTTTCATATTGTCATTACTATATATAGCAGTTTTCATTTTTTTATTTAAAATTGTTTATTTTAGTATTAATAATCACATGTATTTATGAATTATATTAAATTTTAATATTTTTGAAAAATTAATATATTAGATTTAATAAAAAGTAACTCAATATTTTTAATAAGTTGATTTTTTAAGAACCTTTAAAGCAAAAATTGAATTAAAAATTTTTTTACAAGTTCTTCAACAATCTCATTTTTAAATTTATATTTCTTTTGAAATTGAAAACTATACGTTTTCTATATTTCTTTGATTATAACTGCGGTTTTTTATTAATTATCAAAATGAAAAAATATTTAATAGATTAAATTATTTTATAAAAAATACTTATTGTTTTAAAGATTTATTATTTATTATTTCTGTAGCTATTTTTTTAATGTTCAAATTTTTTAGTATAAGAAATATTTTTAATTGTTTCACACAATTGAAAAGATGTAATTATTTTTCTATTACTTTAAGTATAAGTATGTCTATTACAAGTAAAAAAATGTTTAGGACATAAAATTAATCAAAGATATTACTATAACAAAGACAGGACATTTGTAATTATTATAAATGTTATTTGAAAGACATGTAAATAAAATTATAATTTAAATATAGGTTATTAATAAAAATATAAATAAAGCTTTAAGTCAGTCATTCAACTTCAATGTTTCAATTTATAATTTTTATAAAAATTCTTGTCTATCCTAGATTACATAACTGTTGAGATTGTAGATTTTTTTATAAGGCATTCATAAACAGCTTGTTTTAATGAACTAGATCTGATCCATATATAAAATAATAAGACTTCATTATTTATATACAAATAAATTAAATTTGCAACTGACAAACATGTATAAATATGGAGGGAATGTATTACTAAATTAAAAAATCTTCAGAAACAAATAACTTTATTTACATTGTATTTTACTCATTACTTTAGTATTGACTCTTATTCAAATGCTTTCACTTTATTGCTTAAGTATTGATCCCCTTTCATACTCCTTTCTTTTACTTACTCATCACTTTTATTACATAAATTTTTTTTTAATTATTTTAAAAATATATTTTTAAATGTATATTTTCACATTTTATTTTCAATGTTGTCAAAAATGTAATCATAATATTTTGTATTTTTAAGTTTATATTTTAATAAACTATAAGGAAATCATTGCAGTAATAGTAATAAATATTTTATTGTACGTAGTATTTTATAGTTTTAAATAAAATATAAAAATATTTATTATTAATAGAAATTTACATGGTGTTATGAAAAAAGTGTTTTTAATTTTGAAATGTTTTTGAACTGATTAAACTTGGAGTAAAAATAGTTTATATGTAACACAATAAATGTTATATATAAATCCAAATTATGAAAATGAAGTTTAATCAACATTAAAATACTTATATCAATTTTCAACAAAATTCTTCTGATTGAAATGTAATATATGGAAATTAGAAGGTCTTGTTATTACTTTTTGTCAAAAATCTTTTAATTTTCAACTTAGTTTTTTTTAAGATCAGGTTTATTTTTTATTAAGGGGGTAAGAAAAATTAACACATTGTTATTGTATGTTTCTCATACTATTCTTATTTTCAATTTACACTAAGATCTAAATGTATTAAGAATATTTATTCGATGTTAAATTATCAATTACCTGCACTTGTACTAATTACTCTCTTGATGCTTTGTTTCCGTCACATGCATAGCGAATAATTTTCCTTAGCTTGATGCATACCGTCGCCTATTACCTGCTTCATATTTTCTTACTAACTACTTATGCCTACAATTTGAACAGTCTGAAATATTTAGATACCATCATATAGTATATTTTTCAGTCTCTTAAATATGTATCATTTTTGTATTCGACACCTTCATTTGAGGAAAATCTCTTCGAACGAATCTGGAGAGTATGAAAGGTCACGTATATATTCATACTTTAATTCATTTAATTTTGTCATCGCTTTTACGGAAGTCGGTGCATTTACTTATCGAAAGATTACTTTTCTCTTCGCTATAGATGATCACTTTTATCTTATAAAAACAATCCATTGATACTGAATTATAATCTCCTGTAATCGTTTTTCATATCTCAAGATATTTTTTTGTAAATAGCGCTAAAGAAAAGGAGGACTAAAACTAATTTTTGCGTGATATATTCATTTAACGATTTTTATTGTGCGATATTTTGGTAGTTAATACCAAACTATTGCATTAACAAACCTAAACTAATAAAAGAATGTATATTTGCCTCCAGCGTCATGATCTCAATTTTTTTACAACTTTCTGATGATGTAAATTAAAAATCGAATGTCAAATATAATGTCGAAAATATCCTTGCCCTTTTCAAGTTAAGATGATCTTCGGTCATGACTAGTGGTTACCGTCGGTGATCACGATAGCATTGAACGTGTGAAAATCATTCACATATGCGTCTCTCTATTTTTACGTATCGTATGAGTATAAGACAGTTGGAATCTTTAACAATCGCATGTCACAATCAAATCAATCTCACGATCTACCTCGATGATGCAAGCAATAAAGTTTTTAGTAAACCAGCAATGCGTTGTTTAACTAGATCTCGATTTTCGTAAGTTTTGTTTCCCCGAATTTGCTTATCTCAACATCGAAGCATTCTTGAAACTCTTTGAGTAAACTGATTACGCAAAGACGATGTCCCTTCTCGAATGACAGCTTCGGTACTTGTTGCCTTCTTAATTACGGTTACTCGGGCAACCGTCTTTTTTTCTTTTCTTCTTTTCTTTTTTCAGCTACAAAGATACATACATAAGTATCGTTGGCATATGAATTATGTATTTATGATTACAATGCCTACTTCCTGAATTTATCTAAACGTGTGGTTATATTCCATTAATTGATATTCTTTTTTAACTCGCTTCCTTATAATTGTAGACAAGATGACCATTTCCTTCACAGGCGAAGATCATGTCAGTGCTTTTGATCCTTACTAGTTTTGAATCCTACCAGATCTTCGTTTACATGGTCTCGACTTAAAAACTTCAGCTTGATGGTGGTGACGATATTTGCATTTGCTGATTTGTCCCTCTGAGGCGCGCTTTGCGAAATTATCATACTTCGCTTCATATTATCACTGCTTCTTAAATCTACTCAACGTACGATACTTTCAGTTAGGCATGTATTCTTTGTGAACTCAATCGAGGACTTTCTATTTCATCGTTGTAAATAATATGGATTCAAGCCTTCATACTACTTCGTGTAAGGCCATAGCATGAACGTGACTGCGGTTATATCATTTTAGAGATTCGTATTCTTCAGATCGACTTTTGTAGCTCAGGATTCATCACTCCGGTGTACATTGCTACAAAGAACACAATATTTTTGCTTTAACATTTCTACACTTTATATAAAAAAAAACGGAGATCCAGTCACTTGTGTATAGTGTGGTTTGAAATTTCAACGGAATATTATAATTTGATCGCAAAAATCAAAACATATTACTGCAGTTGCTGTAGCATCACTTGTACGTATCGCGACAAGTGTTTCTTGTGTTTTAAGTGAAGCAACTTTAATTTTTTAACTATTAATAAAATCTTGGCGCACGTAAAGGGTAAGTATAAAGTTGAATATACGATGGCAACTATTGCATATTGAAATATGAAGTTCCACTATTAAAATTGTTAAGGTTCTGAACAATGTTCTTATAAAACTATTTTTGTTTTAGTAACTTTTTATTAGATAAAGCTACATAACTTTAATATTTTGAATATAACTTTAGACAAAATTAACTATTTTAAGCATTTATTCTTGTAATTGCTAATTAGTCGAAAAATTAAATTATGTCACGCTGAGATTATTGTTTTATGAGTATTTTGGTTTCCATCAGTTAATATGGTTTTCGTGAGTTAATTCACTGAGTTTACTCTACCAAGTATGTCATCATCCATTACTTTGAGCCTTTATCTTTAGCAAGTTCTAATAGTTTTACCACTAAAAATGATATAGATTTTTTGGAAATGTCATGGAGGTGAAAAATATATTCTAGTCGTTTGGATGAACGTTGATCTGTCGATTCAATTTAGTAATACTATTTGCACAATATTTTCGACAGCAAATCCGAATAAATACAATAGTGATATTGAGCATTAGATTTACATCTATGCGTAAATAAAATTCACTTAATAGCCTAGGCCAGACCCGCTAAAAAATACTTTTAATTTATTTTTTTGATAGACAAGCTTGAATTCTCTTGCATAAACATAATATTTATAAAACATGAAATGACATGTTTGAGTGTAGGCTTTAGAAAAAAAGTCCTTCCATTTATGAAAACACCGAATATGTCAATTTGCACTTTTATTGCATCCAAGCCGTAATGAGGGTCTATCTCAAACGCAAGTTCTTTGAGAAAGTAATACTCCCATCGCATAGGTCGTGTTTTATCATGTCAACTTGTTATCTATATTTTCTTATTATTGATTATTAAATAAAAACTTTAAATATAAGTGTGTTTAAAATTTCTTGAATATGTGAGAAAATCATTTTGAAAAGTTCATCACACTGATATTCATTAGGTTGTAATAGAAGCTTTGTTTGAACTAGTTACTCTATTTTATTTAAAAAAATTTGTTCGTAGATCCTCTAATTCATCTTATTGACAATATCTGATAAGCAATTTTTGTCAAACGAATTTGTAATTTGATTGAGTTAAGAGGAATTGAAGAAGGTAAAAAGTGTTTTACAAGACTGACTTGATTATTTGTCCATATGCATTTACTCTAATAATTATGTCAACTACTCTTAGAACCAAGAACTTTGCATCAAGCGAGTTGAGTTTCTTGAGACAAGATGTGTTACAATATTGAGCAAGCTAAAAGAATAATGGTAATATCGTTGATACTGTTCAGAACACATGTGACGATAGTAAATATATATTGATTGGAAGATGATGCTAATAAATCTTCTTGCTTAAAATGCCTTTTGACCATTCATACCAATAATGTCTATTGTCTTATATATTTTTTAATTTAAACTGTTTAAATGAGTTCCTCTGAGACAAATGCGATCTTACTGATTGTTAACTTGAGCTACTTCTGTTAAAAGTCATATTGAATATTGCTTTGAAGGACTCAATGAATAAGTTTCTTAAACGTCCCGTTTGAATGTTTTACCATATCTTCATTATGTATGAACATGCTTTGTATGAGTCGTTCATTAACTCAGTTAACTGTGTTTTATTTAAAGGTGATAGCAGGGATTTGAAGTATTTATAATATAGGATAATATAGTATTTTGTACAGATCTTACACGGTTTCTGACTGAAATAATTGCTTACGTTGTATCTGACCAAGCATCAGAAGTAAAACTGTTTCTTATATTTCAACTAACATCTTAGTTATTTTATGTGACTTTAATCTTTGAAAGTTCATAGTGTAATACTAATCTGAACAATAATCACATGTATATGGTATTTTAGAGTAAGATGTATGATCTCATTTGCGAGGTATGACGAAATATACCTCCTTTTAGAAAGCTTAAATAAGATGGTTTGTTGAAAGAATAAAGCTTGGTTTAAATTGTCTTTAATTTCTTAGAACATTCTATCCAAGTGATGTTATCCTTTGAGATGTGCCTCAAAATCTTTACCATTGCTGACAGCTATATTTAGTAGATCAATTGTGCTAAAGAAACAATGTAGTTATTTTATTGAAATCAACATCATGTTCTCTTCAAATAGAATAATGCCTTCGGTGGAGTCACATATATTAGCGAGAACTTTCACATGCAATTAGAGCTATTGTATTTGAACATTGACTCTCATAACCGACCATTACCAATCTGAGTTATTAACCTGACCTATATAAGACAAGCTAGTACAGAAAACAATAAACCATGGCCAGATGAAAAATTAATACTTATTCGTAAGAGTCAATTAGCAAGATAGTTTATTTTGCATATTATCTTACCCTCTATGACCAGTATTGTGAGTAACATAAAAAATAAGAAAAGATGTTTAGATCATCAATCCAACTCAAAGGTTCAAATGCTTAAAAATAATCTTTTCAATAAGTAATCAAAATTTATTTGAAGTTTTGGTGACCTTTTAACACTGAAAAATTGAATCATTGAGATAGTTAAGTATTAGTGTGATTTATTTAATCAACATTTAGAGTAAATGTAATTTCATTAATCATTTAGTAGTTATAAGTACCTAATGATAAAAGTGAATAAGAAGTGTATTACTAGACTGATTTAGTCTGTTGTTATATTTCAAAGATAACGCAAACGCTCAAAAACTTATTAATAAATAAATTAACTGTGAGTATGAACAACAAAAACAAGAAAGGTCTAGTAAGAAGAGTAATGGCTGTCTTGTGAGAAACTACTATGTTAAGATTGTCCTTTCCTAGCAGTGATTGAGTATTAACTCTGTACTAATCATGCAATACTTACATGTGGGTAACAGTTCAGTAATGACGAGAACTATGAGCCTATTTGTATGTTATTTCTGGAATGATACGATTTAAAAACTTTATAGTCATTGGAACTACTGATGAAATCATTGAGTCAAAAATTTTTGTACTCATTGAATGAATTGCTACCTTGAAAATATAGGATAGGAAATTTCTAAAAGGAATGACTCCTGTACAGTATTATCAAAAACAAATGTTTTTGATACTTACTTGTTTCTAAATGCTTGAAAATTCATAGATATTTGAAATAGTATTATGTCTTTTTGAAGTCCTTGTAATATGAATCGTGAGCTATTCACTATTGCTTTTCACCTAACGCATTTATGAGAAGAAGTTAATGGATTAAAGTTTCATTGAATTTTTTTCTACCAATTATTTTTTAATAATTTGTGTGGAGTTTTTTTTAGTTTAAGTTTGAGCATCTGCACCAAAAAGTTGGTTCTCCAATCATAGTAGATTACCTTAGAAAATCGTGTTTTCAAAAGGAACTGGTTATATATATATATATATATATCAAATTCTAGGTTAAGTAATTAGAGACAACAAATTACACTTTTGAGGTAATGATAAAAACAAACATAATGATCCACTCTTAACTAACTCGATGTTAAAATACATTCGTTCTAGTAAAATAAATTTTTTTAAACTTATTTTACATTTTTTTAATTTTTTTTCTATATTTAGCTCTATTTAGCAGGAACAGCATGAACGTCAAGTACAGTACAATTTTATTTAGAAAACGTAAGCACGATAAAAAAATCAAATTCTTACTCTGCTTTTCTTTTTGGTCTTCTTTTGATGACTACTCAAAACTAGTGTGATGATTTTAATCATTCTGTTTATTTTATACTCTCATGTTTTGATATAGTTTTTACATTTCTCTTAAAAAGATGTGTATAATCTAGATCAATTTACTAATCTCTAGAATAGAATGGAAGCTGACATAAGTCTTATGATCTTATGTTCAATAACGAATTAAACTACAAAAGTTACTTTTCGTGTTTGATTTGCGTATAAAGTATTAAGGATATGATTATTTGATATATTATTATTCAATAAAGTAGCTACATTATTTAAGTATATTCGTAAAAAAATTAATATGCTTAGATAAATTAAACAAGTTTAATATAAACTTTTAAAAATAGAAAATAAGAGATTGATCATAATAGAATAATTTTTTAATTATAAGAAGAAGAATGATATGAAAAGTACATTTTACCATAAAAAAAAGTATAAGTGTTTAAAATATTTAAAATATGTTTAACATTTTATACACAAATTATACTTATAAATGATTAAAAATCCAACGAACTGTTCAAATCATTAATGTAAATAAATTTACAAATCTTAGACAATTCCGGTATTACTAGCTATTTATCTCAGCTACCAATCAATCTACAATTTTTTTTTGTTTAGTTAGCCTACTTTCTATTATTTCATGACATGTTTATTATTTTTTAAACTTTTAAGGCTCTTTATTTTCTATTATTTACTTAACACCTTCATAATAAGATTATAAATTACTTGGGCTCGTTAATGATGATTTTTATTGCACAGTGTTTTATTCTTAGTTCTCTCGGATCCCCACTGAATAGTACTTTCTTTTTAGTCTATAACATTCTCTTAGCTTATATTTTTTAGTTTCCGGATATATTACAGCTACACTTTGGAGCTGCCTTATTTCCTTTTATAAGTGTCCCTGCAGTTTTATTCTTATATCTCAGCAAATTATAAGAAAATTTAAATCTCCTTGGCATTTTTTTAACTTATATTATACCCAATTAATTTTTTTCAGGTTTCTTAATAATGATTTTATCTTCTGATTTAGAGATATAATCAGAAATTTTTCAATTTCTGATCGACAACTGTACTTTTAAGGATATAGAGAAATATTTAACTTTGTTTATAATCGCACTTTGTGAATAATGCATTAATTAGAAGTTTAAATTATTTAGTAACAAGAACTTGAACAGTGTGACTGTAGTTAGTATCTTAGCAAATCTAAATTACACAATATTTATTATCATAATAAATGCTTCAAGCTTGAGTTATCTGGTTTCACTCAAATTAGAGCAACCACTTTCTCCACTGACCATTTTTTTCTTAGAGCTAAAGTCGGCTCTGATAGTTATAAATTGACAGTTCTTATAAAAGAACTTTCGTCTAACATAAAAGTAAGTTTCAGTCTTTTCAAACAAATCATTAGTATAAGCTCCGTTTTTTTTATTTTATGAATCTGAAACTTCCACTTTTATGGTAATGTTCCTAATTTGCAGGAAATAATTCTATGAGGTGAAACGTTTTCTTTAATTAACCAAGACATTACCTTACAGTTTTAAGTTTTCAGAGTTTCAGCCAAATGAATTCTGTGGCAAAGTAAAAAATGTTAGCTACACACTAATCTTATTAATTTTCTATTGATATAAGTCTGATGTAAATGGAAAATTCCCGCCGATTTTCCCTAAGACACCCCGTGGCAACGTCATCTGAGTCACCACGGCGCTATCGTTGCGGTAAATCCCGGGTCCACTTTTCACGGCGCGCGTCACTCCGATACACTTGCACTGGGTGGGTGACTCATCATGAGTCACCATTTCTGGTCCGGATTCACACGACGCGGTCATTTGCGAGTCGTCGCAAGGTTTGTTTGGCGCGCGTCATGTCTGTACAATTTTCGTGTATGACACGTGGGCAAAATAATTATATTTTTTTCTGTTAATAAATGCAGACTTATTTAGTTGTTTTTATTATTAATGAAACAATTAATATTGGGAAACCTTCACAATTTTAACAGAAATAAATACAAGGCTAAGAAAATGACAAGGGCAGAATGATCCGCTGTTTATTTTAAACAAGAAAATGTTGTTTTTAATGCATAATGAAATTTATCAGATAATGGATACAATCAGTGTAAATAATGCTTTTAATTTTATCTCATAAAGAGTCAATACATTTTTTAACACTTTTTATGCATTCGTCTATTATAATTTTTTATAACCAAATCCACGGTGAATACTACAATTATTATCCCAAAAAATAATATTAAGAACTTCCGTGTATTTTTCATTAATATTTTCACATATACTGATTAGGATAATTGCTTCTCGGATACCGTATTTTATATTTTTAAACCGGATATTATTTAAGCTCAGGTACGCCTACCTTTTTTAATCTGATACACGATGCATTTATGAAAGAGGATAGCAATAAATCGAGACGTTTTTCAAACTGGAAGACTACCGTCGTTTTTAAAATCGTTTTAAATTGTATATCCTCTACTAAATACACTAAATACGATTGTTATTCAAATTTTGGTATATGGGAACAAAATATTTTTTAAATTAGAAAATTAACTTTCATTAATATGTAAGTCTTATTTTAAGTTTTTTATTTAATATCTTATAAACTAATAGTTTTATAAAGTATTCAAATTAGTTCACTTATAATATTAAAATAATATAATTTTTGTACTTACAAAATATAATATATTAAATTTTTTGTTTCATTTAGACAAATTTGTATAAAAATATTTGTAAAAAATATGCTACTGAAGCTAATTTTCAAATCAAACCCTTTCGCCTACATAAACTCGAAAACGGTCCATCAACACAAGTTACAGTATCTAAAATTGATGCTCTTAAATATTATAAACAGCTTCATACTATTCGTCGTATGGAAACAGCTGCAGGAAATTTATATAAAGAAAAATTTGTAAGAGGATTTTGTCACTTATATTCTGGACAAGTAAGTATCTAATAAATTATATACCACAAGTTTTTAATAGTGATAAATGTACCTTAACTATAATATATACCTAGTAAAAGAAAATAAATTAACTCTAAAATGTAACTGAACGATAAATATATCTTTTAAATATCATTACATGAGAAATAAATAATAATTATTAATAAGCAACAAAAAATAATACATCAACTACAGTAATAGTTTTAGTCAAGTAATATATATTGTATAATGTTAGTAGATTTTTTTCAAGATAGTTACATAATTTAATAATTTTTTATTACTAAATTGTAAAATTAAATACTTTTTCTCAACTTAAGTTTTGAAAACCAATAAAAGATTATGTTTTTGAATAGTTTTATAAAAAATTCTTCAATATAAATTTTGAACTTATATTTTATTTATTGTCATGTCTATTTTTATTGATAATTGTAATACATTAACTTATTTACACTACTTCACATTTGAATAATAGTTAATTAAAGAATTAATTTTATCGCTAGTAAATCTATACCATAAAATGAGATGCAGATAGATAAGACTATACAGTCACGAAAATTTAAGACATTTAATAAGTCAAATAGAACACAATATTACAGTAAATGAATTTTACGACAATACTGTAAATTCCTTAGCAAGTTATTAATAAATTAAAAAACGATATTAAGTAAATTACGAAATTACTTGGTCTTGGTATTTTTTTATTCTTAATTGTTGAATGTAAGTTGAAAATCCATGTTTTTTTCTTATTGAATATTAGTTGAAATTTTTAATGCATTTATTGTCATCAAAATTTGGAGATAATTGTTTTTCATAGGCGTAGATACTTTATTGATATTATTACTTACTAACTTTATTTTATATATGTATTTTATTCTAATAAAAATTTGTCTGTTGAATTGTATAAGTTTTATATATATTAGGTTTCACTAGTATAAAGTAAAATTTTCTACTCCTTCGCTTAATGAAATGAAAAAATTACATTTTGTTTCCAATACTTATCTTTAATTAATTACTTTGCACTGAACAAATTATTATTAAATACAAATAAATGTAATCATGCACATGGTTATATGTGTTATGCTTATTGATATAAAAATATCTACAGGAAACTACGCTAATAATATTTACAATTGTTAGCTTTTTTTTAATTAAGGGAAAGAGGAGTGAGAAAAAAGCTCTATGTATGTTGAGATATAAAACTTTATCAATCCTTTAAGCACGTATAATCAACAACAGAACTGCTGTCCATCCTCCTTCCCAAATTCTTGAGCCGCCGCTGATACAGGGGTCGCCGGAAACCCTAAATGCAATGTCTGACCTTGTCATCTATCGCCTGTTCATTTTCATGCCCTTGCTTTCTCAATTCATCCGTAGGAAAAAGAACCATAAATGCTGGTTATCCTAACAAACTCGCCTAAGTAGCGAAAGCGATTCTCATACGATTATATTTAAAATATAAAAGTGATTGCTGATCAAGTATGTATATTTTAATATTTTAAAATATATAAATAATAAAATTTATTAGGAAGTATATGTTCAGAGATAAAATATTACTTGATTCTTGTTTGATTCATAAATGCATTTTTAGGAAGCTTGTGCAGTTGGTTTGGTAGCAGCACTGCGTCCCCAAGATTCTGTTATAACTGCTTATAGAGCTCATGGTTGGACTTATTTAATGGGAATTTCACCACTCGGTGTTCTATCAGAACTGACAGGACGTCAAAGTGGTAATGCACGTGGCAAAGGTGGTTCAATGCACATGTACGCAAAAAATTTTTACGGAGGAAATGGAATTGTAGGTGCTCAGGTATGCACAGTAAATATTAAATATCGTATAAAGTAAAATGAATCATTTTTTATATATATTTAAATTCAAATAAATTCTTGCAAATATTTACATATTTGCATATATTTACTACCCATTTTAGTTGTTTAAAGAAAAATTAAAAAAGTCATTTCAATAAAAAGAAGGTATTAGCAAAATTTAAATAGAAAAAGAACTCTTATCGAATAAAGTAAAAATATATTTTCAGTATTATTTATTAATTACATTAATTTTATCTAAACTCATAGGTGGACATAAACGCTTATATAATAATAATGAATGTTCAAGTTCGAAAAGAATAAAGATAAATTTCAGAAAGGATATAAGATTCAATAATGACCTAAAATATAGCATCATACTACAGATGCTCTGCTACAAGAGTCAATGATTAATGATTATTAATAATAATTAAGAGTCTGTTTGTATACAAATACTTTAAAAACACGCACAGAAGCAACTTAAACTTAACTTGAAAGAAGCTATTAAAACCAGACAAAATTAATTGAAACAAATTCCATTATAAGTGATAGCAATCTGTATCAGATATCATAATCTGATAGCAACCTCTGTACGTTTTCCTAGCTCCTTTCACTCCAGCGAAACGAGTGAAAGACAGACCGGCGACAATTTCGCGCAAGCAGGTCAGACGCTGCTTCCGTGAAACAAATAATTTAATCACATTCAAATAATAATAAAGTGCCACGTATATACTTGTACACTGTTCTCTCTCTGTCTTCTCACTATCGATTACAAGCTTTTTTTAAAGTTGTCTAGTTTTTCTCTTACAGTGTTTTTTGATAAGCTTATTTTCTGTTGATAAGCTTATTTTCTGTTCAAAATACATTAGATCCTGTTTCTCCTTCCAGACGGCATAGAATAATCTCAAAATTTCACGATCACATGGGGCTTCTGTTACCGCTTTTCGCCAAACCTCGACTTAATGTTACCGGAGATCTTATTGCAAGGTATATAATTATTTCTAAATTGAATTTTGAATACGTGCACATTGATTCTTGGAAACTACGTCAATGGTGTTAATAATAATGATTGCGTTTCGCTGACTTGCGCTTGCGTAGAATTATTTTATATAACTGTAAAATATAGTGACTTCAACCACGGGTATAAGTACATGTTCGATTCTATATGCGTATAATAGACTTTTTTTTAATTTTATTGCTTTGCTTAAGAGTTTATTTCCTTATATTTTGAAACTTGTTTTTTATCTTTTACGTTACTATGATGCAAGTAAAGTTCTTGCTTTACAGAAAAACACCGTTCAAGCGAAAAAGCAGTTTTTTGATGGGTTTCTAAAATAAATATACAGAAATCCACTTTAATTAGAACGTCCATTCCTAATGCCATCGAGTGCGGTGAATCCTCAGCTCTAAGATATAATGTTCAAATACATAACCCTACACTTTATACAGAATAAGTAGTATTTGCTTTGTTAGCAATCTATAGGACCAATTTAAAGTTTAGTTATATCTGCCACATTGTATATATATTCTGTTTCACAATGTAGACCTTGATCGATTTGTTGTTTTTCGTGAATACCCAAGCCTCAGGGACTATGTGTACCGACAGATGGTATTAATAATGGAATAGTCTCGTTCTACAGGACCATTTGATAATTCTATCCTTGTTAAATGATTTTGTTGAAGTGTTATATACAGGCTCAATGTAGATTTTCATGATTTATAAATGAACTTTCTTAAATTTATTATTCCTTTTATTTGTAAGATATAAACCATGGGCTATTTCTTAGCAACCAACAGAAAAATCGAGCACTTACACTAAACATCCGAAGTTGTATCTCACCGATTTTTGTTATTGTGATATGTTGTAGCATATCAAAAAATATTAGATGTGTGTTATTTTTACGTGCTAACTTGGCAATTTAAAGAATATAAAGTACCTTTAAAGTTTACCCTTTTTTCAAATTAAAAAAATAATTGTTCAGGGGTGAACTAAAAGGTACTTTTTACCCCTTAAATTTTCGTATAGTTACATACAAATATATTTCATTTATATACTTTTGAAAAATATTTTTATATTATGGCACATGTCAGGAAACTCTTGCTAGAGGTAGTTATTTCTTTGAATATTTATATATATATTTTTTTTAAAAACACCAATAAATGTAAACCTTACATTTCAATATTGTTTAGTATAAAATTTCTTTTCAGGAGATTAGTTTAATTTAAAAATTTCTGAAGAAATAAAAGTTATATTTATCTTTAAAAAATAGGGCATGTAATCCTTTTGAGTAAAAGCAATTTCTACATAAGCATTTTTTTAAAATAAATAATTTGGCGTTGGTTTTATTTCAAAATTTTAATTCGTTTTTGAGATATGAAAAAAAAAATATTTTCGAGGATAAACTTTAAACCTGCATTTCACTCCTTAAATTGTCGAATTAGCAATTAAAATAAAACACCTGATTAATATTTTTTGATATATTACAGAAAACATATCACAATATCAAGAAATTCGGTTAGGTACACTTCAGAATGTTTTCTTGTTAGTGAATTAATAGAACATTTTCTTTTTTTGCAATGATAGACCGATCATGTACGAGATTTCAAATTAGAACTAGGAAAAGAGTAAGGGAAGAATTAGGGGCTTATTTTCTTAGCTCCAACAAAATAAATATTTTTTTTTCAGAACTATTTCTCAAAAGCGAGAAATACTGAAACAACGACTTACCCATAAAGTAAAAAATGAAATTATGGCTCTTCAATTTAACTAAATTGTATCGACATAATTTAACTATAGTAAAACAATTTGACGATTATAAAAATCCGTTAAAAAAATCATTAGATAGTTTTGACTAGACTAAAGAAACTAATTAACTATTTAAATTGTGTAAACTCATTTTACTGCAGCTCTTATGTTATCAAAATTATAAAATTAATTATTGAGGCCTCGAAATATCCAATAAGAGTATTTGAGAACAAAATTGAAAAGAATTTAACAATCCTCTATACTTTGCGAGTATTACAAGGACAAAAAGTTTCTTAGAAAGATATAAAAAATGAATCCTTAGTCATAATAAACTTCGTTTCCTCTTTTGATCATATATTTATGAAAAGAAATAATTTTAATAACTAAAAATCAGCTATTAATCTATTTCAAGCAGGCGGAATTAAATATCAGAAATTAAAGCTGCCAGTATAATTTTACTGGAGAATATTATAAAATTAGGAAAATTAAATCTTACGGGAATGCACAACTTATGGAATTAAACTGAATTAACGTTATCATGGTACTAGAATAAATTTGAAAATTTTCTAAGAATGACATCATGACAAAGAGATATTATATTATGAAAAAAACATTAGATATTTTATTTCTTTAATGCTGATCTGTATAATTAATAAGTTTATTCTATATTTTCTTATTAAGATTATTATAAATTTTATATTAAAGATATTTATTATAAAATTTATCACCGTACCTATAAGTAAATACTATTCTTATATGTAAGCCGTTTTATACAATATAATCAACATGTAAGCAGAAAAACCAAAATAATATTGAAAACAAAAAAAAATTTTATAAAAAAGACAATATAGAATAATATGATAATGATATAATCATCAATATATCTATAATAAATTAATTATGATTATTTTTGAACGTATTGTTATAAAAAATAAATCATGAAACAGAAATGATTCGTTTTCGTTATTAGTTGTAGTCTATGAATCAACTAGTACTTGAATGAATACATTTTACCTTGATAATTTACACAAAATCTTTACAAAAATTACCGTTTGTTTTCACAAATTCATTTGTATTAATTTGAATTTATATCTTAAGCAGCCATCACATCAGTAATAATGTTTTGATCTTAGATGTTATTGGTAGAATCGTACCGTCACCACTTTCAGAGATGAATTAATCCGGATCTGAAAAACCC